>OU611862.1:16079545-16687500 GCA_914767755.1 Agrochola circellaris
CGGACTGTTTGCGACCCTATTCCATAAGTTTAGTATAAAAAAAATTCATGAGCTAAATAGGATCTTCTCTATAACTCCACCTTACGTTATATGGATCCATGCTAATGCCACAAAATTTAGGCACAATTTCAGATTCTTGTCCCGGTTTTTTCTGAAGGGAAATCCTCAAAATTCTTTCGAAAACTGCAACTGATAAAACAGTTTTCATGAATTGGCTTATTTTACAATGCGGCAATATTTTACATGACTATTGAAAATTCAAAACTACACAAGCCTTGGTCCAATTAATTGAAACATACATTGTTAACATACAAATTATTACGTTTACAATTTAATAAGGAAATCTGATACAAAATGCTTGCATGGTTCCCCAAGATAACCATATCCCGATGTGGTAACATTAACTCCAAACTAAGATGGCTACTAATCGCGTACGAGATAAAGCTGATAGCTTTCATAGAATTGGTAATAGCTTCCTGTTTCAACACTAAATGGTAGGACTGGGCGTATTATAGGGTCCTGGACTCCTGGCATAATGACTAGACGCAGAAATAATCTGTGGAAAGACGTAATTTTGAAAATGGAATACTTAATCATTATTTTTTCTTTTTGAATACTTACATATGTACTTGTTTGAATATATATGTAAACTTCTATAAATTCGATTTTTGATTTGCAAACTTCGAAGATAAGAACGGGTAGTATTTTACTGCATTTTTCTCACAGCTCCATATTTCAGCATTTCTACGAATGTTACCGACTACAGTTTAAATATAAACAGAAACCTATTATTCAAAGACCTAGTGTTTTAGTTAGTACACTGATATTTGAGCCCACACTCACCTACCAATGAGGTAGTCCTAACATCTTTTTCATCGTCTCGTTAAGCAGAGCGTAATGAATCAAGTGTCAGACACTGTCTCAACTCCAGTAGTCAGTGTGTGACAGCTGAGTGGTTGTTACCACGCTTGAACGGAAGCTTTTTTATTGATGATAGACCCGACTTTTGAGTGTGAGGTTACTCAAACTCAAACTCAAAGCATTTATTTCAAATAAACCAATTACAGGCACTTTTGAATTGTCAAGGGGGTCGGTCAGTCAGAAAGATGAAGCTAGATGCATGTTACAATTGGATATTAAATAATATGTGGAGCAGTGGTAACGGCCCCGACTTACGAGTTGTAGGTCGTGGGTTGGGAACCCAGGCAGGCGCTTTCCTTTGCGTAAATAATTTCATCACCACTGCTCTCAAAACGGTGAAGGAAAACATCGTGAGGAAACCGGAATTTCCGAGAACCAATAATTCGAAGACATGTCTACCAACCCGCACAGGACCCGCGTGGTAGATAATAGCCTACTTTCTCTCGTGAGGAGGCCAGTGTCCCAGCAGTGGAAACATTTTAGGCTGATCATGCAATACCAGCTAATAACCATTGCAGGGTCACACTATTGCGAGCTGATGATTGCTAGTGCTACTGAAAGTGTGTTGAAAAGGGCCTGCTATACCTGCTACTTACCGAAGAAGACATTTTCGTAGCCACTGCTTTAAAAGCCCGTCATCTGTTACCAAAAACTGTCCCTAGGGTCCTCATTATTACACATACCTTCCAGTTTTGGGTAACGATGATATCAGATAGATAATATTAAAATAATTATATAGGTAAGTGTGGCCTGTGCGATAGTTTTTGGAAAAGATATTTTTTCATTAATTTCAAGTTTAAATTGCGTCCAATAAACAGCCATTGGGATCGTATATCACCAAGCAAAATATCTCAATCTCAAACCAGTTGAGTGAACATACAGCAGCACGTACAGACACAGCAGAACTACCCACATCGTACGTGTAAACAGCTATCTAAAGTACGCTACATTAACATAAGCCGACGACTTTAATGTCGTAAGCCTAGCGTTAGGACCAGTCAGCAGATGCGTACAGAAGGACCAAGTATTTTTATGTTAAATTTTGATCTAGTGCAGCTAAAGCACCTGATGGAATACGGTGACCACCGCCTATAGGTACCTAATGAGCTTTTGCTAAGCCAATGCGTTTTCAATATCACTGGCAAAGTAGAAATGTATCGATGACATTGGCCGCCCGCGTACAAATGCTTCTCCAATTGACACCATTTTTCAAACGAACGCGTTCTACACGAACTAGTTCTACTACTAGAATACTAACTGCCAGAATTATACAAGCTTTAATGTCGTAGGCAAAGAAGAAAAAAGATACCGGTGTTTTAAATGAGCTGGTTGATTAGTGATTACATAGGTTATTTGCGGGCAGTCGGTCCCATTTTGTATGTAAAAAAACTACTGTTATATCAATTTTGATAATAAAATATATTTTTTATTGCTGTCCTTGCTTCATTTTTGTTCGGTAATCAGGCGTTGTTATAAGTGATCTTTCTGTGCTTCATTTTGTTGTGAAGAACTCATTACTTATAAAATTACATATCGATATGTTTTCTAATTAAAACGATCGGTGTATTAATGGTCGGCAGATCTGTTAGATTGCTGTTCTCGTGTGTTCTAATGAAAATGATATTTATTTCTGTTAATTAAATTGGTAAAAAAACACGATGACAAACGTCAAAAATAAATAATGTTTAAAACTATATGAGTTCGGCCACACCGGGTTCTTTGGCGATCTTAGAGACAATGCCGAGTAATCTCATTTGCCTCTAATTTCAACATTTCAGTAGCCCAACCAACCGTGAGGGAATATAGTATGTTTTACTAGCTGGTACTGACCCGTATTGTCTTACTACTCTCCTTCTAATATGTCAGTGTTATCTCCGAAATAATCGACTTGCTTATCAAATTGATTGGTTATTAGAAGACAGCAGAATAATCATCAGGATTCGCCCGATCACTACACTACTACTCAGGCAAATGCAAATGCCCTTCTTCCTGACATCCCTAAGTCAGATTTTACACAACCCACGAGAATGACGATAAGGAGGACGATTAATCTTTTCACACACACAGCTGACTGTGGACCAACATAAACAAAATAAACATAATTATAATAGATCAGCTGACAAACAAGCCAGTGATATTTAATTAAAATAACGTCTCGGGACCACACCTTAACCCGTCACATTAGTCACACATAACGAATGATTCTCGAATCAAATCGATACGTTTTATCGATCTACTTTCGATTGCATTACGATTATTTCGGGGCCGCACACTTTTAATTATTTTGTGTAAAAGTCAACGCGATGTAAAAGTTACTTCAATGTCAACTTGAATGTGGGTGGAGTGGTCAGGATTGATTTGTATGTTACCTCTCTGCAATTATTGTACCCAGCTATCTAGTTAGGAAGGCTGCTTGATTTCAGTTTCGCTTATAAAGAGAAGAAAGATAGATAATACGTTTATTTGCGGTACACATGACGCAAAGAAAGAACAAAACACAAAAATAAACAATTTGGGGGAAAATATGCGTCACATCCACGCAAAACGGCCATCGCTCAGCTTAATGCTGCGACCCTATGCGAGACAGCTTATAATTTATTTATTGAAAATAATGTTGTACGTAAGGTTTATTACAGGCTCACTATTAAACCTTGCGGGTTTGTCTTAACATGCAAAAAGGATGGGAAGCCCAAATTGATAACAAGCTCTCTAGCTTTTTGTACAAAAATTTTTTTGGTCTTTACAAGATTATATAAATGAATAGAATATAGTATATAGAATCATAATGAATAGAATGATTATGTCAACAAAATGAATAGGAATTTTCTACGATAACAATTTGCCAAAGTAAAGGCTCCTACAAACAGGCGCGACACGCGACGCGACTCAAAGACACCGCTCGGCGCGCGACGTGCGGTGTCTTTGTGTCGCGTCGCGTGTCGCGCCTGTTTGTAGAAGCCTTAACCCGAGCATAAATGTCACATCTATTTTGCATCGAACTAAATGTTTACTTATGTCAATTTGTGGATTATTTTTGCGGCACCAAGGCTTATTTATTTTAATGTTCATTACTTCAATATAAATTAAATTTATTAATTTAAGTAATGTGAAGGTTGGTCGACGTGTTGTTGAGTAATTTAACAAGATTACGAATAAGCTCGTAATGATTTATTTGTGAATAATGTCGGCAAAGTCACGATGTTATGCGGTGACGGATTAATTGAGATACTAATTAGTTCTGAAAATAAGTACGTACACTGAGCAAAAAATGTTTTGCACCACCTGCTATTAATTTATTGAATTATTTGAAATGCATTTATCATATTTTTTTATCTTAAATACGAGCATTTATTACTCAAGTATAAATCTCAATTCAAAACTAAGCATTTCATACTATTTCAGATTTCTACATTATGATAGAAACCGGCAGAAGCTATTCAGGTTTTTTGTTAATTCTACATCATGCGCCATTCTCATACCTACTTAGCTTTTATCGACGCGAGAAGAATGGCAACACCAAAGGACCTACATAGTAAAAAGATCTGTCTACCTTTCCCAGCTGTTTTAGGGTCGCCTTCCAGCCTACCCGGATGCCTCTGAATACCAGTATTTTACATGGAGTGACTGCCTACCACAACCCAGTTACTGGGTAACACGATACTTCACTGTTTGTCAGTATTTTGGGTTTATGACTACCCGTAACGACTGTCAAAGATCTGCGAGTGCCAGCCGAGACCAACGGCTTAAAGGCTCCTGAAGACAGCCGCGAAGTGACAGATGCGACTCTTTTCTATGAAAACTTCATGGAAATTGTTCTACCAGAATCGTGTCGCATTGTCTTGACACGCCTGTCGCCGAGAACCTTTAAGAGCTTTCCGAGAGATCAAGATAGGTGGAAGTCATGGGAGGAGGCCTTTGCCCAGCTGGGGGATGATTCAGGCTGAAAGTGACCACTTTGCTATAGCCATTACTTGACATCGGTGTCGGAAAACATCCTGAGGAAACCTGAACTTAAAATTAATATAAGTCTGAAATCAGCAATCCGTCTTGAGCATACGTGGTGATCAATGCTCGTGCCTTCTCTGTATAAGAAGAGGTCTTTACCCTGCTGTTGGACAGTGATAGGCTGGTATTATTATCAATATAGTCATGAATAATCAGCCTATAATGCTCCCACTGCTGGCACACAGGCCTCCTCTCGGTGAGAGGGAGTGGGCCGTAATACACCACGTGGTCCTATTGCGGGTTGCTAGATGACACATCTCTTCAAAGTTTTGGTTCCAGGACATGCCACCATAGCCATAGGCTAAGTTCTAAGTCTTCCCAGATAACCTGAAACCTAACTGCAATTCTACGGGCAAAAAGAACAACGTAATTGGCTGATTATGTATATAGATCACTGATCTACAGTTAATGATCGATATAGATCACGGCTGATAAGCGCCTGCGCACTAACAAGTTACCATAAGTAGTGTTTCTAATAAGCTAAGCTATAAATCACTGGGCATTGCGTGTTACTGTTATAGTTGAGTTCAAACTAGTTGTATGTCTTATTGGACTAGTGGTCAAAAGTGAGACTGATAAACGTGGGGTGCTGGGTTCCATGGTTTCTTCCCCAAACTGCTAGGTAAATATTGGATTATTCCGTTGGATTTCCGGAAGTATGTCTGTCCAAGATTGATAGATACGAAGATCTGATAAAGGTCACAGGACTCGTCTGGATGCGGAAGCAACAATACAAGTCGCTATGGCGATGCTTGTAGGCCTATGCCCAGCACCAGCACTATGGCGATGCTTGTAGGCCTATGCCCAGCACCAGTCGTTATGGCGATGCTTAGGGGCCTATGCCTAGTACCAGTCGCTATGACTGTGCTTGGGGGCCTATGCCCAGCACCAGCGCTATGGCGATGCTTGTAGGCATATACCCAGTACCAGTCGCTATAACTGTGCTTGTGGGCCTACCCCCAGCACCAGCCGCTATGGCGATGCTTGTAAAGGCGATGCTTGTGGGCCTATTCCCAGCACCAGTCGCTATGGTGATGCTTGGGGGCCTATGCGCACCACCAGTCGCTATGACGATGCCTGGGGGCCTATTCACAGCATCAATCAAGTAGGTAGATGTCACATGTCTTCGAATATTTGGTTCTAGGACATGCCGGTTTCCTCACGTATATGTTTTCCTTCACCGTTTTGAGAACAGTGGTGATGAAATAATTTACACAAAGGTTCGAACCTACGACTCGTAAGTCGCGGCTGTTACCACTGGGCCACCGCTACTGTCTGAAGTGACGAGTAGCCTTCTTTACCCTAATAATTTTAGAGAACACTGGGCAAAGTTGCACTTGTACTTATTCCTAGATGACTAATTGCTGACAATAGATTCTTGTTTGAATTCCCTAATTAATTTCTTGTTCTGTATTTTTTGTTGCAACTTATGTGATTATTTCACTTAATTTGATCGTATACTATTATTGTTGATTTATCTGATTCTTTTATGACTAAATTATTGATTTTATTATTAATAACTTAATTGATTAATACGATTAACTTATTTGATATCGTTAAATAGCCATGTTTTTTGATAAAACCTTTTCTCCAAAACAAAACAAGACAAAGTCTAACCCGATCCACGCACAATGGTCCACTGTAGGACTAAGTGCGGAAACCAAACCCCACAACTCCACAACCCCACAAAATAGAAGTCTAACCCGAGCCTCGATAGATGGCGTTGGCGTCGAATTAGAAGTCGCTATGGTTTTATTACCACTAGCTGTACTTATACCCGCTCAAAACTAGAAAATTTAATAATGCAAATAACACCACGTCTCGATCATTGTTATCGGAAGTTGTTTAAATTTTTGAAAGGTTTAGGAAATCGACCTTTTATATAACTAATTAGCAATTAATTGATTACTAAAGTTTAGAGCGTCGCAAATTCGCAACTAGAGATGGGCCTTCGATGTAATCCGACGTATTTGGCGATCACGAAACTAGAGCGTCCAATTTCGTTCATCGACTAGTCGATTAACTACCTAGTTGAATTCGTCGACTAGTTTATGCGTCAACTTGGATAAACTTTGCGACGAAGTCTACGGCGACGCACTGTTGATCGAAAAAGGGCTCTCGAAGAAATAGGAGCTTAAATTAAAGTGTCGGTTTTTTGCTTAAAATGGCTTTTAATAGCCAATATTATGCATAAATATATCATAGGATACAATCAGGTAGGCAAATTAGCAAACTATTTTTTTGCAAAAAATGTGTATGGAGCATGTTTATATCTCCGGAACGGAGAAAATAACCGTTATATCCTTGCTCACGGTGATGTAATTATTTATTTACGTTTTTTTGACATAGTTTTTTGAGATTTAGTGCAGTTTTTTTTTTAAAAAAACGGCATTTGATCTGAAAAATCAAGTTATTATATTAATATTCCTCTTTCTTCGAGAGCCTTTTTTCGATCCACAGTGTGCCGGCGACGTAGGTAGACTAGTCTCCCGCGTTCTGTAGGTACCTATTAATTTGAACTTCACTTCATACTTTTCCAGACTGAGGACTGGCTGAATCTGGGTCGACGCGGCGACGCCGACGGCGCGTTGTGTCCCACGCGCGCCTCAAAGAGGTGTCAGCACAACTGACGGGGTCCGCTAGGACCGATGCCTGCCGGGGTCACGGGAAAGTTTGAAAGGGATACCGTGGCCCCTGGCAATGTACAGGCAACTGAAGGAACACGGGTGGGTTTTAGTCAGTAAGAGTCTGACACGCCCTCCCGCTCCGCCCAGAGCGGAAGAAGTTATTTGATAATTTCCGACATGAAAAAAAAAAATGGACTGCCTGAATACTGAACACTATTGAACTCAACTCAACTCAAAGCATTTATTTCTAATAAACCAATTACTTTTGAATTGTCAAGGGGTCGGTCAGTCAGAAAGATGAAGCTAGTTGCCCATTCCAAAGCGTAGTAGGTACCTATGGAGAAGAACGGGCAAGAAACTCCACGGACACTCTTTTAAATCAAAATATTCTTACAAAATAATGGTTACATCATTCATGTTTAAATTATACATGTGAGAACAATGTAGAAAGACGTGCACGTTAAAAGCGTCCGCAATGAAAAAATAATAAACAAATGAAAAAATTAAAATACATTAAAATAAGCCATGGAAGCTAAGAGATGACCAGTCCCTACTGACGGCGCCCGTTCACGAACATGACGCATGGATCAGCACCATTCAGCTCAACCATTTTGAAGGGAACTTAATGATCCAACACACACGTCACCACCAGCGAGACATTTGAGTGAGCATGACATACTCTCAGCCGCCAGGGCTCATTCAAGTCAATGAAAGACTTACCCAGTAAATGGTAGTTTTGTAGAAGGTAATGGTCACAGTGCTCACACATGTGCTATGCAATTATACAATACTAAGAGATTGAATTTATACAATGCAAATATATTTTTTTGCAATCTTCAGCAGGTCGCAACATTATTTTCAATGCTAATCAACTAGTTTATGCGCCCTGTGGAGCTGGACCAGCGTTGAGCCAAGCATTTTTGTCAGCGATGTAATCCCCCAACTTATAATATGCTTGGCAGCATAGTGTGATACAAGATTTAAATTTAGTTTCATTTAGTTCGAGTATGTGGAGAGGTATTTTATTGTAACATTTTAAACAGTACCCCATGAAGGATGAGTCTATTTTAGCCAGTCTGAAACCAGGTTGAACTAATTGGTTCCTATTTCTAGTACTATAATTGTGTCTTTCACCTCTTTTACTGAAAAGATTAAGATTTTTCCTTACGTACATGATGTTTTCATAGATATATTGACAAGGTACCGTCATGATGTTAATATTTTTAAATAGTTCCCGAGAATCGCACCTGCGGATTCAGTTTATAATTAACATTAAATATAAATAACACCAAAAATCAAAATAAGATGAACAATTATTATCTAACCAGACATTTTGCTCCGAATCCACAGGACCAATTTAGTTGATATTTGGTACACATATGAATATCTGTGACCCAAACACGGATGTGTTAAGTAAATAAATGAATTTTGATTATGGGTGTCACATTTCGAAAGCAAACAGAAAAATAAAAATAAATCTTTTGCAAACTGTACCATGTGACTTATGAAATGAAAGGGCTTGTTGTGTTTTTTACCATTTAAAATTAAATACTTTTAAAAATATTTAAGAAAATAGATGAAAATTTACCATACCCTCCACTTACCTCAGAAACTGCTGAGCCTTATTTTTTTTTTAAATACAGGTAATGGTTCTTTACTCATAGATTACAGGAAAACCTATAAGAAGTATATGGTCTCTCTCTCTTGTGTCATTTGCTCTTTTTTTTGAGTTGAGTAAAAAATTCTATCAACTTACACATTTACGTCCTAAAATTCAATTTCAAATGTATCCAATCTACCTGTCATTGCAAAACTTTAATATAAGTACGGCTATGTAATCGTGAGAATTTACATTAAATAATACATAAGAGTTATTGCATGTGTTTATAGTTAATAGGTTCGGTTACCTACACGACACACCGTAAGTGGATAGTAAATTAATAATACGGTACTATGAGTAGTCGACAGGTGGTGACTTGATTGTGGTCGGTGATGAGTGTTCGAGATGATTACAATAGGGTGGGTAAACAAGTTTTTTTTTACGCGTGAATGCATTCTTTATTGGAATAAAGCTTTGTGCAGACTAGCGCGACGCGACACGGGTTATTGTTATACCGTCAAGTTTTCTTAGAAATTGTATTGTTCGAGTCGCGTCGCGCCGTCACGTCGCGCTGGTCTGTACGAGCCTTAAGTTATAAAGAATAATTATGACTGGGAGGATTTTTTTGTAATCAATCTGGTAATTGATGTCATAGTTTCTATTCAAATCCAGTCTAAAACCAAAACTGAACATTTTGCTTACAACTTGCCAGTAAAATTTGTGTACATTGAAAGTCTGAGAAAATTCCTGGAAGTTAAAAGTAATTTTGTTTTCAAAAACCAAAGAAAGATACTTTCATAATGGTTACCAACTTACTATAGCATTATTTTTACCAGAATTGCCACTAGTTGTTAAAATTAAAGCGTCATTTCCGAAGCCGAAGCATCACAGAATGTAAAAAATTCTTCAAAATAAAATAAGCAATACCAGCATTTTTTTAGGACTTTTTAGAAAAATCAAAGGTTTTTAAAAGACCCAAACTTACTGAGACACACAACAACGACCACGACGGCGACGTGACAATGTGATGAGAACCCTCAGTAGTCCTAACGTCCGCCTCAGTCATTTAGACTGATCTAGCCCGACGGTAAGATTGCCCAACAATTTCGCTGTGTAAACACCACTGAGTCTTAACATAACTTCGCCAGTTGTCAGCTATTTATCAGGGCTGATTTACATTACCTACATGTCGCACACCTAGATAAAGAGTAGCACAACTCAAAATATCTCTTTTTTTCAGGAACAGCAAAAAACGGATTATTGCTGTTAATTAATCCGTTTTTTGCTGTTCCTAAAAAAAAGAGATATTTTGAGTTGTGCTACTCTTTATCTAGGTGTGCGATGTGTCAGATGGCTAGTTTCATTTGCGTAGGTGTAATTTAAACCATTACGTCCTGGTTTCCTCAGAAGCTTGTAACCAAAAAATTATTACCCGAAGTACCTATTTAGGTTTTATCAATTTTATAATAACATTCATGTATTAATAGTGTCGGATGGTCGGTAATCGAAAAATATTTGTATTGGTTCTTAGACAATTCGGATTTAAGGATGTGGTCCTTGTCCTTGGACTCATGAAGGTAATTCGGATGCTTACATGAGTTAAGCGTCGTGCAGACCAGCGCGACGCGACAGCATGACGCGACTCTATCAATACAATTTCTAAGAAAACTCCACGGTATAACAATAACATGTGTCGCGTCGCACTAGTCTGCACGAAGCTTTAATGACAGCTACGTATTTTCATCAAAATTCAAAATTGAAAGGACTAAATGAAAATTTGATAGCTTTGATATTTTTATTAAGTTTTTACGATAATTTAGCAGAAAAAGACTTAAGTTCTTTTACCAATTTTGCATCATCGTTTAGCGTCATTTTTATTTCTCAACTTTATGTAACGATGTCGTTGTTTAACATACTTTTTATATCGATAATTATCTTAATTACCTATTTGCATAGCAATTTCAATGTTATCCTCCTTTCAAGATTAATTATGAAAACGCTTACAAAACTATACCTAGAATTTATTTAAAATTATCATTTAAACTAATCAATTCCCCCAATTCTTTCATCACAGTTCGTAGAATAAAAATTCGTCACTCTGATTGGTCGTCACAATTTTAACTTACTGCACCACGCACTACCTGACCAATCGTATCATGAATGTGAACGCAAGGTTAGATCATATATGTGAAGGGATAGTAATTGTCTCTAGTAATTGTTGGCTGTATTGGATGACGTCATTAGCCACCTTCTAGGCTCCAAGGCAATGTCACGTCGTATGTAGATCGTGGGTAACGATGGAAGGTTAGATTGTTCCTAGGTCTTGGCCTATAAGTCATAAGTCAGGTATTATTAGCAACAGGATTGTTTTAATGCCTGTGTTTATAAGGTCTCGTATGTGAGAATTTCAAGATCGAAATATGAACAACATAATTATGAGAAATTAGGTCTTTTTGCGTTACAACATAGATCTAGCAGAAATATTAACCAGATTATTTGGACTATCGACATCTGAATCTCATCTCGCGGATCATGCTAATACCAGCCCATAACAGCCTTCATTCAGCAAAGCACAGCCTGCAAGATTTCATGACAAAACTCCGAAAAAGCGGCCGCAGGAAACACGGTAGGTAATATTTTTCGCATTCTACGTAAAGGGGTCAGTATAAATTCAATTTGGAATAGGATAAAACATTGGAGATGATCTCAATTAAAAATGATGAAGGGAGAGGAAATCTGTGTAAAAAAAAACAAAAAAAGTCAGTTGAAGGGAACATAAAAAGCACGTAGTGAAATAGATTCTACATGTGCCAGGTGTTAATTTTTATGCTAAAAATGTGGGAGAACTGTTGATTTATTCCGTGAAAATCTCTCGAAAACTTAGGTGAAGTGAGCTTGCAGTGAGCTGTCAATAGTGTCATCAGGTGGAATGACAGCTCACGTCACAAAATTTTCACGGTGTGATTTTTACAAAATAGACTAAACGGAAAGTGTGCAATTCTCTTTAGTACATTTATAATAACAGCATGAGGTTAAAGTATATCATGCAGGCAGTTGACCTACCCTGTCAACTGTCCATCTGTGATTGGTCAATTAATTATAAGCGGTCATTCCATTGGCTAATGCAACCGCGGAGGGAGACATTAGCCATCAATCGGAATGAAGGTTGAATGACATTTAGGTACGTGTAGTTCCACAGATAATATAAAATGTTTCTTTATATTGCAATCAAGTAAAGGATTAAAGACTAACTGATACTTAAGTTTAAATATAATCTGAATTCAGAGCTTGAGGCCAACTTGTTTCAGTAATATTTAAGCAAACTGTATATGTACTCGCTTCGAGTATATTACACCCATCTTAGTTTTATAGAAAAAATCCAGCTGAAATCGCAGGAATCCGTTGGATGATACGACAAACTGAGGATAAGTCGAAATGGCAAGGCTTCGTAGAGCAGTGGACGTCTTACAACTGAGTAACGATGATGGTGAGTAAAGGAGTGGTTGAGAATCGGGTTTAGTGACGACCAATTTGAGATATCTGTGTCGAACAATGGGCTGGCTGATGATGACGATCATCAAGTATTTAACACACGAAGATGATATGAAGAACACCACAATGCCTAAGGCAACATTGAAGCCCGAAAATGTGGCCAACTTTTCAAACAAGTGAAGGTGTGAATACCAATCATTCATCCAAGTAACTATTGCTCAACTTAGATCGATCGGTCAGTAGCCGTTTAGCCACCAGCGTATGTTAGCTGGTGAAATATTACACTTGATACCATCGGAGACTTTCCAAAGCAATTATATTTGTGATACGAGCGACGTATAGCGCAGGCGCGGCGGCCATTTGTCAAAATACCCATTCATATGGTAATGACGTGTGCTGATTGATGATCTTGCGCAAGTGATCTAGTTGGAGACCTTTGTGTGTTGTAATTCTTTTATTGGAAGGTTCGCAAGGCGTGGAGATCCAGCATCCTAATAGCGTAACACACTTTCCAGCACAATCCGAGGGTTTTGAAGGAAATTTCTAATCCATTGCTTTATAGGTTTGAAAAATTCGTCTGCTGAACAACTCAAATAGGCAATGAACGCGGCTTAACTGTCAGAATGAAATCCATTGCGATCAATTGTCATTACCCCGCTGGTTTCATGTAATTTATTTTCTTACTGTCTCTGTTATCGCCAATCGCTTTTTCATTTAAATCTGTCAGGCAGTCATTGCGAGGCTCGTCTTTAGAGGGGGAAAGCTGACTGAAAGTTCTCTTATTCTAGTTACACCTGTTTTGTTACAAGGATGAACTATCTACAGTGAGAAGAAGAAATAATTTCATGAACCCGTTATCTTACCCATGCCTATCAAATTGGAACACAACACAATGTGAAATTTAACTCGTTTGCATCCTCTTAAGGGGTCATGGGGCAAACCATGAAATCGTGAAAAAAAAATCAGCTGTTCCCTACAGTATAACGAGCTATGCGAACATAAATGTATGGAACAGCTGATTTTTTTCCGCGATTTCAGGGTTGGAGTACAATGAGAATTAAATTTCACATTGTATACAGGGTAACTTGTAATTTGACATATTCCTCCGATCACGGAGACCGGACACTATCAAGTGTGACCCATTTGCAATTGACCCATTTGTTGTGTAAATTGAAGATTGATTTACTCATGTTTAGCAAATATATTCGACTTTAGTTATAGTTATTTGCTTATTTAAATAAGCCTTACTATTAATATTTGCATGCCAAAATATGGCGAATTGTGTCATCGCACAAGAATACATATTTATTAACATCTTTGTAACCGCATTTATAGCAAATAAATGACTTTGACTTTGACTTAACAATTAAGCACCCCATAAAGCCTAGGCAAAAATTCATGGAATACGAGAAAACCCAATATTTATGTTTTTTTTTTTAATTTCCCAGAATTCGTTACGAAATATCATTTTTCTCTAAACTCTCAAATTGAATGGCCTTCATTGCGATTCCATTGGGTAGCTACTTTAATAAACCTTTCAATGTAACCAAATTTTCTAAAACATTAAACGGTTAAAAAATAAAGGAAGAAGTTTATTGACCTCAACTTACTTTAACTATGACACCAGATAACTCAATATTTTACTATTAATCGTACAAATACCGGGGAAGACATCTTCATTTAATGAGCTATTTAACGAGGTACAGGATAAACGAAAACTTTTTGTGAAAGACCACAAAAGGCTTAAGCGACGTCGGAACTCTTTCCGCATGCTCCTGGTGCAATAATTGTTTATTTCTTTAAACAATTTTGCAGTTTTTTCCTTCTCATTCATACAAAAATAAGATTTTCATATGTTATAATAAAAACCCCTAAAAGAGTCAACAACTGTAACTTTATGGTTGATACACAAAAAGATCACTTCACTTTATTCCCTTGAAAATAAGCAGCTCATAAATTAAGTCATTTATTATGCGCTAACATGTAACTTGGCACAAAGTGGAGGCAATTTATCTAATTGTTAACTTGGAACATTGTAGGGGAATGCTAACGAGACTATAACTTAGTATGAACATTAAGTTGCAAGCTAACTTAGCTCCTTTTCAACGAGACCTTTGCAGACAAGTGGCTAAGTGTTTTTTACTTTGTTGCACCTCTTTGTTGTTCATACGTACATAAATTCAAATTCAAGTTCGACATCATATTTTGAAAACATGAGTAAACATAAGAATCAGAGAAGTTAACCTGATGGAGGAATAGCGGATAAATCTAATAATTAGCGGTCCTTAAGTCAAATATTTAGTACAGAGCCTTGTCAGAGGTTCTTCGGTACTATTTTGGTAGGGACCCTAACATGTAGTCCTTTTGGTCCCCTTCTGGTACGGAGCCTGAGATATTCCTTGGTAGGTACAGAATGCTATTAAAAGTGTTCTGTATTATTTATTATATTGTAAATTGCTATAATACGACGTGTTTACGAAAAAAGGCGAAAGCGGATCTGGGGAAAGAAACTAGTCTTAATAAAATGTTGTGTCAATTGAAATAATAAAGTGCTTATTGCAAGAATAAATTAATAATAAACACATAACAGTCGTCAAGTTCGGTATAATAAAATTTACACACGTGTATATTGCAAGCAATTTCGGAATATTTTTGTTAAAATCTCAATCCACTTGTTTAGAAAACGAGAAACAAACTAAACTTTGCCATTTACAAACTAAGTGAACACTCTTAATGAGTCGATAAAAGGTCGCAATTCCAATAAAAAAACACTTTCAGATCTGAAATAAACTATTTGATTACCCAATTTAACTTTACTCTTCTCAAAATTGTAAACAGAACCTATTCGGTCGAAATAAAGACTACATTTGCATGGATGTTTGTTCATAGACAGCAAAGGATTAATTTGCATCTTCAAAAGCACAGAATTACGAAAAAACCAGATAGTGCTATTGAAATAAAATTTTATGACACATGTATGTAACGAGTACATTTGTGAAATACATGATACATGTGTGTGTGCTGTGTGGCCAGAATAACAGCGTTTTTAAAGAACATTTTCCTTAAAACGTTTTTGTCTTACCCGCTCTTTTGACTATGCAGCTTTTTTTTTTGTTTATTACGGTGGTTACTAATATTAGGTATTGCAACATTCCATCCTGTGACTAAGGATTGTTATTTCACTAAGCATGCCTTAGCCCAAGTTGGTTCGTAAACCTTTGGTTTCCTACCTACGATTTTAGAGGCATGAGTAACAGGGTGTAAAGTTCACTCATCCTCTTTAGAAAAGGGAGGATCCTCCGACCAGACGGGTGTCGTGCCGTTAGTTATGTACCACGAATTCAGTGGTACTGAATTCGTGGTAGCTAACTGTTTGCACGTTTGCTGTCGCGAAAGCGAAAGCAGAGCACTTTTTGGCACCACTATGGTGCATATACTGGTGAAAATGACAGATTTTCATGACTGCCGTTACAATACGACGGAACGGCTTTCCTAGGAAATCGTAAGAATGGATTTAATAAAAGACGGAAGCGCCACAAAGCAAATCCTCTCATTGCGTTAGTTATTTGACGGAAGCCAGTTATACCAACATTTACTATACGTGATAGTAATATTAATGCTAAGGTTTTTATTTATAAAATGAGAATGCCTGCGGTTGGAATGTTTGCTTGAAAAAACCGAACTGTACTTGACCATGAGAGGTGTGACAAAGAAACTGACAGGCCCTTATTTAATTAAAATGACATAAGTAGGTACTTTAACCAAATTGAGAACATTATGACTTAAAAAAAATACACTGATTGACCATTTACGAGTCAATGACAGCCCAAAAAGAATCCATTACTTCGAAATTTGAACGGTGGCGAGGTGCGAATGTCCCATGATTTAGGTACTTTAAAAACAAAAGAATGCGCTTTAGGTCAGTTGAATGATGTTCGAATTGAACTTGACAAAATAGTTCTGCAGAATAATTCGGTCAACAAGAAACAAAATTAATCTGCGTTAAATCACAATCGCGAATTTCACAACCACACAATGGATCCTCAAGCGATGCTGCGAAGCTTTCAAACTTCCAAACTCGAAGGTCACGACTGTGCGTGCAAAATCTGCACATTTCGTACTATAACGAGCTTTTAATTTGTGTGTAATGATGTTACGATTTTGTTGCAAAATTCATGCAGAAGATCTACTCCGGGCTATATTATAATGTTTTTATTGATGACTTGTGTAATATTTATCTAATTGTGATTCTAAGTGATCTTTTAATTAATTCTTAGTGCATCTAAAAATTATGTAGTATGCATATGGACTGGTTCTGAAATAAAATTAATTTAATTAATTTATAAGGATATGCAATGAAATGATTAAAACGAAATTGGTGATGAAAAACCCTAGTGAAACTACTGACATGTAGCTTTTTTGGCCGGCTGTTATTTCGCCAAGTTATGCACTATTCTTATTTATTTGCATGTATTCAAATACGCTGTCTTGAAGATGTAATGCATCGATAGAAAGACTTTTTAGAACGTTTATAAGGCACGTAGAATAACGTCAAAACTCGCGGCAGTCGCGGTCGGAAAACATAAGAGTAAGACGGTGAATATTTAGTTCTTAGGATCTCTAAAAACTTTAGACTTAGAGCCTGTTTCTCCACCTACGATTAAGTTCCTATTAACTTACTGGCCAGATAATTTCATACGAATTCTGTTCCATTTTTGAATTTATTCGGTAAGTAGTGGCTATTCGGACATCGTGAAATAGGCTCTGAGTCTTGAGCTCCCACATTTTATGACCACGGCTGCCACGAACGTTTGTTGTTCGTATATTAGGCCGCATACACACCGAGCGAATAGTCGGCCGGCGACTATGAAAATGTATAAAAAACAAAGAACAGTCAGTGCGGCTGAAGTGGTTTTTTCATAAATTTTGTACTTGACGCTCACATACAGTTTATATGCTTTAGTGTGAAAAGGGTATTTTTGTTTATGATTGTGCCAAGTAAACCTTCTGAGTTTAATTTAAAGTAGTGATATGGCGACCTTGCGCGATATACGATGAGCAAAACGAAGGCTAAGTATAATAGTATAGCTGTTGGGCAAACTTAATGGTGTTAGTTCACTTAAACTTACTCAATGCTGGCGGCTTTAATTCAATTACGAAGTGTTATTTTTTATTATAGGTGGCTGTTGATTTGTTCGTTTGAAGTATGATTGAAGTTTGCGTAATTAATAGATATAGGTTGATATTACTAACAGCGAATGATTTGGTGATTTATAGATGTGAGTAGCTTCTGCCCGCGGCTTAGCCCGCGTGGACCCTAATTCTTTTTCTAAAAAAAAAGTAACTTAAGTAACTCCAACAACACTAACAGCTATCTGCCAGTCATGAAAGTCCTGTCAAAATCGGTCCAGCCGATTCGGAGATTAGCCGGAACAAACAGTCAGACAGACAGACAATTTTTTTTTTTTTTTTTTTTATTATACGTACCGTACCTATATACTTCCGTCTGCATATAGTAAAATGCTGTTATTTTGACATTACAAACAGACACTTCAATTTTATTTATTTGTATATACATATAGAAGATGTTGATGTGTCATTGTCAATGATTGACGATGTTTTTGTGGAACATGGATTTATCTAAGACGCTTTAAAACAAAAAATAAAATATGCAAGACATTTAGGGTATTCATAAATACACTAACGCCTTTTAACCATAGGGGTAGGCAGACACTACAGAAAGCCACCTGCTACGATCATTATATACTCATTTTGCTTCAGAGTATTCGTTAACTGTAATATAAGTTCGGTTAACTGCCAACCTAGTTTTCAGTAAAGTGTAATTGAAATAAATCAAAACCTAAAAGTAGTTTGTTTAGAATCGAAAGTGGAATTGATTACACTGCATTTTTTTTTAATAACCTTTTTTTTTTGCAAAAAAACATCTTTGATGGAATAAGTCACCAAAACTTGAGATATTGAGGGGTTTTGAGTTTTTCAATAACACCTTGTTTACGTTTAGGCAGTCACAATTTAAAAAAAAATCATTTGTAACTCACCTCATCCTGAAATGTCCGATGCAAACTCTCCTTCGTATACCTCTGGTCTCCTTGCTTCAAGATGGCGGAACATTGCTTCAACAGCGCCAACCTCGTCCTCTCCTTAGCACACTCCACCTCCATTATCGACGGACGATGTCCCGTACGAGGCACACCCAGGCAATTCCCATCATATTGCTCGTTGATTGCCGACAAATGGACAGCGAATTGCCCGGTAAATTGCCCGTTTTGCGCCAGATGCGACGTTCCATTTTCGTCTTTTTTTTCCAAATCGATTGTGTCGAAATCGGTTATAATTTCTGGCGTTTTGCCGTTGGTTGCCATGTCTGTTTTTTATTGAGTCTGTGGCATTTACATTTTTACGTCATTTTTTTTGCACTTGAAATTCACTTTATTTATGCAAAAACTTGGTTGCGACTGTTGTTGTAAAAGGAAAATAAGTTACTATGACATTATGTACAAATGACTACACTAAATATTTAGGTACCACGCGCTTATAAGGAAACCGCACCATTTTGGTACTTACCTCTATAATTGAAACTGGGAAAATACTAATCGTTTATTGATACATAAGTACCTAGTTATGTATTAAAACTTGGTATTTTGCCATTTCATAAAATATTTTTGTATGCGGAATCTTCCTAATATGATTATCTTTATCAACTCTAAAGATACATCCACAATGCACACACACACATAATCTGCAGCCAATAATGTTCCTACTGCCTCCTCTCAGTGAGGGGCCGTGCATTACGGCCCCTCACTGAGAGGAGGCCCAGTGCGGGTTAGTAGATGTCACATGTCTTCAAATTTTTCGGTTCTAGGACATGCGGCTCACGGCTACCTCACGATCCACAATGCGAGCTTTCGCAAGTAGCAGAGCTCCATCAATATATCGCACATATAATATTAATTGAAAAAGTTATTACACAATAGACGACTTCCTTATTAATGAATCACTGACTGATTGACATGCTGTTATTCTATTTTGACATAAGCTTTCACTCTCTATTACATTAGAGAACATCAGGTTTTTCTATCTGGAATTTCTCAGTAGCAGACCGGAGTCTGGATTTGTGCCCGGTTGATGGCATTAGGCTCGCCCCCTATTACATGGGACTTCAACATAGCTGGCGAAATGTGAATGTACTACTAAATCTCTGCCAACCCTTTCGAGTAATATAGGCGTGCTGTTATGTTTGTGTTGTACTGCGCTTGAGTCGTGCACTTTTTGCATCCGGCTGCATCCAGATTCTGCACTTTGTCTAGGAAACATTCTACGCTGTCACGTTTAATTTATAGTTACACATCTGTCTAACCTATCGGGGAATACAGGCGTTATGTTATGTATATTAATTTATATATCGTTTAATGTATAAGAAGTAACTGAGCTTTTGACTGTTCTTGAAGACTATTGAATCACCTAAGTGTTCTATGCAAAAGTGTCACTGTCTGTATCTCTGTTACGTTTTATCGCTTATACCGCTAAACCGAACAGATCAAAATTAATATAGAAGCAGCTAGATCTCTGAAGAATGTCATAGTCTAGTGATCTAGTCATGCAATTTTTTAAAGCCAGCATTTGAAGGTTATACGCTAGTAACTGTAGTAGTGCTAGTAATTGACACTGAGGTACTGAGAAGCCTTGATATTATAATATTATGAAGAATCACTAAAGTAAAGCGGGGTTAACATTATGAAACTAGTATCGGGAAACAGTAGCCAGACTGTTCTGTTTCGGGCTATAGCAAACTAACACCCGGTTTTTGAAAAGGTATTAAATTCAACTAACATGCTGTCATATCTCATGTTAACCGCTCAGATCAGTTGGCTGAAATCATTGTTATTATTTATCTATATGACAGCGTGTTTTATGTTTTTTTAAAGCTTTTAAAAACCGGGTGTTAATCAGCTATAGCCCGAAACAGAACTGTCAAGCTACTATTTCACGACACTAGTTTCATAATGTAAACCCCGCTTAACCCACATACTGCCAACAGGCTAATTTCAGCCGCCCAAGGGCATACCGCTAACAAGTAAAACTCATTTCTCATCAATAATTGACACAGTACGCTCCTATTACATGATCACCTGTCCATGTAGGTATGTATGTAACATTATTTTTTTATTTTATTTTTATTTTATTTATTTAGGAAAATAAACAGTTACACACTACAATAATATACAAACAGTTCATACAAAGTGAGCAAGTGTATAACCCACGACATTTTCCACAGATTATAAAAAAGAGTAATTTTTAATGTTACATAGTGCGGTTGCAATTAATACTTGTATAATATAATTGTAAATAACGTGCTTAAAACATTTAACTAAAACTAAAAAGGAATTCAAATACAAAAAATAAATAATTTTGTTGATAAAACAAATGAGTGGGTTTAAATTTCTGAAATTTCTGTGTGGATTAGGCTACGGAATTTCTCAGCATGTAAAGCGAAGATATCAATATTGCTGAAAACATTATTAAATTGGGCAGTAATGCGACGTAGGGGTGCGCGCAAGCCAGCATTCGTACGAGTTGATGTTATAGCAAAAAGTGGTCTCGCGCGCACCCCACGGCTTATGGTAGTTCTAGGTACTACGTAACAAATCTTATTACTAATACCAATGCAGTCATATGAATGGTTGCATAGGTCAAATAAAAACATGGTCTCTAAAACAATTCGTCTGGCCTTTAAGTTTAATAAATTATACCTATCCAGAAGGTCACCGTAAGATGCCTGGGTACGAAAACAACGGAAGAACATGGCTTTCAGAAATTTAATTTGTACTTTTTCAATTTCATCTGAGTACTTAGCATAGAAGGGATTCCACACTGCAACAGCGTACTCCAACTGAGACCTGACTAACGATTTGTAAAGGTACAAATATGTATATGGGCGTTTAAATTCAGTGGATGACCTCATCACAAAACCATACATCCTGAAGGCATTGTTCACTACTTTACTTATATGAGCGTCAAGGTGCAGCTTATCATCTAGTAAGACTCCGAGATCCCGGACCAAAGTCACTCTTGTTAGGTTCACGTTATTTAGGATGTAAGAATGGGACAAAACATTTTTGTTTTTGGTAAAACTTATACAGCAACACTTAGTTATACTTAGTTGGAGCTTATTGTGCAAACAATATACAGAAAATCTGTCTAAATCTTGCTGCAGCAGAAGACAGTCTTGTAAATTTTTAACTGTTCTATAAATTTTGAGATCATCTGCATAGAGCAATACTTTTGCATTTAGAAAACATGTACTAATGTCATTTATAAAAATATTGAACAAAAGTGGTCCTAATATAGAGCCCTGGGGCACACCAGAAGTAACTGTCAAAGTGTTCGAAATAAACCCATTTATCACTACTCTCTGTGTCCTATTTGAAATATAAGATGAAAACCATCTTAAAAGATCACCGCGTATGCCATTGAACGCAATTTTATTCAAAAGTAGCGCGTGGTCAACCCTGTCAAAGGCCTTCTTAAAATCAGTGTATATAGCGTCTACTTGGATACGAGAGTCCATGTTATTAAATAAGTAGTCTACAAAAGTAACTAGGTTAGTCGTGGTTGATCTTCTTTGAACGAAACCATGCTGTTGATGAATTATAATATTATGTAGAATTGGATATACTTTATTATGAACTAGTCTCTCGAAAACCTTTGACAAGGTCGACAATATTGAAATAGGACGATAGTTCTCAACATCCTCTTTAGGTCCCGATTTATAAACAGGGGTTATATTGGCCAATTTCCATGCATGTGGAAAGGTCCCTTGCGAAAGTGACGAATTGAAGATAATATGCAAAGCTATGCAGAGATTATCAGCAGTCTGCTTGATAAACTGTACGGGCAGACCATCCGGTCCTGGCCCTTTTGACGGGTCCAGAGCCTTGAGGGTTCCACGAATTTCGTCGATAGTGAACTGAATGTTATTCAACAGAGTGCAGTTCTCAGAATATTCGCTGTGCGTAGGTGGATTATTACTTTGGGGCGATGCCTCAAAAACAGAGTGAAAATAATCAGAAAAATAGTTGCAGATTTTTTCTGGATCACTTGTTGTCTGGTTGTTGTAAATCATTGAAGAAGGTATTCCTGTACAACGTTTTCTGTTAGATATAAACGTCCAAAAGTGCTTTACATTATTTCGGATACCATCTTCGACCGAATTTATGTATTTGTCATAGCACTTCTTGCATTCGGCCTGGAACCTTGACCGGTAAAGTGAAAACTGCTCATAATCTGATATGTTGTGATATGTTTTCCATCTATTCCAGGCTTTAGCCTTATTTTTATAAATATGTATAAGTGACTTTGGGAACCAAATAGGAAACTTAGAAGTTCTGCAAGTAGTCAAAGGTACGCACTTTTTAATAATACGGAATATAATGTTGTAAAATGTGTTAAGAGATTCGTCAATCGTTTGTTGATTAAGTGTTTCTTTCCAATTTATTTCTTTTAAGTAGTCATTTATTTTTTCGTAGTTAGCTTTAAAATAATTGATTTTTTTTAGTGATTTGCGTCTCATTGAACTATAAGGTAGAAATGGCGAAATCATGATACAGAATGGAGGATGGTGAATATCCAGTTGTAGCAAATAGTCTGCAGGTGCAGAAATTGTGCAGTTATCATTACTAATAACTAAGTCTAATATTTTACCGTTCTGATTCTTTATGTTATTAAATTGACGAGCGTTTAGGTAAGACATAAGCGTACACAACTGTCCACAAGCGGGAGAGTTGCCATGGCCACTCAGACTAGACGGTGAACTGGAGTTTATGCTGTCAACCCAATCAATATCTGGTATATTGTAGTCTCCTATTAAATAAAATTTGTCAGTTGTGATGTTATCCAATACTGATTGCAGTAGGTCAAAATATTCGACATACATACTCTCACATGTATTTGGTGGAATATACGCAGCCGCAATGGTTTGATACTTACCTCCAGTTGAGCTTGGCAGTTGTACAAGGACATGTTCAATATTAAAATTCACAAGCGAGCGCTGTGTTAAGCTCTCTGGACGCAGTTCCTTTAATACAGCTACCAGGACACCACCTCCGTCCTTCTTATTGGTCGCAGTACGATCACGGTCGCAACGATAAACTACATAACGTTCGTCAATGAACTCGTTATTAAATATATCTGGTGTTAACCAGGTCTCAGTTAGTACAATTATATCGTAGCAATTGGCTAGAATGTTCATATATAGAATATTTAGTTTGGTGCGGATCCCTCTGCAGTTTTGGTAATATATTACGTAGTTATTTCCAGTCACTGTTACGAGAATATACACAAGATTGAGCAAAGAATATCCTCTCAATTTACATAACACACTGTTATGTAAATTGAAAGTCAATAAACAAACACAAAAATAATCGATCGAATCGACCAATTATCTCATACGGCTCACTGATCTGGTGGCCCAGGACAGACCTGAGCACAGCCCAAAGGAATCTCAAAAAACTGCAGCGGTTTGCTTGTGTTGCAATCACTAGCAGTATGAGAACTACACCTACTGCCGCCCTACAGGCAATGCTGGTACTGCCTCCTCTGCACCTCATCGTGCACGTATAAACGAAGATGCGATCAAACGAAAGCCAATGATGGCATCACCCTGCGACAAAGCCCCGAAAACACACCACTTTCAAAGGCATAATACTCACAGAAGAACAGTGTGACTACCCAGGCTCGAAAGAGATGAGAGTATACACCGACGGATCGAATACCGACTCCGGTACCCGAGTCGAAGTCTTCTCACACTACCTCAACATAAAATTATCCAAACCGCTGGGAATGTTCAACACCATCTATGAGGCGAAGTGTATGGGCATCATACAAACGGTCGACGCCCTAGAAGCCAGGAGGGTAACGGACACCCACATACGTATACTCTCCGACAGCGCCTCAGTTCTCCAATCCCTATGTAAAAAAAATATTACCTCGAAGCTAACACTAGAATGTCACAATGCACTAGAACAAATAATGGTATCTATTCACAACACGGTGACACTGCAAGGTATAAAAGGACACAGCGGATCGCTAGGTAACGACGCAGCTTACGAGCTTGCTAGACGAGGGCAGGATCCTCGTCTGTGGAAACCATCACGCACGGGCTTTTTTAATGCACAGGCGTCACCCAGAGTAGAACAGAAACCCGCGAGTCACCCAGATCTTTCACAGATGTTCTAAACAGACCAGGAGCTTTAATTAACTTCTGGAGAGAGGTGGGCTGGTTGGAATAACCACCAAACGGCCGCCATGGCCCACGCACAATTTTGCACCTGACGGACTAAGTGCGGAAACCAAACCCTATAACATAGAACACCAAAATAATATTTATGACAATCAAAGCGGAACCCCGATCGAACGAGCAGTCGTCAAAGTGTAATAAATTCAAATGATTAATTTGAATTTATTACACAACTTCGCGAATTTAGTGAAAGTGAAGCCACTCCCTACATTTTGTGTTATTTCTGTATCATGTGTAGTATGTACCAGTTCCGTTTGCAATGAAATAATAATAATATATGGTTTTTAATTAGGTTCATAGCAAGTCCGTCAGATCTTTTCTCACTTTACATTAAATAGCCCGTCAGATAATTACATCAATAACCTCATTGCCAATTGGATTAGTTAACGCTATATTGTTAAGCCCGGAAAACGATGCTTCCTGCTGTATCGACATATAAACTAGTTGTTAACAATTAACTCAATAAATTTGAACCAGCTATTAAATTAGCAAAAGTTAAAATATCAGCTGCCAATAAATAATGTCATACTTATGAGCGTTTATCCTAAAAGTTGGCAACGTCGCAAATATCTGTCAAATATTTACCTGTATAGATTAATTTGGCAATATTACTGTATGGAAATATGAAATGTGGCTAACTAGTGAACTAAAATATTGATTATGAAATGCAGTAATTAATATCTTACAAGCGAATATTTAGTTTTAGATGTATAAAGTATTTGGAAACTTTCCAAATTCCTTTTTTACACCTAAAACGGTTACAACATCAAATTCAGTGTTGCAATTCATTATTAACATTCTAGTTCGCTATTTAATTAACTACATTTTTTATTCCCATACCGTAATATTGCCAAATTAATCAAAACATGGAAATATTTGACATCTATTTGTAACGTTGCCCACTTTCAGAATAAACGCTCTACTATAAAGTTCATCAATATCAACATCATCGATTACAAAAAAAAAAAATTAAAGGTAAATCATACAAAGAAACTATACATTAAAGGAGGAAGTCTAAAAAAAAAACAATTTCATAACACCTACGTATAAGATATTAAGAACCATAATATCTGTATTTACAAAAATTGTGTTATAAAAATAAAAATAAAATTTTGTAATACAATAATCTCGATAAAGTACTGCAAAACTTTAGACGTTAGAACGGTAACAATAATTATATAATTTCTTTAAAAAAATATTGTCATCACTAATTATTTTATCGATACATCCATTCCATTTATTTTCGCGACATTCTCATCTCACCTCATTGCGTGCTTGACGTAAGCTTTGGCGCGTAATTTGTCAGCCAGCTGTCATTGTGACACTGACAGCTGAAGAGACAGAATTAATTACTTGATTTGGTTAATCCTTTCGCTTGCTTACACTAACGAGATGAGCAGTGAAAGTGAATGTGGGCTTTGTTTCCTGTGCTCGATTTGAGAGCTTATAGTCTTTGGTTTGGCACGTAGATATTATAAACCGGTCTCGTTTTAGGTATCTACGTTTATAAAGGACTGTCAAAGAGCTAACGTAGACGTATAATCGCACATCAGTGGTAACAATTCGGCGTGGAAAGCACCTTTATGTTGTAGTACTAAGGATGGTTTTCGTAGTGTAAGTGTTACCGGTTATGTCCGAATGACTTGTACATACCTAAGCTGAATTCGACAACTTTAAATAAAACAAATATATAATTATTGTGTAGTTGAATTGACCCTTTTTTGTGGGGTCTGAGATTTTAAATGCCATTTTAGTTTTTTTTTTTATTATGTTTTCTTTGGTAAAATCAGCGGCTCAAGAGAGGTCACAAAGACACTTTTGAGGTTAAGAGCAATCAAAACCAGTCTGTGTTTAGTTTAGGTGCTATACTGATTTGAGAAATAAAATTATCGTTCATCGCAGTAAAAAAATTGCAAAATGGCAGGAGAAAATGTCGTGAGGAAGATTTGAGTATGAATGTGGATGGATATAAGAGCAGGGGAAGATCAAAGAAATGGATGGACTGTGTGAAAGATGATATGACTAAAAAGGGGGGACTACTGACTACCGAGATGACGACTAATAGAGAAGTATGGAAGAAAGGAACATGTTGCGCCGACCGCAAATAAAATTATGATGATGATTCAAATGAATCGAATGAATATTTCTTACAATTATCATTTGTAATTATAATCATTTAACATAATTATTACCACCCTAAACCAGTCAGCGATGTTTGCTGAGTGATTCAGGAAATCTCGTGATGTTAATATTATTTAAATGTTGATACACCACGGATGGATGACACCGTGATGTTATATCAACTAAGTTACACGCTCAAGTTATCTGCGAATATTTATATCTATATTATTGGTATTTTATAGGAATGTCAATCAATCTGCCTGCCTTTTCCCAACTACGTTGGCTTCCAGTCTAACCGGATGCAGTTGAATACCAGTATTTTACATGGAGCAACTGCCTACCTGACCTCCACAACCCAGTTACTGGGTAACACGATACCCCTTTGTAAGACTGGACTTTTGGGCTTCCGACTACCCGTTATGACTGTCAAAGATCTACGAATAACCGAGTAACGGAGTTACTCGTCAAAGTTGCTTAACCTTCGATCGACCCCTGTGGCAGTTATCATTTAGCCACGAGCCACTGGTATTATAAATGTGTGTGTTATAGCTAATACTATGTTTTGAGGGTTTACATTATAGGCTTCAAACTAGTTTGAGTATTATAACTGTTACCTATAGTTTTATACGTGGCTTTGGAAAACCATACATCTGTATGCTCAGTTCGGATCGTCACCGCAGCCACTTCCCCACCATCACCAGCGATAAACACATTACTAGATATAACGTGATATTATTTATATTATGTAGATCCATTAAGTTCGTGCTAAGAGCGTCTTTCCATTATCATTTTATCATAATATCACATGTTGTTTGTTAATATAATTGCACGAGTTCCTCCATACATACATAATAAACAACATACATAACATACACACACATAACAATTACACACCCATACATAATAATTATGTATGTATGTACTGGTTTCCACCGTGTTTTGTCAGTAACTTTTGTTTACAGTTGATGGCAATAGGCTCGCCCCCTATGACATAGGACCTCTCATAAATGGCGAAACGTGGGTGAACTACGGGCACACCTTTGCCGAACCCGTCGGAGATTACAGGCGTGAGGTTAAAAAAAAAAAGTTCCAATCCACGATCTAGTTTCCTGCCCTATAGGGGACATAGATCGTGACAGGATACAATTATTATTATTATTATCCATTAGACACAGCACGCAGTAGATAGATACATCATTTGTCAAAACCTGCCTAGGGTTAAATGCAATGAGTTTCACATAGTAAATTACGTATTGGCAAGTTTTTTAAATATTTTATATTGTAAAGAATTAATGTAAAAAAATATTAGTCATGGAAGTCGTTCAAAATTATCGATATTTTTGGAAACAGAACATCCTTGTGCTATCTTGGATTAAGGTACTTAAATACTATTAAAATAGTCTACCTCCGATTTTTATGGCCCAGAAACTGATTTAAGCTTCGTGCAGACCAGCGCGACGCGACGCCGCGACGCGACTCGAACAATACAATTTCTAAGAAAACTTGACGGTATAACAATAACCAGTGTCGCGCCGCGCTGTCGCGTCGCGCTGGTCTGCACGAAGCTTAATTCGAACGACCAAAATCTAAATCTCTAAGCTTAGGTTAATTTTTTCATCCCGAAATACCTAGGACGTGGCCTTTAGGCCTAGTGTAAGACTTCAATAGAGCTTAATAATTCTGGCAGAATGTAAGATTTGTGTTGGTCATGTGTGCAGGACGATGTTTTGGATCCAAGTTTTTCTTTCAACTATAAGCTCTAATCTTACTTTTACTTTTCAATCGATTTACTACTATAAAGTAACAATAGCTCAATAGCTAAGGGGTCGGGCTGTCGGATGATGGGTAACGAGTTTGAGAAACAGCTGTTACACTTTTGGAATGAAATGAAATCAGTCATAGCGCAAATAAACGTTTGCAAATAGTTTTTAACGAGCTTTTCCCTCTGTTTAGTATTTATGTTTACATGAAAGAATGTCTGAATAAAAGTAACTATTAGTTAGAAAACAATTCAATTTTGGAATTTAGAAATCGGGTACAAATCCTTTAAAAAATACCTTAGTAACATCACAATAACGTATTTTCCCTTATAAAAACATCCAAAAACAGTCAACACACTTTCAATTTCACCAAAAAATTTACATCAAAAAAATACTTGAATTACCATAAAAAACAAAACACTATCGACAAAAAAGTATCACTTGATTTTTCATGTATTCCCAACACTAAAAAAGAGATCCCATTTCGAAATTCGAATTTTACACGTTTTTTTTTTTGATCACTATCACTTTTTAACACTTTCGTGATCTAAGTGTTGATAGATCGTGCGCGCGCGCCGCTGGCGTGGTTTGTCACACTACTGAGGGGTTAGACCGCACATCTAAACGAAGCTCCAGGTTGAAAGCTCTTTGGGCCTTTATGAAACGTTTTTAAAATAAGAGCGAGATTTTTGTGAACATCAAAATGTTGACCCATTCATGAGTCATACCCCTTTCGGCTGTCCCGTGAATGTGATTTATGGTTGAAGCTTTGTGGGTCAAAGTCAAAGTCAAATCATTTATTTCAAATAGGCCCTTGTAAGGCACTTTTGAACGTCAAAGTTTACAAAAATTGAATTGATTCTAGTCGCCCCTTCCAAAAGTTAGTTTTCGTATGGAGAAGAATGGGCAAGAAACTCCACCGTTACCGGAACAGATTTAGTAGGAAAAGTTACTGAAAATTTAATTGGGGTTAAATATATTGTCGTTTCCATTTTATTTGGAGTTAGTTTAAGGCAAGGTTGTTTTATCTAAGGGGCGATTTTTAGAACATTGATAATTTTTTGTAGAATAAATTACGACGACTTGACTTCACATGTATATTAAAAAGCTGTCAAACCACCATATTTATTCTAGAACAATTTTGCAATAATTCTTACAAGGTACATACTAGAAAACGATACGACATCTTCTCATTATGGGTGCAAATTCAAACTCAAAGCTAACATCCACTCAACCCAATCCGCACGAATATTTTACTCCGTTCGGGAATCAAACCCACTAGCCGTAGCGCACAAGCCAATCTTTTAGCCACTGCGCTATTCAAACCACTTCAACTTAGCTATCGTTTGCCTAACGATGGAATAGATAGTGGCGACAAAGATGAATAAATTATTTTGAATATTTGACTCATTGACTCAGAGCGGGTCTCCAAATAATAAATACTTTCACTTTGGTTTGAACAAGCTTCTGCCCGCAGCTGCCGATGTGTGGTCATACGATTTTGGTTTCTATAATGCCATGGAAAGGTATAGGATTTAAGAGAAAATTATTTAGTAACAAGCCATGTGTCCGATGGGATTCTCATCGGCTAAAATTACAATCTTTCATCCCCTATTTAACCTATTAAGGGGATGAATTTTCAATCCTTCCTTAGTGCTCACTTTCGTTATTTTAGGAACTCAATCAATCTGCTTAGTCTTTTCCCAACTATAATTAATAATTTACTAACATAGTTATCACTACTATTTACTAACAATGTATGGAATGTAAATTTATTCTGAATAAAATGAATAATTAAAATTAATTAATCCATTTAGTTTGGCCAGAGCTTTACTGCCTTGTAGTGAGACAAAAACTGGCTGGTATTATAGAAACATCGACTAATAGGTAAAAAAGGAGTCTTATACACGTCACCACACCGTTCTAAAGATGAGTATTCACCTAACTTACTTTGTAAAAACCGGCCTCAGAAACAATAAAAGCATACATACAAAATAATAATCCATTATTAGTCCTAGGATCACTACGATTGTATATCGAATAGGCACCAATTACTTGAAGCATATTCAAAAGTCAAAAAAATAATTGTACTGGCTCTAACAAAAACTGCCTACAATTACTCATGTCAAGCAGACAAGTCTGTTGCATAGTAAAATCTTAATTAATTTCTACCAATTATCGTTATAAAGGAGTTATTATGAACAAAGCCGCGGGCAACTAAGTGCCGTGCGAGTAAAGTAAGCCCTAGAGCAATATGGACGAGCTCCGATGATTTGTACATGCTATAGAACATAAAGTGATTCCATCGATGATGTTTTCGCTGTAATCAGGAAAAGAACTGCATTTATGATGAGCAGGGTCCGTGGTAGCACCAGCACTGTCTTCAGAACGTTAGCGTGCAAAATTGATAGTCCTTTTACTGTGTACTGGGCAGGTGTATCCTATACCTGCACATAAATAAGAAATAAACTAAATAATCATTATGTAACTTGTTTTGTTTAATAAAATTTATTATTTTTCGTTGTATGTGCACTACTAACAATCCTACTAATGCCTTCTAAGCAAATTAGGATAGGTAAGGCGCAGTAGGCAAAGTAGTGTTTTATAGACTGTGTGTTTGACATAAATATTACTGAAATAAAGATAGGTGTCTCGTTGGTCTAGCGGTTGCAAGTGTGACTGCTAATTTCAGAAGTTGTGAGTCCGATCCCCAGATCAGTAATTAGTAATTTTTCAGTAGCAGCGCCTTTGGATTTGTGACCGGTCAAAGTCACACATTTCAATGTCATCTCTGGGAATGCGATCCTTCTGAGAACACTCTGGTAGGTATAGCAGATGTCTACAAGGTTTGATTGAAATCACAACTTGTACCACAGAGTAAAGAAATGTGTTCTTTATGAACAGCATTGAGATCCCGAAAAAAAATCTGCTGTTCCCGACGTTGTATCGAAGTGTATTAATTAAAAACTAAAGCAACATGAAGACATATAACATGAAATATATATATATGAAAGAAGGGTTACACAGAAGAAAAAAATGCTAAATATAGCAAAGTACTGCAATTGTTTTGCGCCTGCGTATTTCGTAACAAAGTAATCAAAGGAGAGTGCAATTAAAAATTATTTTATGAGCGGCTCGCCCCAGATCACGAAACAAATTGATTTTTGACCATATTTGTTTTATTATTTACTGCCCGTTTCGATATAAACATAAATTATTCTTTCATTGCGTTCTGTTATGTAATTATTTAATTTTAGGTTAATTTCCGAGCGTCTCTGACTTTCACGTTATTTTATTTATTTGTGGTTTTAACCACAAACTCGATGTGAATGTAAACAAACCACTTTTTTGTGCTTTGAAAAGAATTTAAAATATGGAAGGTAACTTTTTTTTCCTTGTTTCCTAATTAACATTTACGAAACTAGTGCTTGAGTAACAATAATTTGCATTTCCAATTTTTTTAAATACTAATTGTAAATGGTTTTGTGTTTTAGTGATATCTAGGATCATGTGCCTGTTTTCTTCAGTGGGGTCGGTAGTCGTGTATCGTGTCGCGTCGTACAAAAGATTTCAACGCGTGCAAATATGTATCCATTTTTCGCCAAAATAATAGATAGGTACTACTTACCAACGATTTGGACGATAATGCAAATTACGTAAGAACTCTTTGCTTATCAAATAATTTTATATAAGTACTAGCTGCGCCCAGCGGATTCACCGGTATAAGTCTCGATCCCGTGGAAATATCGGGATAAAAAGTATCCTATAGCCTAACCCATGTGGCAATTTTCATCCAAATCCGTTCAGCCGTTTTAGCGTGAAAGCGTAACAAATAAACTCACTTTCGCATTTATAATATTCCATAAGCTAGTATAGCATCCATACTAATGTTATAATGTGAAAGTAACCCTGTCTGTCCATCTGTATACCTTTCACGGCTTAACGGCTGAAGGGGTTTGGATCGGCACACCAGGGTTTGGCCATAGGCTACTTTTTATCCCGGTAGTACGTTTCAGTGGGATAATTTCCGACCTCCACGTGACTGAAACCGCGAGCAAAAGTTAGTAAACAATAAATTAAAATGCTCCTAAAATTTTGAGTAACCACAAATTGAAGATAGATTAAATTAAGTCCCTGACACTAGCGATGGTGCCGCGATTGACAAATTACTCGTTAATCTGACATCGCTGAGCTTTGACAACATCACTAGCTCTGCATAGTGTTGGGACATGCATTTATCGATAGGTACATAAAAGGGTCTGTAGGGTCACCAGTGCGACGAAGGAGGCTCACTAATACAATAATGACGCTACTTGTCTGCGTGTGGGCGCTCGTTGCGGAGCTCCGCATCGCTGCCAGTGCGGTGAAGCTGTCGACGGCCTCGGATACCATGGCCTATCTTGCAGTAAGAGCGCAGGCCGGATAACATCGCACGCCAGCATTGATGACATCATCCGTCGTGCGCTTGTTACCGCCGGAGTGCCACCTGTTTTAGAACCCACGGCTTGCCACGCAACGATGGGAAGAGACCAGACGGAATGACCAGGTATTCAAGATAATGACGTAATAAGCACAACGCGCGCGCGCGGGCGTGCTGTAATGTATAACTGTTTTTTGTCCCAAACAAAATAAATAAATATATAAGGAAAATGCACTAAAAGTATTAGAACCAATAAAATATTTATGTTTTGAGACTTGATTTTTACCTTATAATTTGATGCTGTTTATTTTTTATTGTATTCAAATAAAATATTGTTCACTTATATTTTTTTTAAACCTGTTGTTGTTGTTGTTAAGAGTCAAAAGAACCAATTTTACTTGATGCGACATTACTCGAGCAGACTTCGATATTTAAGTAGTAGGTACAAAAATAGTAACTATCATAACTGATATTCCCAAATCCATACTATAATAATATTATAAATTCGAAAGTAACTCTGTCTGTCTGTATGTATGTTACCTTTTCACGGCTCGACAACTGAATGGATGGATTTCAATCAAATTTGGCAAGGAGATTGCCGGAGACAGCATCTTCAGGAAAAAGATACTTACATAGGATACTTTTTTATCCCGGTAGTACCTACGTTCGCGTGAGATAGTTTCCGACATCCACGCGAGCGATACCACGAGCAAAAGCTATTTAAATATAAAAAACTGTCAACAAAAACTAAAAATATAAAATTAAAATCATCGATACGCAAATCAATGTATTCCCATCACTAATTTCACTCGCAGTCTCAACCACGGCGCCTTTGATCCTAATACGGTAGTGATGTGACACTATCGGTAATCTTAATCCTCGCCGCGAAGATGTAATTTAAATAACATCAGATTAATTCTCGGTTACGATGACAACTTGCAATTGCGTTCAGTTTAATTCAAATATAGCTTGGTATGCAAGCATGTATTTAATGCAGGGCTTTTAAATATTTATTGTACTAACTAGACAAGAGGTTTCACTATTCATCAGTCTAGAATAAAATACTTAAAAAACTTTTTACAAAAAAAAAAACAACCGACTTCAAACAAAAACACTACAAAGTGAAAAATAACTTTAATTTCGGAAGTCGTTGTCTTTGGTTTTGAATTTTTGAGTTTTGCCACCGACTTCCGAAATTAAAGTTATTTTTCACTTTGTAGTGTTTTTGTTTGAAGTCTGTTTTTTTTTTTTGTAAAAGTTTTTATTTTTCACTTTTTAGTTGTACCTACTACAAATTCGCCATTCGACCTGCTATGTAAATAACAGTGACGGGAAGTTATCATCATATCATCCACATATACTAAGGGGGAAAAATACGTATTATTGAAGCTAACTCAAAACTCTCAAAAATCCAAGCAAAGTAAATAAAATTTCTATGGGATCAACTTGAGAGTATACCCTTTCATACAAAAAAAGTTTTTTTTTCGGAAATCTTCCAATTTTATTTTAATACCGGGTTGAACTTGAACATAGAAACCATTTAGGTTCTGAGAAGTATAGTCCTACGACGCACCTTTTCCGAGAAATAGGCCATAATTTTTTTTGTAACATTGCCAAATTATCGTAAATCACTGAAAAACGGAAATCTGCCAATTTAATTGCAGTATCGGGTTGACCTTATCTATAGAACCCTTTTAGGTTCTGAGAAACATGGCCCTACGACGCACCGTTTTCGGAAGAGGAATTAGGAGATTATGATTTTCTTTTTTTTTAACTCTATATTTCCAAAATGGTAGCTCGGATGAAAATTTTTTTTGAAAAGAAGTTCGTGGTCTAGTTTTTAAACCATGAGATGATGTAAAAAAAATACTAAAAAATATTCTGTCGGTCGATCTTTCAGCTTGGGTATTTTTAGGGGCGCTGGGTACTATGACGTGTTAAAGCTATCATTATTCCATTGTGAAAAAGGGTAATGCTATTCGTCCTGTATAGCTCCATCTCTCTCTGACACTGGAACAATTATAAATTCAAATTCAAATTCAATTCAAATTCAAAATATTTTTATTTCACATAAACCTACAAGGGCACTTATGAAACGTCAGAAGCTAGGTGCACGGTTCCAATTGGTCGTTTCCTATGGAGAAGAGCCGGCAAGAAACTCCACAGTTACTCTTTTAAAAGTAAATTTATAGATTTAACATTCATAGTACTGCCCCAGGACTGCAAAATCGAAGAGATTTTTTTTTCAATATTTCGTGTTTTTTTTCAACAACTTTAACAAAGAGCAACAATTTCTTTCCAAAAAAGATTTTCATCCGAGCTACCATTTTCGAAATATAGAGCGTTTAAAAAAAAAGTTGAATAATTCAAAATCTCCTAATTCGAAATCGGTACATCGTAGGGCCATGCTTCTTAGAACCTAAATGATATCTATGGACGAGATTAACTCGAAACTGCAATAAAATAAGAAAATTTCGGAAAAAAAAACGAATATTTAAAATAATTTTAGGTTTTTTGTTTCGTAAATTTTCTATATCCATAATTGTCCCAATAAATTTTCGCTCTATAGCGCCCCTAAGGCTACACTCAACCGAATTTTCTAAATCAGTCCACAATTGACGGAGAAATCGGCGGACATACATAAAAAAAACATTCATACGCGACGAACATATAACCTCATCCTATTTGGAAGTCGGTTAAAAAAAATGGGTCATGCACATTATAACCCAAGGGAATCTGTCCTCATCGATCGCGTGCGTGCGAAATCATATAATATTTTTTACCTTCAGGCGTCCCTTAACTATAAGAATCTATTATAAATAAACCCCTAACTAACTAATTTAATTAAGCTTTCTGAGTGCGGTTATTAAGACATCGCGTGTAAATTATGTTATGTGTTTTCTGGCAACGAATAGACGAATTCGATCAAATAATACTGCAAGAGCATCGTTGAGCTCAAGCAACGAATTTTAATAGTAGAGGAGTTTATTATGAAACAAGTTAGAAAACCCACTTGTTTTCCAATTCGTTATTAGGTGGTTGGGTTTGATCTAGTGACAGTAGGTAACTCGCTCTATTTAACGTTCATATAAGGAACATAATTGAGCTTATCTGATTGTATCGATTTGTGCTCGCTGTCAAGTGCTACCATTGTATGGAAATCGGTATAGGCATAACAAACGTAGCGGTTTTTAATGTTTTACGATGTTAGTACAACTTCAACAATTATTATGTTATGAAAAAAATAGCTGAGACGTTAAGAAAATAGAAGTCATTTTTTTTGTAGATTTTAACAATGCTTTTGACAAAAAGGTTTAGCACAAGACTAAGCCAAACATTTCCTCTATCGACGTTTAGTATTAGAACTTTATACAAAAAATCAAATAAAAAATACATATTTATAAAACTAGTATGCTGTTTTGAACACGACAATAAGACTAAATAGAAAATGAAGGACAAAAATTTGAGATAGAAACATATAAATACACATACAGTAAAAAAGTATGTAATATTCTATAATTCTAGGATATCTTCAAAATAAATGCTGTTACTGAAAACATGCCATGGTTTATTACAAGTGTATTTCTCTCTTATTATGATCTTTTATTGGGATGTTGTTAAGTTTAAGGAAAACTTTTGTATAATTCGTTTCCAAATGTCGTGTTTTTGATATACCTGACCTTGCAAGGTAAGGACTACTCAGTAAATCATTTTCAATCAATAGTCAGATCAGTGAGTTTAAAACGATATTGTAAAAAACCGGCCAAGTGCGTGTCAGACCCCGCACAATGAAGGGTTCCGTAGTTGAGATGAATTTATTTATAATAAGAACAAACTTAACATTGTAGTTGCAAAACATTTTCTCCGATACATTCCGTATGTGGAGATCATCTTTATCAAACTGCAAATTTAAGTTGGTCGATTATTACTCGTTAACCTATAAAGCCTACTTAGCTGTGATAGTTTTCCTTTTAATTTCGTTATATATACTACTGCTGTGATTTTTTTCACAAATCCAAGTACAACCATTTAGCTGGCAGGGGGGGGACACTTGACTCTAACAAAAAATTTCAGTTAAAAGCTTAATATTTCGCCAACGGATCCCTGAATCCAAAAATCATTTTCACAAACTCCCATTATTTTTTTGAACGACCTTTCTAACGATACCCCACAACATGGGGCAGATGAGAAAAAAACAACATCCCCACTTTACGTGTAGGGGGACCGTACCCTAAAAAAATATATTTTCTTGTTTTAATTTTTTTCTTGATTTTATTTTACCACTTTGTCGGCATGAATAATATGTATACATATGCCAAATTACAGCTTTCTTGTACTAACCGTCTCTGAGCTAAGCCGCGGACAGACAGACGGACATGGCGAAACTATAAGGGTTCCTTGTTTACTACGGAACCCTAAAAACACCTTTTTTTACTAGAATCAAAAACTTGTTTATCTAGATCAGGGCTGTCCAAACTACATACCTTCGCGGGCTAATTCAATTGACTACAAAAGCTAGAGGGCCGCAGAAACAAATATTTTCAGTTATCAAGTAAAAAAATTACAGGGTAATCATTTCTTTATACGTTTATTGGTTCTATGATAATTTATCTTTAACAATCATATCGATATCAACGTCAACATTCGTTGTTACCAGACGCATTGCATGAAGATGTGACTTATCTGATAGTGAAGATCTATACTTAGATTTTATAAAGTATTTGACAAAGTATTCTATTATCCAAACTATATTTATGTCCAAACTATTTTCTGATTAATTTACACTTTAAAACGCGTCGTGGGCGCATGAAAACAAGCGTCGGACAGCCCTGATCTAGATCATCCTAATAGTCTGCTACATTCCTTTTAAGACCAGACTATGTGCAAGCACAGCGGGAACCTTCTGAGTCGTGCAAATGACGTAAGCTAAGTATTTTTAGCTCTGCTCTGCAGTTTTGGTAATATATTACGTAGTTATTTCCAGTCACTGTTACGAGAATATACACAAGATTGAGCAAAGAATATCCTCTCAATTTACATAACACACTGTTATGTAAATTGAAAGTCAATAAACAAACACAAAAATAATCGATCGAATCGACCAATTATCTCATACGGCTCACTGATCTGGTGGCCCAGGACAGACCTGAGCACAGCCCAAAGGAATCTCAAAAAACTGCAGCGGTTTGCTTGTGTTGCAATCACTAGCAGTATGAGAACTACACCTACTGCCGCCCTACAGGCAATGCTGGTACTGCCTCCTCTGCACCTCATCGTGCACGTATAAACGAAGATGCGATCAAACGAAAGCCAATGATGGCATCACCCTGCGACAAAGCCCCGAAAACACACCACTTTCAAAGGCATAATACTCACAGAAGAACAGTGTGACTACCCAGGCTCGAAAGAGATGAGAGTATACACCGACGGATCGAATACCGACTCCGGTACCCGAGTCGAAGTCTTCTCACACTACCTCAACATAAAATTATCCAAACCGCTGGGAATGTTCAACACCATCTATGAGGCGAAGTGTATGGGCATCATACAAACGGTCGACGCCCTAGAAGCCAGGAGGGTAACGGACACCCACATACGTATACTCTCCGACAGCGCCTCAGTTCTCCAATCCCTATGTAAAAAAAATATTACCTCGAAGCTAACACTAGAATGTCACAATGCACTAGAACAAATAATGGTATCTATTCACAACACGGTGACACTGCAAGGTATAAAAGGACACAGCGGATCGCTAGGTAACGACGCAGCTTACGAGCTTGCTAGACGAGGGCAGGATCCTCGTCTGTGGAAACCATCACGCACGGGCTTTTTTAATGCACAGGCGTCACCCAGAGTAGAACAGAAACCCGCGAGTCACCCAGATCTTTCACAGATGTTCTAAACAGACCAGGAGCTTTAATTAACTTCTGGAGAGAGGTGGGCTGGTTGGAATAACCACCAAACGGCCGCCATGGCCCACGCACAATTTTGCACCTGACGGACTAAGTGCGGAAACCAAACCCTATAACATAGAACACCAAAATAATATTTATGACAATCAAAGCGGAACCCCGATCGAACGAGCAGTCGTCAAAGTGTAATAAATTCAAATGATTAATTTGAATTTATTACACAACTTCGCGAATTTAGTGAAAGTGAAGCCACTCCCTACATTTTGTGTTATTTCTGTATCATGTGTAGTATGTACCAGTTCCGTTTGCAATGAAATAATAATAATATATGGTTTTTAATTAGGTTCATAGCAAGTCCGTCAGATCTTTTCTCACTTTACATTAAATAGCCCGTCAGATAATTACATCAATAACCTCATTGCCAATTGGATTAGTTAACGCTATATTGTTAAGCCCGGAAAACGATGCTTCCTGCTGTATCGACATATAAACTAGTTGTTAACAATTAACTCAATAAATTTGAACCAGCTATTAAATTAGCAAAAGTTAAAATATCAGCTGCCAATAAATAATGTCATACTTATGAGCGTTTATCCTAAAAGTTGGCAACGTCGCAAATATCTGTCAAATATTTACCTGTATAGATTAATTTGGCAATATTACTGTATGGAAATATGAAATGTGGCTAACTAGTGAACTAAAATATTGATTATGAAATGCAGTAATTAATATCTTACAAGCGAATATTTAGTTTTAGATGTATAAAGTATTTGGAAACTTTCCAAATTCCTTTTTTACACCTAAAACGGTTACAACATCAAATTCAGTGTTGCAATTCATTATTAACATTCTAGTTCGCTATTTAATTAACTACATTTTTTATTCCCATACCGTAATATTGCCAAATTAATCAAAACATGGAAATATTTGACATCTATTTGTAACGTTGCCCACTTTCAGAATAAACGCTCTACTATAAAGTTCATCAATATCAACATCATCGATTACAAAAAAAAAAAATTAAAGGTAAATCATACAAAGAAACTATACATTAAAGGAGGAAGTCTAAAAAAAAAACAATTTCATAACACCTACGTATAAGATATTAAGAACCATAATATCTGTATTTACAAAAATTGTGTTATAAAAATAAAAATAAAATTTTGTAATACAATAATCTCGATAAAGTACTGCAAAACTTTAGACGTTAGAACGGTAACAATAATTATATAATTTCTTTAAAAAAATATTGTCATCACTAATTATTTTATCGATACATCCATTCCATTTATTTTCGCGACATTCTCATCTCACCTCATTGCGTGCTTGACGTAAGCTTTGGCGCGTAATTTGTCAGCCAGCTGTCATTGTGACACTGACAGCTGAAGAGACAGAATTAATTACTTGATTTGGTTAATCCTTTCGCTTGCTTACACTAACGAGATGAGCAGTGAAAGTGAATGTGGGCTTTGTTTCCTGTGCTCGATTTGAGAGCTTATAGTCTTTGGTTTGGCACGTAGATATTATAAACCGGTCTCGTTTTAGGTATCTACGTTTATAAAGGACTGTCAAAGAGCTAACGTAGACGTATAATCGCACATCAGTGGTAACAATTCGGCGTGGAAAGCACCTTTATGTTGTAGTACTAAGGATGGTTTTCGTAGTGTAAGTGTTACCGGTTATGTCCGAATGACTTGTACATACCTAAGCTGAATTCGACAACTTTAAATAAAACAAATATATAATTATTGTGTAGTTGAATTGACCCTTTTTTGTGGGGTCTGAGATTTTAAATGCCATTTTAGTTTTTTTTTTTATTATGTTTTCTTTGGTAAAATCAGCGGCTCAAGAGAGGTCACAAAGACACTTTTGAGGTTAAGAGCAATCAAAACCAGTCTGTGTTTAGTTTAGGTGCTATACTGATTTGAGAAATAAAATTATCGTTCATCGCAGTAAAAAAATTGCAAAATGGCAGGAGAAAATGTCGTGAGGAAGATTTGAGTATGAATGTGGATGGATATAAGAGCAGGGGAAGATCAAAGAAATGGATGGACTGTGTGAAAGATGATATGACTAAAAAGGGGGGACTACTGACTACCGAGATGACGACTAATAGAGAAGTATGGAAGAAAGGAACATGTTGCGCCGACCGCAAATAAAATTATGATGATGATTCAAATGAATCGAATGAATATTTCTTACAATTATCATTTGTAATTATAATCATTTAACATAATTATTACCACCCTAAACCAGTCAGCGATGTTTGCTGAGTGATTCAGGAAATCTCGTGATGTTAATATTATTTAAATGTTGATACACCACGGATGGATGACACCGTGATGTTATATCAACTAAGTTACACGCTCAAGTTATCTGCGAATATTTATATCTATATTATTGGTATTTTATAGGAATGTCAATCAATCTGCCTGCCTTTTCCCAACTACGTTGGCTTCCAGTCTAACCGGATGCAGTTGAATACCAGTATTTTACATGGAGCAACTGCCTACCTGACCTCCACAACCCAGTTACTGGGTAACACGATACCCCTTTGTAAGACTGGACTTTTGGGCTTCCGACTACCCGTTATGACTGTCAAAGATCTACGAATAACCGAGTAACGGAGTTACTCGTCAAAGTTGCTTAACCTTCGATCGACCCCTGTGGCAGTTATCATTTAGCCACGAGCCACTGGTATTATAAATGTGTGTGTTATAGCTAATACTATGTTTTGAGGGTTTACATTATAGGCTTCAAACTAGTTTGAGTATTATAACTGTTACCTATAGTTTTATACGTGGCTTTGGAAAACCATACATCTGTATGCTCAGTTCGGATCGTCACCGCAGCCACTTCCCCACCATCACCAGCGATAAACACATTACTAGATATAACGTGATATTATTTATATTATGTAGATCCATTAAGTTCGTGCTAAGAGCGTCTTTCCATTATCATTTTATCATAATATCACATGTTGTTTGTTAATATAATTGCACGAGTTCCTCCATACATACATAATAAACAACATACATAACATACACACACATAACAATTACACACCCATACATAATAATTATGTATGTATGTACTGGTTTCCACCGTGTTTTGTCAGTAACTTTTGTTTACAGTTGATGGCAATAGGCTCGCCCCCTATGACATAGGACCTCTCATAAATGGCGAAACGTGGGTGAACTACGGGCACACCTTTGCCGAACCCGTCGGAGATTACAGGCGTGAGGTTAAAAAAAAAAAGTTCCAATCCACGATCTAGTTTCCTGCCCTATAGGGGACATAGATCGTGACAGGATACAATTATTATTATTATTATCCATTAGACACAGCACGCAGTAGATAGATACATCATTTGTCAAAACCTGCCTAGGGTTAAATGCAATGAGTTTCACATAGTAAATTACGTATTGGCAAGTTTTTTAAATATTTTATATTGTAAAGAATTAATGTAAAAAAATATTAGTCATGGAAGTCGTTCAAAATTATCGATATTTTTGGAAACAGAACATCCTTGTGCTATCTTGGATTAAGGTACTTAAATACTATTAAAATAGTCTACCTCCGATTTTTATGGCCCAGAAACTGATTTAAGCTTCGTGCAGACCAGCGCGACGCGACGCCGCGACGCGACTCGAACAATACAATTTCTAAGAAAACTTGACGGTATAACAATAACCAGTGTCGCGCCGCGCTGTCGCGTCGCGCTGGTCTGCACGAAGCTTAATTCGAACGACCAAAATCTAAATCTCTAAGCTTAGGTTAATTTTTTCATCCCGAAATACCTAGGACGTGGCCTTTAGGCCTAGTGTAAGACTTCAATAGAGCTTAATAATTCTGGCAGAATGTAAGATTTGTGTTGGTCATGTGTGCAGGACGATGTTTTGGATCCAAGTTTTTCTTTCAACTATAAGCTCTAATCTTACTTTTACTTTTCAATCGATTTACTACTATAAAGTAACAATAGCTCAATAGCTAAGGGGTCGGGCTGTCGGATGATGGGTAACGAGTTTGAGAAACAGCTGTTACACTTTTGGAATGAAATGAAATCAGTCATAGCGCAAATAAACGTTTGCAAATAGTTTTTAACGAGCTTTTCCCTCTGTTTAGTATTTATGTTTACATGAAAGAATGTCTGAATAAAAGTAACTATTAGTTAGAAAACAATTCAATTTTGGAATTTAGAAATCGGGTACAAATCCTTTAAAAAATACCTTAGTAACATCACAATAACGTATTTTCCTTATAAAAACATCCAAAAACAGTCAACACACTTTCAATTTCACCAAAAAATTTACATCAAAAAAATACTTGAATTACCATAAAAAACAAAACACTATCGACAAAAAAGTATCACTTGATTTTTCATGTATTCCCAACACTAAAAAAGAGATCCCATTTCGAAATTCGAATTTTACACGTTTTTTTTTTTGATCACTATCACTTTTTAACACTTTCGTGATCTAAGTGTTGATAGATCGTGCGCGCGCGCCGCTGGCGTGGTTTGTCACACTACTGAGGGGTTAGACCGCACATCTAAACGAAGCTCCAGGTTGAAAGCTCTTTGGGCCTTTATGAAACGTTTTTAAAATAAGAGCGAGATTTTTGTGAACATCAAAATGTTGACCCATTCATGAGTCATACCCCTTTCGGCTGTCCCGTGAATGTGATTTATGGTGAAGCTTTGTGGGTCAAAGTCAAAGTCAAATCATTTATTTCAAATAGGCCCTTGTAAGGCACTTTTGAACGTCAAAGTTTACAAAAAATTGAATTGATTCTAGTCGCCCCTTCCAAAAGTTAGTTTTCGTATGGAGAAGAATGGGCAAGAAACTCCACCGTTACCGGAACAGATTTAGTAGGAAAAGTTACTGAAAATTTAATTGGGGTTAAATATATTGTCGTTTCCATTTTATTTGGAGTTAGTTTAAGGCAAGGTTGTTTTATCTAAGGGGCGATTTTTAGAACATTGATAATTTTTTGTAGAATAAATTACGACGACTTGACTTCACATGTATATTAAAAAGCTGTCAAACCACCATATTTATTCTAGAACAATTTTGCAATAATTCTTACAAGGTACATACTAGAAACGATACGACATCTTCTCATTATGGGTGCAAATTCAAACTCAAAGCTAACATCCACTCAACCCAATCCGCACGAATATTTTACTCCGTTCGGGAATCAAACCCACTAGCCGTAGCGCACAAGCCAATCTTTTAGCCACTGCGCTATTCAAACCACTTCAACTTAGCTATCGTTTGCCTAACGATGGAATAGATAGTGGCGACAAAGATGAATAAATTATTTTGAATATTTGACTCATTGACTCAGAGCGGGTCTCCAAATAATAAATACTTTCACTTTGGTTTGAACAAGCTTCTGCCCGCAGCTGCCGATGTGTGGTCATACGATTTTGGTTTCTATAATGCCATGGAAAGGTATAGGATTTAAGAGAAAATTATTTAGTAACAAGCCATGTGTCCGATGGGATTCTCATCGGCTAAAATTACAATCTTTCATCCCCTATTTAACCTATTAAGGGGATGAATTTTCAATCCTTCCTTAGTGCTCACTTTCGTTATTTTAGGAACTCAATCAATCTGCTTAGTCTTTTCCCAACTATAATTAATAATTTACTAACATAGTTATCACTACTATTTACTAACAATGTATGGAATGTAAATTTATTCTGAATAAAATGAATAATTAAAATTAATTAATCCATTTAGTTTGGCCAGAGCTTTACTGCCTTGTAGTGAGACAAAAACTGGCTGGTATTATAGAAACATCGACTAATAGGTAAAAAAGGAGTCTTATACACGTCACCACACCGTTCTAAAGATGAGTATTCACCTAACTTACTTTGTAAAAACCGGCCTCAGAAACAATAAAAGCATACATACAAAATAATAATCCATTATTAGTCCTAGGATCACTACGATTGTATATCGAATAGGCACCAATTACTTGAAGCATATTCAAAAGTCAAAAAAATAATTGTACTGGCTCTAACAAAAACTGCCTACAATTACTCATGTCAAGCAGACAAGTCTGTTGCATAGTAAAATCTTAATTAATTTCTACCAATTATCGTTATAAAGGAGTTATTATGAACAAAGCCGCGGGCAACTAAGTGCCGTGCGAGTAAAGTAAGCCCTAGAGCAATATGGACGAGCTCCGATGATTTGTACATGCTATAGAACATAAAGTGATTCCATCGATGATGTTTTCGCTGTAATCAGGAAAAGAACTGCATTTATGATGAGCAGGGTCCGTGGTAGCACCAGCACTGTCTTCAGAACGTTAGCGTGCAAAATTGATAGTCCTTTTACTGTGTACTGGGCAGGTGTATCCTATACCTGCACATAAATAAGAAATAAACTAAATAATCATTATGTAACTTGTTTTGTTTAATAAAATTTATTATTTTTCGTTGTATGTGCACTACTAACAATCCTACTAATGCCTTCTAAGCAAATTAGGATAGGTAAGGCGCAGTAGGCAAAGTAGTGTTTTATAGACTGTGTGTTTGACATAAATATTACTGAAATAAAGATAGGTGCCTCGTTGGTCTAGCGGTTGCAAGTGTGACTGCTAATTTCAGAAGTTGTGAGTCCGATCCCCAGATCAGTAATTAGTAATTTTTCAGTAGCAGCGCCTTTGGATTTGTGACCGGTCAAAGTCACACATTTCAATGTCATCTCTGGGAATGCGATCCTTCTGAGAACACTCTGGTAGGTATAGCAGATGTCTACAAGGTTTGATTGAAATCACAACTTGTACCACAGAGTAAAGAAATGTGTTCTTTATGAACAGCATTGAGATCCCGAAAAAAAATCTGCTGTTCCCGACGTTGTATCGAAGTGTATTAATTAAAAACTAAAGCAACATGAAGACATATAACATGAAATATATATATATGAAAGAAGGGTTACACAGAAGAAAAAAATGCTAAATATAGCAAAGTACTGCAATTGTTTTGCGCCTGCGTATTTCGTAACAAAGTAATCAAAGGAGAGTGCAATTAAAAATTATTTTATGAGCGGCTCGCCCCAGATCACGAAACAAATTGATTTTTGACCATATTTGTTTTATTATTTACTGCCCGTTTCGATATAAACATAAATTATTCTTTCATTGCGTTCTGTTATGTAATTATTTAATTTTAGGTTAATTTCCGAGCGTCTCTGACTTTCACGTTATTTTATTTATTTGTGGTTTTAACCACAAACTCGATGTGAATGTAAACAAACCACTTTTTTGTGCTTTGAAAAGAATTTAAAATATGGAAGGTAACTTTTTTTTCCTTGTTTCCTAATTAACATTTACGAAACTAGTGCTTGAGTAACAATAATTTGCATTTCCAATTTTTTTAAATACTAATTGTAAATGGTTTTGTGTTTTAGTGATATCTAGGATCATGTGCCTGTTTTCTTCAGTGGGGTCGGTAGTCGTGTATCGTGTCGCGTCGTACAAAAGATTTCAACGCGTGCAAATATGTATCCATTTTTCGCCAAAATAATAGATAGGTACTACTTACCAACGATTTGGACGATAATGCAAATTACGTAAGAACTCTTTGCTTATCAAATAATTTTATATAAGTACTAGCTGCGCCCAGCGGATTCACCGGTATAAGTCTCGATCCCGTGGAAATATCGGGATAAAAAGTATCCTATAGCCTAACCCATGTGGCAATTTTCATCCAAATCCGTTCAGCCGTTTTAGCGTGAAAGCGTAACAAATAAACTCACTTTCGCATTTATAATATTCCATAAGCTAGTATAGCATCCATACTAATGTTATAATGTGAAAGTAACCCTGTCTGTCCATCTGTATACCTTTCACGGCTTAACGGCTGAAGGGGTTTGGATCGGCACACCAGGGTTTGGCCATAGGCTACTTTTTATCCCGGTAGTACGTTTCAGTGGGATAATTTCCGACCTCCACGTGACTGAAACCGCGAGCAAAAGTTAGTAAACAATAAATTAAAATGCTCCTAAAATTTTGAGTAACCACAAATTGAAGATAGATTAAATTAAGTCCCTGACACTAGCGATGGTGCCGCGATTGACAAATTACTCGTTAATCTGACATCGCTGAGCTTTGACAACATCACTAGCTCTGCATAGTGTTGGGACATGCATTTATCGATAGGTACATAAAAGGGTCTGTAGGGTCACCAGTGCGACGAAGGAGGCTCACTAATACAATAATGACGCTACTTGTCTGCGTGTGGGCGCTCGTTGCGGAGCTCCGCATCGCTGCCAGTGCGGTGAAGCTGTCGACGGCCTCGGATACCATGGCCTATCTTGCAGTAAGAGCGCAGGCCGGATAACATCGCACGCCAGCATTGATGACATCATCCGTCGTGCGCTTGTTACCGCCGGAGTGCCACCTGTTTTAGAACCCACGGCTTGCCACGCAACGATGGGAAGAGACCAGACGGAATGACCAGGTATTCAAGATAATGACGTAATAAGCACAACGCGCGCGCGCGGGCGTGCTGTAATGTATAACTGTTTTTTGTCCCAAACAAAATAAATAAATATATAAGGAAAATGCACTAAAAGTATTAGAACCAATAAAATATTTATGTTTTGAGACTTGATTTTTACCTTATAATTTGATGCTGTTTATTTTTTATTGTATTCAAATAAAATATTGTTCACTTATATTTTTTTTAAACCTGTTGTTGTTGTTGTTAAGAGTCAAAAGAACCAATTTTACTTGATGCGACATTACTCGAGCAGACTTCGATATTTAAGTAGTAGGTACAAAAATAGTAACTATCATAACTGATATTCCCAAATCCATACTATAATAATATTATAAATTCGAAAGTAACTCTGTCTGTCTGTATGTATGTTACCTTTTCACGGCTCGACAACTGAATGGATGGATTTCAATCAAATTTGGCAAGGAGATTGCCGGAGACAGCATCTTCAGGAAAAAGATACTTACATAGGATACTTTTTTATCCCGGTAGTACCTACGTTCGCGTGAGATAGTTTCCGACATCCACGCGAGCGATACCACGAGCAAAAGCTATTTAAATATAAAAAACTGTCAACAAAAACTAAAAATATAAAATTAAAATCATCGATACGCAAATCAATGTATTCCCATCACTAATTTCACTCGCAGTCTCAACCACGGCGCCTTTGATCCTAATACGGTAGTGATGTGACACTATCGGTAATCTTAATCCTCGCCGCGAAGATGTAATTTAAATAACATCAGATTAATTCTCGGTTACGATGACAACTTGCAATTGCGTTCAGTTTAATTCAAATATAGCTTGGTATGCAAGCATGTATTTAATGCAGGGCTTTTAAATATTTATTGTACTAACTAGACAAGAGGTTTCACTATTCATCAGTCTAGAATAAAATACTTAAAAAACTTTTTACAAAAAAAAAAACAACCGACTTCAAACAAAAACACTACAAAGTGAAAAATAACTTTAATTTCGGAAGTCGTTGTCTTTGGTTTTGAATTTTTGAGTTTTGCCACCGACTTCCGAAATTAAAGTTATTTTTCACTTTGTAGTGTTTTTGTTTGAAGTCTGTTTTTTTTTTTTGTAAAAGTTTTTATTTTTCACTTTTTAGTTGTACCTACTACAAATTCGCCATTCGACCTGCTATGTAAATAACAGTGACGGGAAGTTATCATCATATCATCCACATATACTAAGGGGGAAAAATACGTATTATTGAAGCTAACTCAAAACTCTCAAAAATCCAAGCAAAGTAAATAAAATTTCTATGGGATCAACTTGAGAGTATACCCTTTCATACAAAAAAAGTTTTTTTTTCGGAAATCTTCCAATTTTATTTTAATACCGGGTTGAACTTGAACATAGAAACCATTTAGGTTCTGAGAAGTATAGTCCTACGACGCACCTTTTCCGAGAAATAGGCCATAATTTTTTTTGTAACATTGCCAAATTATCGTAAATCACTGAAAAACGGAAATCTGCCAATTTAATTGCAGTATCGGGTTGACCTTATCTATAGAACCCTTTTAGGTTCTGAGAAACATGGCCCTACGACGCACCGTTTTCGGAAGAGGAATTAGGAGATTATGATTTTCTTTTTTTTTAACTCTATATTTCCAAAATGGTAGCTCGGATGAAAATTTTTTTTGAAAAGAAGTTCGTGGTCTAGTTTTTAAACCATGAGATGATGTAAAAAAAATACTAAAAAATATTCTGTCGGTCGATCTTTCAGCTTGGGTATTTTTAGGGGCGCTGGGTACTATGACGTGTTAAAGCTATCATTATTCCATTGTGAAAAAGGGTAATGCTATTCGTCCTGTATAGCTCCATCTCTCTCTGACACTGGAACAATTATAAATTCAAATTCAAATTCAATTCAAATTCAAAATATTTTTATTTCACATAAACCTACAAGGGCACTTATGAAACGTCAGAAGCTAGGTGCACGGTTCCAATTGGTCGTTTCCTATGGAGAAGAGCCGGCAAGAAACTCCACAGTTACTCTTTTAAAAGTAAATTTATAGATTTAACATTCATAGTACTGCCCCAGGACTGCAAAATCGAAGAGATTTTTTTTTCAATATTTCGTGTTTTTTTTCAACAACTTTAACAAAGAGCAACAATTTCTTTCCAAAAAAGATTTTCATCCGAGCTACCATTTTCGAAATATAGAGCGTTTAAAAAAAAAGTTGAATAATTCAAAATCTCCTAATTCGAAATCGGTACATCGTAGGGCCATGCTTCTTAGAACCTAAATGATATCTATGGACGAGATTAACTCGAAACTGCAATAAAATAAGAAAATTTCGGAAAAAAAAACGAATATTTAAAATAATTTTAGGTTTTTTGTTTCGTAAATTTTCTATATCCATAATTGTCCCAATAAATTTTCGCTCTATAGCGCCCCTAAGGCTACACTCAACCGAATTTTCTAAATCAGTCCACAATTGACGGAGAAATCGGCGGACATACATAAAAAAAACATTCATACGCGACGAACATATAACCTCATCCTATTTGGAAGTCGGTTAAAAAAAATGGGTCATGCACATTATAACCCAAGGGAATCTGTCCTCATCGATCGCGTGCGTGCGAAATCATATAATATTTTTTACCTTCAGGCGTCCCTTAACTATAAGAATCTATTATAAATAAACCCCTAACTAACTAATTTAATTAAGCTTTCTGAGTGCGGTTATTAAGACATCGCGTGTAAATTATGTTATGTGTTTTCTGGCAACGAATAGACGAATTCGATCAAATAATACTGCAAGAGCATCGTTGAGCTCAAGCAACGAATTTTAATAGTAGAGGAGTTTATTATGAAACAAGTTAGAAAACCCACTTGTTTTCCAATTCGTTATTAGGTGGTTGGGTTTGATCTAGTGACAGTAGGTAACTCGCTCTATTTAACGTTCATATAAGGAACATAATTGAGCTTATCTGATTGTATCGATTTGTGCTCGCTGTCAAGTGCTACCATTGTATGGAAATCGGTATAGGCATAACAAACGTAGCGGTTTTTAATGTTTTACGATGTTAGTACAACTTCAACAATTATTATGTTATGAAAAAAATAGCTGAGACGTTAAGAAAATAGAAGTCATTTTTTTTGTAGATTTTAACAATGCTTTTGACAAAAAGGTTTAGCACAAGACTAAGCCAAACATTTCCTCTATCGACGTTTAGTATTAGAACTTTATACAAAAAATCAAATAAAAAATACATATTTATAAAACTAGTATGCTGTTTTGAACACGACAATAAGACTAAATAGAAAATGAAGGACAAAAATTTGAGATAGAAACATATAAATACACATACAGTAAAAAAGTATGTAATATTCTATAATTCTAGGATATCTTCAAAATAAATGCTGTTACTGAAAACATGCCATGGTTTATTACAAGTGTATTTCTCTCTTATTATGATCTTTTATTGGGATGTTGTTAAGTTTAAGGAAAACTTTTGTATAATTCGTTTCCAAATGTCGTGTTTTTGATATACCTGACCTTGCAAGGTAAGGACTACTCAGTAAATCATTTTCAATCAATAGTCAGATCAGTGAGTTTAAAACGATATTGTAAAAAACCGGCCAAGTGCGTGTCAGACCCCGCACAATGAAGGGTTCCGTAGTTGAGATGAATTTATTTATAATAAGAACAAACTTAACATTGTAGTTGCAAAACATTTTCTCCGATACATTCCGTATGTGGAGATCATCTTTATCAAACTGCAAATTTAAGTTGGTCGATTATTACTCGTTAACCTATAAAGCCTACTTAGCTGTGATAGTTTTCCTTTTAATTTCGTTATATATACTACTGCTGTGATTTTTTTCACAAATCCAAGTACAACCATTTAGCTGGCAGGGGGGGGACACTTGACTCTAACAAAAAATTTCAGTTAAAAGCTTAATATTTCGCCAACGGATCCCTGAATCCAAAAATCATTTTCACAAACTCCCATTATTTTTTTGAACGACCTTTCTAACGATACCCCACAACATGGGGCAGATGAGAAAAAAACAACATCCCCACTTTACGTGTAGGGGGACCGTACCCTAAAAAAATATATTTTCTTGTTTTAATTTTTTTCTTGATTTTATTTTACCACTTTGTCGGCATGAATAATATGTATACATATGCCAAATTACAGCTTTCTTGTACTAACCGTCTCTGAGCTAAGCCGCGGACAGACAGACGGACATGGCGAAACTATAAGGGTTCCTTGTTTACTACGGAACCCTAAAAACACCTTTTTTTACTAGAATCAAAAACTTGTTTATCTAGATCAGGGCTGTCCAAACTACATACCTTCGCGGGCTAATTCAATTGACTACAAAAGCTAGAGGGCCGCAGAAACAAATATTTTCAGTTATCAAGTAAAAAAATTACAGGGTAATCATTTCTTTATACGTTTATTGGTTCTATGATAATTTATCTTTAACAATCATATCGATATCAACGTCAACATTCGTTGTTACCAGACGCATTGCATGAAGATGTGACTTATCTGATAGTGAAGATCTATACTTAGATTTTATAAAGTATTTGACAAAGTATTCTATTATCCAAACTATATTTATGTCCAAACTATTTTCTGATTAATTTACACTTTAAAACGCGTCGTGGGCGCATGAAAACAAGCGTCGGACAGCCCTGATCTAGATCATCCTAATAGTCTGCTACATTCCTTTTAAGACCAGACTATGTGCAAGCACAGCGGGAACCTTCTGAGTCGTGCAAATGACGTAAGCTAAGTATTTTTATAGGTGACTATTAGGTGTGGAACAAAAATGTCTTAGTTAAGGTGATCCCTTCAAATTACCGCGGAATTCAACATTTCTTGTTTTTTTTTGCTGCAAATTGTCATATTTTACGAAATAGTCTTATCTTGCAGCAATTATAATTTCAGGAGCTAAATTGATTGATGTTTTAAATGATCATAATTTAGTATTATCATTATATTGCCGCGTAATGAATCAACAAACAACGTAAAACAGTGCTGAAATATGCAAAGAACTTAAGAACTTTTTAATTTCGCGGGCTGCATTGACGGATCCCCCTTAAAGGTATTGACATAACAGGTAATCTTGATAGCATATCAGCCACTAAAGGGCTATTGCTAGATGCAGATAAGCCTCTAAGTAAATAAAAGGTATAATTGACACAATTATCATGTTTAGCCGACCGATGGGCAACAGTTTAACATATCATCACGCCGGTTCCTCATAGGGCTACGCAGAGATGTACAGTACACAGAAACATTTACGCCCGTTATGTTTAAGTGCCTTGTGGAGGAAGGTGAGCATAATGTTATCAACAGGGTATAAACAAAACTGCCCCGTTGGTCTTGTGGTCGCAAGCGAGACTGCTGAGAGTGGGGTTCTGGATTCGATTCCCGGGTCGGGCAAAGTGTTATTGGGTTTTTCCATTAGGAAATTCTCAGGATCAGCCCGGAGTTAGGGAGTTGGCTCGGTGATACCGCCGTGCCTCGGAAAGCATGTTAACCCGTTGGTCCTACGCCTGATCTCTCTCCGGTCATGTCGGGTTGCCGTCCCATCGGACTATGAGAGTAAGGGAAAAATTAGTGCACCTGTGTCTGCGCACACACATGTGCACTAATAACATCTCCCGCGTAGATTGATTCTCCGCTGATATTGGCAGCCATAGCCGAAATTCGGTATGGAAGACTATTATTACAAAATCAAAATCCTCGTTGCTAAGACCCATAACACAGTTTTACAATCTATAAAACCGTGACGTGACGTGACGTTCAAAACTATGGTCTGTGTCGAAAATACCTGATGAAAGTGTAAACAATCCCTGTTCAGGTTAAATTCTTACGCAATCACTCACTAACGGGAATGAGTAACACATTCATCTGTAAGTATTAAGAAAGTTTCAACTTTATATTTCACCTCTTTTTTCAACAATTATTGTTTAAGTAACACAATATTGAGCAACATTATAATTGAAATAAACATCGACTAAAATTAAAATAATAAAATTAACCTCAATTGTCAAATGAAAAACGATGTATGGTGATTTAAAATTAGTATATCGGTTTTAAGTATTCTAATAATCAAATCAAAGCACTCGTCTGGCGAGGTGAGCGGTGGTGAGCCCATTGTGACTGTGAATTATAAAAAAATGCAGCGTGGAAAGTCACCTGGTCACGATGGGCTCAGTATCGAGCATTATAAAGCGGGGGTTCATTTGCCGAGAGTACTTTCTATACTTTTCAGTCTATGCATAGGTTACTCGTATTTGCCGGAGCCGTTAATGCGAACCATAGAAACCATAAGACGGGTGATACGTCTGACATTGGCAACTACCTGCCCATCTCACTCGCTACCACAGTACCTAGCCAAGATACTTGACAGTCTGCTGAATAGTCGCCTCATAGCACAAATTGAGTTGCACGATGTCCAGTTCGGGTTCAAAGCATGAGTTTCAACCGAGAGTGCTATTCTGAGTCTGAAACGAACTGTTATGTACTACACAGCGAGGAAGACGCCGCTACTTGCGTGTTTTTTCGATTTGTCAAAAGCATTTGATCTGGTTGCATATGACGTACTGTGGAAGAAGTTGAGAGACGCGGGTGTGCCGGCGGAGTATACCTCCCTGCTCAAATATTGGTACTGCAACCAAAAGAACCGGGTGAGGTGGGTGGGTACTCTGTCAGACGAGTACAGGCTGCAATGCGGAGTCAGACAGGGGGGTTAAGCTCTCCTCTGCTAATTAACCTCTATATTATCGACCAGCTCATCGAGCGACTGAGCAGTACACATCTCGGCTGCCGCATTGACGGAACGTGTGTCAACAATATAAGCTATGCAGACGATATGCTGCGTCTCATTTGCGTGAACGGGCGCCGTCAGTTGGGACTGGTCAACTCTTAGCGGCCATGGCTGATTTTAAGTTTTGAATTATTCTTTGTATTTAAAGCACCTAAGCAGCCATAACTCTCAACAGCGTAGCACTGAAAATTGTTAATAGGTAGTATTAGGTACCTTGGCCAGATTGTCACGAGCGACCTAAGTGATGACGTAGATCTAGAGATCCACAGGGCGTTGTCTGTGAGGAGCAATATGCTTATGCCCGCAGGTTCGCTCGATGTTTAAGGCGATTTGCAATCCTTTTACACGAGTGGCCTGTGGGTGAAATGGGCGCCGAGCCTGGCGTGTTCAATTTAATCATACTTTTAGGATGCTGTAGGGACTGCCATGGCGTTGTAGCGCTTCGGCAATGTTCGCGCACAGATGGTTTCCATGCTATCATCTGGGTGGGGACAGTCATAGGTCTAAATAAATAAATAACTCGTGAAAACTAACAATACTAACCTACTTTATGCACCATTGTTACTAACACCAAAATACTAACAAAAATATGAACCTTATACTTAGTACTTTTTTTTTTTTTTATATATCTAGTTTGCATGCTACTCACATTCAAAGCCCGGTTTCTCTTTATTAGCAGGAAACAGAATGCTCTGAAAATCTTACAGAACAGACCTGCAGGAAAATAGGTGATTTTTTCGTTCTCGGAATGAAAATAGGCCAAAGTTAACAGAAGAAAATATGTTATTAAATAATATATTCTGGTTTTCCCAAAACGAGTATTGTTGTTAATACTGCAGACGGAAGATGTCTCAAAGGTTTGTTGTATATTATTATCCTTGACATTTTGAATCAAAGGAAAACAAAAAACAATTCACAAGGCACCAATTTTGTTGTATTTTTTTTAGTTTACATATACGATTTGATCGACCTTTGTAGTTAATGATTAGTTAAGAAAATCACAAGATGAGGCTCTATTGCGAATGCATCGTAAATTCAAGTATCTTTCCCCACTTGGTATGCAGAAACTGAACTTACCAAGTCCTTTTCGATACCTACATCTATTTATCATCATCGAGGGAAGTAACGGTATTATTTCTGCCGCGAGGCAGAGTGGCTGTGGTCGGTTAGAAACTTGTGTCGGTGTAATTAGGACATTAGACATTTCAGCTTTATCTTTGATATATGATAATGCACCTGTATTCCCATATACCAAAGAGGTAGCGATGACTACGACTTACAATTGCATGCGTCACATGTTTATTTGCCATCAAATAACACAAATAAAAACCATCTGACCTTTAAAAGAATGATATTGATAATAAGGTCAATGTATGTCCTGAGGAGACCCGTCCCCGGCGTTTATACTTCTTATTTAAAAAAAACGAAGATTATGAGAATCGCGTTATCTAATCTGCCTCCTTATAAAAATCACATTCCTAATCAAACTTAGTATAACTAGGTACTAAGAACCCAGCGCGCAGCGAGGGTACTCCGTTACTCTTTAATTATAAATCATTAAGGACTTGTAATGATGTACCGATACCCGTCGCTAAGTGAATGTGGTCTGCTATGTTCATAAATATTACTAAGATAAGAAATACTGTTACCGAAGTAAGGATATCGGTATTACACAGTAATTGGATTGTTAAAGAGATGGTATTAAGTAGGTACGTGGAAGAAAATAATGATGGTAGTTGCTGCTTACAGAATATTGGTATTTGAAAGGATTATCATCCTGATAATGGTGAATTAGTAATACTGTTGAAGGACTTCCTTCTTAGTGAATATTAGTAGGTACTTATTTGTCTGCATTTCTTTTGAGTGGAAGCTCAGCAAAATAGTCGAGAAAATATAGGATGATGAAATAAGAATACTGTTGAGAGGCTCGCGGTTCAGGCGTCAAACGTGTCCTACCCTAGGACGCCCTTAGGCTACGTGGAGCGACGATCTTTGAAAGGTGGCTGTTAGCAGCTGGATGAGAGATGCCGAGAATTAAACTACATGGTTTGCAATATAGGAGATGGCCTGCAGTGTATGATGATGACTCGTCATAATTGGTAATTTCATGGCTTGTGTGGTGAAGCGAGTATTGCAAGTTATTTCAAGTCCCCGAATGGATAGACTGACGGACTAAAATAAGAGACGAGGGTAGACTGGATGCGAAAGATGGAGAACTGGGACTTATGGTGTAACTTGGGATGGGCCTATTTTGACCAGAGAACTGCAGTAGTACGCTGAGTTTGTTTTTTTTTCCTTAATGCAACCAGAGAACTAGAAAGTATATAAAAAAGCATTCGTGTTTTTCAAAACCATAATTATTACATATAATTTATCGAAAAAAATAACCACTACATAGTTTAAATAAACATAACATTTTGACATTTATTAAACGTCTTTCTTTGAATCCCACACAAAAAAATTAAAACTAGAAATCAAAATTCACATTATATAGTTACCTAATATTAATTTATTTCAAATTATAATATTCTTAATCGCTCGTCTGTATAATTACGCATAATTACCAAGGTTTGATAAATGATTAATTGCATAAACGTTAAGACCGTTTCGTTTTGACAGCGAGGATCATGACCTACGGTGTGACGTCACAGAGACTAGACGTCTAGTAATTAGCTGGTTTGATTAGACGAGACTTTCCTCAAAGTCCCGTAAGGATTTATTTGATTTATTAAGGCGAAAGCGTCAAGGTAGCCCGCGAAATTCAAATAATCTTTAGTTTTTTGCAATTTGCAGGTCAGTATAATGTTCTATGTTGATTTAAATATGATTCGCGGCCGTATCAAATTATCAATACAACTCTCTAAGTTCATGTAATCCCAATGAATGACTATTTCGTGAAATCATGACATTTGACAATTATGCTAACTTATGGAGTTGTATTGCTGATTGTAATGATGATAATTATGTAAAGCCATATTTGTTACGGTCGCGAATCATATTTTATCAACATGCAACCTAACACTGACCTGCAAAATGGAAAAAGCTCAAGAAAATGTGAATCTCGAGGGCTACCTTAGCGCATCCCCCTTAAGGATAGACAACTCAGATATTTTTAAGAAGTAATTAGGTATATTACCATATCTGCTCTTTCTCGTTTCCACATCCTTTCATATCACCGTTTACACCCACGTAAGGCTATGTAAACCGAAAGTAAAGGGAGTAATTACTTTCAATTTAATTAGGTTTTTTCACTCGATCGATCGTAATGTATCCGAAGACGCTTCAATGCGAATGCGCCGCTTGGATAATTAAACAGGACATCATAAAAAACCCAATCAGGTTTGCAAGAGTAAAAAGTGATAATTTTTGTCTTTATATGCTTAATTCATTGTAATTAGTAGCAGAAGTTGCATCTTTATATTTTATTGTGATTTTTTGAATACTTGGGATTTTATGAGTTCCGTGTTCGACTGAGGGAATGTTAAGGCGAGGTGACCCCGAAAAACGTCATTTTATATTGTATTTTATTCGTAGATAACACGGATTAAAATTTTGAAAAAAACATATGATATATTTCACACTTCGATGTAGGTATTTCGGCCGTCCGATACACGATTACGTGCACTTTACTGCATCCAATTAAATCGCAAAGACACGTCTAAATTATGGTCTAATTATCATTTTATTTGAGTTATATTAGGCTTCGAATAATAAAACTTATACCATAATAAAGGTCGTAAAAAATGTGATAGAAAACGGCCGTCATAATGTGAAATATGAAAATACTTATACCACTAATTCCAAAATCAAGCGTTTTCATCTTTTCATGCGCTCGCCCCGTGTCATTTAGTCCCGAGCGGAACGTCTTGGAGGTCGGACGTATGCCAATTTTTGCGAACCCGCCACCCCCGCTAAGTTCTGTTACCGGCTGAGCCAAAAATGTATTGTAAATTTGTAAATAATAATAGGTACCTGTATAATTATAGTTTAATTTTTAAATAGTGTTTTTTTAGGTAGGTACTTCTTAGTTATTTTATTTAAAAAAATTGGCAATTTAAAAAAAAATGTTGTCGTCGCTGGGTCTACGAAGGCTGAATAAATAAAAAAAGTAAGGATGCTTTGACAATATTACCATAGGTACCTATATTATATAAATCTATAATATTTTACTTTATTAACTAGGTAAGTACCTACGCGGAATAGATTTACATACCGCAAATATGTGTGTAAAACAGTTGAATTTAAACCCTATGCCAATGTAAATAAAGACGCCACGCGCGCAAAAGTTATAATGGTTTATTTTTCTCCCGGAATAGATTTACCAACCGCATCAAGTGTGTAAAATAGTTGAATTTGAACCCTATATCACAGAGCATAAAGCCGCCACGCGTACAAATGTTATAATGTTTTACTATTTTCAAATATCAAATAGTTCATCCCGCTGAGTTGGTCCGGGTGGGTTTTATAATGTTTATTAGCCTAGGTAAGTAGGTATTGTATTGTCTACCACACGTCACGCGTCTGTGGTAAGTGATAACACTATGACGTTGAGGTGGCCCAACGTACGGAGTTTCATTAGAATAAGAGACCAGCTTGACACTGCTTTTGCCACCACAACACAAAAAATAATAATATTTTATGGTGTCTGCAACGTTTGTGTAGGTCTCGTCTATGCCATGTACCTAATACGCGCAACACACTCGTGCCATAGTGTAGAAATGTACAGTATGACCGTTTCCTACAAAAATATGATTTATTATTTTCGGTAACGTTTAGGCACAAATTCGTTTATGCGAAGTACACTCCTTACTAAAAACACTGTATCAAGTTATGAAAAGCTTATAAATAAAATAAAAGTACATATACAGGGTGGCAGGGACATCGACGCGAAAACTGTGGCTAAGTTTTAGATTAACATCCCTCGAGTTGGGAGTCCATATTTTTTTTTACAGAAATATTATATTATTAGAAGCCTCCACGCAAAGTTTTAAGTTGCGGAGATAAATGGTTTACGAGAAAAAAAAAAACAAAATCGAAGAAATTTGGCATTATTTAGTCACTTTTGACATTTTGTCTCGACATGTCTCGACATCACGTTTCGTTTTACGAAAAATCAACACACTAAAATGTTGTACTTTATAATAATTATGAAATAAATACGTATATTTATGATTTAGATACTTTTTAAGCATATTTCATTATATTACCTATATTTTGCTGATTTAAATGAGTGCTATTAAATTAACACTTAAAATAATTTACCGACTATTGCCGTATTTGAAACCAAACGTAAAACGACGCCATTTTGTGTTGTTACTAATACTTCACTTAATCTGTTACTCTGCTGTCAAGCTCAAGCTTGGCAGGGATGCTCCAAGTCCCGACACATCTCGACTTAGTCAAAAAGCAATGGGAAGGTAGGCTGCAAGAGCGAGCCAAGCGAGCTCGGGACTTGGGGCACACCGACACGGACAGGTTAGGTTAGAAGGGGATGGCGGGGTCTTTAGACCCCGCCATCCTCTTTGTGGTTATTTTTTTTTAAACCACCCAGAAATAGGAGCCCCGCCAAGCGGGGCTCTGTCGACTACGCCTGACAAAAAAAAAAAAAACCTGTCAGATAGCCATAAAGTACAGTGCTTCCTCAAACAAATCATCAAAATAAGATCGCAAAATATTTAGTTAAAAAAAACAATGCGTTAACTATACTTGCCCCATGACGGGGGTATCTCCTACTCCCCTCCACAAATATATGTACCCTTATACAAAAAGTCCTTCCGAAAATTCGAAAGTTAGGTTAGAATATTAAAAAATCATATCTCAAAAAGGTGGGGGGCTCCGAAATTTTTCCTTCACCGGGGGGGTTGTACACTGTAACTTCGCTTGAAATGTTTACGTCGGTTTTCAATGTTTTAGAGCAATGCAGTTGCAGGCTAAGGGCAGAGCGTATGTATCAACTAATGATTCGGTGGATAACGAGTAAGTTTTTAGGGTTCCGAAGTAAACAAGGAACCCTTATAGTTTCACCATGTCCGTCTGTCTGTCTGTCCGTCCGTCTGTCTGTCCACGGCTTAGCTCGGAGACGGTTCGTACTAGAAAGCTGTAATTTGGCATATGTATACATATTAAACACGAAGACAAAGAGGTAAAATAAAATCAAGAAAAATATTATTTTTTAGGGTGCCTCCCCTACACGTAAAGTGGGGATTTTTTTTTTTCTCATCTACCCCATGGTATGGGGTATCCTTAGAAAGGTCGTTCAAAAATATTGTGAGTTTGTGAAAACCATTTTTGGATTAAGGGATCCGTTTGCGAAATATTAAGCTTTTAACTGAAATGTTTTGTTAGAGTCAACTGTCGTCGTCCCTGCCAGCTAAATGATTGTACTTGGATTTGTGAAAAAAATTACAGCAGTAGTACATATAACGAGTAATAACCGACCAACTTAAACATGATCAACGTTTGATAAACATGATCTCCCCATACATTCCGTATGGGAGAAAATGTTTTTCAACTACAATGTTAAGTTTGTTCTTGGGATAAATTCATCCCAACTACGGAACCCTTCATTGTGCGTGGTCCGACATGCACCTGGCCGGTTTTTTAAATATCATCTCACTCGTTATTGTAACACCATAAAAAATACATAAATTAATTAAATACACGCCCCACCTACCCCAATACAATCTTGATATTGTTATTCAAAAATTGTAATACAATTCTCCTAAATTAAATGTGCCTAAATACTACTTGATTTTATAGACTGTAGCACGAAGATGTCGCAGCAAAGTCGAAGTTCGAAAGTCGAATAGCGCGCTGCGCGCACTTTTGAATCGTACCCGTATTCATGATCTTCGTGTCAGTCAGATTTTAAATCCACCTTATTCACAAAAATTATAAGTACCTACTTATACCTATTTTTAATTATTATTCATTTAGTTAAAGTTTATATAATACATACCTAATCTATCTACAACCTTAAAAAATACTTAATAAAAAAATAAACTTATAATAATCAATACAAGTTGATCTACTGCATTGCTCTATTCTGTGACCTACTCGAGTTCATGAACTTATGAGCGGTGCGCCTGGCGCGCGGGTCCCCCGCGCTTCGTAATTTGTTTCGTATCGCTACTCGTTGCGGGGGCTGGGGTAAGCGTTGAATACCTACTGCGTTCGGGTTCACCCGGCCTTAATGTAGTCGCGTAAGTTCTTTGAGTAGTTCATTTTGACGTTGATATTTTTTTGGCTTTACAATTATATGTTCATTTTGAAACTGTAATCGTAAAATGAAATTATACAAAAGAATGTGCAATTCTTTTGTATAATATCATTTTACGATTACAGTTGATGAAATAAGGAAATAACAGCTCGCAGGCAACATATATTATTTATTATGGGTAATGCAGTAGAAGTAATCCCTATATAAAATAAACTGACCAATAAAATAACATTAAAATCTAAAATTCCAATCGCAATAAAAAAGCAGGACTTAGTTCAATATATCGCCGACAGAGGCACTGGTTGTCTTATCAAGTTTACTCATCAGTCACTTATAACCACATCATGTCTGTTTCGTATAAAATATTAATAAAACTCCAATTTATTGCTAAAACTGTGGGAAAGGGAATTACTGATAACATCAAGAATTGCGAGGACTAAGTTGACGTTTTTGCAGATTTACTTTAGTACTGCTACTTGTTAAAAGATGGCGAGTTTAGGTATTTTTAGCTTCTCACAATAGCATTGTGGATATTTTATTGAATTTTGTATTAATATTAATATTTGTATTGTCATCATTTCATGACATAAACAATGTTGAAGTGTATTTCCGAGATTGGTAACACTAATTGATATAATTATTATTTTCTTAAATAAGAAAATGAAACACCAAGGTACATAAATCCATACTGTAAACGTTTGCACTGCAATTCCCAGTAAATAAACTCAAGCTTTACTTTAGTATTACCTGTCATTAATCATAAATTTAAAACCATACATAAAACAAACAGGATGTTTTTAAATAAACGCTCCATTACAATCTAAAAGGCAATAAACGTAACATAATGTTCCGTATAATGTGATGTGTGTGGTCCGCCATCGACCACCATTGACGAACATTGATAGCCATGTGTTATTGATGAGCTGTCGTTACACTTTTTTGTGTAAAGTTGGCTGTAGAACTTAAGGCTGACTGTACGATGCTGGTTATTATTCGAGCCACATATTTTTGAAGAACTAGAGTAGAAAAGTTCAGGTTCTAAAGTACAGCATGTTTCAGATGTAAACTGAACAACTTTATTCATCCCTAAGATGGGGCCAAAATCATATCCCATACAAAACTTCAATACACACTCGACCCAAATGTATGGAAGACCTGATTATTTTTTTTACCCGATTACGATGTTGGTCCTATGGAGAAAGTTGTTCAGTTTGATAGTCTGTACCAGACGCTTAAGAGGTCGTGCACGAAATCGACTGATTTTGATCAACTTTGTGCATTAGTTGTGAGAAACAGAAAAATGATTTAAACAAAACAATTTGTGATTTAAAAAGTCGAGCTTTTTGTTTTGCATGTGGCTGATTTGATTTTGAAAATTTAAAAATATCATCAAAATCGTTATATGGTCTACTTGCATGTAGCTCAACCAAACAAACTTTTTCAACTTCTATACATAATGTAGCAGAAACGTAATGTGGAAAAGAAACATTATATTATATATTTTCGAGAACGCAAAAGTGATTCAACTATTAACAGGTGGTGTGACTGATACGAATGGTTTAGCACCACGAAAACTGTACTTTTATACTTACAAATACTTAATGTTTCAATTATTTCAAGCTTTCTTTCAATTAGATAAGTTATTGACGAAAACGCGTTTATTTCGTGCACGGAGCCTTAAACATGATAAACCTTTCTGACACTTGCAGTAAATTAGCACAAAACAGGCGTAAGCAGTAATTTTTTTAACTTGAGGTTTGTTGTAGATCTATGGCAAGCAAGTTGCTGCCAAACTTTTTGCTATGATGAGAATCCTTTTGAAAGGGCTTGTTCTAATAATCACATGCATTTTTTGCCTACCTAGCTTACAATTGAGTAAGAATTCTGAATGAAATAGACTGGTTTCTGATTTTACAAATATTCTTTATTAAATACAATTTTTCTTAACATTAAGAAATATTTAACATCTTTAAAAATATAGTAAACTCTACTAAAAATATATGGAACGTTATTTATTGATTTATTGTACTTACTTATTTATTTATTGCATTTTTCATTATAATACATTTGATTACATATCAAGCTATCAAGACCTAGTAACTGTCGATTCTTATTAACTTACAACAGAGCATTATTATATAGTAAATTATTACAAATTAAATAATAATACACCAGAGAATACATTCAAATTCAAGTAATTTTGATTTACGGATAAGAACAAGCAAGAATGGCTATTTAAGGCCTTCCAACCCGAAAAAAGTTCTTGCCTCGGCTCCTACATAAAAATCCTGCAACGTCTATTCAAATTTCATACGAGTTTAAAAGGAACTTTTATACATCTCCCAAAAAAATTAGCTCCTTGTCAAGTATTCAGTAGCAATTTCCTTCCAGTCAGTAGGGTCTACGTCTTCCGTAGGCTTTGACTTACGGATCTTCTTCAACAGTTCCCAGCCATTGGCCTTCTCCGTCGATGTGACGTAGTCATTGTTAGGATCTTGCTCAAGGGTGTAAGCACCGAGGATCAGGCTCTGGACTAAACGGGCTGAGATCAGCGTCTGTGAAAAGAATAGAGAGAAAAAGGTGTGAGTGTCAGCTCCGACGCACGACTGGATTACTCCTTAAAGCTTCGTGCAGACCAGCGCGAGGCGACGCCGCGACGCGACTCGTACTATACAATTTCTAAGAAAACTTGACGGTATAACAATAGCCGGTGTCGCGTCGCGCTGTGGCGTCGCGCTGGTCTGCACGAAGCTTAATACGATTGTCTTTAAATATGTAATAGGCAAAGAGGTCAAAACACATCTCTTAAAATAAAAAAAACAAGTGTGAAATATGTAGTAGGTATGTATTTTCGACATTTTAATCCGTGTTATTTACGAATCAAACAAGTGTTACGCTTGTATAAATTTCACTCCTCGAGATTTCCTTAGGTACTTACCGGGGGCCTTATTTTAAGTATAAATATTTTTTACTCAATTAACACTGTCTTTACTTTTTTGTGTATCTATGGAGAACGTTGTTTGTTGCAAGTAAGTGTAACCCCTTTGGTTATATTTATTCGTAATTATAAAGTGTAATAAAGACTAACAATTATTATTGTTAGTCTTTCAGAATAAATAAAAGGTCTTAGAAATATACGACTAGTGCCATCTTAGGTTGAGTAGTGGAACTATCAAGACAAGTGGTTTCTTATATACTAGTGCTGCCAACTATTGACAAGTAACAAAACTATCAAGAGTAGTAACTCACTACTGACAAACGCTGACATCTGTTATCGAGTAAACACACTATTTTCTTTTATTTCTCTCTTATTTTTTTACCTTCAGCAGCCTGTATTCATCATCAGGCAGACGTCTGTTTACAGTGTAGCCAGCGAGGACGTATCCTCCGACACGAGGATCTCCAGTGATCAGCATCATATAAGTCATGGTGATCGCCAGCTCGAACACGTAGTAGGAATATTGGATGTCACCGAAATCTATGATGCCTGTGATGCGGTAGTCGGTTTTGCTGTGGAGTAAATAAAAAAATCCTTAAGAATAGAATAGAATATTCTATTATATTGGGACAGGTGGTTGACAAATAAAGTTAGTCAAAATTAAAAAGTACCTATATAATATCTACTACCTTTTTGGTGACCAATATAAGAAAATAAATACAAAGAATATTCTAACATGGACAGGATGAACAGAAAACTAAAGTATATACAAAAACTATTCTGAGTAACTAGGTAATACAGGGAAATATAGAAACAAGATAGTAAGGTACACACATATTAAGTAAAAAGAAAGTAAGTAAAAGTCTATGGAGTCTACTCTAAGAAGTCATCAAAATATTCATAAATTGAATAAGTAATACCTAACATTTCTGTAGATAAAATTCGCAGAAGATCCATAGTTACCTAGATATAAAAAAAATATTAATTACTTATATCATATTCATGCATTGCTTAACGAAGATCCTTAGTAAATCGAGATTTGCGTTATATTACCACATCCCCAAACCACATCAGTGCTGAGACAGTGTCGAAGCAGGCAGAATCACGTTTGAAGCCAAAAATTATTCAGTTTTGGGAGTATATGAACATGCTTAGCTCACCTCAATATTATTCCGCTAAGAATCTGAGTGCATACCTTCAACACTGATGAATTCAGGGGCCTAAATTAAATAGTAAATAAATATTTTTAGCAAAACTTTTCGCAACGCCATCTTTTGGCAAGTAGCAAAACAATTAACTGCTCTGAGTGTTTTTTCTGTAATGTTTTTATTGGTAATGCTTCTGTTTTATTAAAAATACCTAAATAGGTGCAATTTTAATGTAAACTTCTGTTATCTCAGTGGTGTTTCATCATTTCAATCTCGTGATAAGATATTACGGGATGCCATTATCTTTGCAATAACGTGGAAAATAAACAAACCAACAATCTGATACGATGAAAGAGTTTTCTATTAAAATGTTATGTTAAAGCTAATGTACACGAGAACACTAGATGATGTTCTAGGTAGTTGAGTGATTCATCCAAGAACCAATGACAATATAATCAACTCACTATCAGTAACTTTACAATATGTTTACAAGACTTTCAAAAATTCCCTTATATCGAAATTGTCCAGATTGTGATGTATCTGCGCGGCCACAGATATCGCTCTCAAAACTGCTTTAAAAATGGAATCATCGAAACGATGAAGAATTGAATTGGCAGCCATTACTTAATTTCCTACGATAGTACTAAAATATTTGACCAGCATATGCATAAGCGTGATCAGTCTACAATGTTCCCACTGTTGGGACACTGGCCTCCTCTCTCTGATAGGAAGTGGGTTGTAAAACACCACGCGGGCCCAGTGCTGATTGGTAGATGTCACTATATTCTTCTCCATACGAAACTACCTTTTGGAAGCAACTAGGTACTTAGGTACATAGAAAATTTTTTTTTTTTCTGAATTAATGTTGTTCAAAAGTGCCTTTTGTGCTTAGAATATGTTGGTATTTTTTTTTTGGTTCTACGGACTGCTAATTCATCATTAGTGACTCTTCAAATTGATAAAACTTGTTGAGAAAGTAGGTACTAGGTAGGTAAATAACGAACAGATATTATTATTTCTTGTTAGCACAAACCTGCCTCCCGGCTTGAGTCCGACGAGCACATTCATCTCGTTCACATCTCCGTGGATGACTCCCTTCTCCAGCTCGCCGACACGCGGCACCACCGCGTACTTGAACTCTTCTATTACCTGTCAATTCATTAATTTACTATCAGTGGTACAGTACAATGTATAAGTTTCAGTTAGAAGCAAGTTTCCGGCAGAATAGGAGGATTTTGGAGGATTAGAAACGTCGAACCTAACGACTACCCGACGCCGAACTGTTAATTTTTATCTGATAATTGTGTAAATGTTTTATTTTATTTTTATTTTCATCATAGCATCATATTCATTCATTAAAAATTTGCATGTGAATCTTGGGCAGAATGTATGGCTCAACTTTAATTCTCCACGATTTTTTTTTAATTTCACTGACTGGGCAGACTTGTTTTTTTTTTTGCTAGCTAATTTGGTCGCACCCCTGGCAACGGCCTCTCTCCATTCCTTCGATTTTCGCCAGCCCGCGCTTTTTTCTTCCAGTTTTGACAGAATAAACGAAGACGAAGACGAATTCGGGTAAAAAGGTCACAACGGATTAAGGTCAAAATATGCCTAAGATTCTAGTCTGTGTCTCTTAAAAACTATCTTGGAGCGTTGACCACTTTAAGGCAAGGTTTATCCTACACTACTGCATGTTTTCATTATCACTAGGCTACACTTAACAACGCGTTGAAAATCCAATGGCGCGCAGGCATCGGCATTGCAGGTTTACGTGTCGCCTAGTGTAAGTGAAAACGGGCATAATAGATAAGCCATCTAGGTATTATAACCAAGCCCTACCTCACTACTGAGATTATAACTGTAAATAACGCCCGATAAACATTATATTTAATGAACGTCATTATGAACTGTAACGAATGCACCGCTTGACTAACAGTGGAGCGGCTGCATGCTATTCAAGCCTGTACGTATCTACCTACTATGATAGTACATTGACATAAATTGCTTTAATAGATTAGACATTGCCCACGGCACATAACGTTTAAGTATAAACTTGAAATACACATGATCCCTTTTAGGTTAAAATACCTACATAATATAATAATTTTATTATAAGTACTATGTCAGTAATAGTTGAATCCTAGAAGTTTATAGGCTAGGCTGTGGGTTCAAAACCTGACGACCTGACTTACGGTGAAGGTAACATCGCCTGCTACGATTGTTACATGTAGCTTAAACCATCTACATACATATTCTGGTCATACCCGCACACCGGTTACAGAGTACTACGCACCTGGGCTTTTAGAAGGACATCATTAATTAGGTCAGTGTATGATCGTCTAATAAGGCCTCTCGAAATTCCTCTTGCATCCTTTTTTAATCGCCTTACATTCATTCGCTTTCCTTCACCATCGAGTATAGATACTCTATAATTTTTTTGTCACTATGTATGTAGGTGCATCTTCTTTTAATAAACCCAGAGTTACTATTTAAATCGACAACAGGCAGCAACTTCTCTCCAAGTGATAAAGGTTTAGTTTTTTAAATTAATCTTTTGTGAAACAGTTAACTACGAAACAGTTTGTGGTGTGCGGACGACGACGATGGAGTGACCATCGTCATCATTATCCTCTGCTGCAACCCCGCAATTTATTTATGGTCAGCACTTCTTTTTCTTCCACATCATTTGTCACATAATCCGCCTATGTTTTCTGTCGTTCTTCTTTTCACATAGAGTGCGGGCGGAGCATTACTAAAAAAACATCTCACTACTTCTAATAATGCAGTTCATACCTCCTCAGCCAGGTCCAGTTTCTCGGCATCCTTGATGACGTACTTGAACTTCTCCAGATCAGGCACCTTCGTCAGCATCCACATGTGCTCACGAGTGACCAGCCCTGAGTGGTTGAAGTTCTGCAGACAAAACATTGGTCAATAACACCAACCATTTATTTATAAGAAGAGATATCGTTTTCCAAATGTCAAAATAAAATAAAATTAGTCTAGTCTACTCTTCGTAGTGTTGAACTAAACTAGAGAACTGCAATAAAACTCTCTAGCGCCCAAGCCTTTATGTGTTCTGTAGCTTAAGGCCCTTGTAAGCCATAAACAAATTACGTGATTTTTCATATCGTCATTAGGTATTAGTTAATTACGGGCCTTTTATCAATAAGAATTTGAAGTTGTGGATAACTATTTTTGTTCGGGGGCCCCTGTAGCTTGGGGGAGCTTTATCATTGTTACTGCGGATATGGCGGTAGCTAGCTACGTCGCTGGCTCGCTGAGCACCTAACATCTCACTGATGGGGTCATTGCATTGTATTTATAAACCCACGACCAAAGAACCCAAAAACTGAAAACCTATTCTTCCAAAGGGACATTTTTACAAGTGGTAATCCAGGACTTTCTTTGACCAGACTTTGAACTCTTCGTCCTAATAATTGAACGTATCATATTAGATTTTTCTGCCACAGAGAACATGTTAACTATCATTATGTACGTATACATACCTATCAGTGACTGGTAACGGGATATTTGTAAACAATACAAATTGTAAAAACCTTGGTCTGTCACATTAACTGCTACAGTCAGGAATATCTAGGTATGTTGGATGATATTGTGTTGTAAAACCAATTGATAATGAAATCTCTATGTGACGTATCTTCGTCAGCGTGGAGAAGGGCTTATTTTCATATACTTATTTTTATATACGTCTGACCATAAATTATTATGGCCTAAATGTTTACAATGAATTGGATGCTCAAAATTGTGGTTGTTGGATCTGGTCGTTAACCAACATAAAATTAAGCTACATGATGGTCTACAGATGTCAAATATACATGGCTCCCACCGTTCCATACATTTTTCAATCGTGTAAAATCATTTACCTAAGTCTATACTAGAAAGTCCATCCACCGATGATTTTAAAAAGAAATTAAAAAGATTTTTGCTGTGTAAATATTATTATAGTATTCAGGAATTTTTAATTGAGGATGTAAAAACATACTGTATGGAAATATGATATATGTGAATAATGCACTAGTTTAATTATTGACGTTATTATTACTATTTATTTATAATTTATTTTTGACATTTATTAGAAATATATTTTGACAATTATTTATTAATGATGACATTTTAATTATTACTAGTGACATTTAATTTAACAAATAAACTTAATTTACCTATACTATTAATTATTTGACATTGTTCATTGTTAGTATTTGCGTTAAAAATATTGATATTGTTTAATGATGGTTGCTTGGCTAAGTGTACGATAAGCCTTTGATTGCGTGCACCATGACACGCTTTTGCGTAAATTGCGTCATTACGGTGTGCAAAACGAAGCTCTCAACGTTATAAATTCTTATTTACATAATAGGTCCCAATGTGTAGATGTTAATGGTGTGAAATCTTCCGGGCTACCAGTTCAGTTAGGTGTACCTCAAGGCTCAATACTGGGTCCATTCTTGTTCTTAGTGTATATCAATGACCTACCATTCTATTTAAAGGGTATCTGTGAAGTTGTACTCTTTGTAGACGATACCTCTCTTATTTTTAAAGTAGACCGGAATAGACAAGACTTTGACGATATAAACAGTGCACTCTCAATGGTTACGGATTGGTTTACGACAAATAACCTAGTTCTCAATGCCAAGAAAACGAAATGTGTTAAGTTCGCCCTACCAAATGTTAGAAATCTAGGACCCAACATCGTCTTAGATAAAGAGGTGCTTGAATCTGTAAATTCGGCAGATTTTCTGGGCATAACAGTAGATGCCAAACTTCAGTGGGGCCCACATATAGCGAGCCTAGCGGGAAGGCTCAGTTCTGTCGCCTACGCCGTCAGGAAAGTAAGACAATACACTGACGTCGATACAGCTCGATTAGTCTATTTTAGTTATTTTCATAGCGTTATGTCCTACGGTCTTCTGCTGTGGGGCAAAGCTGCTGATATTCAAAATATATTTGTCCTTCAAAAACGAGCTGTTCGAGCTATTTACCAGCTAGGCCCCAGAGTTTCTCTGAGAGATTTTTTCAAAGATATTGGTATCCTCACAGTGGCATCTCAATTCATTTTCGCCAACATCTTATATATTAGGCAAAATATACATTTATACACTAAAAACAGTGATTTTCACAATGTTAACACTAGAAATAAGGAAAAACTAAGATTTCCTTTTCACCGGCTTCATAAGGTTCATAACTCATTTGTTGGGCTTGGTATAACCTTTTATAACAAGTTACCCTCTTCTTTGCTAGATTTGCCTTTTAATGCGTTTAAAACGAAAGTAAAATCCAACCTTTGTTCAAAGGCATACTATTCTATCAACGACTACTTAAATGATAAGAATAGTTGGTCGCTGTGATTAACTCAAGACAATTTTTATGTTCTTTCACCAGAATTAGCTTACCTACTGACAGGTTATATGAGTTCATATAATTGTTTATTTTAATTTATTGTTGACATAATCTACTCATTACAATGTTTTTTTTAATGAGTTGTATTGCAATATGTAACTAGTGACCTCGATAATAGATCATATTATTTATTGTTATTAGTAATTAACTATTTTTTTATTTTACCTCGGTGGTCCTAGTTTATCATTTATAACTTCCAGTTACAGCTTTATGTAAGCGGGCACGCCCTTTATGCCTGGAGGCTTTTATTAAGACGTTAAGTTTTGTTTACGTTTAGTTTTTATTTCTGCCCGAGTATAGTTCTCGATGATTTTGTTTGGTATATTGGCGTGTGCTAGCTAACATAATATGGATAATAATTTAAATTAGGTTAAATTATGTTGGATACTATTATATAGAGTCATTTTTTTTTTCTTTCTAACTGAACAGACAGCTGTGCTGCTGGGGAGTTTGTTGCGCCACTTCTTCTTCCCAGCTAACGCACTAGGAAGTGGTGAAGGGTGGGCGTTTTGGGGGACTGTCTTATGTAATTTTGACGTTCGAAAAGTGCTGATTATCAGCCTAGTTTGAATAAATGACTTTTGAATTTTGATTTTTTTTTGAATTTTGATAATGTAATGTGATATAATTAAATGTGATGTAGACAAAACATGTAATTTGCATGCCATAAGGTGTAATATGGTTGAACTGTGCTCTATTTTAACAACTTTATTTTATTACCCATATTAGCAAATAAATAGAATTTGAATTTGAAAACATAAGAGAAATATCTGGATATTTCGAGAAGAAAATTGTTAATGGACAATGCCCAAATAAAGAGAAGATTTTTTCCTAAGTAACAAATAAATATCTCAAAATTCAAGACAAGCTACTAGGGGGCCCTTAACATAATATTTTTCAAAGCAGGTCAAGGTCACAACATTGTACAAAATACCTTGACACTTCGCATGAAACTTCATTTTTTTCGTCTAATCTTGATCTACTATAAGCGTGTACAGTGCTATAACCTACAACATATTATCCAACTTAGCAACGAATTTTCCGAGCTGATACAATGTTATGTAAACCATAACCCTTAGACACTAACCTGCAGCTTATTATCCAAGTTAGCAACGAACTCTCCGAGCTGGTAGAACAGCGCCTCAGACTTGGGCACTCCTTGCAGCAGCTCTCCTGGTACAAACTCTAACAGTCGCACAGCGTGCTGCTTGCCTCCGATGTTCTCGATGGAGTGAAAGTGGCCGTAGACGTTGCGGATGGGTTTCGGGCAGGTTATGGAACGGGTGCCTGTAAGAGAAAGATATTAGTCGTGAAAAATTGAGCAAGAGCGCGATGTGATCTAAGATAGATAGAAATATTATTGTACAGCCGTAACATATTACAAACAGATTTTTTGAGAGTTACTTTGGTTGTTAGAGTAGGGGGTCTTATCGCTAAAAGTCATCCAAAAGGGAAGATCCAAAGGGTAACCAGATGAATGATATTACTTGTTAAGTAATTCAATACAGGTCTCTCGGGTCATTCTTGGAGGAAACTAAAGGATTGTTCATGCCAAATGGCCTTCTATTATAACTAATATAACAGCTTAAGATACCCGTGTTTTCCAAAAGGATGGCAAGAGGTGTGATGTGTGAACCTTTTGCCATAAATGCAGACCTCGGGCAAATACCGATAACTTCCCACTGGCATTAAAATACCACTTTACCAGGGTTTGAATCCAGGACGTAACCCACGCTTAACAGTTGCGACTCGCACTTATTATTATAGTGGGTAAACCGCAAACCAGCAGCTAGAAATATTCAAAAAATATTCAAAATGCAAAAAAAACTCACCCAAAAAATTCATAATCTCATTTTGAGCTTCAACTACATCAACATTGTGCGAGTCCATGGAGTTCATAATCTTAAGCACATAGCCATGTTCACTGTGCGACGTGATCAGTGGGTTCTTCACGTTGGGATCTTCTACAATCTTATAGTTCTTATCATCATAGCCGTTGAGTTCTGTCAACTCTAGTACTACGATACCGTAGAGGCGTTCCGCTAGGAGTTTGACCCCTTCATGGTCGATCGATGGTCGGATCACCGCGCCGGGCTCTAGGGTGTTTGTTGCCATTATTTCTGAGGAAGGGAAAGGGTGGTTGAATGTTTGTTGTTTGGTTAGCAATACGATTTGGATCGATTGGTGACGTGAACGTTAGCTAGATGTAAAAATTGTTTAGGGTACTAATCGAAAGCTGCGACTTGTTTGGACGAAAAGTTAATATTTCAGAACTTCCCTTTCATTTCTGGTACTTATTATTTAAATTAAAAAATCTTTTGAGAAGTGTTCTAAAATATAGCATTGTTTTTCACATTAGGCGAAACACATTAGAGTTGGCGATTTTTCAGAATTCTTTGAAGTTTATCAAGTCTGAATAAAAAGTATAGAGAAATGAAATCGTTTTTAAGTAATTTTTTCCAGTTTCAAGATTATTAAAGCTCTTTTACTATTGGCCATAGCTGACGCAAATATTGTTTCTGTGACCTGTGCAGCAGCCATGTAAAACTACGACAATAATGATTGTTCATGGCATGTCCTGAATTCGTGATGCACGTCACGCATGGCGGTCAATATTTGCAGGGGTTAACAACACTTTTCTAGGTTGCCGCAGAATCATGCATTGTTATTCTGAATTGTATTAAGATGAGAGGCGATGTAAGCATAACAATGGCTATGTATGGTTTCATAAGTTTGCTAGTAGAAATGACTGCTAGATTGCAGACCTTAGATATATGTAAATCAGATGAAAAAAATGGATGGCTACATCTGTAGAGAAAGATAACCATATCAACCCAAACAAAATGCTAATCTAAACTTGATATAATATTATAAGTACAAAACTCAGTCTCCAACCCTCGGCTTCTGAAAGGCTACTGAAATAAATCTGTTGTCAAATATCAATTCAAGTGATTTGGTTGTCTGCCTGTTGTTATTTGGTTGTCTTCCTGTTGTTATTTGGTTGTCTTCCTATTGTTATTTGGTTGTGTGTCTGTTGTTATTTGGTTTTCTGCCTGTTGTTATTTGGTTGTCTGCCTGTTGTTATTTGGCTGTCTGTCTGTTGTTATTTGGTTGTCTGCCTGTTGTTATTTGGTTGTCTGTCTGTTGTTATTTGGTTGCTTGTCCCTTGTTATTTGGTTGTCTGCCTGTTTTTATTTCTACCAACCAATCGCAATACCTAGCTAACATGGATTAAAACTTTTTCAGAGACTAAAACTGTCAATCAACGAATAAAATTTGGTGCAGTTATAACTCGGTATAGAGAAGGTCATAAGGAACTTTTCAATAAGTGCGGAAACATTGTAAACACGCCTGAAAACACGAGCTGAACTACATAGCTGGACGGACAGTAGTATTTCAATTAAAGAGACTGAAAAAAAAACAAACATTGCGTGACAATTTGTTTTGCTTATCACAAAATGCAGCAAATGATATCCACCACAAGTCAATAAAAGGATCAGTCATTTTTAACAGAGTCAACAGTTACGTTTGGAACGATTGACTTATTTGACTCGGCTATAAATACTTCGCGACGGTGGCGCCGCACGCGGCCGTTTGCCTCAACTAACGTCACATGATTGCCGGTACCTCGCGCTGGTATTTTGTAATATTTCATAGAAATTACTAATTTATGGTTTGTTTTGTGATAAAATTTGGGTCTGGTTTTGTTAGCTAGATGGTAAAACATTGACAGTGTCTCAGCTTAGGTATATTCAATGTTTATTATAGAAAAATGAATAAAATCTAGATTCCTTAGGTTTTTAGGGTGTTTTTCATTGAATCCTTTCTATATTTATTCAATTATTGCTCGAAATATTTTTGTTCATAAAACTTAAATTATGAATAAATTCAAACATAATTATTTTATTGCATTGTCAGTAATATAAGTGTTGGTAGAAAAAACTAAAGATTTCACAAGTTGAATTTTAATATTCCTAGAGATAAAAGGATTAATATTTTTGGAATTTAATAAGAACCTTTTTATTACATAACTCAGCCGATGGTTAAATTAATTAGGAACTTTACTGGCCTTGTGCAGAGTCAAAAATAAATTAAATACTGCACACACTACTACTGTAACATAATCATTTTATAAACATGCTCGTATTAAAAAGTTTGAATAAAAAATAATTCAAATGAAAAAATTAATTACATAATTAGAAATAATACCAACGAAAACACTTAAAGATTCACTCAAAAATAAACAAAACACACAAAGAAAACAAAAGAAAAAAAACACAACCAAAAATATTCCAAAAATTGTTGATGGTAAAAAGTGGTAAAATAAGCCAACAACAGCTCACCTCACGAGTTCACAAGTGGTCACCGCTGTCAACTGTCAACAACTGAGCCGAGATGAGCATACAATGTACTAGTAGGTACCACTGATAACACAAGATGAGTCGGCATTGCGTGTGACAGTTGCTATTGCTATCAAGATGAAGATTAACATGTAAACACAAAATTAAAAGGAGAATTAAAGGAGAAATGAGTCATGGATTTATAAAAAAAACACTCTATAATAATAATAATAATAATAACCCCATCGCCGTATCTCTACGTTGACGTCGTGGTGGGGCTTGCGCGCTCCAAACTCTGGGTCTGTGCCGGCAGAGTTTACTTTGCCGGAACAGGTCTAGGATGAGGAGCCAGACCAAGAGAGATACAGAAACCCGCAGGGCAGCAAGTGGCGAGCTGTTGGGCAGTAGCGACCCCACGGACCCTATCTCCCGGGAGAAATCTTGTTCCTCATCTCTGGCTTGCCTTTATTGGCCGGCTGGAGTGAACACTGATGAGGAACAGAGCTCCCACCTCATTCTTGCCTTAATTGGCCGGCTTGAGTGGAGATTCGCAAGAGCAAACGTGCTCGGAGGAAGGAAGTATTTCAGTAAGTGCTCGTAGGGATCTTGACCATCTTCCGGGCTCTGGGATTGTTCTGAAAGCCGTGAAATACCTCTCCACTCCTCAAGCACCTCAGGACGTGTTGCCCCCTTGTCGCTACGTCACTATGTGCTAGCGACAGTTTTCAGGGGCCCATTATTGAGTGTGCAAGTCACCCCCTGCCATTTTATCCGTGTACTTATAAAACATTGATCAGGCAGGGGCCATAGTCCTTCCATAGTTCCAGGTCACCAGTCAACTTAAGCCACCCGAACCCATAGCCCAATATCTGTGTTTCCATATCCTGCAATAGTCCTACACCAACCGGGGGTTGTCCTTGGGTGCACTTGCATAGTACATACAGGGATAATCGTCGGTTGGTGCCTCATTTAATTAAAAACGTCTAACGGGCCTCTGCGAGTTGGCTTTGGCCCCTCGTACGCCTTCCAAAGGTCCGGGACCCCAGGGTCCCGAGAAATGTCAAGAGACGTAACAATAATAATAATAACCACAACATACAAAACATCAACATATAAAACTTTATCCTAAAATAAAAGGGTCTACCCTTTATAGCAGAACTTTTTTCATAATATTATTTTGCATAACAGCGGATAGCATAAACTTAATTTCGCAGAATATCTTTCGGCATACACTCATTTATCATACATTCAAAACTCATAATTTTGAAAGTCAGAATCATCTTTAGGCATAAATTTCATATCTATAATAATTTAAAAAAAAACATCATATCTCAGAAAGTTCACACAAACATGCAAACAAGCATACACCATGCATGCAGCATGCAGCAGGCATGGTTTCTGTCACTTCTCCGGCGGTTTTGATTAAATATGTAAGTACTTTAGGTGCTTTTACCTACCAGTTAGGTTGCAAAATTTAAATGAGATGTCAGAGCTAAATCAGAATATATTGGAATCTCATTTTATGCTGCACCGGTTGACGTCATCATGTCAACGCCGGCTGTCGCTGAAAACCAGCTCTGGGGCTCTGTCCCGCATAGTGTTACAGCATTATGCTGCGCGATGGCTGTTTTGCGTGGATTTGACGCATATTTTCTCCCAACTTGCTATTTTCTGTTTGTATTTATTCTTTAACGTTAACGTATTTTCTTTTTTCCTTTTCTTTCTTTATTGGAAGTGGGGCCGCCTAATTTCTATCTATGAATCATAGCATCCAATCTCTATTCGCACACGTAATAGGCACCGTCTCCGTCGCTATCTGTCGCCGTTCGTGACTCTGCGTTTGACAGATTACAAGACTACGGCTACTCTAACAATATAATTTATTATTTCAGGTATCTACCTATGTCCGCGTTGTTTATCGAAATATTATATGCGTAACGATACAGGTGAAATTAGTACTTTACAAGAAAAATAAATGGCAAGAAAAAATTAAAAAAGAATCATGTGCGTAAGCATTATCAGCCTTAACGTTCCGACTGCTGGGACACAGGCCTCCTCTCTGTGAGAGAGTGGACTATCGCACCACCGGGCCCAGTGCGGGTTGGTGGATGTCACAATATCTTCGATTTTTTGGTTCAATGCAATTATTATATATATAATATTATAATTATTATTTTGTCTTCATTACAGTATTTGTAGGTAGGTACCTATTTATTTTGTTGGTAGTTTTTTTTTTTACTTTTTTACTAATTTGCCTCAATACTCAACAAACTCATTTATTGCATTCCACAATGTAAACTTAGATAGATGGTAGATTTTGTAAAGATATGATCATTGTGTTGGGCACAGCCAAGTTGGAGAGTGGAAGAGGGGTTTAATTTGCCTAATTACTTTGTTGTTATACTTACTATAAGTTTAGTAAATGAGTATTTTTAACCGATTTCCAAAAAGGAGGAGGTTATACCTATGTTTGTCGCGTAGGTATGTGTTTTTGTTTTTTTTTAATTATGTCCGCCGATTTCTCCGTCAATTGTGAACCGATTTTGAAAATGATTTTTTATGAAAGGCTCCTATATAAATGTTATTAACTTTGCTTGGATTGTTTTTGAGTAAACTTCAATAATACGTATTTTTCCCAGTTAGTATAATGTGGATGATATGATGATAACTTCCTGTCACTGTTATTTAAATAGCAAGTAGTGGTATTCAAATTTGTGTGGGGTGGGTACCACAACTAAAAAGTGAAAAATAAAAATTTACAAAAAAAAAAAAAACGACTTTCAATAAACACTACAAAGTGAAAAATAACTTTAATTTCGGAAGTCGGTGTCTTTGGTTTAGACTTTTCGTTTTTTGCCTTATACACCTAATATGAAGAACTGCAACGCAAATAGGTCGTGGAACCCAACAGTATTGGACCCTTGGACCTATCATCTCAAATAGTTAAGTCCTAATTGGGAGGAATGGGTTCACCGCTCGCGGCTTTGAGGGGACCGACTCGATTGGCGCAGACGATTGAACTTCCATGGTACCCTAACATTTTGTGAATATAATATAGTCTGTTCCAAAACTATATGATGAGAAATAAACAAACCCTGTCCAGGATTAATTCTTACGCAATCATTCAAAGTCAAAGTCAAAAACGTTTATTGCGAAACTCACTAAAGCGAATTGTAACACATGAAGATTTTAACTTTGTATCTCACCACTTATTATTTCTTTGAATATAATTGTACAACATTTGTACATAATTTTTACTAATTATGGTATCAATAGGTTCTAGGTTACAATAACAATTTTAAACTCGGACCTTTCCCATAGGGGTAAGCAGCAACTAGATACAGATCGCAATATTACGATACGATCCATAACTAAACTTCTCTTACTTATTTTCCTCTGTCCTATTACTTATAACAGTTTTAGTTAACAAGGTCATTAAAACTGCCTCGTTGGTCTAGTAGTCGTAAGCACAACTGCTGAGAATGAGGTCGTGGGTTCGATTCCCAGGTCGTGCAAAGTGTTATTGGGTTTTTCTCAGTAGCAGCCCGAAGTCTGGATTTGTGCCCGGTTGATGACAATAGGCTCGCCCATATTACATATGACTTAAACATACAGGGTGTAAAAAGACACATCACAAAGCCGTAAACTACGCATACTGTACGTATAGCTAAGTAGCTTTGCGCAAAAATTATTGCTGGGAACCGTTTTTTTTTTTTTTTTATAAAAAAAAACAAGTTTTTATTGCGCGCAATGTAACGCGAACCCACGCTTGAATGAACGGATTCAGTGTTAGTTAAGCTCCGCCCCTACGCTACGTAGGTAGGTACTTGTTGTTCATTGCGTTTTTGTAACTTCAAATGCGTAATCTGTTAAGATAAATCTAAAATTCAGGTAATGTTTGTTTGGAAAAAAGTTTCGTATTATCGCATAGAATTCATTTTCGTGAAAAAGTAAAAAAAAAAAATGCGACTTTGACCTTCAATATCTCCAGAACCAGTGGATTCCCAGGTATGGTCTAGTGGAAAAAAATGATGCAAATAATGGGTAGAATATGTGGCTTTCGGCTTCGGAAAGTGTCTTTTTACACCCGATATAAGAGGTGAAATGTGGGTGTGCTAGGCACCAGGTTGCACCAGGTTGCTTGCACCTTTGCCCAATCCTTCGGGGATACAAAGAGTGATGTTATGATACGTCATAAAAAAAAAACCTAAAATAATATACGAATTATTATACTGTGTTCGTGATTTAGTTTCCAAACATGTAAACAAATATGTGGTTGTGGAAACTTGAATACCCACAGGGCCGGATTTAAGGCAGGGCAACAAGGGCCATGGCCCTGGGCCTCCACAAAATAGGGGCCTCCACAATTTGATTTTTTATGATAAAAAAGTATAGTTGGTCCAATACGCAAAATTTACCGTTTTGTATAAAAACGGTTGTCAAAAAATCAATCTAAGGAAATCTTCTATTAGCAAATACTCGAAAATTCAGAGCTACATTTCCAAATGTTGAAATTACATTGAGAATGTACTTGGTGTTGACGGCGTCGAACTGCACTGGAGAATGCTCATTTTCGAAGATGAAATTATAAAAAATAGACTTCGGACTATAATGACACAGAACCGCCTATGAAAGTTATCCCTACTTAGTATTTAAAGTGATTTACTCCGAGGACTCCATTTCACCGAAATTATGAATGATTTTTCGACGAAAAAAGCTCGCAAAGTTCCATTCGCCTAACGTTTATCTTTTTTTCTTTTGTATATTTTTAGTACCTATTATGTATAAATGATTGAAATGTATATTTTTTTGTCCAAAACCAAAATCGGTGCCTCCACTTCTTGGTTGCCCCAGGGCCTCCACACCTTTAAATCCGGCCCTGAATACCCACACATAACTTTCAGATTAAGCTGCAACTTCAAACAGTTTAATGAGCTTTTCAAAAATACTAGTCATTCTGAAATCTACTTAATGAACACTTCATAAAGTTGATCTTCGATTTATGTGGAAATAACAATAAAACAAGGACTTGGATAGGCTTTAGGTAGGTACGTATGCAGAATTTGTAGATACTTAAGATAAACTTCTAATATTCCACTACCTACGGTAAATTTTGAGGCAAAACACTATATCTTATGATCACGACGCAAGGTGTTAGTTGTTTTATCGTGACAATAAGGTTGTTAACACTTCGAAGTGGTAGACTAAGTATTTATTATGAACAATTAACAAAATTGTAAAGTGAAGCTATGTCTGCATGCATTTTAAGGAATTGCGTCGGCGCCGGAGGCTGGCCTGTAAAGTAGTTTGTGTGTGGAAACGAAAGTGTTTCATGTTCAAATCCAGATTCTTTGCTTGTATGGATCAAAATTTTAAGCCACAAAAGGAATTAATAAAAGGCAATTGCATGCAGCTGAGAGGGATGTGTGGTGTTACACGAATAGATAAGACCAAGAAATGAGTATATTTATATTTGAGGAAGTCGGACAGTGGCACCGGTTACTGAACAGCCATGCTATTCTGTAAACATCTCACCGTGAAAACTTGGGTGGAGTGAGCTGTCAATAGTGTCAATCCCTGTGGAATGACAGCTCACTCCACGCTCACTTCACCTATGTAAGTTTTCACGGTGATATGGTTACAGAATAGCACTGCAGATGTGTGGAAATCTGTTGTCGTGGTATGGCCATGTAATGCGGAGGAGTGAGGAAACAGTTGTGAGGAAAGTTTTGAGTATGAATGTTGATGGCTATAAGAGTAGGGGAAGACCAAAGAAACGATGGATGGAGTCTGTGGAATATGATATGGACATACTTATTGGACAGTTCAGCTAAGACTGTGGTTCAGCATAACGTTAGTTCCTAGTTGACTGCGCCGTTGGTCTCTTGGTCGCACGCGCGTCTGTTGAAACCTGGTTTCGATTCCCAGGTCGGGAATTATACTATGGGGTTTTTCCATTAGGAATGACTGAGTAACAGCGGGGACTTTGGAAGTTGGTGGTTTGATACCAACTTGGCTTGGAAAGCCGTTGACCCTGCGCCTGATCTCTCTCCGGTCGTGTCGGATTACCGTCCCATCGGACTGTGAGAGTGAGGGGAAAGAAGTGAACCTGTGTCTGAGCACATACTTGTGCACTATAATATCTCCCGCGTCAATGGCTTTGTCTCCGCTGAGATTACCGGCCGTGAAATTCGGTATGAAGGACTACCTATAAGTTCCTAGTTAAGTTGGTGTTCTAGAATCATCTCTTTTGTCATTCACTTGTTTTTGTTTATGTTTTCTGACATTGTCGGAAAGTTTCGTCCAATAAATCATGATTACGCCACGTCGTGATGCGGAGATGAGTTATCACTGATCTTAGAATTCACAGGGGTGAACGACATAACAACATTGATTTATTTCATGACTATCATCATAGGTTATTGCGAACCCGGACGAAGAAGACGAACCTTTGAAGGTCATTCAGTCTACAGACAAGACGTTGTTTCAATTTGAAAACCAATCTGTGATTTTCTGAGGGATACGTGATGCATCAATAGAAAGCAAAGCATGCCCGTTGGTCCGGCAGGCTGTCATTCGTAGATCTTTGACAGTTGTTATCTACGGGTAGTCAGAAGCCCATAAGTCTGATAATCAGTCTTACCAAGGGGAATCGTGTTAGCCAGTAACTGGGTTGTGGAGGTCAGATAGGCAGTCACTCCATGTAAAATACTGATATTCATCCGCATCCGGTAGACCATGACCCAGGTCATGGTCTACCCATGGATAGGTTAGGACATAGGATACTTTTTATCCCGATATTCCCACGTGATCGAGACTTATGTGGGTAAAACCGTGGGGCGCAGCTAGTTTATAAATAAAGTGGAAGGATTTTTATCTCGAAATCCTCTTGAATAGAATACTAAGTACACACGTCGTATCCCTATGTACTTCATTCTTCACGTTTCACTGGAAAACATTTTTCACCAAGCTGCAATTTAATTTATTGAATTCAACGCCATCTAGCGACTATTTATATTACCATCTAGTCCTTTTTCAAAGTACTTTTATTCTTATTTTAGCTACTCAACAATAGATCTCGCTGCAAGCGTGTTTGGATTAGGTACTCTATTGACTAATAGATGGCAGCACAAGAAATGCTCATTGCAAGACGCTTTATCTTTCATTGATTAATAAATAGGATGAATGAGAGATGAAAATTAATTGTATTTTTGTGATTATTGTAAGGAATTATGTCCAATATATATTTTGGGCAACTGATAACAACAAAAAAGACGATTGGTAGAAATGTTTTAGAAAATTTTTATTCAGTAAAAAAAAAACGAAAATAAAACTAAGTACCAATCTGTACACTCGGTTTTAATAAAAGTGTGATTTTTAAAAACACTCACATTTCTAATCATTAACAAAACGTAAGTAGCTGTTAAACCAACACTTTTCTGCCAGCCCTCGCCAAACCCAAGCGTGATAATATTAATTAACTTTTCACACCAAGATCAACCAGCCCAGAATTAAAAACAAATTAAACATTGCACAGTCAATCGCGTCGATAGCACCCCTTCTGCCTACCCTCTTAACTAATTGGCATGGCGACTAATCCTTGGCACGCGACGAACTACAAAGAAACTCATTTATACCGCATTACGTTTTTAAATGTGTGGCGTGAGTTTGACAAGTGATTGAATCATGGATAATATTGTAGATAGATGTAAATCGGAGTGTTGTGGTTCCTGTGGTCTATATAGCTGGAGTGACGATACTGCACCATCAGTCTACAGCAGTCCGCTTCTGGATATAGGCATCTCCAATGGCACGCCATTCTGCACGCTCGATTCTCGGCAACTCCCATCCAGCTGCTAGGTACTAGCCACTCTCCGAAGATCGTCGCTCCACCTAGCCTGAGGGCGTCCTACCTTACGTTTGCCGTTTCGCGGCCTCCACTCGAGAACACGTCTTCCCCAACGGTCATCGGTTCTACGGCTAATATGGCCAACCCATTCCCACTTCAGCTTGTTTATTCGGTTAGCTCTAACTATAGGTACTTACTTTGGGGATAATTTCCTTTCTACTGCATGAACTAGGATACGTAAGTACTTACCATGCTCCCCAGAATAAACTCACTTTTATTTGTTTTGGCCCTTACTTAAAGACTCATGTTTGATAATTATTTTTGTGCCTGTGTTAGATTATGAATTATTTGTGTTTAATATCTACAGGGTGTCAGGCACATCGATGCGCAATCTGTTACCATTAATTCAGCACATGATCTAGACCCCCCCCGTAGAAATTGTTATTACAAACAAATCAACTGTTTCCTACAAAAGTACAATACCTACACGGTCAAAATGTATGGTTCAATAGTTTATTTTTATAACCGATACTTATTAGGAAGGCAATTCTCGCGCATCTCACATTTGTTATTGTACTCTGCTGGGGGGTTTAGAATCATTTGCCTAATTCATGGTAACAGTTTGCGCGTCGAAGTGGGATGATAACCTGAATAATAATAATTATTAATTAATCAATCGGCTTCCAGTCTAACCGGATACAGTCAATATGGTACCCGTATCTCGCTAGGTAATCTTGCATTTTGCCACAACTTGCGTTCTTGCAAGAGAAATCCTCAGATTCTATCCTTCTCGTTCCAGCATCAGCTATCGTAGGTAGGTTCTTATTTGAAGAACAAGCCTCAGTCTATCGCAGTCGCGGTCCACTGCTGGACATAGCCTCTCCCAGGCTGCGCCAGAACACCCTGGCCTCCGCCTTCTGGATCCAGTCTGTCCCAGCCACCTAAAGCGTCCCACACTACTCTTGCCGATACGCCAAAAAAAAGCCATGCCAAGGTGTAATACTGCCAAACTACAAAAGATCGTATTGCATCGTCACTTGGGTAGGTTCGTATAGTGAAGGCACCCCTCAACTGTAAGATATTTCATTAAACAGTGGCATTTTACTTCACCATACAATCTCCTTTCAAGACAACAATACTGACTCACAATTACATTATAATTATCGCTCTAAACTTCCATTATCAAACGTATGTGTGCCTGATCTACGTAGGCCTCACCATACAAATGTTATTTACTACCTCAGAGCTCAACTTATGTCGGTACAATATTATACTTTGACAAAATCTTGTTTTACGCTAGACGTGGTTTCACAGTCGCTTAGACTTTACCATATTATTTTTTACCCTTTGAAACTAAATCGGCCAAGCAAAATTGAACCTTAAGATAAGGGATCAAGATGTAAATGTAAGTTTATTGGAAAGCAAACATAAGTTGGCACTCGCGTCCTAAGGCAAAATGTTCTTGAGATAGAAATCTTATAAAGGAAACGTCTTTTTCAGTTTCCCATTGTCTACAATTACTTGGCTTTGTGATCTCGACTATATGTTCGTCTCTGTCTTACATTTACTTTAGTGCGAATAAGCTATCTCTTTCTAACACTCTTTGAAAATCCAATTTGAGATTTCCGTTCGCATCTGTGTTTTGTGGTTTTCTTTATTTTTAATTATTTCTTTTTTCTGAACCTCGAGTTGTTTTTATCCGATCATGGAGAAGGAGTGTGTTGTGTTTTGTTTTGTTGCGTCTTTTCTTTAGAATTTGCTCTACATTAGTAAATGCAAAGTTGAATTTAGTTCTTTGTCAATCGGGCATACCGTCGAGATACCGTCTAAGATAGCAGGATGGCTGACCGGTTAGCAGTGGGATGAGAGCGGCTGACAGCGAGCCAGATTGTGTGCAATGAAAAGCCAGAATTTTTGAACAGACCATTTGTCCAGCAGTAACAGACTAGAACAGGTTGTAGGGTTCCTAGCTAAATACTAGCAGTCAGTACGAATGAATCGGTGATCTGCTATACCTACAGATATTCCTAGTACAAAGACCAGTCTCTCACAAACTTTGTCACTTAATTTTTAAGCTTGTTTTAAATAATTTATCTTGTCATTGTTTGTGAAGAGAAAATAAATTATTTGAATTTGAATCGCTGTGAAACAAAAATATAAAATCTTTTTCTTGTTGTGTCCATGGCAATTTAGATGTGAACTAAATGGAGTCGCCCAGAATTTGGCTACAAGTTTGACGCCATCAATTACTGTAACGTGCAGATGACAGGACACGCAGGACGCGGTATTAAGATCCCATCGTTTATGGAACAGCACCACATTTGCACTCCAAGGCGGAGTCATCTATGAGTCTGCATCTGAACAGGTTTGGTTTTACTTCGGCCAACCTGTGTCCGTAGTCTGTTTTAAGACTTCCAGGTTAGCCAAGGAACTCGTGTCCAGGTGGCCGATCTTCAGCAGGTGGAGCGAACGCTATGAGTAAGGAAGCACTGTCTCGGCACAGTTTCAGTTTTTCTTTTGATCGTTCGCAAGTGAATTATCTTCCTTAAATTACCGTAAATTATTCGAAAGTGTTGAAACAAGCCATTTTAATAATAAATATCTCTTTGCCCCTAGAAAATGATATGCCATCGTAAAGAAAGAGGTATTTGAAGCACTCTCGAAGTAAGATATAATTTGAATCCAGAAGATATTACTGAAGGGCAGCGGCGTGTTGCAACTGATAGATGACCCTAACACTTTCACTGGGTATAGGGTTGCCACCCTCACAGATATTTTGCGCTTTTATAATTTCTAAAGTGACGATATTATCGTGGACCAAAGTCCACGTCACGGCATCACGATAACGCTTTTTTCCGTCCACGATAACATTATAAAGTGCACGTATTTCCATACATGTTATGAACGTGGACGTCTACGATAATATCGTCAGGATAGAAATACAGGGTGGCAGGGACATCGACGCGAAGCCGGTTATCATGGATTCAGTATATGATTCTGAACCCCGGTGAGTTGAACTTTTCGTCGGTTATTAAAAAAAAATCTGCTGTTTCATAGAAAAGTGCAATACCTACGCGGTCAAAATGTATGCAACAGCTGTTTTTTTTTTTTAATAACCGACGAAAAATTTCAGAATCTTCTACTGAATCCATGGTAACCAGCTTCGTGTCGATGTCCCTGCCTGTATAAAAGCGCACATTAAATCATGTTTAAGTTGAAAAAATATTGATAGAGTTTTGCTAGTCGTAGATGATAAACTGGGACTATCAGTTATATGGCAATCCTTCGTGACAAAAATTAAAGTTATAAAACTACGACAAAAAAGTCATCTAAAAGGTATAACAAGACGTCACAGACAGACAAATTAAAAATCCGGAGTCACACGTGTTAGGGCATAATTCCAACAGATTACGGATTTTTGTCGTAAGTAGTTGAGTTTTCGTTTTCTAACTTTTTTTTTCCTTATTATTTTGTGGTTATAATATACATTTTTTTAATGTGCTAATTAAGCCCTGCATGAAACACACCATTTATTTTTTTAAGTCCATCACTTTATCTCCTCTGGAGAGCGCCATATTCAATTTAATGTGAGTGTGACACATGACAAGACACTTCCAACGATACCTCATTTGTACACACATACATTACTTACATACATACTTACATAGCGGTCAAAATCATAACCCTCCTTTTTGCTTCACCGTAGTCGGATAAAAATACCTGCAAATGGATTTAAATAGATCAAACGTTTTAGGTACCTAATACATTTTAATTTGGTAAGCAAAACTTACTTAGATATACAACATACTTTCGGTTAGAGGAAATACTTTCGTAAAGACAGACACATTGACAAAAAGTTTTACTAGTTAGGTACTAATTCGTGGTTTCAAAGCACGGAGTTATAAGTAAAAGGCGCAAGATTCAAGCCTACGCAAGTGAAATGTCATAACTTGCCCAAACAAAGTCGGTTTACATAAACCATATTTTTCGTAACAATTTTGTACCCGCCTGAACTTCGAAAGATTAAACATAAATTTAAATTACAACAATAAACAAATATATTCTTCTAACAGACGATACCTTCATCTATTCTTCAAACCCCACCATTCAACTTTCAAGGAAAATAACACCACAGCGATCGAATTACACGAAAATAAAAAACGAAATAAACATAAGTAATATTCCGTCTGCACCAACCCTAAGCATAATATCAGTGACTGACCCCCGCTCCCGTTAAAAAGAAATAAAAAAGTAATAAAATGCAAGGGCACAATAAAAACCACAATAATAGAAGGGTTCCGCGGTGTGAGGAACCCTCATTTTTGTGCGGAACCGTTTACGCCAGTAAGGAGTGTTTCCTTGAGGGATATTGCCAGTATTAGCATTTTTTGAGTTTTACTTTATCTTCTCTTTTATTATGAGATGTGGGAATGAGTTTTCTTCTTCGCGAGTTAGAAACGTTTTTCGATCCTTCAGATCCATGATAAAAGATTAACCAGTCCGCTTTTGAAACTTTTCATATGAAAAGTTTAGTGAGAAGATTCTTTCCCAGGTTGCAAACTACTTTATCTCTTTTTCCAAGATCCATTCATTGTTGCAATTGGTTCTTGACTTTCGTATTTTTCTCCCATTATATTCTTAGTCTTAGCTCACCTAATCCTACATAAACCTTTAGAAGTCAGGAAGCGTACAGACTAACATAGGCAGTGGCAGATTAGCCTTAAGGCCGACTAGGCCCAGGCCTAGGGCGGCCAGATGTTAGGGGCGGCCAACCTGCGCGATATGTGCTCGGCAACAGTGAGAAAGGACTACTGAATGACTGAGCGACAAAAAGATCAGTTTGCTGCGTCAAAAGCTAGACGTGTTTGTAACCACACAGGATGTCTTCCACAACTCTCCCGGCTGGGTTTCTTGCCCATCCGAAAGTGCGGCAGTTTCACCAACGAAATATAAATTCATATACAAGGTGGGGCAAAAGTAATATATTTTTCAATTGGCGTCATAATGTCATTGTGATTTGACAATTATGTTGTAGAGAATTAGTTGGCAATGCAAATGCACACACACAGCTCAGAGGGGGGCAATTCCCGTAATTTTTAAGTACGTTCGCGTTCTAATCTCATTCAAAATCTGTCAAAAATACAATCAATTTACCCACACTTTTGACAAGTTTGAAAGATTGCGAATTTTTAGGTCAAAGAATCAGCATTGCCACCCAACGTGGCAATGCTGCCAGCCTTTTGGGCACTTTTCCCACTGACAGCGACGCCGACGAATTTTTTGATGCCCAATGAGCTCTCCCTTTATTGTTTATAATTTATATATTTTAGTGTTAGTTGTATATTTTAATCTTAATGTTATTTTGATTGCGACTTGAATGTGAACGTTTTTTAAGTACGAGAATTGGCCTTCAAGTAATGACGGAGATTTTGAAACACCAATTTCTGGGCCGTAGGTATATTATAATCTCTCGCTTTGGCGATTTGAACTGGCTGGCCACATCATCATTTTTTCTGACGGCGCGCGGCGCCAGACTTCTTCCTTTGGGTCTTTTTGAAATGTTGCGTTTACCAACATAAACCATAAACCTTGCAAGTCTTGAAAGCCAACATTGAACTACAAATCACCAAATTGGAGCCAGATTAATTCAAAATGCCGTAAAACGAGCACAAATGTGCATCAACTCAGAAGGTGGACATTTCACCGATATAATTTTTGACTTACTTAATGTGATCAATTTTATACCTTTAAATAATCATTCCGTGAAAACAGGGCCCAGTTTTTTTAATTTTCAACAATATGGCAGCCTATTCACACTATGACATTACTTTTGCCCCACCTTGTACTTACTTCACTCAGCTCAGTTCAATTAATGATAGTAAAGTAATTTCATGTCATTTCTACACCGCTAAATTAGTAGAAATTAAGGGGCGGCTGGTACTAACTAGGGTGACCAACACTGCTTGTCCGCCTCTGAACATAGACAGACTCAGACTTCATAATATTTCATATTTATTTTCTGCTCATTTCTGTATACCTTATTATTATTATCATGCCTTGGCTTGTTGAAGTGTATTGTTCCATACTTTCTCCTTTTCACTTAAGTAGTTCCTCATACGCATCTAGATCAACACCGTCCAGCCATAAATATACCTTGTAGCCAAAAAGAGCTAATTTGTACCTTTCATCGTTCCAAAACTGCTTGAAAGGAGTAGTACAGCTATTAAAACCGTAGTTCACGGCTCTGTGGCTCATAAAACACTCGTAGTTGAGCAGTGCCTGTGTGTATGACGGTGCAGGTCGGCAAGTGTCACAAAGTCGATGTGTTCTCTGCGTGGCTACTAACTGAGTGCGTGCTATAAGTGCTCGCACGGGGCCGGACTTGAGAGGGTGTTTATGATCGCTATTTAGCCTGATTATTTTCTTGTGCATGGTAGAGATGGTATGACTTTAGTCCTCACGATAGCACGACAGCTGGAAGTCAGTAGTGTTGGACAGTCATAAAATACTGTACGAAATATGCTCAGTTTCGTTTTATTAAGCCTGGACTGAAATTCTTTGTCGGTGTCTGTGTTTCCCGATGCTACCTGTGAGACAGTTATAAAAAGTGCATCAAATATAAAAACAAGAATCATTAATTACTTTACTGAATGTAGGCTATTTAAACACAAGCACTATTGCTCTTCGATGTATAATCGTTTCATTATTTGACCAGAATGTGATGATTATTATACACATACCTACGGTATTAAGTACTTTAAACTACTGCCATCTACAAGTACCAATGCTGGAAGCGTGGTCAGCGCTCAGCAAGAAATGCAGCACATCTGACATTTAACACAGTACAGTTCGACTCTCCAAGTCCAGCCCTGTATTGCCACCATGATAGTATTTTGTTAGTCGGCAGCTTTGTCGCGAAGTGGTTCGCTCCACCATCGATCTCCCATCCCCGTCACACCTCGGCGATTAGACAGAGACAGAGCACCGGTCACGGGACACTGCCATCGACTCAGTGTGACAATATTTGGTCACTTATTGGCTACACTGGGAACGGTCGCAAGCGCACACAAAAAACTAGATTGTTTAACGTTATTCTTGGTCATTTTTTGGTAAAAAAAATGTATTGGTTTGGAATTTTTAAAGAGTTTTAAAGTTCACGATGTTTTGCTTGGTTAAGTTTAGCTACCATAGCCTTCTTAATGCTAGATTCATTATTATCTACTGTATATCATGGTAGGGGAGCTTTCCTATAAGCGGCAGTGTCGCTACCAAACTTGCTGTTTGTTAAAATCCTTCCAAGGTTTGAGCTACTATCTTCAAACTCGCGCCGATACGTAAAAATAATGATTGGTTCGCTAATATGGTGTAACATTGGTAACCACTAAAATCAAGATGATAAAGATGTAAAGTTTCATGTGCCATACCTGCAATTCGAAGCACCAATGCCGCTTGATGGCCTTCCTTTCTAGGTCTAATCTACCCTCGAAAGCCAGAAAGCGGTAAAGGTATTAAAAAAAAAAAAAAAAAAAATATAGAGACAATAATGCTTCAGAAGAATTCAGTAGCTACATATGGCAGAATAAAAAGCGGCATCTCAAGTTTTAAACTAAATGATCTTAAACGAAATAGCAGAATACCTATTCAAAATAATATTAATTTGATTTAAAAAAAAAAATGATTTGTTACAGCTGTAGTGGCAACCATTGTCATTTGGTTTAAATAGGTATTTATTTATATTATTTTATTTATCTTTTATATAGATTATTTTCTTTTAAATTTTGTGAATGTGAGAACGTTGTAGGCATAACATACTGAAACATATCAGTAGTAAATATGACTGTCATTTATATAATCAGTAAAAAAAAAAAAACATTTATGTGACGAGCAATCCATTGTTACAAAATTCCTTCATTCTTGAAACTCACTTTGATTGAGTTACGGCTTTTTGGCTTACGGGGCAGTATAGTAGGTACTAAAGGAGTACCCACATTTCTCAAAACAATAACTCAAGAATAGAGGAGAGAGTGCCCCCTCTCTAATAGGTGGAGGTTTACGAGTATTCACGGCAGCTATACACGTGCATAAGACTACACGTGTCACCTTGCTCCGAGAAGTCTATTTCAGTCATTCTCACAATATTTTCATATGTAAAATGTCAACGTAAATTAATAAGAAGTAAAGCTTACAGGCTATATGTCATGTCACTGACGGATTGTTTTCAAAGGAAGGTGGCCAGTATAGCCCTTCTGTCTGTTATAGTAATAAACTGACTGACTGACTGACTTTGAGTTTGTCAAAATACTAAATTAAACAAGAATAAGATTGCCCTGTAGCCGTACCTACCTCCTGCGTATAAGCTGTCAGCCATCTGTCAGCCTAACTTCAATTGACATTATTGATTAATAAGGTTCCGATAATAACGGTTTTACCCACTCAAGTATGTCTTATAAAGTTTTTTCCGATTACCTACTTAAATAAAATAATCGGGCTCATAACCATGAGCTGCTCAAATACAGGGTACATGAATCTGACAATCTGAAATTTTTCGTCAGTTATTTAAAAAAAATCTGCTGTTCCATACATTTTGACCGCGTAGGTATTGTACTTTTCTATGAAACAGCAGATTTTTTTTATAACCGACGGTTAATTTCAACGCCCTTGGGGGTTCAGAATCATAGTACCTACTGAATCCATGGTAACAGTTGTCGCGCCGATGTCCCCACCCTGTATACTTCCATAATTTATCGTAGACCCTGTAATAAAAGAGACATTAGTTATATACACATAACATAACATCACGCCTCTGTTCCTCGAAGAGTTAGGCAGAGGTGTCCCTATAGTACACCCACATTTTGCCAGTTATGTTTAAGTCCCATGTAACAGGGGGCGAGCCTATTGCCATAAGAGCCTAAGTCGTTCAGTCAGTCCTGTTCCCAGCCTTGCTGCCCATCAAATCACTCGGCATATGATCATGGTGATGTAATTGACTACCTCTACTGTTGTAGTGGGTAAGGTACGTACTTACCCGTAGGTCGTCCGTGAACCGAGCAGCAAGGTCGCTGACAACCGTCTGGTAAGCGATGCAACCGACGATATTACGTACTGTACCTAGAGGTAGAGATAGCACGAAAACCTTACGTTGTTCTTGAAAAATCGAATGTAATTTTAGGGTAAATCAAAAGATGAATTGCTGGACTAAATCTATAGCCTTATTCGTTAAAATAAGGGAAATGACTGTAGAGCTTCAGGTAATTGTGAAAGATTATCCAGGAAAATACTATTATTCCTGCCGTTTATCAACGTTGCTGTGTTCCGGATTACGGGGTGTGACTATGAGTTTACTGAAGGCATGTGAAAAAATTTAAACATCATAATCGGTTAAGTGCGGATTTCACCAAAGAAATTGAACGCGTTCAGCACATCTATCCTCGTTCAAGAGCTGTCAGTGTACAATATTCCATAACAATTTTGACACTGACAGCTCTTGAACGCGTTTTAGAAATGCTGATCGCGTTCAGTTTCATTGGTAAAATCAGCACTAAGTTGAGTAGAAATTAGATTTAAAATATGCTGACTAACTGAATTTTTAAATCAATTTGTATAAAATTACGTTGCTGTCTGTACGCCTCCACACCAGACGTTAAAATATTAATCTAAAAACTGGAAAATACATTTGTCTTGTTAACACAACGCACACACAAACACACACAGATTCTTTATTGAGTTTCGTTATTCCGTAGTATGCGTGTGAGGTTTTTAGATAAACTCACAGAAACATTTTCGAAAATAATTAATTAGTTAACGCAGTCACAACTTTTTAATTATAACTACGGCTATTGAAATTGACTACTGTTATTGACATTCTTACAATTTAGTTTTTTAATATTGGTAATTACAGTAGTATATGTATATTAATTTATAATTCAGTTTAATTGTGACTCCATAACCCAATTAATTATTTTAATAACCTTAAACAATCATTTGTATATGGTTTCAGAATGCATGTGCAATCTAGCTTAAGGTTCATTGACTGTGTCAGACCACTACCAGGTCCCACTCACGCTCCCTTGCAAGTGGCCAGTCAGACCACCAACTCACACAAATACTTGCCTACTTATAATATTTTGATATAATTCCGCCACACACATGCGCATGCGCACACCTCGTAGTGTTTAGTGACGCAACTTTAATCTGTGGTTTACTTAATTCTATTGTTTGTTCGCAATTAACCCGCTTCAAAGACACCAATTCGGTACATTCGTGGAGAAAAGTGTTATGGAAAAATTGAAGTAGCTTGAAAAATGGATATTTTTAATAACGGGAGGTTTGCTCTAACGCAGATCACTTTATAACTGCTTACTTTTAGTGGGATCGCAGTCATACAAATGCTTTTCACTAAAAACAATAAAATTCATCAGCAGTTTTCAATTCCGTTGTAATTTTGCAGCCAGTCGTAGTACGGTAGCTGAAATTAAATTCATAGTAGTAGATATTAAGTATCTAGGTAGACTCTACTGCAGAAACGACTCTTTAATACCTGCAACTACTGGAACGAAGAATATCTTTCAATACATCCATCCATAGAATCAAATTGATAGTTGGAAAGTAACCTAGCAGCTCTTTAAACATAAGAAACTCATCAATTGGTTTCCGGACCAAAGTTAACGTTTATTTTACTTTACTTACCATACCACTTTTCTCCGCGCCTGTCCTGTCAGCGGTAACATGATCGCTGCTCGGTTGATCGCCTCACTACGATATATTGGGCGACTGTTTGCCTTCTCTGTTTGACTGTACACCGCTCACGCCATACCTCGCCATGCCCACTATTTGGACATTTTAGAAACTTGAATTTCCATTTTCTGTGCACGTATGTACCCCGAAATGTATTTTTACGATTTTATATTTACGGCCCCGAAGTTCAATCTTGATCTTTATTCCAATGTGATAAAGATGTTATTGGATTTTTTGATTGTCGCATGTTAGTTGGTTTTTTCAATGGTATGTGCAAACAAAATAGTTAATAATAACACAATGATTTTAAATCTTATTTACATAGCAATAAGGTTGAGACGGAATGCAAATATATTTGTCATTGTAATAGGTTTCTTAATACTATTTGTTAAGTTTTAACACAGATTTACTAATGACATTTTTACGGTTTCGAATTTAATATTTAATTTTGAAATTATTTTTACTCAATAAGTTTTATTCAAGAATTAATTTTAAATCAGCTTAGGATCATACTCAGCAATTCTATTGTAACATACTCGTAAAGTAATCTAATTATTCAATAAAAATGGTTTAAAAAGCTGCAAAACTATTCCCTGAACCCTAGTCTTTAGATTTAAAGAAAATAAGAGGTAAAAATTAAAAAATAAAAAAAATTAAAAAATATTTCACTTATACCTACATAATAAGAAAGAAAGAAAAATAAGTTTATTTGCCACAGAAACACGTACTTACATACAAAAGATAATTAACTCAAGTTGAACAATAAAACACAATACATTTAAATATAATTACAAGCACAAAATAGAAGTAGTCGGCAGCTGCTGGCACGTCATGACTGTGGCAAGAAGGCTTCCACTCAGCATCATGCTGTGCTATGGGGACCCACAGCACAGCGCTTTCAGGGGTCACCCGAGAAAGACGTACGGAGACTAAGTCAGGTTTAATTAATTATTAAAGGGCACTTAAGAAACGTCAGAAGCTAGGTGCACGGTTCCAATTGGTCGTTTCCTATGGAGAAGAGCCGGCAAGAAACTCCACGGTTACTCTTTTAAAAATAATTGGCTTTTATAATATTTTCAAATAACAGTGTTAATAGGTATGGGAGGACAGTAAAGCAAGTAAAGTACCAGGTACTTAACTAAATAGAAAATGGTTAACAAATCTACAATCCACTAAGCCTACAGCCTTATCACAAAAAAATACGTTTAAAATATGTTATAATTTTTATTAATTTATTTATAAATTAATATAAAAATAAAAACATATTTTTAACGAAATAATAATAACACCTAAAACATAGTCAAGGAAACGCATGATATTAAATCAAGCGATCACCCTTAGAAGTCTGTCGGCCGACGCCTGGCTACTACTTACGTTACTTAGTTTTCTTGCTAAACTGTTCACCACGACAGTTTTTCTTGTATCGACTTTACGCTAAAAAATTAGATAACGTAGTGATGAAAAAGTGGAGGTATAGGCTCTTCCAAAAGTATCTGATGAAAGTATAAACAAACCCTGTGCAAGTTAAACTCTTACGCAATCACTCACTAAAGCGAATTATTAGTAACTTATGAATCTGTATTTAGACGATATCAGCTTTATATCTCACCACTTTTTCCAACAAATATTGTTTGAATTACTTCAGTCTTGGGATAGTTTGGGCTAAATGAAACAAAATCATCGACGAATAATGAGGTTATAAAATTAATCACAATTCTGGCGATCCTTAATACAGGTTACCATGTAACCTAGCTAGGACGCCAGATTCAATTCTGTTTATTGTTACTCTTTTTCTGATTATCCGTAAATTGAAATTTTTTATTTATTGTAACAGACTGTACCACACATTTTTTAAATAAATAAATTTTCATATTTGAAATGTTTGATCCATTTGTTTACATTTTAATCAGGTATTTTTTTAACAGACCAGAGACGTTCTCGTATTATTTATATTGTTTTATTCATCAGGGAACCATTCTATCAGATGCATCTAGAATCAACGCTAGCTTTCTCTACTTGAAAAAACTTCAATTCAGTCAATAAACCCATACCTACCTGCTACCATACATTCACTAATTTACCCACACAACTATTTTTTTACCCCCATTCATTGGTAAACCACAAAAACTATCATTTGCTAAACAATTGCCCAACAGTGGGGAACACGATACTGTGTGTAAACCGATATTATTATAGAACACTATTATTTAATGGTTATTATTGTTCTCTTTCTTGTTTGTACCATGTATTGATGTTTTAATAATATTTTGCGAGGAAGGTATTCGTGTGGAAACTTATTTGTGTTTAATAGTTTAATGTGATTATTTGCAATGGTAAGTGTAAGATAAATGTAGTGTAAATCCGCTACACTGTGTGTGTTTGCATTGTCAGCGTCGGGTATTTCCATTCCTATAATTTACTAGCCGTTGATGGTTAAAAGTACGTTTAGTAGAGTTCAATATTAAGTATAAAGTGAGATAACTCTATTACGCTGCTAAGGAAGATAGAAAAGGGCTATTATAGGCTCACTAACGAAAGGATCAAAGGACCAAAAAAAAAAAAACAATATATCAATTTCGATTAGTAACGTATGCTAACTTAGCGCATGTTCATATCTTCTTTGTAGGTACTGCAAAATAAAATACGCATGATATTGAAAAAGTTACACTGAAAAGTCTGAATAATCCCCTGTGTAGATAACATAACATTACGCCTGTTCCTATTCCCCGGTAAGGTAGGCAGGAGTATATGGCACACCTGTATTTTGCCATTTATGTATAGAGCCCATGAGATAGGAAAATAATTCAGTAAAGTTATCTCTTAAGAGGCTTACAACAGCTAAAGCGCGGTCACTGTCGGACTGCATAGAAATGAAAGAGAAGCGCGATGACACGACGCAGGTAATTTATTGCAAAATATGAAGCAGTTAGCGATTTACAAAAAATCTATTGATTGGACTGGAAAATTAAAACACTATTATGCTAATATGTAGCTTGTATAATAATCTGACAAAAAAACAGAATGATTGCATGTAAATTAATATGATTTTTAATCGTTAAAAGAAATTTTTAGAGGTATCTTCATGATTTTTTTCTATCGTATCAAATTAGTTGTATTATGTTTTCAACACACTATCATACTAGCATATATCCTGAAGAATATCATATATTTTTCTGATTTTGTTTACTGCAGTGGATCATATTATTTTATGCATTATAAAACTTGCGTTTAGGCACGTTTAGGTCCTGTAGTCCCCTTAAGGGGAGTGCGATAAGGTGGCCAGTGAAATTTTCTTACGTTTTTTAAAGTTTGCAGGTCAGTGTCAGGTTGTATGTTGATTCAAATATGATGAATTCGCGACCGTAACCAAAACAGCTTTACAGAATTATAATCATTAGAATCAGGAATACAACTCCTTAAGTTAGAATTGTCTTAAATGTCATGATATGTTATCGTACAACCTGATACTGAGCAGCAAATTGTAAAAAACGTAAGAAAATTTTAAGTATCGCAGGCTATCTTGCACGACGCTTTCGCCTTAACCAAAGAAATATCACTTAAAAATACTTTATCCAAATAACGCTAGATACCATGTCACTCAATACAGTTTAATAGACCTCTAAACGCAAGGTTATCACGTGTCCCATACAAAGGCAAAGGGTTTCAATGGATCGCACGCACTACCTGCTATTGTGCTGAAAAAAACCTATTCACACAGTTAAGACTGCGGTGAACAGCTGATGGTACTCGTATGTAATGACAGTAGCCTCGCTTTCGAGAATTTCTTTAGATACAAAACTTTGAATAAGGTTGTGTGGGTTGTAAGGGTTCCGTTGCTTAGGAGTAAAACTTCATTACATGCCTAGACTCTTCCCAACTATGTTAGGGTCGGCTTCCAGTCTAACCGGATGCAGCTGAATATGAGAATTTTACACGGAGCGTCTAGATATCTGTTACCTCCTTAATGCTCCTCCTGTGCTTAATAAGTTACCGTAAACTTCCTACTATTAATTTCAACGTATTTTTTCAGCAGGTTATCAAAAGGAAATTCTATACAAAAATACCCACGGGCACGGAGGGGCACCAAAGTCATTTTCTTCGTCATTTTCTCATGCCAAGGAGACGAGGAGAGCGACCAAATCCAAAGCTTATCAAAGCTTTGTGTTCTTCTGTAGTACCCTACCATTATCAATTGAGCGCACATTCTGATCAGATGGCAGAAACCGTTTCTATTTAGTTATTTTAGTTTGGACTCATACAGTTTTCATAGCCATCCAATATGTGGTGCGGAACCCCAAAATAATCGACTAAGTAGAATAAAGAAGGTTGGTAAGGAAATGATTACAAATCGAAAGTTTGATCAGTAATCTGTTTTCCTGTCGCCGAGAACGCGATGTGATCAATAAGATGGTTTCGTATTGTTTGAAACTATTGTAGTATTGTGGTACCTTATAGCAATTAGTGTGTGCTTCCATTTCGAAAAGATTATTTCCGGTTAAAAGGGGTTTTTCTTTGTTGAGATTGAGACAGAAGGCTAATCTAATAGTAAAAGTTTTTCCGATTTTTTTAATACTGCCATGATATTTGCAAACGAGCGATCTTCAAGATGTATGAATGATGTGAAGGGAGTGAATAATAGCGTGACGGTTGACAGGGAAGAGTGGGAGAAGAAAACGTGTTGCGCCGACCACACGTAGCATGCGCAAGGGCAGGGAGCTGATGATGATCTTCAAGATGTAAGTATTCAGCATGAAGAGAGAAGAGAAGGATGAAGGTATGGAGTATTTTATGGCTCTTAGGATTATTTCTTTAGATGATAAAATGTAACTAATATTGTAAGTTAAGTTAACATGATAAAATTCATCAACAATACTCATAATGTTTATGATTGCAATAGATAAATGAATGATTAATGTAAAAAATATTTTTAATTATAATAGATATTTGTACACCACTGTTGAGGTCGGATATGGTTTAAAGAACTTTTGTTATATATATATCACCTCATGTATATTCAAAGAAATTATTTGAAATTATTTTATTAAAACTTCTTCTTTCTTTTGTTAAATCAAAAAAAAATCTTCTTTTCAGTTATTTTTCATTTCATTGCCTCGAGTTGGTTCCAATCTTTGTAACTCAATACAGTAATAATCAAATTATAAAACCATTCAATACTTCAACGTTCCACCTTCTTTCTGTAAACCGTGGCGGTTACAGACGTATTATAACTACGTTTACAAACAGCTAGGGGTCCAATTAGTAATACATCGCTTATTTATCAAACTATTACTTATCGGTTAAAGTAGCCACGCCTTTAACAATAAACGAACAATAACAGCCGTTTAGCAAAAAGATTATAACTGGAATAACTATTGACAACTTAATAATGACCTTATTCAATAAATAATAGAGGTGATTCTAAAATTGAATCGCGAAACAATTATTCGGAGTGCTTTAATTTTTATTGCCGTCACAAAAAAACTGTTAAAAACTCTATTAACAAATAACTAAGAACGAAAATCGAATAAATTCAAACTTTAAACATGTTTTTATTCAATAACAATTATTTGAAGCACCATTATTATTTAGTGAATAAATAAAGGAAATAATAAAACAATGTGTAGTGTTCTCGTTACGGTGCTCGAGTTGAATGCAGTCAATAGGTATCGTGTGGCGACATCAATTGTAGGGTAGTTTGAGGTCGACTGCAGTTGCATTGTTTAGAACGTTATTGATTAATTGTGATACCTTTGTGGGGAGATCGGGCAGAAGTAATCGAGATAATTGCTTGAATATCAGTTACGAAAAAGCTCAGTTGGGAGTAAGAACATAAGAGAGAACATAATGCGTCTTTGTTGGCTTATTTAATTTATACTGCTACCTATAGCTATACTGATACCTTTACCTTTACAACACTGAAGTAAAACATTGGAGCTTGGGCTCAATAGCAATCGCACAGATTGATTTTGCACTAGTGAGTTTAAAAATAGATTTTACGATTGGCGATACTTAAATTTAGGTCTCTATGGGACGGTGCACCTTGAACAGTCAGCCTCTTTACCCTCTCGCTTACTGAGACTGACTACGAACCCGATACGAAGGACGATTAGGCTGCACTTTGTGTAATCCGTCTATTCCCATTTCATAAAAAAAAACACATCCGGAACCCGCTTTGCCTCGGAAAAGACGGTCTCGGAGGAACAATCTATGACAGTCATGACGGGATTTCAGAACCCCAAATGTCTGGTCCATATTATCTTACTCAACAACATCCGTTGTGGAAGTAAGACGGCCAACTTCCTTGACGTAATCTCTTGCCATTTAAAACTGCAATGGATTGGAAAGACATCTTCGTCTTTTCTACACTTTCTTATCAAGATCTCTCAATAACAAGCATTCTCCATTCTCCCACAAGTCCCACAAGCCGTGGGACGCCCACCTGCGCCACCAACTCACCACAATGCAATCCTTTGGGCACAAGTCGTGGGAGTTGTAACCGATATCAGTTGATATAGCGAATACAACACAAGTGTGCGTCGCTTCAGGCGGTTGTAAGAAAAGGGTGGTTTTTGTTAGTTTTTTCAGTAAGTGTTGTATGTTGTGTGTTTGTTGGTTTTAGTAAGGCAGGTTTGTTTGTTTATGGAGTCTTCATCTTCAATATTATTGTTGTTATTTCGATATCAATCATTAATTATTCTACAGCCTGATCCAGACCTTAGACTATTCATTTACTACTTAATCTAAAGGTCTCATCATCAGTTTTGGCATAATTCATCGTCTTTCTCTTTCGCTTATCCCAGTTTCTATGGGGTCAGCGTATCATGTTTTTTTTTTCATTCGCATAATTCATCGCGCCCTTATTATGTGATTGAATTATTCATCTCGCTAGATTTGTAACTAAGTCGTTATAATCAGATTTTTTTAGGACGAAATACAAGCTTACTCCTCTAAAAGATCGTAACCGTTGGTTCTCCTATTTGGTGTAATAAACTTTAAACGAAAAGAATAGATTGCTTGAATTTAAACATGTGTGAGGAGAAATAAATATTACATAAGTAGGTACTTAAAATAAACATTATGTTACTTTTTATTACTTAAGTAACTCTTTTTGATAATAGCCACATACTTACATACCTATAACAAACACACGACAAAACTAACAAAACGTAGAAAGTCTTATAAAAGATAAAGGCCGACAAAAAATCACAATTTTATCCATTGTGTTACTATCTCCAGATCTCATATATATTAGCAATTGTCCTGAACAAATGTTGGTGGAGCTTTCTACAAGTGTTGGTGGCGCTTTGTCAAATATTGGTGAACCATTGTAACAACAAGTGGATTTAGGATTGGATACAATAGCTTTGAGGGCGGATTCTTTCTATTTTTTGGAAACATATCCCTCTTGTGATTAGATCATGATACTGATCGCCATGGGAATCGCGATTTATCTATCGGTTGGGTTTTTTTAGGGCAACCTGTTGCAATTTTTGTTGTGCTCATTTTGGTTTACAAAATAGGAATAAATCGCAGTCTTACAACACTGAGAAGTCAAACAAATAAAGGAGTAGCTGCTATAAAAGAACCAAAAGGACCAAATATCTCATCGGATGGAATATGGAAAGCACAAAAAAACGGAGGGACATACTGTACATTATTAGATGAAGAAGAATACTTACTAGTTTCCCAGCTATTCATAATTATACCCGAATCGCTTTCGCTTTTCTCTAATATATCTCCGAGGGAACGTAAACAATAAACTGTGTATGGTTTTTCGTTATTATTGGAACATGTTGAAGATCACGATAGACATTGATTTAAAACGCTAACCGACTTAATTTCAGCTTTTAAAATAAAGAATGCTAGAAAATGTAGGTGGGTCAATGACCCACCAAACAACGCCTGTATTCGTCTTTAAATAATTAACATCCCTAAATTGTTTATTCATACCTTTAAAGGATCCATAACTGCACTCTAACATATAATGTGGATCATAATGTTACTGCAAAGATGGGCGTTGAAGTGACCAGCGTGGGCATCAGTGCACAGGCCATGCACACGTACCAATAGTAGCAAATCTATAGCTGTTGTTAGTATTTGTGAGAGTGTAAAGTATGAATGAATAAACAAAAAAAACTGTTTCCACTTCCTAAAATTCAATTCAAGTCCAAACACAAGAAAAAAAATCGTACAATTTTAACAGAATTAAATCTGTCGACACTTGATCTTCTCAGAAGGCTCCCCCTCAGACGGGCTGTTTGCACAATTTGCGATTATCCGCGCGATCGCACGGACGCACGTGTGGTTTCGCTCTAATTTGCTTCCGTACGCCTTGCTGAGTAGCTGATTTGTTACATTTTTAATTTAGATGGCAGAATTTTTATTTGTAAAGATTTTTTAGAAGCCTTTCAAGTAATATTGTGTCAGAACAGCGATCGTCAATCATTTTTTATTGACATTGTAGGTATAAACGATGACGCATAATGACTTAAAATAAATTACAATTGATTAATAATTCATTAAGCTAGCTTTGTTAGTTTCTCGTGGCTAAGTAATAACAGCCGTACGGGTCGATCTATCAGGTTAAGCTACGCTTGCTGGGGTTGATCCGTGGATGGGTGACCATCTTTACATACCGAGACTCATCCATGCCTCAGAAAGCACGTTAAGCCGTTGGTCCCGGCTTTCATTCGTGGATTTTCGACAGTCGTTACGGGTCGTCAGAAGCCCGAAAGTGACAACCAGTCTTACTAAGGGATATCGTGTTACCCAGTAACTGGATTGTGGAGGTCAGATAGGCAGTCGCTCCATGTAAAATACTTTTATTCAGCTGCATCCGGTTAGACTGGAAGCCGACCCCAACATGGTTGGGAAAAGGCTAGGCAGATTGATTAATAATTAATTTAATTGACATTATTTCCTCGAACGTGACTGTGTAGGTATTGTATAGATTCAGACTTATTACAAAAAAATACTAATTTTAGTCGGTTTTGGTTGTTAATTGGTAGGACATAGAGCTCGACTAAAATGTATACTTGTAACCTTTATTGTAATACCTGTGTTCACGAATAAAGGGTGATTGATTGACTTAAATAGTCAAATCTGATGAAAAAATTAAGCCATTATGCGTCAGACCGCACACAATCATACGAAAATCAAATACACAATCATCAGAACAGATTGTGTATTTTTTGTCAATTTAGGAAATCTGCCAGTGGACTCCTGACCACGGGGTCGTATCTGAAACTTGTCAAATATACTTTTGGTGTTCTCTCGTCATGCCACACCTACTAGCTATCCACTTTTCGCCCCGCGTGTGCTTGCTCAAAAACCCTCTAGGCTACGCACCAGCAGGTATGCTTGGATAACGTTACGTTAGTTTTACTACTGTCACACAATTTAACCGCCCGATTTTATTAAATTTTGACAGCTCGCTTCACAGCGAAAACTGACGTCGTCGCATCGTGTCGGAAACTAAAAATAGGTATCTAGAGTGCGTGATCTGATTGTATTGTGCTTTAAGTGCAAATAAATGTTAATTATTTGTAAATATTCGCCACAGACAACACAGGAAATGGAAATAACGTTAAGGTACCGTCAACTGCCCTAACTTCGCCTGGCGTCTTATGTTTACCTATAACGAAAAAGCTGTAATTTATTTTATTTTACTTGTATGGCATCGAAACTTTGAGTTTTCATAGAGAGCTTTAAGTTTAGATTGCCATACAAGTATAATGAAAAAGATATTACATCTTTGGAAAAAAAGAAACAGATTACATCTTTTCCATTATAGGCTAACATAGGACACTAGGCGAAGTTAAGGCAGTTGACGGTACGTTAATGCTGCTGTCTTTCCTTTTTACTGAGAAATTTAATTGGTTACTCGCCATCACACAAAGCCCCATTCAATCAACTGTTTATAAAATAAACGAATTTACATATCAATAGGGCTATTTAAATAATCCCAGTCTATAAATTGACATGTTTAGCTACCAATGTATTAACAAATCAATAGAAAAACCAATAATATGCGGTTCTAAACGTGCTCTTCTCTTTTAAATCCCTATTCACATGTCAACAATAACAATAATAAAAAAAATACAACAATATTAATTCAACTCTATCTGAGCCCATGCAAACACGGCTTAATCATACACCTATATTAATTGAAAATGAACCTTATATCTTTATGATAAACGCTATATCACAGGCAGGATGTAAGTTGGTAATAATACAATTATCAAAAAGGTTTTTTATAAAAAAGGTTGTTATTCATAAAACGATTGCACAATAGTAATCGATAGTACTCGAATGGTTTCAAATGTCGAACGTTATTTGACGTTTTAACTACTCACGATCGCGGGTTTGCCTGAGTTTTTGTGGTAAGTAGCACAATGAGGAGAAATTGTGTTGAATTTAATGACCGCAATGAAAAGGCGGGGGTATGGGTTACGTATTTTGAAACTTTTTGCAGAAATGTAACACTTTGTTTAGTTCCTGGGCAACAAAGGCAGAATACATGGCCAGTTCGAGCTTTAAATACGTCAAATCTGGCTGTTAAGGCCTCAAAATCGATCTACAACGGACGGAACGATTACTATTAGAAGCACATCGTTGAAACTAAACAGTCTTAGGCCAATCGTCCACGACGCTAACTTAAAGTAACGAGTTACAAACTCAAATCACCAATGAGTAGCCAGCATGTCCCAGCACTAGTATGAGAATGGCGATCCGTACCATCGAAGAACTTCATATCTAACCACCGTAAGGACTATTCTTGCTTGCAGCACTCGTCGGCTATACTTAGATCCGGGCCAGTAACAGATGTGGTCATCGTGTTCACGGGATTTTCTTTTGAAACTGGTTAGATATGAACTTCTTTGATCATATCACAATCATAAGCTGCACATTAGTGATTTGAGTTTGTAACACGTTACTTTTGAGTAGCGCGGTGGACGACCTGTCGCAGTTTCATCTGTTGAGATAGATCTTTCCATGTCATAACATGACGCCTGTATTCCCAGAAAGGGAAGGCAGAGATGTATTGTTCTCACGCTCACTTCGCCAATTAGTCAACTCCCGTGAAATAGGGGGCGAGCCAGGCACTAATCTAGACTCCGACCTGCTGACTGAGAAATTCCTGATGGAAAAACCCAATAACAGTGCCCGACCTGGACCTGGGATCTCTCATGTATGATAGCGTAAAGATAAGATCACTTCCAAATATCATGTCTAAGGCATGTGACCTCTTCCTAACGGGTAATAAAGGGGTAACTTCGGGGTGTACCGGGGTAAAGGGGTAAAGCGGGAGTTCTCGATTGTATTGGTGTTTCGATTAATTCGCAATACTTGTGGCGCGCGGCTCGCACATTTTATATTCGCGCCGCTCTTGAAAGGGGTGGGATAGTATGGAGATGGCTTTTTATTAGATAATACTGGATTTCACCGGGTCTAACATGATTCAACTAACATTGTTATATTTAATAGGAAGCAACTTGACAGGCATAAAAAACACTGTTATGGTAAAACAGTCGTGATCGCCCAGTTAATATAAGTATGAAATCGCCAACCCGTCTTGAACAACCGAGGCGATCAATGCTCGTGCCTGCTCTATGAAAAGAGGCCTGTGCCCTGCTGTGGGACAAAAATGGCCTGGTTTTATTATTATGATGGTAAAAGGTTATATCTCGTGTATCACCATCAGGTGTAACACTCGTGTCACCATGTGTAACATCCTGCGTAACCTGAGTGATGACTGGCAACCAGATTAATCAACTTCTCTGCTTCAGTTTCCGAAAAACTCATTTTTTATAAATAAAACTGTGCTTTTCTACCATACACTTGATAGAAGTGACACTACTTAAAAACTAAAGAATAACAGAGATTAAGTGTGAGAGACACGCGGACTACATTTTGTTTTTAATTTTTAATTTTATGTATTTTATACATCTATTTTAATTTGGATTTATTTCTGTATCTATCTATCCGTGACATCACTGCGGGTCCTATCAGAATACCAGCGCTGCGACATTTATTATTAAATTTCGCAGCAACATGCTGAGATAGGAGCCTTTTGGCCTCGCACAGGACTTTCTGCTTTCATTTTTATTTTTACTATCACTTTTTTTTTTTTTTTTTTTTTTCTATACATGTTTCTATTTGTGTTTTTAGTTTAATTTGACATCTCCTGTGCTTGTCTTAATAAATACTTTTTCTTTCTTTCTTTACCAGTATCTATGTAATAAATACTTTTTCTTTCTTTCTACAGAGATAGTTATATCTTTCTTCTTTCTCATGTTACGAAATGTGTGAAAACGTGACGCGTCCTTGAAATTTCACCCTCAATTCACGTTCAATTATCGAATCACCGCCTAAGAAGTTTCACTTAAAGAACAAAAATACGATTTTTCGCTCTGCTAGTGACGATACTGATATATCGTTTGCAGTCGCCGCTCGACCACATCAGCAGACGGCACTGTCGCAATACTACTAATTATTAGTGAAACTAATAGAAACTAGCAGTGTCACTGCGGTCATACATTGCGGTTAGGCAGAACTGCCGTTGCTGCCTGCTTTCGGTCGTCGTCGCGTGCAAAACGAATGGTCGCACAAAGTATTATAATCTCCGTAAAGCCGTCTCCACACTTCGCAACTGGTCCACCGCTGTCACTAACACTCACTCGGTAATTATTTTTATTATTGAAACACCTCCCCCCGCCGCCGCCCGCGCGCCCTCTCGCCCCGCAGTCGTCTAACCCCGCGGACATTTTGTTTTTGTTTTTAATTCGTATTTATTACGCCTGCGCCGGACACAGGGCAGAGTTCAGTAATTAAAATGTTTGGATAACGTTAGATTGGCTGGTCAACTTGTGGGATGGGGTGTGGGCTACCAATAATTAACTACTACACGTATTACAACTTGTACAGTCACAAGCAGTCATACACTTAGCAACTTTTGAAACTGATGTTTTCCTATTGCATTGACGTACTACAGTGTGACTGAGTTTTTATTTTGCTGAAATGTTGCTCCAATAAGATAATGATATTCTTTATTGTCATTTTTATTTTATTTAGTATTGTATACGAAATTGTGACTAAATACTACTCTATTTGTTTATGTGCCGTCTTAATTTATTAACAGTTTATTATTATTATTTGACATATCTCGGGACCCTGGGGTCCCGGACCTTTGGAAGGCGTACGAGGGGCCGAAGTCAACTCGTAGAGGCCCCTGAGACATTTTTAAGTGTTGAGTATTATTTTATTTTGTTGTAATGTTGTATTATCTATCTAAACATTTTTATATGCCTTCTGGTGGGACGTAGTATGAACCGACATTTATTTGTAAAACACCTGTTTAAATTTCCCCTATGTTCATAAAATTAACAAATTAATTAAATTATAATTTTATGTTTTTACAAACATAGTATTTTCGAACTCATGTTATGAGATATTTATACCTCAACGTTGCCTGCGTTATTTCACAAGTAAATCGCTTTTGAATTTTTCTAAGTTTAAATATATTTATGCTCGTGATTGTTCAATCACCTTACGAGAACGTTGATCACCTTTTGACTTGATCACAATCGACTCTTTACTGTCAGTTGATGTAATACGTCACATTTGTGACGTCATCATTTGCGTCGTATAATATGACAAAGGGATATCCCCATACTAAGGTTTTAGTAAGACGACCTTGACCTCACCTTAGTACTGCCTCGATGGTCTTCTTCTTCTTTTCGTGTGGTTAGTGACTAACCTGGTGTCAGAGTTTTAAAGCCGCCCATGGGCGAAGACATGTGAAGCCAAGTCAGAGGACTTGGCTTCACATGTCTTCGAGAAATATCTGTCGCGTGCCGGTTTCCTCACTTTCGTTCGCCGTTTTCCTCGATGTTTTCCTTCACCGTTTGCCGTTTGCTGACTGCCTCGTTGGTCTAGTTAGTGATTGCAAGTGCAAATGCCGATCTCGGAATCCTGAGAACTATGACCAGATTTACCAGTGTTATTGGGTTTTTCCATTCGATATTTCTTAGTAGCAGTCCGGAGTCTAGACTTGTGTCCGGCTGGTGGCAATGGGCTCGCCCTCTATTTAGTGCACGTGAGTTAAAACATAACCGGCAAAGTATGAGGGTACCTGTTACACATAGGGATGGATAGGAGTAATGGTATTCTATTATTGGTCATTATATAGGTGAGGTATACAACAGATGGATCTCGAGATAACAACCTTTCATTGGTCACCTCAGTATTTGTGCCATTAGACCTTTATCAGGAACCCCGCGATATTCCTTCTTACCCCTTATCGGAAGCGTGAAGAGTAAAACTTCTACGCCAAGTATTTCTGATCCAATAACCACAGTTTGCGGTTAATCGTTAAAATTTTACAATTTTCCATCTCGAATCTTTTGTAGGGGCTGAAACTTTTACAAAAGGATCTTCCGTCTCTTTCACTCGCGGTACGAAGTTGTATGTAAGTCTCAGTCTGCTAGAACTTATTGTAATAGTGATAGCGGAGTTGGAAGAAAGTATTGAATTATGGCAGATTTTAATGGACGAGGTTATGCAAAGCTGAGGGAGGAAGATTTTTTATTTATTTATCGACTACCCGCTGTGCACGTTGAAATCGTTTATACCAATAATAATACGTAATTTATTCAATTTTAAAACCATGCTATGATTTGTAAAATATCATCTTTAGGAAGTCTAGTAATCGATACAATAATGAAAATCCAGAAACTGTTTTATATCAGTCCAAACAATCTTACAGTGCTACGAAATCGCTACGCGGCTACGCCGTAGCATCTTGGGTCTACCATTTTATACCGTAGAACTTGTATTCCTACTATACCTAGTTATGTTTGGTACTTTATATCTATTTAATTGAATGAGGCTAGAATATTGATTGACCTTAAAACTACTATTGGACATGGAATGGGCTCCAAGTACCAAAATTGATACTAGAAATGAAAATTCTTCGATGTTAACTTTTTGCTTGAAAGTTCTTAATACAGAAAAAACATATAATGCAAATTCACTACATATTTTCCTCCCGTCTTTAACCAATAATAGCAAACATAGTTCAATTAATCTACCATGCATAATCCAGCGACTAAGTACATTCAAAAATATCCCAAATAATGTTCCCACGAACTTTAAAATTGGAAATAATTATTTAAAACCACCCCCCGGTATTTAAAATCCTACAAACAATGAATTAAAAAGCGGTTAAATTGAAATAATAGTCCGCGTGGTACCGGTCGCGTGGCGTCCGAGTCGTTTGACGTAATCAGATCAAATGAGCGGTCGCGGTAATGTATTGTGACGTATACGTTTTGATTCTGTTTTTGAATTTTTAGCTGTCAGTTGCATACTTTTTTTAAAGTGTTGTTGGCTTATGTTCTGTGTGCGTGAGAAGTTGATGCTGAAATAATAAATTGGTTTAGTTAAGATTAAGACATAATGACTTTATTCTGGAATACCTACCATTTTTTTCTATTTAGAAGAAATTAGTTACAACATGGATAATTATGCTTCCTTAAAAATAGTACTTTTCCAGCGGTAATTTTACTTTTTATTGATTTTATGTTACAAAACGATTGTATACATAAATGCAATCTATCAATGATAAAAAAATTAAGAAAGTGGAGCCCGGGTCTGAAATAGCTTATGAGGAATAAGATGGCATCATTTACTTCACACCGAACTGCATATAATCCCGCACTGCAAGCAAAAAAAACGACAATCTTCGAGCCTTCCTATCATCCAATTTGCATCGGACAATACGTCCCGCAGACGTCCGCACGTCCTCTCGACGTACGAGTGACGCCATTGTGACGACGTCGAGTTGACGTAAGCTTAGTGACCATTGACGTCGAGTTGCTAAGCGAATAGGGGATTGAGTGACAAGTATCAAGATGGTTTGGTTGAAGTTGTTAGCTGTCAAAATGATATTGTTTTTGTTTTGATTTTGATAGAGTTTCAGGTGTTGATTGTATGAGCATTTCGGGAAAATGGAAGCTAGGTTTTCCGTGTGATTATAGAAAGTTTTTAGGATTAGAATCGCTCCTACCATTACTTTGATTGGTCAATGTATTGGGATGGATGTTTTGTTCTGTTTGTGGGATATATTATGGTTGTACCACAATGTGGATTTAGCATTAATGGATTTACTAAGTAAATGTATGTTGCGCTTTCAAAACAAAAAGGTCGAATCTACTAAGAACTTTAATCATTTATGATTAAAAGTTTCTGTATTGCTAAGACCTTTATTTATGGCTCTCCAACGACCTATTCACTATACACATACAGTAACTTATTATGGAGTTTTTTGATTACGGTGAACATACAGGAGTGTGCAGCACTTGTAAAAATTATAGCCATAGCAATGCATATTGGGGCTAAACTAAATCGCAGAAATAGATATATTCTAGCTCGTAACCTGCTCCACTACCGAGCAAGAACTTTTCCCGTCAATTTCTTTCTGAACCTCTATATTTTATGCACGTGTTACCAACATCATATCCTCAAAGACTTACCAATTATCTTACCTTTGTAAATATACTCCATGTAGCGCCTCGATGTCATATAGCAACAGACACATTGTACCCATGACTCCACAGCCACTAGTCAGTCTAGTCTCTGTCCAGTGAAGCTAGTAATTAGTCTGTCGGCTCGATAACGTGCTCCATTGTGGACTAAGACGCATTGTGCGCGCATGGGGGCGCCGTGTGTGTGGCGGCTTATGTAGGCGGGATATAGATTGATTGTAGGAATTATAGAAACGGCTTATTCAGTTTCTTACTTAGTAACTGCGGCGACTGTGCCGACTTTTATAGGTGAGAAAGATTAGCCACACTCTGTTTTTGAATGTCATGACAGATAACAAACAAAAGCAATTCCCGTATTAAACAACATTCTCATTCTAATCTGTCAAAAATACTTTTAATTTTCATACATTTTAGACAAGTTTTTAACATTGAACGTTTTTGGGCGAACGGGAATTGGCGTGTTCCACTGCGAGACGGCGCGGCGCAGGGAAAGGGTATGTATGGTATCTTCACCAAAATCTGAGCATGCAATTTTTTTAGCTAAACACTAGAATTAACCGTTTAAATAATATAAAAAATACTTATTCAGTTCCGAAAACACGGTACAAATTAAAAAAATCTATTAATACATAATAGTAGGCTTTGACACTAGATTTTTACAAATTCCCTGGAACTCACACAAAGATTCCCTGTATCGCGGGGCAAACAAGTTAAAAGCGTTCAAGGCAAATACTGAAAAAACAAGCCCTTTAAAACTAAATTGCCGTTGCCAACCTATCTTATACAAGGTAATCTTTGGACTGCGATATGAGTATTGCAAGGAAAGCTCGTGATAGGAAATGGGAAAGGAAATTATTTTAATTAAATATCACAAGTATGTTACCTACATACTTGTGATAAACACTTTTTCTTTCTTTCTTTTTTCTTTGATATTTAATTAAAATAATTTAGGTAAATTTTGTACTCGTGTCTTCTCAGGCAGGCCCGCAATTATTTACGTAGTTTTTATTTCTTGAACGTTAAATTAGTTTTTGTTTACACAAGATTTAGATTGTGGTTTTCTTTTTTCTATAAGTTCTATACGGTATATTGGTCATCATCCAGTTTCGGGATTCCTGTATTGTTGGGAATTGTATAAAATAATACACATTCATGTACTGATTTATTGAGCACGTTTATTTATTATTATTTTACATTACAATATTATTATTATCATCTCTAAATATTACGGGTAAACATTTCACTATTACTAATATTTACATTTATCTCTATCTATTATTATCTAACTATTGAACACTAAATAATAAAGAGTATTTTATCGAAATATTACAATTATTATTATTACATAAGTTTATCGATAAAGTATGCGTAAGTAATAATAGTTGCCTAAACACTCTAAATAGTATTATTTAATAATTAAATCACTGTTTTTTTTTGTTAATTCAGAATCTATTTAATTATCTCAGATCTAGGTATTTCTATTCAGAATCAGTTTTATTTACATTCTTACAATAATTGTGAATAAAAAATTATGGGTGTTAATAAAAAACTTGTCTTAAAATCATTTATTAACAGAAAACGATTTTTGGGAAGATTATACAAATATAAGCAGACTTCAGAATCTTACTATTACAAATAAAGTTACAGAATCAGAAAGGGATAGTTTAATAATTATTACACTCAAATACAACCAAACCTGGAGAGTGGATACTAATAATAGTACTTATAGTATCATTATATCTATAAAATTTACATTTTTGTACAGCGTTGCACGCTACAGTTTTTAAATGTAATCAATCTATATTTCCCTACGACTCTACTGCGAATGACTACTGCTAACTAATCTGAATTATTATTAAATAGTAAGAACGTATAATAATAATAACTACGGATACTCTATTTATCAATTATATTGTATAAATATTTACAATAGGTATTCATATTATTAGAGACTAATGAATTTCTAATGATTCAATTATTATTTTGTCAATTTAACAACAATTGTTTTATATGTTTTTCATTGCAAAATACTCTTTCCGTGTCTCTAATATTATAATGAATATAATCGCTCTTCATCATAAATTGTGTTTAATTGTGACTAATGGCTACATTTTCCAGATTATTAGTTAAACAAATGAATAAATGACTTATGACTGAATAAGAAGAGGCCTGCTTTTAGAGCTTATAAACAAAGCTCCATCAGCTCCTTAAGGCACGTCACCGAAAGCATCCACATGTAATGTTACCTTAACTCGCGACCCGCGCCGTGATACTTGTATATATTTAATTATGTGTATTAAACTATTCCGCTGGTTTCAATTACCTAGCAGTTGACGGCCTGCACAGTCTACTTGCAAAGCCCTAGTCGTTGCAGCGGAACCTTGGGTTGTAACACTACAGGCAAATGCTGCCGGTGAGGGAGCGCCTTTAGGTACACAATTGAAATATTGAACCTATTCTCATTGATTTCGAAACCAATCATATTATAGAATCGTTTATGTGCTCTATCATTAAAAACTGACAGTGACACAAACAAAATATACTAATTTAAATATTCAACACAGTTTAATAAATGCTTTTGCCTCAAGAAACCACTTCACCAGTTCATTTCACACTTACCAAGGAAGATCCACTAACGATGGCACAGACACAATTTTTTTTAAAGTACAGTCCAATGTTTCAGATACTAATCAGAAAACCCATCATTATTCGTATTATCCGACGTAGGAGAGGTACCCGGTGAAGGTACTTGCAGCTGCCTCCCATACATCAGCTCTGAAGGTGGCATGAACGAGGACAGGTATTCTGGAGGAGGTCGGATCACCGTCGGTAAGTACCCCGTGCCACTGTACGGTGGCGTCAGAAACCGTCGCGATGGGGAGAATTTGAAACTCTGATTCGATAAAGGAGAGAAGGCGGACTTTGACTGGTACTGCATATAAGGAGGCGATTCTTGTGTCACTTGGTACGGGTTTGGATTCTCCCCGGTGATCATCATTTCCATAGCTGCTACTACATCTCCTTTGCATCTTGCTAGGATTCCTTCTATTTCTTGTCGGCTGCGTCTTGGGAAAACCTTTATTAGTACATCTACTGGTGACTTCTGGTATGGAGAAGGATCTTCGGTTACTGTCTCTACCGTCTCCTTCCTCTCTCGTCTAAACATTTTATATTTGAAGTCATTGTTATCCCATTTATCTTCTTCTTCTTTTTTCACTGGAACATCTTCCCTTTGTTCTTTCATTGACAGGTTTTCAGGAGTGAGTGAAGGTTCTGTTTCTTCTAGTTCTTCTTCTACGTTCAGTTCGTGGTCTGAGGGCGAGCGAGGGGGTGGGGTAGCTAGTGGTGGGGTAGGGGCGGGTGTTTTTGATTCCTGCTGAGATTCTGTTGGTGGTGACGGACTGGAGCAGACTTCTGTGATGCGTGCGCGCTTTTGAACTGTTGACAATAAGGAGAATAGGTTAGATTTTTTGTTCAAATATTTTATAAGTACTTTTATTGGGGTTATGATAGGTTCAGTCTCACGTGAAAAAGGCACTCTATTCCGCCGAAAGGAGACTACTTACGAGTCCTTTTTTATCAATTCAACAATTCGTTGCTTTGCAACATTTTTTAAGAAGTATTTTATACACAAACGATAGATAAAACAAAAAAAAAAATCGAGATTCAATATTTAACAAAGCATCAAACTAAGTAAGAAGTCAAAGTGTGAATCAACGCTTTTGCACACTGATGCTTACGTTAACATATTTTTAAAAACAAAACGCATTCAAATATTATTCCAGAGCCACCAAAAATAACTAATCAATTTTAAAAAACGAATTCCAAAAGCAAACAAAGAACGTTTCTCTGAAACATATTCGTTTCGAAATTCAATGTACACAGAGCTCCGAGAAAATAATACAGTCAAGAACAAAAGTTCAAACAATAAAGGGGAACAAAAAAGGCGAACCAGCGTGCACACTGAGTGGTGGGGTGTACACAGACTGATGTTTTACTTTAATGTGGTTTTACTTGAAATAATGGTTTACAAATGAAGGTGAATGTTTTTAAATGGTCTCTGCTTGCATAGCGTTAACACCGGAATCAAATATTATTATATAACTGTTTCTTGGTGCGGTATTTTTGTCTAATGTGGCTTTATCGCAACACTTTCGTCTTAAAATAGTGCGAACCAGCGCCGACTAATCGGATAGGAACTTGTCGGCGCTTATCGGCGAAGGTTCGCGCTGATTTGGCAAAAAGTATGGAAACAGCCTGAAATTGCGCCGACCACCATGATAACCACCGCTGGCCGGTGCCGAGAAATGCACGCATATCGGCGCCGGTTACCAGCGTTCAACATGAATACACGCTTAAGCAGGCCAAAGTCAAAGTGTGAAGACTGGCTATGTCTACCAGAGGACCGAAGGCTATTGGAGCTGACGAGTGCTCAAGTAGCTTACCATAGAGCAAATGGTTGAAGAAAATTTTTATTTTCTGTAATCTATAGACCACAAAGGTTCCTTAAAGTAACACTACACCATACTCGTCAATATACTGCACGTATACATTCCCGGCTACACTTATACTGGGTGTGCACAAGTCGCACCAGTCATTGTGTTGCCGCAATTAAAGCAAGTCGGCGCAGTCGCGTGAACCAATTTAATGGCCGAAGTTATTGTTTTTTTTTAACGTTGACGTGGGGTATCGAGAGTGTTCGGCTGGGTTTTAATAAGGTTTTAATAGATATAGGTTTGTTTTATTGGTGGTAGGCAGTTTTGTAGGGTATTTAATGGTTGTGGATAAGTGCAATAGTTTTGATTTGATGCAGTCTTTTACACTTATGTTGTAGAGACGAAGTTAAATGAATTTGTTTCAATCATAAGATTTGTGCAAATCTTAAACTGCTGGGTCTAGAAGCATGAAATGCACAAGAGTACCTACAGTGAGCACTAACAAAAGGATTTTTAAAAATTCACCCCCAAAAGAGGTAATATAAGAAAGTTTGTATAGGTGTTCATAATTTTTGCCGATGAGGAATACCACCGGGGGTACGCGGCTTGTATAGTAGTAATAAAGCTGCTACAGATGAAATGAATACAAAGTACTTGAGCAAAGAATAGAATTATTTATTCAAATCGATCCTTTTTTTAATGACCTCTTTCTATACCATAAATAAAAGAAGTAGACCAAAAAATAACAGGTAGCTGTCATCAAGGATGAAAAACATATCCTAAAAAGATTTTATTCATTATTCAAAAAATGGAACGCTATCCGTCAATTTAAAACCATAAAAGCATCTCGAATGAACACTCATTCAAAATAAATCGACTGCGACCATTAAAACGTAATCGAAACCCGCAAGCGTCCGCAAAAAACGATTACATTGAAAAGACACTGAGTATAAGTGAACCAATTCATTGAACACAATCATCAATGTAAACCGTTCTTTAAGAAAAAATCGAATGAAAAGAAAAATGTGAGTCGTTTTTGTGTTATAATAAAAGGTACGCCCTCGCATTAAAAAATTTCATTAAAATAATACGAACAGTTTTATACAATACAAACAACTTTTATTGAATTACAATAAAGCGAATACTGGCCATTTTGAATCTCATTATGTGTGCGAACGAGATGGGGATAGTGTTTTGTGTTCACGTGAAAGAGATGAATAGAACTATTGAAATGTAAGTAGAATTAATATAGACATCTGCTGGTAAATGATGCTGTTAGGCTGTGTTTTGGTTTTATTTTTTATTTATTGTGTATCAACAATGTTTGGCATTTGCAGTAATAAAATAGGGGCGATCACAAAATTATGTATGTAAATAAGTGGGTACATATAAGCAACTAATGAATCGTACAATGTAGAACACAGCCTAAAAAAAAGAAACGTTTAAAGAAAGAAACATGACAACTAAGTTACGGTAGAGAGAAACGAAAAGAAGAAGCAAGGAGTTCGGAAAACAACCCAATATTTCCTCTACCTCCTTCTGACTTTACCTACCTGTGACCCGTTTGAATGAAACAACTGACACTACGAGTATAGGTTTCGAAATACAAGCAGATGAAGAATCGGTTAAAACCTAGTATTTAAGTATATTACGTAACGTAAACTCTATTGAATCAAGGTTTAAAAGTTTTAGCTTAATCAATACTACAAATATTTGGCTAAGACGTAATCGGGGGGTCCCCTTATTTGAATTTAAACCGAGTAAATATTTTTGTCATTGGAAACTATTAAGACGCAGTTTCTATGAATGACGAAACTGTTTTGGATCAATAAATTCTTTAGGCATGAGTGTGTAGATTACTATTGAGACACGATCATTCTGTAGCCTAGCGTAGCCCAAAGAAGCACTAGAGCCATTCTTATGTAGCAATGTTTGCTGATATTTTCCTCCGATTTGATATAGATTGTTTGGTAAAAGACACATGAAACATCTCAAGTTTCTCGCTTGTCAGTTTGGGTTTAAATATAAAATTGGGTCATATTCAAGTTTCAGAACAATAAGCTAACGTTGTAAGAAACGGTCAGAGAAAATTACTGCAGTATGCTGATATCGACCGGTAATATAATGTATATATCCTCGTTTAAAATGTTATGAACATCTTCACAGTCATTTTAAAACTAGGTACCTTGTCACTTTATCCTACAGTACTCGATTACCAAACAACAAAACTCTAACGTTCATTTCACCTCTGTACAATTACCGCGCATGTTTCGACACTCCGCCAATGTTTCGCGTAGATTTATGTGTCTGCTTATAACACTGGCCGGTCGCGCGAACAAAAGCTGCATTGTATTGTGTGCATAATAATGTCACTGCGTTGCGGCAACTATTGTTGGAGCGCGGTACTGGCCGATATACGATGCTTTATGATCTCGGTACTCAATTTTCTCGATTACTGATTCCAGTTTATGCTCTGCTTTTGAATTTGGTTTCAAATATAGTTGCAAAGTTTAGTGGAACAAAATTATTAACAGCCCTTTGTTTAATTCTAAGGGTAAGATAGATCATAATAATCATCATCTTTATCATTTGCAAGAACAGGTTACATTAAATTTTGAGATGTAACCAACCAAAATAAACTAATATTAATAACCAAAATTTTAATTTATATTAATCAGATTTTATTATTTATTTATTTAACACTTGAATCACAAATGTACAGAGACAGACTAACACCCGAATACTGAAACGCCACTCAAGACTTAAGCATTACTTAAAACTAGTGTCAACCAATCAAAGGGCTTTAAACGAGTTTTAAGTAATGCTTAAGTCTTGAGTGGCGTTTCAGTATTCGGGTGTTAATGCCATAGACATATTTGACAGATTATTTGGACGTAGTTAAGCAGAAAGGATCCAACCCACACTATGGGCGAAAATGAGTTATGTATACCCAAACACTCTTTGTTGTTAAAACTTTAATATCACAAAAACAATCCCAACGCATCATGTCATTATGACCATACGTTACCAACCCGTATGTATGGCAGGTCATACAATCACATAACACAATCTGATCTTAAAACTAACTCTGTGTTGGTTGGATGCTTTCTGTTTAACTACGTCCATTTATTGATTTATTTATTTGGCAGATTTTGTATTTTCATTTTTCAACTACAAGAGATTTCCTATGAATTTTTCTTGCAAATTGTAACATGGAATTCTAGCGTGTTTTTTTTTCAATAAAATATACCCATATAAATAACGACTTAAGACTTTAAATAGGAAACAGAACATCACACTGCAAAATAGTAAAACCGAGAAGTTGCCTAAGTATAAAAAAAACTTAGACAAGTATCTACTGGTATGCTCGCGAGAAACGAAACAGCGCATGAAATGGAAGAGAAGACTAATAAAATATGATACTACATAACAATAATATAAATACATAATTACAGTATGGTGCATAATGTTTACACCGTCAGCCGAAACATAGCGTGTACAGTCATCGCTATAAATTACTTGGTACAATGCCGCCGCGCCGCGCCGCCCGGCCTCGCCTATTGTGCGGGAGATTTACTGAATGCTGGCCCTGACTGTACGCCACTAGCATTACTATTCATTTGTGTTACTTCGGGAAAGGGATGTTTAGTTTGGCCTTAGGCTTATCTCATTGTAAAATTTGTTAAAATATAACCTTTGAAATATTGTCAAAAATGAAATATGCTTGCAAGGAGTATTGTTCAAAGATCATCACATCATCTATGTAAACATGTAAACAAACACACTCTCAATCTCAATCTGAATTACTATTTTAATATAAGAATCCCTACACAGCTTACAAAATTGATATTGTGAGTATCTAAGGCTAGAAATAAATAAACTAACTCTAATTTCGACTATATACCAAGTGAAATAAAGGATATTGCCATAAAAAAAGACATTTGGCTAAAAGTCGACATAAGATCCTGCTCTTAGTGATCCAGCAATTAGTTGATTACTCTATTGAGTTAACAAATTGGACATACGGGTCCATAGCTGGAATATGTACAATGAATAAGTCTTTCGAAAACATTATTCTTTTCTTCATTGCCTTTTTTTTCCAATGAAAATCCTCTTGCATCAAAGAGGCTTTCCCCAAACAGTAATAAATAAAAGCTAACTCAAACAGTTCACGTACTATTTGTATGCAATTTAAAAAAAAAACCTCTTGTGGAGGTCGCTAATTACTGACCCTCACATTTGAGTTATTATAAAGTAATTAGTGAACAGTTTTGAAAATATTCTTGTTTTTCAGCTTTTTTGTTTGAGTTTCGCTTTGTGGCCGCTGTTCTTGTTTGTTTGGTTTGTTTTAAAAATTTGTTTGAAGGCTTTGCTCATATTGTGCTATAGGGCAGTTTTATGAATAGGTATACTTTCAGTAACCAGAATAATATTATGAAGAGTACTTTATGCGTTGTGATTTTAGAAACGGTAGAGATTATGGATGGAAACTTCTATACTTAGCTTCTTTTCTCAGATAAACTTCAGATTGCCTTAAATAATTTGTATTCTCTGTTATGTTCCTGTTTGAACAAACGAATGCAATGTAATAATTAAAATCCTGTTCATGAAAACGCTCATTAATCATGTCAGACCATAATTCAACATTTGTCGATTTCTAATCACCTACAAACAGCCCAACCCTCTTTTATCCAATATTAATATCCAAATGACTGCAAAATTAATAAAAACACCCCCATCACGAGTTACGACGTGACCCTTAATTTGTACCCTCCGAACTAAGTCCATTCTCAAGTGATTAGCAATACAGAATGAACTCTGACTACCCGCCACGATTGTACTCGACACCTATAATTTACTACCAGACATTAATCATACCAAATTACACTTTATCCCCATTTAATAAAGTTTAAAATTGTTTTGAATTTATTGCAGTCTGAACGGAGTAACTTTGAATCGGCGGGCGGTAACAATAAAACCAATTGTTGGCGATCTCTATTATTAAAGTTGGTATTTGAAATTGGGTTTTGTTGCGTTAATATAGAGTTCGTTTTCGTGATGATAGTGAGTGATGTGGTTATACATTCGATTGAGGAATTAGTGTTCTATTGGATTGCAATTATTCGGCAGGGTTGGCACTGCGGGGGTTATTATATTTGTATTTTTGAATTTATTTCTTTTGTTTAGGAGTAGCCACGCCTATCACGAATTTGTTTGATTTAACAATGAAAGTATGTTTTCAAGCTTTTTTTATATGTAGAATTTGTTATGAAAAGTGGTCCGAAAAAAACGAATTAATTCCAGAATAGTAACAAAAGACGATTTTATTTAAGAAACTCTACTAACTTATAAAAAATATTGCTTATTACCAACAAAATAAAACAAAAACTATGTATTTTCCATCGCATCAGTTATTAGCAAAAATGCTTCTATTTCATCTGCCATTTAAATAATTATCACAATTAACAAATAAAATACAGTTACAACCCTACTAATATCCAAATCAAATTACAGTTCAGTATTTAATATGCCCCGAGTGATGTCATTGTGTTCGGATTCAACAAAAGTAGTCGCCCTGTGAATGATCTCCCTTATAGTATAGTCACCTTGTATACGGATATATTGCGATTTTAATATGAGACGGTAATTGTATTAATACTTTTAAAGTGGTTGATATGTAGCATCAGAATTGTATGCTGAGGGGTGAAATATATTAAAACTGTTAATACGAGTGTTGGTTGGTGAAACACGATTGTCAGTATGTTAAAATCCTATATTGCAGTACTATTCTATTACGTTTGTTCATTTTGGTCAAGTCTTGTAATTTTTTTTTTTTTTTGTGTTGTAAGAAGAAACATGGCAGGTATGGACACTTAGTTCTATAATTCTCACAAGTTTTTGAACGCAAAATCTGTTTCGAGAGTACTAAAAACAAAGGTAAAATTTTAACAATAATGTTTTGTTTTGATGATATCAAACTATATACGACGATTTTTTATACTTATTATGGCCACATAAAAAATCATTACTGTAGCCATTAGAAATAAAATAAGCTTTTATTGCTGATTCTACAAAGTTTTCTAAAATGATTTTTCTATATTATACCTACTAACATTTTCTTAAATATCGACGTTCGGTGCACTTTTTTTTGCTGAACAGTTTGTCCTTTGACAAACGCCTCCTCTAAAGAAATTCATCTCTCTCTGTCTCTCGCCCTCTGAATCCACTCTGGACCAGCTAATCTTTTGACATCGTCTTCCCAAAGTTTCTGTTGTCGTCCTTTGCTCCCTTTTCCATCCCTTGGGTTCCCTGTTATTAATTTGTTCCATTTCTCTTTTTCCTCTCATAGCATATGTCCAGTCTATCGCCATTTTTGTATTTTACATACTTTTTTCGCATCTTTGAACTTAGTTGTACTTTTCATTTCTTTTAATCTTACTCCGTTCTCTTGACTCCAATTACACTTCTTTCTATACTATTTTGACAGACATTTATTTTCTGCATTTGTTGTTCTGTATAAGTAGCCATTATATGATACGTCAAATGTGACCCTCGCTAAAATTACCCAACCTTACTGGGTACAGTCAACGGTACTTCCATGGTTATAATCTAACATTGACAGCGCCACGAGAATGCGACTATATTACGGTGTGGTAAGAGCGATTTTCGTGGTTCAAGTGTAAGTAGTGACCGCACTTAACCAAGCTTTTAGTGCCCTTCAGTAAAGATCTAAACAATAGTTTCCATGTTTCTGATGTCATCACAACATTTGGAATTGTTCAGCCCTCGCCACATCATCTGATAACGATTGACACTGTCACTTCAAACGATTGTTAATTAATATTTGAGTATCTGTGGTAATGTATAGGTAGTGGAGTGTGGTTCGACTGATGGTTAAAGAGTTGAGGCCTTTAAAAATAACTTTTTCGTGATAGTTACAGTTTTGTGCCGTTTCGTTAAATTAGCGATAGCAGATATTATTTTTGTAGACTAGGGTAATTTTGAGACCCGCCAACACACTATAAGTAATTGTGGTATTCATTAATCGTCCCTTTTATTCGAGTCTTTCACTTTGTAGTTTTAGTAAGTACCTAAGTACTTACTTTTTGCATTGTACGACATTTTTATAGAATGCAAAATGTTCTTTATCCCCTAACGAGAAGCAACAAAACCTTCTAAAAATAATGAAACTATCACATTACCACTTCTTCCAATAATAAAACTCCTCGTTAACTTCGTCCTACAATATACACACACACCAATATCGAGCGGTAACAAGATCGCTTTAATCAATTGTAAAACTCTCGTCGTAAAAAATTGCCGACTGAACACTGAACACTGAACACTGTGTTCACTCGGAAAATTTAATAAAAATGTTAGGAAGCCGCTCCAGTGTGGTGTTGGTTTACACGACGTGGATCGAGGAGGCATGCCTCGTAAAGCTGGGAGTAGCTCATCTTTGAGAAGATATTTTTGGGAAAGTTCTTAGTGTTGTATGGTCTACTTCATCTGTAGCATTCACATATTGAAGATTACTGGTTTGTCTCACTACTGTAGTATTTCTTCCTGTTTGGTTCAGTTTTTAATTAATGCTTTGCGACAGTGAAATAGACCGCATCTGTACATCAAGCGATGCCAAAAAATACCTTACTAATAAAATTGTCACAGAGGGCAAATATGGCTGTCTGTTTTGGCAACAGCCGGTTGGTGGTTGTCGATTAAATATTGTGAATATATCATAAACAATAGACCAATAGGTCAAGCTACTTCTGAAACGCAAGAAACTGTAGAAACACATAGAGAGCTCGACCAATTTTTGCTAAACTGTTCAAAAACTTCTTATCGTTTTGTCAAAAGCATTCAATACACTATATCAGAAACCTATAAGTACCACCTCTTTTAGCCCGCTAACCTGGCTCAGTTCTCGCTCATCTTTACAGAAAATACACCTCACCTTTACTAAACAAATATTTAATAAATCAATCGTGTAGCGTGTATCAGTTACATGCGCTAATAAAAAGGGAAAAATCCTCCCTAACAACAAGTATATAGGATCAGATTGAGCGTAGTTGAGGTGATAGAGCGAGCGCAGTTGATTTCTTTGAGTTGAACTGAGACAAAAAGGGAATTAATATGAAATTTAAAACAAAAGAAATTCTGTCTTCCTCACTAGATATTCTAGACTAAAACTAAGGCTCCGATACAGGAAATGGAGAGAAAAGGTATGCCGAGCTCAAAAATAGACACAGAACGATATGATCTAATTAGTAGTATGTTATTGATTTACGTCAAAATGTTATCACAATCTCCAGTAATACGCTTTTAAGATAACTACGATCACAAATTCAATACGGTTTTTAAATATTTTAGCGATTGTTTAAGAAGGTAGTCTTGCCGATTCCACCGTAACTTTATTTCTGTTAACATATCAAACACACTCGCGATTCAACCCTCGGGCGCTGTCGATTACTGAACCATTAACCTTCTAGCACCACTCGACTCAAACAGACAAACTTACACACAACCCAAATTATACCTTATCTAGTTCTCATAGAATTTACTATTCTTGCAACAAAATAGTTGTAGATCATGTGAAAAGTCAAATGATTGTGCATTCTATTATTGTTAAATAAGACTGAATTTTGGCTGGTAACTGTTGCGAAGATGTTTAGCTTTTTGTAAACATTAATATTGAATTTCCAAAATAATTTTAAGTCCTGAAACTTACGTATAAGGTTGAAATTCCATTGCTAAATGCTTCGAAGACGTAAGGATTTCAAGTGGTGATTCGAATTGAGTTTTTTTTTTCTCGAAATAAAAAGGTTTCAATAACCGACCAGTGCTTGAAGAGGTTTGTTGAAAAAGATCTCATTATTGAGTTATTCTATACTTTTCGAGAGCTCTTCTCGATAAATAATACGAAGTTTGACCATTCTGGGAATGTGAAGTTATTACTGCGTCTGTTCGAGTAGATAATTAAATGTATGAAAACACATTCTTTACAAAGTCATTGATCGTACTGTGACTTTATAGGTTAACATTGTTGACGTTATGCAGATCTTAAGTTTGATTATGTAAAATGGCTTCGAGGGTCAAAGTGCAAGGTCTGTCTTTTAAATCTTTTATAAAAGTCACACGGTGCTTGATACATGAACGAAGAGTCGAAGACCCTTCTACCTATATTCTTTTTTACAATTCTCTCTTCTTCGAAAAGTAGCCAGTTTACTGTGAAGGTTATAGTTGAAAAACATCCACAATTATGTAATAATTAATGCTTTTTCAGTCGATACTCAACCAGACAAAAACAAGAGCATTTTACTGAACCTCACCTCGACTCCAACTCACCTCTACCCAGTGAAAGCAAATTATTTGCGTTCACTGACGCTACCGAGTATTTACAAAATCCTTCAAAAAAATAAACTCCAACTAAACATTTTTCTTCCTTTAAACGAATAAAACACAAAATGTTAGCATCAAAAGCCAACCCTTCTGCCTCCATACAAATTGCGCTCTCATTATACCATCTTTTACAATGAAAACTCAGGTCTCATCCCACGCTGACCAAAGTGGACGAGAGACAGAGATATATACAGCCCCGGTAAGAGCGAAAAGGAGAGATATATGTTTTAAGCACCACTTGAAATATAAATGGTATCGGATTGGCGAGGAAAGAGATGCGAATAGGGTTTGAGTGCGTGTGTGAGAGGAAGCGGAGTATAGAGCAATGCGCTTGAGTGGCTAGTGCTTGTATTGGTATCCAAAGATGTTTTGAAGTGGTTCATATTAGTTGAAGTTACTTGATAGAGGTTTGCTTAGTTTAAACGGTAAATAAATGTATTGGATTAAATAAATATCAGTTGGTAGTTTGTTGCCTTAAAATTATCTTAAAGAGTTAATAGACGCGGCGGAACGACTTGTATGAAGGATGTCTCGTTACCCACCCACAACAGTGAAGTGTATAGAAAAATCAAGAGCAGTATTGCATTTGTTTTATTGAAGAGTCCACAGAAAACTTCATAATAACTACATCTTTTTTTTTACAAAGATATTTTTTTTTAAAGAAGTATGAAATCCCGACCCCTAATACATGGGATAAGGGAATGATGACGATGATGAGATATTTTTTAAAGGACTCTTGAAAAATCTTTGTTTCAAAACAACCGCAAAATTATTGTCATCGCCAAACACTGTGAAATAGAGAAGAATGTCGATCTTAAGTAGTTGCACTGTTGCAGTTTTAGGTCTCCGACCAAATTTGTTTTTATTCGAATAAAAACATCCTTTGTGGTAAGTATTTAAAAATTGCTCTGACCCACATCCGTAAAACTACTGTCAACCATTATTTTAAGCACCCTAATTGTTCCCTGTTATCATTACATTATCTTGCCTAAAAAACATTACCCTTAAAATCAGTCAGTGGCCCATGTGTCCCTCTGCCTATCAAGTTACGTCACCATTGTGGTAATGACGACATGGCCAACATTTGTCATGTAACCCAATATCTGAACAAACATTTGGACAATTTGTGGATTCTGTAACTGGTCGGATTTTGGAATTAAGTATGAGAAAAAAATATTGTGACAATTTTGGTTAAAAAATTTCTGTGTAGAAAAAGTGCCGACACGAAAAAACGCAAGTCTATCACAAGGTTGTACCTATCTCAGTAACTCTTAGAGTTATCCCGAGTAATCACAGTAGGCACGGCACAACTTGGTATCTACATAATAATTATATTAGTATTTTCAAAATGACAAATGTTTCAGAATATGTATCAAAGTTTTGTGTTCATTCAACCCTTTTCTTACCTACTGTGACGTGATAATCGCTCGTTGGAATCGATGACAAACTCAAATCGAATCTATTAAATAAATGCTGTCATCCATATGTCCTTATATTTTACAATACTTTTGAAATACAAAAGAGGTTATGGCGCACAAATGATTTTAAAATATTATGTGACTTTGTAAAAATATATAGAAGAATCAATGACATGAAGACTTACGTAAAATAGATCTTTTACTTAGCACCGTAGCACAACTGCGTAGCGGCGTAGACCCCGGCGTAGACTCCGGAGTAGACCCCGGCGTAGACCCCGGCGTAGCCGCTTAGTTTTTTTTTTTATTGAAGCGTTCATTTGAGTGTTACAATTATTATCAATTTTACAATAACGCCAAAAATAAGATGCAGATTTCATTAGTGGTTTATAGATAAACTGTCTGTTACACAAAATACTTATTTGCGTACCATTCAGTTTACCGTTCTAACCTTTAAAAAATCCAAATAATCTGAAAATTAAAAGGCGATTTGGTATTGCAAACTCAAAAGATTCAATTAACATTACCTACCATCGTTTTTATAACAAGAAAATAAAAATACGATCCGACAACTCGCTAATTCGTTTAGTCTAATCGAGTGTAACGCACCATTGTGCGTTATATAAGGTGAGCATTTTTTGTTTGCGCTCAATACGATTACGATTTTGTTCATCTCATGATGGTGAACAATTTGAATTATTACGACTTATTACCTGGACATATTCATAATATTATATGAGTATTTGAATCTCCGAGTACTAATAAATTTTGGACAGAAATCTTGAGATATTTATTTGTGCAGCCGCTGCAATTACGGATCCATTTGTTACATAGCGTTAAAAATAAGGTTCTTCAAACCAGAGAGATCGTCGATTGTAATTTGATTATAATGAACAAACCATTTTACTCAGCGATACTTTCTACTCTACGAAACGAATGTATTAACAAAAAACGTTTTATTGACAAAAAGAAAAGGTGATGACAGACAGTACATCAGACAGTATATCTTACATGAAGACAAAAAGTTTGTACATCACAATGTTTTGTTTTGACCGTCGACCACCAAACTAAGCAGGTATTATTTTACTGTAACACTCTGGATATTTGCATATTTCAGTTTTTCTGTAAACATGCTTTCACTATACAAACCTGAGCTAGAGATTTTAGAGGTTTATTTGAATTGTAAACTCACTCGCTGTGACATTTTTCTAATAGAATCGATGGAGAAAGTCTATCTAGCGTTAAATACCTAAGTGCCTCAGTATCGACTAGACGCAGGTTTCAAATCAGTCAAATAACTCGTTTTCCTTATAGAAACACAAACATTAATCAATCTTTATTAACTTAATATTATTATAACTTGAACAAACATAAAGAATACTCGAAAATGCTTCTAAGTATTATGAAAATTAAAAATACAAATCTGGTTCAATATTTGTTAAGATTGCATGATGGAGTAATGTTGGCCAAATGATTGAATTAAAAATATAATCAAACATTACGAACAATAAAACCATTAGCGAGAAGGTCAATTGATTTACAAACTTTATATTTTACTAATTAGACAATGGGCTGTGATTCATGAGTGGAGTAAAAATTATAAAATTATGTAAGTCAAACATTTTGTAAGCTAGACATGATGGCGATGAAGCGCATGCGCTGTAGTGCTTCATCGCTATCTTCAATCTTCAACGTGTTTCATCATATTTTATCATTTTTACTCCACTCATGAATCACAGCCCATTGTCTAATTAGTAAAATATAAATTTTCGTCTATAAAGTCAAGGTTCGAAGTGAATTTTCCAGAATAACATTTTGCAGAAAACCCCGCGCCCGCTACTCGTACGAAGTAGCGGGCTCAAGACCTTGCTTTTAGCAATGTGATCTCTTGCAATTGTCATATTATAATTTTGCACTTTCTAAATAAATTATTACCTCTGAATTACGATTAAATACGCCATAATAAAGTAATCTTCACTTTATCGGCTGCAATCACCAACTCGCAGTGAGCAAGCGAGGTGACCAATGCTTCTACTTTGTATGAGAAAGGCCTTTGCCCTGCACTGACACTGATACTGACGGAGTTGTATGAGCAATATTTTCTTTGTATACATCTACATAATATTCACGCCACTCCCACATATTCCACAACAAAAGTACATAATACACAAATAATGTAGTGGAATACACAAAGAGTACACAATACACAGTGTATCGGCAATAAAACGCGCGCATTCTAGCGACGCAATATAGCACCAATGTATTTTACGTACGGGTCAAGTCATAGGCGGAAGCGGAGTGGTCGAAGAGGACGGAGGAGCGCTTTCTTATAGATGGTAGTAACTTTTTTATTGGACTAGCTGGATTGGTTGATTGAAAGTTAAAAATGTTAGCAATGACTTCTATTAAGGATCTACTTCATAAAAAAAAAATGCATTCAATGACAGTGATAGACAAAACTCGAAATTTCGCAAAAGAGTTACAAAAAAGAAAGGTGAGGATTTTTGAAAATTCATCCAATAAAGAAGTTATTTTGTCCATGGGAAGTCCCATCCGGACAGGCTTGTCTATACTTATACTTAATAATATTATAAAAAGGTATTTGTTAGTTTGTTTGTGTGTTTGAAAGTTTGTATGTCCCGGATAATCTCCGGAACTACCAGTCAGATTTGAAAAATTATTTTCTGCATTGGATAGCCCAATTCTTGAGGACAAGAGGCTCGCGGACGAAGTCGCGGGCAGAAGCTAGTACTTTAATAACGAAGCAGACAACTTTTAGTGACAAAACAAAGTTCACGTTCAACATAAATGATTTCCAATAAATCGAGTTTCAAAAATATGCAAATTTTGTGTAGCTTTTTTTCATTCTCTCTTTGAAGAAAATAAGACACAATTTTCTTTCAATTATAAGAAAGATAAAAGAATATATTTAAGAAAAAAATCAAATATAAGAAATATTGTTTGCATAAGAAACGACTTAATGACAACCGTGTCCCCAGTAGATAAGAAGTGTGTATCCTCAGCAAGGGAGGCGCCCGTTGCGCAATTTCCTTATTCGACGACAGTGACCGCTCAACTACCTACGTCAGACCGCGATAAATATAAAATATATCCCTCATATAACAAGCAGCGCGATAAATATAAAGCAATAATACACTGTGTCGGAGCTATATGGCTCGCATTCCGACGCGGACCGCAATATCGTAGCAATGTATTGCTTTCATACCGAAGAAGGCATGAGCGGTAGCGGGCTAGCTAGATACGCATGGTATTAGGGAAAAAACAGGAAAATGTTCTGAGTATATCAAAAACAGTTTTGTTTCGACAAACTACGTATTTTGCAAAGACATTAAGGCTTAGCTCTTGAACATCACAGTTAAGGAACCACGAGTTTAATACCCAATAGTATCAAAACTTGCAAATAATTACAAAGAAAAATAGAGAAAAAGAGATCATTCATTCATTCAAAAGTTACAAAGATGACAGTAAGACTTATGGTCTTACATTGACGAACAATTACAACGAATCTAAAAAAATATATTAGATGGATCTCTTAATACATTCTCTTAAGATATTTCAGCTTTGTCTTAGGGACAAAGTAACACATTTCCCGCCATCGCTCTTCCTTTGCACCGTATTTTTATCGCAAGCATGTCGGTATGCGGGGCGAGAAGTGTCATGCAGACCCCCGGCCCCGGGCCCCTGGGCCCCACAATACTTATATCACAGTAATAAACATTACTGTCTTATATTGCACGTGAACTCTGGCCACTAACACTTATTAAATATCTCTTTTGTTTTCTATTTGGAGACGAGTAAGTTGCCTTTTTGTTGATAGGGGGGGAAATGACAACCCATTTTCGTTTGTTTCAACGTATCCGTGGGTTTTAATAATGATATATTATATTCTAATGATTTATTCTTTCTATGGCTATTTTCTATAAATATAGAATTTGGGTTTTCCACCATTCTCAGTCGGCAACAGCCCAGAGTTTTGACTAATCGTCTCTTATCTGATGCTTTAAACAACAGTCTAGAAAACTTACCAAAATTAATGTCCAGAGTTACTGATTACTTTTCTAACTTTTAATAATTGCTCTTACAAAACTGATTTTAGTGTTTTATTACACGGTTTCTTAATGCAATGTAGTCCTACATTGCATAAAGAAAACGGTAAGTCTCACCACATTAAAGCCACAAGCAAGTAAACCTCCCCGCCTTACTGACAAGGGTACACTGTGACTTAATGTGAAACTAGGTGTACACTCGTACAGCTAGTTTCACATTGAGTCGTAATTCAGTGCCTTTAATTTAGAAAGTGTAAGAAAAAACACATTACACACGACTCAAAGTACTTGGCGACGAATTTAATAACCAACTGCCGGTACTAGGGGTAATCCGACTCGCTTTGAAGTCACCATACATTTTATTGGCTAAGGATACTGTTCGAAGTTTTGTTTTGTCAATATGATATAGGAATATACTATTGCACATGTTATGTCAAAAGGATTTTGCAAATCTAGTCAGGTGTACATACACTTGTATTTATTTCCCTCTCAATTTTTTCTAGGATTATCGAATAGATAATGGAAACTGCACAGCAGACTTGTGTTTGGCAGCTAGTTTACGATCAATCACAGTACAGCATATCGTGTTAAGGAAAAGTTCGGTACTGTAAAGCGTCTTCACTATCAGTATCTGTGTGACATTTTCTTTCTAAAACCATACCTATACTCGTCCGGACACTGATGTCACTGTCATTTCTTAAGACTAAATGACCAATTTTATTTATCTATTAATGAAATAATGTAAAGTTTCGTCCTTTTTACAAACTAAAAAATAAATAAGCTCGACTAACATTCACCTACACGTCAAACCTCCACCTCTAAATAATCCAATTCCCTTAATTCGCTTCTCCTAGTAGGGGGGCGCACTTTGATGTAGCAGCACGGCACAAGCAATGCGAATTATAAACATTTGTATAAAGAAAGCTGTGAACGGCATGCAGCAATTAACACGTTTGTGTGAATAAAAAGTACTTTTTAACTTAAACTCGTGCATTCAGGGGCCAGACTGAAACTCTTGGCACTTTGCGTGGGAGTGTGTGGTGAAAGACCCAAATTTAATTATGTTATGATGAATTACAGGGTTTTGAGAAAATAGATTTTTACGAAATAGGACTAAGAAGTCAATCTCAAGCGTGATCTGTCATTTTTTTCTAAACAAACCTAACTTTTCAACAACTATAAATATTATTGGATATCAAACATCCTGCCAGCATAAAGCCTACTTGATGGGATATCTGCATTACCAGATCATCTAAGAGGCATCTAAGATGCCTTTCTCAACGACAAAGCTGAATAAATTTGTAATTTGCTTGTTTTGCCACCCAAATCCTTCAAAGCAAAACATTGCAACTCTGTCTTATAAAAGGTTACAATCAATTGAATAGTTTATGTTCCCTTATAAAAACTCAAATATAATATTTTTAAGTACATATCCACAACAAAATAGTTTTTCACATGTTTTAGGCTAAAATCGCTATATTTTCTAACTTGCACCACACATCTTACCGCCTCATATTGAGTGACAAAAGTGCAAGCGAACGCGTCTACGAGTAATTACGTTTTGTGCGCGACTGTATCGAGTGACGGCGAGACGTGATGCACTCGTGTGCGCCATTGTACTTCAGGAATAGGGATGCTAAGGACTGGATTAAAATAACGATTCGAATGAAAGGCTGAAGAAAATTTGGATGTTGATAGTAATAGTCTCGACACAGAGACGGACGGACTTATAGACGGTTTTTGAAACCCTGAAAAATCTCATACTGGTTGCTGTGATTGGTTGGCAACAGTAACATCCGACGATCAAATCAATTATTTGCAAGCAGGTTTTTGTTAACAGATGACAATATAGACGTACCTATTCTTCTAGTTGCCTATTAGATCTCTACTAATGTCTGTTCCAAAGTATCTGATGAAGGTGTTCAGGTTAAATTCTTACGCAATAACTCACTAAAGGAAATTATTAACACACTAGCAGCGCCCCGCGGTTTCACCCGCATAGGTCTCGATCTCGTGGGAATATTGGGATATAAAGAATACTATGTCCTAATCCAGGTTATGGTCTACCCATGTGCCAAATTTCATCTAAATCTGTTCAGCCGTTTTAGCGTGAAAGCATAACAAACAAACAACCTCAATTTCGCATTTATGATATTTGTTAGGATAGTCTGTATTTAGGTTCCACTTTATATCTCAATACTTTAAAAACAATATTTTTTTAAAGACTGCCTCGTTGGTCTAGTGATCGCAAGCACTACTGCTGAGCATGAGGTCCTGCGTTCGATTCCCAGGTCGGGCAAAGTGTTATTGGGTTTTTTCATCTGAGATTGCTCAGTAGCAGCCCGGAGTCTGGATTTGTGCCCAGTTGATGGCAATAGGCTCGTCCTCTATTACATGGGACTTAAACATAACTGCCGAAATATGGGTGTAGTATAGGTACACCTGTAATTTTAACCACAATACTACAGTATTAATTTTTATGGGTAATAGGGGAAATGTGAACAAAGGAGAATTGCTCCAATATTATAGGACCTTGTGTAATCTTACTTTAAGAAAAATTGTGTTGTTTACATTCCCATATAGTAACAGTTTGCCACAGGAAGAAAATAACTTAAGATTTGAAATAAATATGGCATTGCATAATTGGACATTCAATAATAATCTGTTCCATTTAGTTGATATTAACAATTATGTTGATAATAATTTGCATTTGACAAGAGATAGACATAATGTTGTTATGTACTATCTTTCTAACCATTATAAAAGACAGATAGCTGTGTCGCTATCATATTTTCTTTCTATTTCAGCCAAAAATTTGGCTAAACAACTTGCTTCTTTTGAGCAATGCAATGACATTTTAAATAATTCTGCCAATAGTTTGGCAACAAGTATTGACATTAATTATAATTTAAATTAGAAATTAGGACAATAGAGGAAACCTCTTGCTTAATCAATGAAGAAAATTTAAATACTGGTTTAAATCATCAAAATGTTACAAAAAGTTCTTCTTTGATATCTCACCCATCAAATTGTTGTAATCTAAATAAATGTAATAATAATTCTCTAAAAATTGTTCATCAAAATATACAGGGTGTGATAGGTAAGGAATTAGAATTGGAGCTGTTCATGAACTGTAGTTATATTGATATCCTATGTGTAACTGAACATTGGTTGAAAGTCCACCAGTTCATGTTCAGCTTTAACAACCATCAGGTTGCCAGCTCATTCAGCAGAGTTAATATGATACGTGGTGGCTCTTTAATAATTGTTCGTAATAATATGAAATTTAAAGAACGTAAGGATATTGTGAGCCTCTCTGTTGAGCGAGTTATTGAAATAGCTTGCATTGAGCTTGAGCAGTTCATTGTAATGAGCGTATACAGGCCCCCATGTGCTTCATATGATCTATTTGAGAAATATATGGAAGAAGTATTAATAAAGACTTCTAACAGTAATAAAACGGTTGTAGTCTGTGGAGATTTCAACATTAACATACTGGAAAAATCTGCTGTAGTAAATAAATTTGTAACTTTATTAAAGTCATACAATTTGTATAATACATTCTTTGAGCCGACTAGAATAACTGCCACCAGTGCTACCTGTATTGACAATATTTTTACAAACTTAAGACCTTCTAGCCATTTAATTATAAATGAGTTGGACTCTGATCACTGTGGCCAGTTAGTCACTTTCCCTCAGAAAACAGTCAGAGCTCAAAGAAAACTTGTGACTTTTGTTCCTGTAAATAAAAGTCGCTTAGGACAATTTAAAAATAATTTAATGGAAAAGCTACCGGGTTTGCCTTATCATAACGACCCGGATCAAGCATATGCTTTATTATTTAACCTCATCAATTGTGAGTTTAGGAAGGTTTTTACCTCAAAAACATTACCTGTTTCTGACCGCGTTATATTTAGTGATTGGGCAACACCAGGTATTTACAAAAGTAGGCAGAGGTTATTTGAGTTGTATCATGAAAAAACATATAACCATGATGAAACTTTTAAAGAATTTGTTAAGAAATATTCTAAAACTTTTAAAAGAGCCTGTTCCTCAGCAAAAGCCATACACATTAAAAATAAAATAAAATCTTCTGGAAATAAAATTAAAACAACTTGGAATATTATTAATTCAGAAACGGGAAGAACGACAGTACGGAATCGTGACTTCCATCTAAAAATTAATAATGTAGATATTAAGGCAGACATGGAGGTGGCAACTGAGTTTGAAAATTTTTTCACTAATGTTCCCATTTTAACAACCAAAACTCTGTCAATGTCGTCCTCCACTTCTGCTTACTCAATACTTAAAGAATGTGTACCAGAATGTGACAAACTTTTTGAATTCACAATTATTAATGCTAAAGACATTATAGAATCTTTTAAAAAGCTTGATGTAAAAAAAACTGCTGACCTTTGGGGACTATCAGTACATACCATGTCTTCAATAATTGATGTCATTTCACCCTTTTTAGCAATCGTTTTTAACTCTTGTATTGCATCTGGTGTATTTCCTGATTTGATGAAACTTAGCAAAGTGATTCCACTGTTCAAATCTGGCAGCACAACTGATCCCACAAATTTTCGGCCTATTTCGATATTACCTACATTGAGCAAAATCTTTGAAAAATTAATTTTAAAACAAATGTTAGGACATTTCAATGTACATAATTTACTCCATCTGAAACAGTTTGGTTTTACTAAGGGTCGTTCAACTACAGACGCGGGCGTGGAATTACTGAAAAGCATATTCGAGGCCTGGGAGGAGTCGCAAGATGCTCTTGGCATTTTCTGCGACTTGTCCAAGGCCTTCGATTGCGTACATCATGATACTCTCATCAGGAAACTGTACCACTATGGTATGAGGGACAAGGCTCTTGACCTTCTGACTTCTTATCTGAATAATAGAATTCAGAGGGTCGATGTAAATGGCAAGAGATCTGCAGGATCTGCGGTCACCATGGGCGTTCCGCAGGGTTCAATTCTAGGTCCTTTCTTATTTTTAATTTATATAAATGACTTACCTTACCACATAAGGGATAATCACAAGATCGTATTATTCGCGGATGACACTTCCCTCATTTTTAAAATCAAACGTCAGCTAGTCAATTTTGAACAAGTCAACGATGCACTCTCTAAAGTTGTGCATTGGTTTAATGTAAATAATCTTCTCCTGAACGAAAAAAAGACTAAACTCATCAAATTTTCAACGCCAAATGTCAGGCAGCTAACTACCAATGTTCAAGTTAATGGAATAGAGTTGGACCCTGTTGAGTCAACAGTTTTTCTTGGAATAACTATTGACGGTAAATTACAATGGGGCCCACACATAGAAAAATTGTCAGGTAGGCTCAGTTCCGCCGCCTATGCTGTTAAAAAAATTAGACAGATAACTGACGTAGATACAGCTAGAATTGTTTATTTTAGTTATTTTCATAGTCTTATGTCTTATGGGATTCTTCTCTGGGGAACCTGTGCGGACATTAATACAATCTTTGTTCTACAGAAAAGGGCTGTTCGAGCCATTTACAACCTCGGTCCAAGAGATTCCCTTCGGGAGAAATTCAGAGAAATAAATATTCTTACTGTAGCCTCACAATATATTTTCGAAAACCTATTGTATGTACACAAAAATATATCTAATTTTAAGAAAATGTCCGATATTCATAGTTTAAATACCAGGAACAAACACAACCTTGCTGTACATCGCACACGTCTCCACAGAGTAGGCAACTCGTTCATGGGTCAATGTATACGCTTTTACAACAAACTTCCCATTGACATTCGAAACTTACCCATTAAACAATTTAAAAACTGTATTAAAACCAAACTTTGTAAAAAAGGGTACTATAAAATTTCAGATTATTTAGAGGATAAAAAAGCTTGGGATTGAGCTGCTCGCTCTGCTAAGCCTTGTGAAAACCATAAAACTTGACATTTTGCTTATTCATCACAATAAACCAGTTTTATATAAATATTGACATTGTTGAAAATTATATTCAAACTGCACACGATTACTTTGTAAAGTATCATATTATTTTAATTATTGTGAATGTGAGGACTATGTGGATATTTTATTTTTATGTTTTCTCTTTCATTTATTTTTTCTTTCTCATTTAGTTTTAATGATGGTCTGGCAGTTTGAGTAGTTGATGCGGCCTAGACAAATATCCTTTCTTTGGTATTGTTCGTCGAGTTGAGCTCCTTCAGTTTTGAGTTGAGCTCCACGATTACTGACAAATGCTTGCACTGACTGGACAGGTCCACTCAAATCTGTGTGGTTCTTTCCTCAAAAGACCATTTCAGACACTGATCCACATGGTCCTCATATGACTTGACCAAGATTATGTCTGGACTTTAAAAGAGACTACGACCTCTGAGTTTGTTTCGGCCTTTCTTCTCAGAGTAGTCACATAGGAAACACCGACCTCATCTAGCTTATTTTTAATTTTTTTTTTTATATGACGTGTAAAAGTGATTCCGATATCCTATTTACAGAATAAACAATTTCATTTCATTTCATTTCATTTCATTTCATTTCATTTCATTTCCTCTGCCTAACCCTTTGGGGAATACAGGCGTGATGCTATGTATTCATTTAATAAAATTGTGATTGAAAACCCATCCAAGAAAATTGAAGTTGTACAAAGAGATGTTTTTTTTTGTTCGGCGACCAGGCCCACCGAACATTCTGGCGTCTAATAATGAAACGCACGTTGATTTGTTCCTTATGATCTCTAGATTACAGTGGTAGTAATGATTATACTTCGTCTTACGGGAATACTGAGGAATACGATCATCATTTTCTTTTTATTACGATTTCATGATTCCGGTTAGACTTTATTAAAACAATCTACCATATTAAATGATAAATTGGTTACTTTTTTAGGTATAATATGATTAATAGACGTTACAATACAGGGGGGCCAAAAAAACTAGCTCCTTTACCTTTTCCAAATATTTGTCAAAAACAACTTTAAGATGATTTGAAATTAGAATTTTGGGCTTAAGTATTCAAATGATCAAATCAAAGCACTCAATTTGTAAGTAACAGTACAAACTGGTATCTACTGGTGCGTTTTCTAATTAATTTGCTTACATTTTCATCAAATACTTTTGGACCAGACCATACAAAAGCAGAAAGGCCGGGTAGAATTTTGCAAATATTTATTGAACGGATAGCGGAATGCGCCATTTCTGTTCCAACACATTTTCTATCCAAAACTGGCATAAAAGAAAAACATTTAACAAAAAAATAAAACTGCTCTGTTACGATGCACTGTTCTAACCCGCCGCTGCTACAATGCGTCGCGACTTTTTAAATGTTTTTTTTTTACCCCCCAGCGCCGCGTCGGCAAGAGTGGCAACACTCACCGTTGTGCCTTAATTGGTACCACTGCGCTTTTATTTTCTTAAACTGTATTTTTTTACTCGTTTAAGGGGAGTTTTAGTTGCTGGGTTGTTGTGATTTTATTTTTATGAGGAGTGGGAATGTAATCGATTTTCAGGGTGGAAAATTGTACTGGCAACTAAGCTAGCCCTACATAGATTAAATAAGTGTGTTCTTAGGGTGTAGAAAGTCTTACGATATAATAATAATTAGTTGCCATTTTGAGACGTAGTTTGACCGCGGTCTGGGAACACCCAAACGGTAGTTTTCTAGATTAATCATCTGTTGCTTTAAAGTTTCAAAAATGTGTTAGCGATCATCATCCACTGATTAACGGCACAATTATCTTGTAGGGTGTCTAAAAGTGTAAAACGAATCATCCACATACTTCCTTCACATTGACATCGCTTGCCACTACAGTAACTCGACTGGCAAGTGTAAGTGACACTCAAAGACGGGGGTTAGGAAGCGCCAGCCTCCGGACAAGTGAGATTAGATTCTTGGCGACACTCTGCCTGTGATAGAGGATAGCTTGAGGCGAACCACAACTGTCTAGTCGGAGGAAATTGTCATGACGACATACGTAAGTACGTGTCGCCGTCGCATCGAATAAAGAAACTATAGCGACAGTTTATCTGCCCCTAACACAAATACTTTTTACGTCATTGACAACATGGGACGAAAAATGATCTTAGTGGTCTTCTGCAAATCCAAAGGATTTGCTGATCAATTGCCAAAATTAAAGAATTACCACCTGAATTTAGCAATGATGCTTAATGGTAGGTTAAAGTATGGTAGAAGTCGACTAACATCAGTAAAGATAGTGCTTAAACGCGAGCCTAATCAATTCATAAAAAAATTACAAACCAACAATATGAGTTACGACTCCAATAAGTTGTTGCCCCACCTTTCCATTTCATGAATAGCATCAGGAGTAATAAGTAATTATTTTACATTGTATGTAAGGTTGTAATTATACGTGAGAAACCTAACACAAATGCACCGTTTCAAAAGTGACATGAAAAAAATTCTATCCCAAAACGTACGTAACAACATTTCTAAGGCCGTTCTAGCCTCGAGCGACGCGACTTGCAACGCGACTGGCGTCAAGCGACACGCGCGCGCGTCATTTGTTTCCATCTGTCCGTCGCTCCGCAAGTCGCGCCGCAGTGACACGTGGCATGCTCTGAACTACCCATTTCATTTGTTTTCTCCGCAGTCGCTGTCGCAAGACGCGTGTCGCTAGAGCGTGTGGCTCGTGGCCACGGGGTAAAACAAGATAGCCCATACCTGGCGACTCATCCGGCAGGTCACTATAGTGGTGTGGCGCGGTGGTGGTCTGACTGGCGTACAGCAGGTTCAACTCCCGCGCCTCGTTTTCTTCCTGCGCCTGCTGCCGTCTCAGCGCCACCTGCGCAGACGGAGTGGGCTGTAGGAACTATGTGTTACACATAGCACTATATCATTCAAGTTTCATAGCGGTTAAATATAAGTGTGTGGGTTGACTGTGTACTGGGGTGGTGCGGTCTAGTTACAAGAGAACCTATTGAAGTTTGGATATACATGCGTCCTCTGTTCAGATTAGCTCTAGCGCCCAGACCAATACTAATGCGTATATTGTGACTGCGTAATGGTTTCTGACCGAGAAAAACCTGACAATTACTATACGATGAACGTAAAGCGACATCTCTAGAGCTGTAAATATCAGTAGATATACTGCAAAATCGCTAATTCATCAGTTTGAATTGGTATACTTGTATTAATATAGAATAGAGCTTGATGTTTGAATTTTTCAACTGATTGACTGATAATATGTGGGACACGTGCAGTTTTTGCCTCTCTTAACATTTTCTACTAGTGACGACAAATCAGCAAGTTACTATCCTTATCCCTAACAAAACCTATCTGTGCAAGCATCACATTTGGGCACTAAACACTCACCTGTGCAGCCATAACCCTCTGCCGCTCGGCGATCAGTGTGCACTTAGCACAGACACAGTCGCGCCACCGACAGTACCGCTTGTGCCCCTTCAGCGCCGACACGACGCCGTGGTTGCGGCACCGCGCGCACTTGGGCGTCCGCTGGTGGGGCAAAGCAGACTGGTTATTATGTAGCAACTTCTTTTTAGGGTTGTCGTCGGGGTTAATGTTGTAGGTGTAGTGTGTGAGGAGGTCTTCGATTATCTGGGTAGGGAAGAGATGGGGTTGTTACAATTAGCTGGTTGCCAAATGCAAAGCGTCAAAGTCAATGAAGGTAGGTAGGTTTGCAAAATACTTGGTCTTAATCGGTTGAAGGACACTAAAAGATACACAATGGAAGTTTTATTGCTACACCTATGGGCGTTTAGGGTCCCTCAAGGTGTTAAAATACTGAGGTCCATTTTCATTGTAAATATATACCTATAGCCTTTTCAAAACTGCATAAAAAACTGAACATTTTCAAATTAAAGAAAATTATAGCAGATCGAGCGAGCGGAAGTATTGCAATCATAATACAGGGTTAATGACAGCACTCATTTAGTGTGGCTGACTTGCAATGAATGAATAGCGGGCTGGTGTCCGCACGTCCACGTCCAAGCGCATATTTTGCGCACGAGTGAGAAAATCGATCATCAACGGATGAATCAATACTATTCCCTATTCCCTACCATAGATTTTAACAACACTAACATAACATCACGCCTGTATACCTCGCAGGTTTAGGCAGAGTTGTATAGGCAGGCAAGTGTGTGTAGATTTTAAATTAAATCCAATTAATGTAGCGGGTCTCCTCTAGTGAAATTCAACAACCACTAAACTCTATTTGTACCTATTCGTACATAAAGAAGTTGATTTTTATTTCAAAAATAAAGCAGAAATTTTCATGTTCAGAAAGAGAAACGCATTACATCATTTCATTTCGTAGTTAGGAAAAAAAACAAAAGCTACATTAAAAGCTGCCCTAGACATCTCAAAAAAAAAAAAAAAAACAATATTTTATAATAAACTACCTTAAAGAAAAAAAAAACTTAGTTTTAGTCCCTTCTTATGAAGATTTAAAAGCAGCTGAAGACCGAAATTAATTCAAAATCAAATTAGACAGCTAACCTACAATTACCAATATTTCTAAACCCCATAAGTATTTTGGCCACACACAAACACAATCATGTATCAGTTACAATAATAATCCCTTTATACTATTCATAATTCAATAAACATTACAAAAATATCACATTACATTAACAAAGATTACCTACTTACAATAACATTAACATTATAACATGTAATGATTACAAATAAAAAGTGTTATATTACAATGTAACAAAGTGTTAGTGTTAATTAAAGGGGAGAACTTGACACAGTAATGTAATTTGCGTAATTACTTACAATATGTTATAAAGGAACTGTTATTATATGTATTTATTACAGGAAGTGTTATTTGAAACTGATATTTTGTTATTTTCGTGAGATTTTGACGAGGGCCAAGGTATCATGATTAGGGTTATGTTGTAAATGTTCTTAGGTGAGGAATGAAGCTCCAAAGCCATTGCTGCGTTGTCTATCCGTTTGTCTGTCTGTCACTATTAATGCTAGATGCACGTATTATTAAGGCGTCTACCCTAAAAGTATGTAGGTAAGTAATACTAAGGTTACAACCTGTCCCTTGGAAAAATATTTGAATTTGACTGTAACCGGCGACTATGTGGCTAATGAAATAAGTTAATTTTAAATTAATTACACTTCCGGAGAAAATTCAACGCAAATGACCCAATGACTTGAATCAGTCAATGAAACTGTAGAATATATAGCATCACGCCTTGTTTCCTCGAAGGGTTGGGCAGAGGTGCTACAGGGACACCTCTGCCCAAGCCTTCGTACACCCACATTTCGCCAGTTATGTTTAAGTCCCATGTAATAGGGGGCGATCCTATTGCCATCAACCGGGCACAAATCCAGACTCCGGGCTACTACTGAGAAATTTCAGATAGAAAAACCCAATAACACTTTGCCAGACCCGGAAATCGAACCCAGGACTTTATGCTCAGCAGTAGCGCTTGCGACCACCACACCCAGTATCCGTCATGCTTCTATAATTGTATACTGCCTCGTGCAGTACAAAATTATAGAAGCATGACGGATACTAATAAAAATCGCCGACTGCGTAAAGATAGGAGGGACAATAAAGAAAATACAAACGATTGGAGAGAACCCAAGCACTGAATTGTTAGACAAAAATACCTTAAATAAAACTACGTACTAGCAATATTGTGCTTCAAATAGATTGTATTACAGTGATTTACTGCACAGGTAATATCCACACCCAAATAATAATGCGAGACAGAGTCTGCCCGTCTGTCTGTTTACGCGCCTAAACCACTGAACTGATTGTTATGAAATTTGACAGATAAGTAGCCTGGAGAAGGATGTGCTACTTTACATCCTGGATATTTGTATTAAAAATAATATAAAATACCTGCACGCAGACGAACTGGCGAACAACAGCTACTTTTATTATAAGTATCACCATGCCTTCCTAAATGTACAGACGACCTCATCAAAACTACATCGATAAGTAAAAGCTCACGAAGAGAAAAGAAAGAAGACAAAAATGTAAAACGGTGGAGTATTAGAACATTGGTAATGTTCCATGATCCTGTCCACCTATAATATATAATTCGACAACAATATTGATAATATTTTTTTCTGCTATGTTGTCCTGTCCGCTAAGTTACTGTACATAATTTTCATGCTTCAAGTTAACTTTACAGCATATTATGATAATCGGTGACACGTATTTGACACAGGCTTTATCCTGATTAGTCAAGTATTCTCTTTCATTTTTATCAAAGCTTATTTTAGTACAAAAGCTTCATCACTACATTTACCGCGACGGAAAAGGTTCAAACCCGCGACCTGTCGACCACAAGTTTGCTATTGTCACTCGACTTGCCACTAACTATAACTGTTTGCTTATATCTTCAAGTTCACACTCGACTGCCGAGCTGCCTTTGAACATTGCCGCCATGTTTGCACAGAGTTCCACTGGCCCGCGGGAAGGAATTTTGAGATAGGGGTTGAAACTAACTAGAACCGTATTTATAAAACTCTTTAAATTTTACAGTTAATTTAAACTATATTATAAACGTTATACTACTTCTACAATAAAATGTTGTTTTTTTTCCATTTTGTTTTCTTTGGAAAATTCAGCGGATGTTGAACCAAGAAAATTGTATCATACTTTTTCTGGATGACACACTGGAGCACTGAATATTTTGACTCAACTTCGATTATTTTTCTACCGTCGACTGCTGTAGGCAGAGTTCATTGATCTTAGTAAGTATCTTATTGTATTAAATCTGTTCAAGTCACTCACTCGATAGCCTGGCTGGAACTGTCGACGAAAAAGAATGTTTTTAATGAGATCAAAATAGACACAGGAATAAATATTCAGCCCGGATAAATTCCCGAAAATATCTATAGGATAGAGTTGAAGGCCCACTAGCACCACGAATACATTTACTTCTAAAAGTATTTAAAATATAGTTCCATTTCTGTCAATTGTTTAAAGTTAATAGAGACAGAATGATGTTTCAAATACGTTTAGTGCTAAACGCATTTAGTCCTCATTAAAAAAAAACTAATCATTTTAAAATACTTTTGATCTCTTCAGAAGACTTAGTGAAAAAAAATGTGTATTATTAACGAAAACTGTACTGAATGTGGACGCTAGTTTACGTATGCCGCCGACGGGAGGCTCGGTTTCAGACGTTGCGCTTAAAAAGATTTAGAGCTAATTTTTGCAACCCATTACGAAATCCTAATTTTATTTAATAATGACCTATGACAAGTGAATGCCCTAGTATCTTTAGCATAATAGTTAGGTTAATATGCAAGTCTTTATCCAGTTTCAAATTGATATTGTTAGTACCTAAAGTCAGTACCTATTACCTAAAGTCATAAATGTTTGCTATTCCTATCATAACTAAATTGTGTGGTCAATAATGTTACTTTAACAATTTTAAAGTCCTTCAAACTGAAGTCTTCAATTTCTCCCTTTAAATCAAATGAGATTAACAAAGTACTCTTTGATGCATAGAGTCGAACGTTTAATTCATTCAATTAGATACCGACGTAGAACTGAATAATATTTGAATGAAATTATTTACATAGTTTAAAGTTAGTAAACCTAAGTTTCAGTTTTAAACCTCAAAAATCTCTTTCTCTATCAAAACAAAGGACACTGTGTTAAGTCATAACATTAAATTTAAAACAGTAGAGTTCTCTCTATTTTTGTAATAATTCGCTTACAATTTCAACAAGTCCATAATTACAACAAAACTCTTTTCCCAAATTATACACATAACCTACCTAACAACTTTGTAGGAACTCAGCAAAGAAAATGTAACAGAAAAATTTAAAAACCAAGAGCTTTTACAGATAGGGACAGAACTTTCATACACTATATCTTTTCAGGAATGTATGTAATCTTTACACAATTTTCTTTTACATAAATATTAATAAAATATCTACCTGATATCTTTCCGAAGCTCTGAGGAAGAACGGCGGCAACGCAGCCAACACTGGGTGCTGCACCAACTGGGAAACGTCGACACCGTTCGGGAGAGACATTTCCATCAAAATAACAATCCAGCAATAACAAAAACAACTAACAAATAAACTAACACTTTAATAACATTCTGTTTCAATAACACTTTTTTAATAATCCAATTTAAAATTTAAAAAAGAATTGCAAATCGAATTTGGAACGCGAACGTTACAGTTAAGGCGACGCACTCCGCCGAGTTGTTTCGAACACTGTTGATTCATTTTGAACCGAACAGTTGCTGCCGCGACGCGCGACAGAGACGGAACGAGAGCGAAACGACACACTGTATTCAAACGTATATCTCTGTCCCTCTCACACTGTAGTGTTAACTGTATATGTTGTATCATCCGGTTATATAAAATGTTGTAAGATGAGAGGCTCTGCTCTGCCAATGGAGAAGCTCCGAGACCCCGCCTCTGCATCCCTATTGGTTGGTAAATGCTGAAACTTAATTTATAAAGGTGACTTTTTTGAGAACCAGTTTTTTTTATTGCGGACAAAGAGTGTATTGAATGAATCACAAAAAACACAATTATGTTTGTTATTCGCGTCGTGGATTTCGTTTCGTTTTTATTTCTTTATTGTTCTGAAGTTTTTTTGTTTAATTGTTTAGTTATTGTGGTCTTAATGCGTGGAATATGCTCGGCTGGTATGAGATGACGGCGATAACTTTTGTTGGGCATATTGTAATGAGTTCTCCGTGTGATGCGTTGTGGCACATTTGTATGGTATCGTTGGTTTTCTGCTATATCTTGTCATCTAAATTATGTTTGACTAGGAAAACATGCATACTCGTTGGTCGTTTTAGTCTAAATGATATCGTTAAGGTATTGTGCTATTTTTGTCTGATGTCCTGAATCATTCATGCTTATTCGAAGCTGTCTGTTAATGTATTACATCAGTATTTTGTTAAAGTTTGGGGTTTGCCATATTTATTTAATTAATGAAGAACGTTATGTATTAAAAGTATGTTACTTAGAAAGTGTTTTAGGTCTTCTCCAGAATATGTTTTGGCGTTTTTATCTAACACAGTTTACCGTGCCAAGTAGATCGAGGAACAATCTTCGTCTGTATGTATTAAAAATATGAGTTTTTCAGAAAGATCTAATCTATTCCTATAAAGGTCTGTAAGGATATTTCAAAGTTGAGTACCTACTGAGATAAATCCAGAAGTAATCTGAATCAAATTATCTAAACTAAGTTACCAGGTAACTAACTGCTAGATTATTTTTATTTCAGGACACCTTCAGACATAATTAGGTATGTAGGAATGGGGAATACGACACCACAAAATTTTAATAAAATCAAGCTTATCGGTAACCGTCGCCATCTTAATTCTAAATTCAAATATCGAACGTCAGAGCGGAAGGTGCGTTCAAATTGAAATATTTCAATTTACTTGTCGGCGGGAATTCGATTTAAATTACAATGAGAGGGCCGGGGGTGACTGTCGCGGGAGGGTGAGGTGGGAGGGCGACGAGTAATTATCAATGTATAACTGAATATCTGCGCGTTTTGTGTTTAAAGCCGATCGGGAATGTTTGTACGGGGTGTTTTGAGAGTTTGTTAACTTTTGATAGCAAGGAAGATGAATTGGAATTTGATGGCTGTGTAGGTCATGGCGTGTTTAGTACATTAGACTTCCTTTCAATTAGATACTGCATTGGGACTTTTTTTTAATAATGATGTGTGCTTGATAATGCTGAATTGAATTCCAGTTAAATATTGTTAGAGGTATATACAGAGCCGGTCGTGGTCGTAAAAACACGTACCTACATTTCCCAAAATTCCTACACACGGATATAATTCCCGAAAACGGGAGCATCCTCTATACGTAACAGATACAGGTGTGGCTGAGCGAGGGTGTCGGAGGGGGTGAGGTGTGGCAGAGCGGGCGGCACGGGAGGGGGGGGGCACGGTAGAGGAACGAGGCGCAAATGAGAATTCCGCAGAGCAACGATCAATTCGCGAAATGTGAACATTTCGCAAACGTCTCAACTTGGGTTAGGGACGGGGTGGTGTCGATGGTTTTAGAATAGATTTATAAAGAGAGTTCGGTGTATTATTTTTAATGCACGATTATTAAAAGATACGCAGACAAGGCAATCCTTGTCAGAGTAAACTAAGCGAAGGAAGAATTGTTAGCAGTTGAAATCTTGAGACAAAACCAGAAATATCCATAGAATTGTGGATTATGGACAAGCTGTAGGTACAGCCCTCAGACAATAATCTGTCAGACACAGATTCAACTGGAGAAAAAGTTACCGTCATTAATCGGACCTAAGGGATTTATTAATTTGTTTTTATTTATTTATTTATAGTTAATTAAAACGGTACAACACCAATTAAATTAATAAACATAAAAAGATTAATAATGGTGCCGATTCTCTTGTAACACCGAACTAAACTAACTAAACTATCACTAAAATTCCTTACTTTTGGCTATGCGAATCTTAGAGCTATTCTCCAAATAAAATTCTCTAAATTAGAAAATAATTTTGACACAACTAAAATCGAATTTAACAATCGCGAATCCACGTGGTACCCGTGGTTTGCCCTAACCCGTGATTTTTTTTAGACCTACATGTTGAGTTTTATTGGTTTATATGTTTAAAGGGGGTCGAAATTTTCATTATTTTTGCGATAGGACGCACCATTTTCGAGATATAAGCAAAAGAAAAAAATTATACAGAACTGTTTTGCACGTGAAGTCGAGATGTTGGTGTGAATTTTAGTTCATGAAAACTTATTTAATCCCACACCTTTTTAATCGCGATTAAAAATTGTCAGGTTTAGTCTGTATAAATATACGCAAACAGATAAAAACAACTGCTCATACCAGTGAGTGTTCTTGTATTTTGACGATTCTTGTGTTATAGAGATAGCTTCCCAGCGGGGTAATTGCGTAACACACATAAAATAGCAATTGTTCGCAATGCCTTTAATTTTGATAGGCACGTTCATCGTGTTATTTACTTTCTGGAGCAGACGAATTTTTCAAACCTATGAAGCAATGGATTAAGAATTTCCTTCAAAACCCCTGGTTTTTTTTTTTATTGAAAGTGTGTTACGCAGTTAGGGTGCAGATCCAAATCGATACACTAGTGTTTGACAAAAAACTAACGACAAATGGTAATTTTAAAAATAACATTATAAAAACTAATCATTTGACAAACACCTCATTTCACAAACATATTACTTTTTAAGTAATCATTTGACAGATTTCGCTTATTTCAAATGTTAAAATATCATTCCATAAATATTCATTTGACCAAGTAATACCTATGCATTTTGTCAAACGTTATTTATGTTTTACGTTCTTTTACCAATTAACATGATTATAAAAAGATTAGTTTGTCAAATGATGTTTTGATGTAATGAAATGTTGTCTTTCAATTATTTGTCAAATGAGTTAGTTACGGCAACAATAGTTTGTAAAGTAATAACTTTACCAAGTATAAATTTACCTAACGTTATTTTTTCAATGAAAATTTGTGGTACATTTTTTGTAAAATTACTGGAGACCATCTAAATCACTATAGAAAAACTATTGTTTATACGGTAGAGTTTACTAATGAATGTTCCTAAGTTTCGTATCTATATGAATTGTCATTAATAAAAGACAAACAAAAACAAAACCATACAACATTAAAATCTATCGACAGTCAAAAATCCCAACCTTGCCCATCCCTACAAAAGCGTGGGAGCGCGCGAATATCTTCGCAAGCGTTAAAATGAAATGTTCGCAATTTGAATATCGTTCTGCTACCCCCCCCTTTCCGCCTGCCTTCACAGCCTCACCCCCTACGACGCCCAGAAGATATTATATAGTAGGTACTTAGTAGTTTTATTTTAAATTGCTTTTTCATTTTGTATGTGGTTTATTTTTGGGATGGTTTTTTTAGATGGTGTAGCTGGGAGCTTTAAGGTTGGGAAGATAAAAACCTGAGAAAGGTATAAACGAAGTACATTAGGAACATAAAGAATAGAAAGAGAGGCGTTTGTGTTCTATTGTGGTTACTTACTAAACTTAGATTGTGAAATTAGCTTCCATATAAATACAGCGTGGAAACGAGTTATAAACAACAACTGCCGCCTGGAGCATCAAATAAATACCACTTTAAAGCAGGTCGTGATGAATAGTGAACTTCTTATGAAGAACAGTTTAGAACAGTGAGAGAAACAATTACTTACAAGTAATAACAGCCGCACGGGTCGATCGATCAGGTTAAGTTACGGTTGTCTGTGGATAGATGACCATCTTTAAATACCGAGACTCTCCGTGCCTCAGAAAGCACGTTAAGCCGTTGGTCCCGGCTGCATTCGTAGATCTTTGTCAGGTCGTCACAGGACGTCAGAAACCCGAAAGTCTGACAACCATTCTTACCAAGGGGTATTGTATTAGTCACTGGGTTGTGGAGGTCAGATATGCAGTCGCTAGTATTCAGTTGCATCCGGTTAGACTGGAAGCCGACCCCAACATACTTGGAAAAGGCTAGCCAGATGTTGAAGTAGGTACCTACGTTCTTCATCATCTGTCTGGCCTTGTGCAGAGTACTACAGGATAAAGAGAACAGTGACTAAGAACAACTGCTCGTAGAGAAAGGACTCGTAATATGTAGTGTTGTACGAGTACGAATCAAAGAAACAAAAGAGAAGTGCCACGAACGTGTGACACGAATGTGTGGACATGTGATATTCAATCTTGAGCATGTAGGTAATGTAATACGTAGTCCTACGACAAATGCCTGTTTACACACAGTATGCTTTGATCACTGCACGCACCTAAAGTAGGTGATTTCAAAACACTTTAAACGTTCTAGAATGGAATGGTCACAGGTCAAGTTTTGAATCTGCTGAGCCATTTAATAGACCAGGAGTCACCAAATGGCAGACCGCGGGCCGCATGCGGACCGCCAACCTATTTTTTGCGGACCTTCATAATATATTTAAATAAATAAATTGAGTAAGTTATTTAATTCAGCCCACGCTTTGTCTTTTCTGCCGTCGACACTCCAGACAACAGACAAAGCACAAAGTCAAAAAGGTCATTTTTCACATTAATATTAATTACTTACTCTGTTGTTTTGGTTCATTATTACTTAATATTAGTTAGTAAAATAAAAAATGCTACTTAACTTATCGTCTGCCAAACGGACCGCGACAACCATATTATTTTTTTAAACGAAACTAATTGGTGATCCTTGCTATAGTCAGATAGATGAAAGTACACCACCTCTAACTTCGCCAGCATCTCTCCAAACAGGACATGATAGAGTAGAAACCTTATAGCAGTTTTTAGTTGCTAAGTAATAGTAATGGCGGCTGGCCAGAAGAGGTCTTTAACAAATAGATTTTCTTCTGTTGTTACACTACAAGGTCCTACATCGTTGTTCTATATACCACATCTTCGTTGTTTCTTGGCGCCACAGTCTGTTCCCCGGATATTGTGTTGAGCAAGTAATTTAGAGACACGAGAGCTCTCTGATATACTGTGTAGTGTGTTGTGTTCCTTTATCTTAGCCTCGTCTGAGGACGCCGCGCTTGAGGACGCCTCGCACTGTTCTTGTTTGACGACGAGGGTTCTGTGCCTTTTGTGTCGGTTAGAATTACATTTCCCTGGAATTATGTTGTGGAAAAATAAGCTAGGTATAAGTCGTTTTTGTTAATTTATTGTTTTGTTAGTCATTTCGTTGCTAAAGTCCTACTCCACGTAGCTTGTTGATATTCTTCAATACGCTTTTTTGACGATTTGGTGATTCCTAACAAACGTTTATACTCCTTTTCTATATGTCCTAGAGAATCATTGATAATTTATAAGACATGAACAGTTTTTTGTCATTGTCAGCATTTCAGATATCTATTATAATAGACCTTCAAGAAACATACGAGTATAAGTACCTACCCAATATTTCATCATATTTATGATATTACAGATTGCTTTAAATACTTACTTAATAACTTAACTGGTTATTTAATTATCGGTTTGCTAGGTAATACATACGAAGAAGCCATGTAAGAAAACCTCTCAAACTGTCGCACTGTTCTTGACCCTCCCCTTACAATCATAGCTATCCCTAAAACAAACTACATAAAAGCCTATTTTTAGCGACATCCGCCTTAATGAAGAGGGCACGCCCCCGCTTCGCTACATCGCGTCCACCAATCGCAGCGTTTGAAACTGTTGCGAGCTCCCTCATTGGTGGAAACTGTATCAATACTGTTGCAACGTAGTAAGTACGTAACGCGAATGGTGTTTGAAATAAGAACGTCTTTCTACCCAATAGAGGTTTTGCCTCCTGCGTAGAATACAACACCGTGACAATAAATACAATATCGTTTCTATATCTCTTGACTCTGGGAGTTAACTTCCTGTATCGTGTCGGCACGACTTCAGTTGTACGAGTATAGCTCGTGCTGTCGTAAGATTAGCTAGTCAGAAAGGGCTGGTAGCAAGGCGTACTACCCAGACTGGTATGATGCGCAACACGGACTTTAGTATTGCATCACTCGTGGAAGCTTTAATGTAACGCAGTTGGAGGTTAATAATAAAAATTACGATACAGAAAGTAATTACTATAGAAATTACTCGAATTGTGTTGACCATTTTCTGCATTTCTTGCGCCTAAATCGGTTTTAATTCTATAATCATTCCAAAACTCTTCTCTTTACCAGTTTACACAACAATTTATAAAGGAAACTAGGTAGCCAAATTGATAGAAATAGTACCTACAATTTCCGTTCATCGTCGCCAACGAAACAAACATCAACCCGTACTCAGATATATATAGGTAGGTATGTCTTTATGTCTATTGCTGAAAATATGTGTAAACTTGTACGATGAAAGACAAAGGGCTCCATAATCACCACAGATTAGTGACGGCAGTTTGTTGTTATTAGCAGACAGAATACTTGCGCCTTACTCTTGAAGATTCCTCGCCCAAATATCTTTATCGTACCTTGATCAGTTTTTGTGGTAAATCATGCCTAAAGTGAAGAAAAAGAAGATAAATAAATAGCTAGATGTTTTAGAATATTGATAACATCAGTGTAGCGGCCATGGCTGATTTTTAATTTTTGAATTGGCCTTTGTTTTTTATCTTTGTATTACGGACGCTTCTAACGTGCATGTCTTTCTACATTGTTCTCACATGTATAATTTCAACATGAATGATGTAACCAATACTTTGTAACAATTTATTTTATTTAAAAGAGTGTCCGTGGAGTTTCTTGCCCGTTCTTCTCCATAGGTACCTACTACTACGCTTTGGAATGGGCAACTAGCTTCATATTTTTGACTGACCGATTCCTTGACAATTCAAAAGTGCCTGTAATGGTTTAATTGAAATAAATCATTTGAGTTTGAGTTTGAGTCAGACTGATTTCAGTAATGTGCGGCCTATATTAAAAGCCGTTACGTTAACGAATGAACTTCGTAGCGGGCGCGCTACGAAGTTGCGAAATTGCTACACACCTCGTAGCAATGTCTACGAAGTGCTACGTCAAATTATTACGCAATATGTTTAGGGTACCTAAAACGAGCCTTAAGCTCGTTTTAGGTATTATTTTTTGTACGTTTGTATATATGTATGTTTGTTTGTAATGCATAAACTCAAAAAATACTTAAACGATTTATTTTTATTTTTTTTCTTTCATATTCTTTCACCCATAGAAAGCTACATTATCAGTGGAACAGGCATATTTAATTTTTCAAAAATATTGAGTTTACTGCGAAAATCGCAATAAAGTAAGTAACTAAAAAATAATGACTTTAAAACGCAAATATTTATTACCTTGAATTAAAAATTTGCGTTTTAAAGTCATTAAGTTGGCGTGCGCTGCGAAAAATATTGATGATACATAAAGGAGTTACCAACATAGCCAGCAGAGTAAGCAAGCTGAAATGGCAGAGGGCTGGCCATGTTTGTTGAAAGACCAATGCCTTGTGGAGTTGACGAGTCCTGGAGTCGAGACCGCGTATAGGCAAGCGTAGTGTGGGACGCCCCGCAGCTAGATGGACCGACAACTTTAAAAAGGTGGATGGGACAGACTGGATGCAGAAGGCGGTCGAGAGGTTGTTGTAGAGCAGCCTGGGAGAGGTCTATGTCCAGCAGTGGACTGCGATAGGCTGAGTTGATTGATTGATGTCCAGCAGTGGACTGCGATAGGCTGAGAATTGATGATGCTAAGAAAGCCTTTTAGGTTCCCGACAGATCTGCTATACAACCACGTTCCGGTAGTTCGAGTACGTCAACTATACATACTCAGTGCCGCTCTGCATGCACACAAATCTATTACAAACAGACCTGACTACCAAACCCTGCTATCAAGACGTATCTTACACGTCCCTCCTCCTGATGCAAACGGTCTTCTGGCCCGACGGTGCCCTCTTACTCACACACTCATATCTACAATAAAATAAACAAGCGCTGTAATACTAAAGGTCTTAACACCCACTCGTTTAAAATAATGACAAAAACTTTGGCTTCTCTCCAATTTATTTTAAATTATTTTAGGAAATTTATTTTGTAACAATGGACCAATAAATTATTCTTAATTAAATACACAAACTGAACGAGCTCAGTAATGCTTCGTTTTATCAGAGTTTCAATCTATAATGAAATAAGTTTGAGTGTCTACCAGTAACATTCTAGTGTTTTAAGTAACTCGCTTGAAGTACCAATATTATAACTAAGTAGTCAAAATTTGACAATGTTGTCAAGTTGATAACCTAATAACTTTCTTGTTCTAGGCTACTCTTGGTTAAATAATTGAGACCAAAAAGTTTATATGTTTATCAGCCAAAAACAGACATATTTAAATATAAAATCCATTCATAATCGGAAGACATTTCCTTCGAACCGCCGAAACGACTGGTCCGGCGTTTACAAATCGCACACACACACACAAACACACACGGCAGTCAGCGCCACAAATGACGGCGCTGTGTCACCGACGCTGACGCGACGGTTGCAGAGACCGGGGTTAAGAATAGGAAGGACATGGTAATGAAGGAACACTAGGAAGCGTTGTCTAGTTTTACATAGTAATTAAATATGACATACGAGGGTGAAGGAATGTAATTAAGAAAATAGGAATTGGAAACATCAATTAACTTTCTGTCCTAAATACCTTTTATTAACATTTCTGATGAAATGAAACTCCATGTCGACACAAATGTTACGCATACGACACAGGATAGGTTACATGTACAAGATATACCTACTCTGTAAGCGTAACCAATCTTTCTGTATTATCTTAATTTAATTTAATTTATTATATTTTAACTTACACGCAGTTCTTAACCAAACAAGTAACAAAATAAAATATTAACTAACAGAAGACTTTTGACAGATTTAACAGCGGGTCCCAAACTAGGCACAGACTGTATCTTGATGAACCAAATTATACACAAAGTTAATAATTTAACGTGATCTGCTAGCGCAATATCAAAAATTAAAATTCATTAAATCATTACATAAATAAAATTAACAACATTTTACAAAATATACAAAAATGTGAGTACAAAGAAACCAATAGATTACACACAGAAAACAGTTAATGTGAGTGAGTGTGCAGGAGTGTAAGTGTGTGAGTGAGGGTATGTATTTTTAAACAGAGAGTGTGCAGGTGTTAGCTTGTGCTACAAAGTAAACTTTCAGTTTCCTCATAAGTTCGGCCCAGCAACCATTCTTTTAATTTAGTCTTGGCGTCAGAGTATTTGTTCGGTATAGTGGAGGTTTCGCTTATAGCATTGAACACTCGTATAGGTAAATACGACGAAAATCTGGTAGAAAAGAGGGCTTTTGTTTTTGGGAAGGGGGATTCTTTCAGCTGTTTTCAATGAATGGAAACAAAAATTAAAATAAATTGACTTACAGTCAAATAAAATAATCCAAACAATTATATGAGCTCATATAATGAGCTACCGTACCGCTACCTTCTACCTAACAATTATTGTTAGGTAGAAGGTACACAGTTGGAAGGTACACAGAAATAGGTCTAAAGTTCGTGGGGTCTGATGTGCTGCCCGATTTAAACAAAGGTATTATTTTACTACCCTTCATTAAGTCAGGAATTACACCACAGTTAATACATTTATTAAAAATAATTGCTAATTCAGGCGCTACAGTGTTGATTATGCATTTCGCAACCTCTTCGGAATTTCCCCATAGATCAGCAGTTTTTTTTAACATTGAGTGTATTGAAAGTTTTAATTATATCTCGAGCACTAACATGGTCGAAATTAAACTCATGGTTACAAATATCAACATTTTCTTTCAATATGGACTCGGCAACAGTGGGTGAAGAATTTAAAGATTTGGTGGTTGAGACTGGAATATCTGCAAAGAAATTTTCAGAAACTGTGGCAAGTTCTAAATCTTTTTTAATAACTGTATTATTAATATTAAGGCTGTAGTCACTACTACACTTTCTGTCTCTACCAGTCTCATTGTTTATAATAATAATAATAATTTATTTTATTTCAGACAATGCTAGTCCATATTGCATACAATCAAATGAATAAAAACAAAAATTAAAATTAAAAAACCAAATAAATAAAAATTGCGAATTAAAATAGATATTAAAATTTGTGAAATAATTACATAACATGTCAGAATTATATAAAAATAAAATAAAATGTCAAGTACTTAATAAATAGAAAATTGCGAATTAAAATAAACATTCAAATTTGTAATAATATGTCAGACTCATATAAAATAAAATAAAATGTCAACTGGTAGAATTAAATAAAAATATAGAATAATAATAAAATAATATAATAAAATAATAATACATAATTAAAACAATAATAAATAATAATAATATAATTATGTATTTATAATTTCCCAAGAAGTTTTTATTTTATTATGACTATTTTTAATTTTTGAGCTTAAATATCGACAGCTTCGCTACAAACTTGTTTAAATAATTTGGAATAGTTATTAACATATTGATAAAATTCTTTACTTTTATTTTAATTTCTTTCTTCGTACAGTTAGTTAGTTCAAGAGTTTAATTCTACTCTTAAATATCCCTTTAGTAGGGTAATTTACTATTAAGTTTGTTTTTGAAACTCTCGAAGCGACCTGCAGTTTTTGGCACTACGGTGATATCTCTCTTAGCCACTTTTTTATTTATCTTGTTTACTAAATGTAATCAGCTGTCCACAGTCACTGGTCAGAATCTAGTTTACCTTTTTTTTTTATTAATAGGTAATATATTATCTAAACATGTACCTGATGTGGCGGTTATTCTAGTAGGCTCCAAAAATAAATGATTAAGGTTATATGATACCTATCAGTATTGCGCATTGCGCCCCCAGACAACGGTTAGTAACAACAACTTTTAGGTCACTTTTTATTTTGAATCGACAATGATATTACCAACCACTTCATTAAAAACTAAAAGTTATATTTCTCCACAACACAAAAACGTACTTAACAAATATTCCCTAAATAAAATCTCCCTATCTCATCCACACTATGCCACTCCCCTAGCTGACCAACAAAAACGCCGCTCACTCAGCAACTGCCCATACGTACTCTTTTTCTACTATACTCGACCGTTCACTATACTCGTCCGTTTTACTAGCCTGTAAGTGAATTTGATGGAGGGCCTCCACTCCCAGATATGTTTGTTTTTTTCAACCCTTTCCGTTTGTGTCAAGGAGTTCTTTTTGTGGCTGTAAAGTATGGTCGCGTGCGGACAGAGTTCGAATCCAGTTAAAAGTTAATTCTGTGATGCTTTTTTGGGGTTTACAAAGGTGTAAGTAATGCAAGCTGTAGGCTTATTGATATGTATTTTATTGAGTTAGAGGTATTTTGTTCGAATGATAATAATGTATACTTTTTTCGCAAGTGGTATCAAGGAAAGGAAATTATGATGACTGCAACAACCGTCACCAGCAAACAATGTAACCACGAACTCTTTAGCCAAACATTGTGACTGGTAATATTTTTATTTTCTGTAATGTGGACATTATGCCTACCCCTTTGAAGACAAAGGAGTGAATGAATGCATGTTTAGAGTGTAGCAATAGACATTAGAAAACTTTAGATTTAATCACAGACAGCAAAATCAATCATCACTACTTATATTGTCATGTTATGCGTACTTTTTGTGGTAAGTACCTAGCTATTTTGAGTCAAGCAGTGACATCTGTTAACGAATAGTATAATTACTTTGTTCAACTATTGTCTGCTATTGGTAATGTTAGTTCTATTCGCCACTAGATGGAACTGTTTTAATTCAGCATTAATAAATATAAATGGCGCTAATTACCTATCATACAGTAAAATATTTTTAATAAAGACACTACATCTAAGCTAGAATAAGGTCTCCCTCATAGTCTTCCACAACTTTTTCTCCTTGTATTACCATTTCTGACCGCGAACAAATCTCTTCGTGCCAAATTTTACAGATAAGTACCTGTCTAGGTAGTTTGAATTGGAATTAGGCTGGTCATAGAGATGCATAAGGGGCAGGGCAGACGGCAATCAGGGGTGTAGAAGACAGGCGGTGCGTCTTCGCCGACGAAGGCCTTGGAAACGTAAAAACGATGAATGCATCGCGATTGTGTTTCAACGGCATGCATCGATAATAAAAGCCACTCCATACAGTTTGCCGAGCTATGTCGTATATGCAGTTTCGGTGTTGGTCCCAAAGTATAGTTGTTTATAATGATGAGTACAATGACCCTTTTCAGGCTTTCAGTTATTTCAATCACCTACACCGTGTAAATAAGACTACTAGGTATCCACATCTACTATTTATTTAAACAAAACAAAGCAACACCACAGAATGCACCACACTTTTAAGTAAAAATCTGAAATAGGTAGTAACGGTACAAACATCTTAAGTCACGCGCCAAACCTAAATATTGTTACAAACAACAGGCGATTGCATGTGGCAAACACAGCGAGGTTTACAAACACACCAACACCACATCCTGCGGCTGTCGACGAGCGCAGCCCTCATTACCCAGTGCACCATGACTTAGGAACATTTACAATCATCTGGCGCCCCTGTAGTATACACTACGTCATGATTTAGCTGTATTAGTATTAGGAGCACATTATTATACCGGCTTGTTATATCGTAGGAGCTGCCAAAAGTAAGTGGTTTTTCTTTTCGAACCTCTCGTTGTAAGTAAGTTGCCTGAACTTATTTCAATAATAAGTTTTGTAGTATAAGTTTTGTGGGTATTCTGTGAGGTTTGGGTATTTTAATTATTGAATAAGCGAAAACATTTGATGACTCTCCCCTTTTTTAGTTAAGAGCGTTTATTCTGAAAGTTGGCAACGTCGTAAATAGCTGTCAAATATTTGCCTGTTTTGATTAATTTGGAAATAATACTGTATGGAAATAAGAAATGTGGCTAACTAAGTTACTAGAATATTGATTATGATATGCAATAATTAATATTGTAACACCGAATATTTAGTTTTAGGCGTAAAAAAAGCATTTCGAAAGTTTCCAAATGCTTTGTATACTTACTTGTTATGACGGTTTATATTATTATTATTTTTTTCTTTCTTTGGACATCAATTAATTCAGTGACAAATGTTTTTACTAAAATTTATTTAATATGACGTTAATGATGCAATAATTATGACAAATACCAATTGATATTTATACTTACATTATTTTCTCTAATGGTTATTATGTTACTTGAATGATTTTATTTTGTTTTTCTTTTGACATGTAATTGTAAATTTTAAAGATTGTACACCCCATGGGTATGTTACAGTGATACTTTGTTATAATACTAATTTTAAGAGCTGAATTTCCACCTGTGACAAACAATAAATAAATCTTGAATCTTGAATCTTTTATTACGCCTAAAACGGGTACAACATCAAATTCAATGTTACAATTGCATAACATAATCAATATTCTAGTAACTTAGTCACATTTCTTATTTCCATACAGTATTATTTCCAAATTAATCAAAACAGGTAAATATTTGACAGCTATTTACGACGTTGCCAACTTTCAGAATAAACGCTCTTAATGGTAAGGTAGGTACTTACTTTTGCTTCTCACGTTGTTAACCGCTAGATTAGTATAAGTTCAGAGAAATTGTTATCTCCCAAAAGACAATGTTGAACCACATTTAACGTTTTAGTTTTCCCTGCAAACACCCATCGTTCAGTTGTTAATGCTATAATACTACTTACGATGAACCTGGCAGTAGGATGTGAGGGTGTGACGCCAAAGTTATCAGTCGGCATCGCTTTATCACAATATAAACAAAATGGTCCCAAAGAAATAATGGAAGATGTGACTCGGGCACCACCAACACAGAAAGAATGACATAAACAAGACTCATGGTTTATAAAACACTCAAAAATGTGTAAAAACCTTTCCTTTCATATCCATGCTAAACTATTTAATTTGTTCCAGATACACAAACTAGAAATGACGCGGCTTCATTTCACACTGCTCATCTCAACATTTTACTTCATCTGGTCTCATGCGATGATGATAAGAAACGACGCACTCATTTCTAAGATGGTGTCCGACTTCCAGAAAGATAACTCGATGGCTCTGCAACAGCAGCAACAACAACAGCAGCAACAACAACAACAGCAGCAACAACAACAGCAACAACAACAACAGCAACAGCAACAACCTAAGAATGTTCTAGCCATGATGCAAAACGTGCTGTGTAAGAACTTCCCCACCGTACCGTGCAACATGATCGTCCAAGACGAAACCCTTAAGAACCTCATACAACGCTCCATACAGCAGCTGAAGTACAAGAAACTATCCATGGATAAAACGACCCAGACGCCCGCTGTGTACCACTTACCTTTATTCCCAACAATAAACAGCGAAGACCTGTCAAATTTTCTGCAAGTTAGCGATTCAGGATACTACAAAAACAAGCAAGACAAAGCAAGTAACAAACATAAAAAGAGAAAGGCTAATATTAATGTAGAAATAAATGGAGAGAAAGAACCGAAGAAACATTCGAAATTAAAGAAAGACAGCGCAAGGACGCTGTACAACGGACGGAAGAAGATCAGGAAGTTCTATCCTCACAAGATAAAGTACAAAGACAAGTTGAAGGGGAGGAAAGACTTCGGAGACTACTCGGAGGAGAAACTGTCGATGTCTGTGGAGGTCCCGGACATGAACATGGGAGGAATACTGGAGATAAGCAGGAAGAGAGACAGAATGAACTACAAAGCGGACGCCGAGGCTGGAGAGGATCCTCCCGTGTGGCGGATAGACTATCTGAAGCACGGCGATCCGGGCCTGAACATGTTCGGGTACGAACCAGACAGGCTGAAGGAGAAGCTGGTGAAGACCGGCCCCAACGTTATCGTCTCAGAGGACATTGTAGAACAAGCTTCGAGAAAGGGCGTGATGCATCCAGATGTGTACATTAAGAAGAACTACATCAGGAAAAATGCTCTTCTTGAAATGAACTCCGACTCCCTAGACTAAGTATTTTTAGTGGTATAAATAAGGATTTTTTCGAATAAAGTATTAAGTTGTACTGTGTATTTTGCCTACACCTACACCTTTAAGATATATTATTTATCTTAAGGAATAAGATTTTCATATAAACGAAATAAACCTTTCCACCCCTTTAGATGGTAAATTTTCCAAAATTCTTTCTTATCTCTCGTCTCTATAATGTATAAATACAAAGAATCTACTGTGTAAATATGGGTTTTATAACTTCAGTACTTAGTTTCGGTTTAGTGATGAAGAGTCAGTCACCGTTACACCAACTCAACGCATATCTCTATATGTATATGTAATTATTATAATAAATTCTATACTTGAAATTATTCATTTATACCGATTGGTCATTTTCGATAACCACTATGAATGTTCTAATTCTAAACTATTGAGGCTTCAATAAGGTATTCGCAAGAATTTGAACTGGCAGTACCTATCACAAGCTATTGCGTAGATTAATTATTATCTACGCCAATTTCGATAATTTTGTTTAGAGCATATTTTTACTATATTACCTACATCCTACATCTACTTATGACACACGTGTGCTGTGTTGGTCATTACACTCGAGGCGGTATGATAAGGTGGCCAAGTGTGTAATGATCAATGCCATAAAAATATAAATATCTATGATCAATGCACACGCGTTTCATAAGATGTTTTTCAACACACTTGCGAGGGCAAAAACAGACTTATTGTCAGGTCCCTCTTTTCCATTGGGCCCTCTGGGTAAGTGGCCAGGATCCCGTGATCGAAATAGAGTCGGGAGACCCCGGCCTGCCCTCAAAAAATCATTATTTCCATTCTACGTAATATTAGTACCCGATTCAACGACAAAGATACAAGATATTTATTTTGTAGGTAAAACATGAGTGTAGAATTATACAGGTCTTAAAAATAATAAGAGGTAGCTACATGTTTTGCCAATCATGGCGTACAAAATTAGTCGCACTAAGACAATTATTACAAAAAGATAATTATAAAATCGTTAATAATAAATTAAAACAATGACTTACAAAGAAAAAAAAAAAAAACAGGATTAAATTAAAATGTCAACAACTTAAATTCAATTTAAGTAAAATACAGATTAGAAAAAATAATAACACAGGTACACATTCCAAATTCTATTGCAGAAGATTATCATTTAAAAAGTCATCTACAGCTACGCTGTAACAGCACTTTTAAATTTGGTTAAAGGTAAACATTTAACAGCATCAGGTATTTTATTATAGATAATGGGTGTCCTACCAAAGAAGCTCTTTTTCAGTATAAGGCAGTTTTGCACTTGATTGGACACAACAAAGTCTGATATTGAGAACGAATAAATAATTGATTTGCCATTTGCAGTGCGATTTACGATAACTTTCTAGCCCCAAACTTATGAAATACTAGTATTATGTTTCTTTTATTGGCTTTATATAATTTAATTAGGTTTAATTGAATATTGAAAGAAATTCAATTTGCCAACTATCAAAATAGGTACCTAAAATGGGTGCTCCCATTTTAGGTAGGTACCTATAATGCGGCAATGACATAATAATATGAATATATATATATTTTGCTAACCTTTTATAACAAGCTACCCTTCTTTCCTTCTTTCCTTCTTTCCTTCTTTCCTTCTTTCCTTCTTTGCTAGATTTGCCTTTTGATGCGTTTAAAGCTAAAGTAAAATCCAACCTTTGTTCAAAGGCATACTATTCTATCAACGACTACTTAAACGATAAGAATGGTTGATCGCTGTGACAAGACAATGTTCATGTTCTTTCTCCAGAATTAGCTTACCTACTGACAGGTTATATGAGTTATATAATTGTTTATTTTTATTTGACTGTATTAAGTCAATTGATGTTTATTTTATATTCATTTGTTATTGACATAATTTACTCATTACAATTTTTTTTTTTCTACTAGTTGTATTACAATGTATATGGTTAGCTAGCGACCTTGACAATTGATCATATATTATTCTTGCCTAACTGATTATTTATTATGTGAGGCCTTCCAACGCTTCGTCTTCCGGTACGTGGTCGGACTGGTCGGCACTCCAGAACCTTTTGGCCCCATCGGCCAACTGTTCCGCGAGCAATGTGCCCTGCCCACTGCCATATAAGTTTGGCCATTCTTCGGGTTATGTCGGTTACCTTGGTTCTCCTGCCGATCTCTTCATTTCTGATTCGTGAATGATTTTTAATAATAGACATTATAATTCTTAGGTATTATGAAATTCAGGCTTTTGAAAATCGTAACATCGTATTCGGAATAAAATATTTCGGAGTATTTGGGCGTTCCCGGTATACGGTGCTAAAGCCTTTACGGAATCCCGCTTATTCGGAGGGCTGGAAGTCGTCAAACCTGAGCGCGAAACGGTTCGTGATGACTCTTGAAAACAACTTTTAGACATGGCTCAGAAGTGAGATGGGCCTATAACTCTTTAGCAGGGCATTGTTACCCTTTTTAGGGTTCTGTAGTAAACAAGGAACCCTTATAGTTTCGCCATATCCGTCTCTCTGTCTGTCCGCGGCTTAGCTCAGAGACGGTTAGTACCAGAAATCTGTAATTTGGCATGGGTATACATACAGGGTGTAAAAAGACACATCACAAAGCCGTAAACTACGCATACTGTACGTATAGCTAAGTAGCTTTGCGCAAAAATTATTGCTGGGAACCGTATTTTTTTTTTTTTAATAAAAAAAAACAAGTTTTTATTGCGCGCAATGTAACGCGAACCCATGCTTGAATGAACGGATTCAGTGTTAGTTAAGCTCCGCCCCTACGCTACGTAGGTAGGTACTTGTTGTTCATTGCGTTTTTGTAACTTCAAATGCGTAATCTGTTAAGATAAATCTAAAATTCAGGTAATGTTTGTTTGGAAAAAAGTTTCGTATTATCGCATAGAATTCATTTTCGTGAAAAAGTAAAAAAAAAAATGCGACTTTGACCTTCAATATCTCCAGAACCAGTGGATTCCCAGGTATGGTCTAGTGAAAAAAAATGATGCAAATAATGGGTAGAATATGTGGCTTTCGGCTTCGGAAAGTGTCTTTTTACACCCGATATTAATCATGCCGCCAAAGAGGTAAAATAAAATCAAGAAATATATTTTTATGTAGGGAAAATAAAAAATATGTTGTTTTTCTCGTCTATCCCATGGTGTGGGGTGTCGTTGGAAAGGTATTTTAAAATTATTGAGGGTTTGTGAAAATCATTTCTCAATTCAGGGATCTGTTTGCGAAATATTAAACTTAAAGTGCTAATTTTTGTTAGAGTCAAGTTTCCTCCCCCTGTGCCAGCTAAATGGTTGTACTTGGATTTGTGAAAAAATTCACAGCAGTAGTACATATAACGAAATTAAAAGAAAATCTATCACAGCTAAGTAGACTTTACAGGTTAACGAGTAATAATCGACTAACTTAAATTGCAGTTCGAATAACATGGTCTCCCGTACATTCCGTATGGGAGAAAATGTTTTTCAACTAAAATGTTTAGTTTGTTCTTGGGTTCAATTTATCCCAACTATGGAACCCTTCATTGTGCGTGGTCCAACACGTACTTGGCCGGTTTTTTTTTAATAACGGAATCAAACAGCTTGTGGGGGAATTAAGAACGGATTTCCATCTTTAAGCGAATGTCCAAAATATTGTTGGTAAAAATTTGATTTGTAGTAGGTACCTACTTTCAAACTCAAGCAGCCAGGGGGTTACTAGACTTTCATTGTAATATAAAAAAATGTTCAAGATGTTATTGCCCATAGGACAACAGCACTTTTTTTTCTAGCCGGCCCTTTAATTTTTGTTTACGAAATGAATGATGTTCTTGGCACACATATATGAATGTATGTGACCCAAACAGGAACGTGTAACGTAAATAAATGAATTTTGAACATGGGGGTTACTTTTCGGAAGCAAATAGGAAAGTAAACAAAAAGGTTGAAATTTTCATTAAGTTTGCAATAGGACACACCATTTTCGAGATATAGGTAGGTACGCAACAGAAAAGAAAAAAAGATACAGTACTATTTTTACACCTGAAGTCGGGGTTTTAGTTCATGACAACTAATTGTATTCCACACCATTTTTAATCGCGATTAAAAATACTCATATTTAATTAGACAATAAAATTTTTTGGTGAAAAACGTCTAATTCAGAATAGCAAAATTGCCATTTTCACTAAATTAATAACTCAGTGCCATCTTAGTGCTGTCAAACCAAAATATAGGTAGTCAAGTTGTGTCACTTTAGTCTATTTCAGAATGGGAAATCGTGGTTTAACAAGAATAAACTAAATTTAGGTGATTTTTAGTCTAGTTTAGAGGTATTTGTGACAAGAGAATCGGCACCATTGTGCGTTCAAACTTACATTTGCAGTTGGGATGTATGGGGGAACATGTTTGTCTCTAATGCTCAGGGCTGGTTATTTTGGGCCAAATTTAGCATTATAAGAGCTGTGTACAAAAAGCAAAACAGCCCAGAGTTTTAATCAAAATCTGTTGTCCAGTGACTATAGGTAGGTACAGCCATAATATGTGCTGCTTGGGATGCGACGTTGCTAACATGATGAAATAAATACACGATCAATCACAATCTGAATCATTTTGAAGCAGATTGCTAATCCATTACATCATAAGTTCGAAAAAAAATCTGCTTAACAACGTAAATATCGCAATGTATGTTGTTGAACTGTCAAAATTATTAGTAAATGTGTTACGCAATTAGATAGCTGGCTACCTATTAATTAGCACATGAATAAAAAACCGAAGGAAAGCTTCCTAACCAGAGTTCAAAATTCTTACCTACTTTTACAGTAGGGTTGCCAAAACCTATTTTTATAGTAGGGTTGCTATATTTTCCCGAGACACCGTCGGGACATTTTATTGAAAGGATTTTTTTGTAGGTGAAATAAAAAACGATTTGGGAAATATCTACCTATTTTTAATTACTGAAGATACAATCGTTTTTTTTATATTTATCAGATGATTTCACCTGGGACAATAATTGTCGGTTACCATTTACAAATTTGTAAAATTTTCACGACTCATTTTAAAAACTAGCCAATTAAGTCAGATCTTGAAATCATCAAATCAAATTGTGTTTTACATTTATTTTAGAATGTTGTACGTATAAATAATTTTGAGGATTATCTACAGAACTTGGCACCCATTTAGATCTCAATTCTTTTGTCGGCGAAGTCGCCAAACATGCACATTCTTAATATTGAACTTGGCTCCGTTACCACAATTATGTTTTTGATGGGATAGCTAATTACTTGACAAAATCCTTTGGATATACAAAAAAAGAAATCTCCTTGGTATTCCTACCGCATTTATAGCAAATAAATGACTTTGACTACTATTGTTTGTATAAGTACCACAGTTTCCCGACAGTATCGCTGCAAGTGGGCACACCCTAACTTTGTCTTCTTATAGTGTATTATGTGCATCCTATTACTATTATACTAACTAAGAGAGGAATTTAATTGATTATTCAGCACAATAAGTAACACATCTTACGCGTGAACACAGCAAAACTGTAAAATATAATAAAAGCGCCTGGTAATAATATGTAGAAATATTTTGAATTGTTGAATGTGTTGCTCAGTATTTAAACGCAGGAGTCGAAAGATTATAAAGTATTTATGTTCGATGTTTACGACAAACCGGCTTTTTGTGATAATTTATTACCATGAGAAGAGACACAAATAATCCACTAAAAATAATCACCAAGCGATTCCCTGCTATCTTTAGAATACTTTCGCACGTTGTAATCTAAAACAATGCTTATCGCCAGCGATTAGAGTCCAACTGTCCTGTTATGAATTAATAAACATTCGTCGAGAGAAAACATCTTTATCGTGTAGTTTCCGCCTGAGCAGCCGCAGAGAGTAGACGTTAACGATGTCACGACCAGTTTTATCTACTCATGTGTTAGATACATCTACTGGAACTCCTGCAGCTGGGGTTTTTGTTGAATTATACAAACAAAAGGACAGTACCTGGACACTATGGCACAGCACTATGACCACCACTGATGGGAGAATACAGTTTCCATTTTCAAATGACTCGATGGCAGCGGGGACTTATAAGTTGTTGTTCAAAGTTGGTGATTATTATAAAATGATTGATAAGGAAACTATTTATCCGTTTGTCGAGGTACGTACTATTTACTTTGTTTGTTACCCTTACATAGCTACTATATTGTTTTGTGAGGAATTATCTTTAGATGCAATATTTTATTAAATTACCTCCTTTATGTGAATTATAAACGTATCTTTAAGTAGGTCCTATTATTATGATGTTCAAGTGCCTTTTATGTGCCTAATTCAAATAAACTATTTGTCTTTGACTTTATCGCACAAAAAATGCGCGTATTCCACAATTTTCATTCAGCTAGTAGGTAGTACCTACCTAGGTATCGAGAGCACATGCCAACACATTTTAAAAATGATTGTCTTTCATTCAGCTTCATCAAGCGAGGCAGTAACATTATTAATTAATGAGATTAATGCTTACGAAATATTGTTGTTTACGAAAAGTCAAAAACCATCGATCAAAAACATGATTTTATAGTAGGTAGGTAAAAGTTTGTTGTTTAGTTCGCAGCAAACCTTCAAACATGAACTACTACTTTGTTGCATTACGCTTTTAGAAACATGATAAGGTTATCTTATCTGCAATGTAAATAATAAATTCGCTATTACAATGTCATGCCACTATTTCCTCTACCAAGGGGTCAAAGTGTATTGACCTAACCTTTAGAGCGATATTTCGCTTTATGTTTTCATGTTGAGCAAAATCAAGTTGTAATTGAATCATTTGCTTATAATTGAATTTCTACAAAACAGTGGCTTATCTGTGCTACCTACCAACTACAATCAATGCCTGTACAATAATACAAAATATACTAAGTAGATCAATTTTTTTATAACAGCGCCATCTATCATACCACGATGCACCCACCAATACATACTAATTTTTCAATTCGACACTAGATGACGTTGCATTCCACTAAACCGAAATTATTTTGTTCTCTGAATTATTTGGTTCCCCTATTTTTCAGATAACGTTCAACACCAAAGACGGCCAGCACTACCACATACCCTTGCTGCTTAGTCCCTACGGCTACTCCACTTACAGAGGCAGTTAATCTTTAATTTATAATAAACCTACCTTTTAATTTCTCAGTTGCCTTTTTATTAAGTAATCTTATCATTTGACCTTGATCACGCCAGCCAACTCTAGTTTTGCTGGAATATCTCTGCTTAGTCCGTCATGGATCCATTAGCTCCACAAGCTAGGTACACCTAGGTACCTATAGAACCAAGGTGGACAAGTAGGTACCTACACTTGACTAACAAAAATGTTCTGTTAAAAGCTTAATATTTCGCAAACGAATCCCTAAATCTAAAAATGGTTTTCACAAACTCACAATATTTTTGAACGAACGACCTTTCTAACGATACCCCACACCATAGGGTAGATGAGAAACATTACCAGTTTACGTGTAGGGGAGATACCCTAAAAATATATATTTTTCTTGATTTTATTTTACCACTTTGTCGGCATGATTTGGCATATGTATACATATGCCAAATTACAGCTTTCTAGTACTAACCGTCTCTGAGCTAAGCCGTGGACAGACAGACGGACATGGCGAAACTATAAGGGTTCCTTGTTTACTACGGAACCCTAAATACAGTAGGTAGGTACTTACTGTATTTTTTTTCTTTTCTTTTGCTTATATCTCGAAAATGGCGTGTCCTATCGCATAAATAATGAAAATTTCGACCCCCTTTGACCCCCATTCACCCTTAAAATTAACATGTTGGTAATAATTTTTCATAATTATTTTGCATAGGTACAAAAAGTAAAAATTCCATATAAAACGTCAAGGCTCCACTGCGCGTCCCCGGCTCTTAAAAAAAATTCACAGGGAAGTACCTACCACGTGGAATCGAGATTGTCAAATTCGATTTTAGTAATAGTTTAGTTCAGTGTACAAGAGAATCGGCACCAATATCATCATTTTCTACTTGAAAGTTTCATGACTACAGGAAGTAAAAATAAAAAACAATAATTACACTTTTACATTTTATATTGACGCTCAATAAAAACTTAAGCAATCTAAAAAACCTGAAAAATTGTATCTGTTCGTAATGAACTAGTTATTAATTAATTACTTCTCACTAATTAATTATCTACAACATGATTACCTATGTCATAGAAAAACGAATCATATTACGATATGCCAGGTTGCGGTTATAAACTTTTAGTTAGGGAAAATTAGGTCACTATGTAATTTGTATTCATTAATAACTGACTAGGTATTACATCATTACGCTATTTTAGAAGGTGTAAAGTATCCAATCGATTTACTAATTAGAACCTCTTTTTCTAATGCATGAGTTGAGCCACTGAGCCAGAAAATTGGAACACCGTTTCATAATTAATGAGATTGTTACTAGAAAGAGAAATGGCCAACAAAACTTAGAAAAAGTTGTTTTTCGTGGTAGTAATTTGTAGTTATCGCGTTTGATTTATTTATTCAATAAATACCATAACGTAACATAATATTATTACGTTCTATGTGCTTGAAGGTCCCTACATACCTCTGTGTTTGAGTTTATACAATAACATTCCTATAATATTGTAAATAAATGAGTTTGCTGTGGGTATATTACTTTCTATTATTACCTACCTATCAACATAATAAGTAGCTATATAATTTTAAAATATTTATAATGGAAAATTCCTATAATTAGCCTAAATTCTACAAAAACTAGTTAAATTCCCGATTGAACCAGGGATACAGCTGTATAATACTTTATATACTAGAATACTATAAATTATTGCGTTCTTCAAATCGTTGACCATTAATAATCTAGTTATTCAGAAAATAAACACTTCACTAACAATAAATTGTACCTAATTAGAATTATCTAAATTAAATTGCCTACAATGTGTTGCTAAATCACTCTTAATATTAAAGTCAATTAACCACCCTGCCACAATTTATTTGTTAGACTGCCAATTATTAAGTCTAAGATATAACTAAAAATAAATGCAATGCATGTTTCATTGTCTTTAAATATAAAATATACTCCGTGAAACTCAACTAAGTGCCTATGTACATTAGAAATAACAACTAAACATTTTTAATAATATAATAAATTCTTTAAAAATATAAATTTAAAAAAATAGACATTAACTTTTACAATCTATAGACTATAAGTTAAATTGGAGCGCACATCACTACTAAAAAAATTGCTTTCAATTTGTAATCTCACAATTATTTGTGTTCTACTCTATCTTATCTATGAGTATACAGGTTTGTTATAATGTTTGGCAACTCGCAGCAGCGTCTGGCATGTAGTCTCTGTAAGGTAAATGGTCATATTCATCAGTAAACTGCCGTGGGTCGGTTTAGACACCGTTTCTTCATACACAACACTACAGTCACAGTCTATCACATCTCTGTCCATATGTCCCGTTTCTTCGTTGCTTCGACTCGACAGCCCTATGCCGTGCGCTAACATCTTTAGCAATATTTATTACTGAACCTTACCCGATATTGTTGAAGATATTTAAAGACAAAGGAAATATTGAGTTTGGAATAAATTAACTTTATGGATTGCAGTCTTCGTTGTAATAATCCTTGAGTACTACCTAGTTGAAAAGGTCACAGTTCAATACAAATAGTTATGTTATAGCTGATTTAGGTCATAAATTTTCCTGATTTACTTATTCTGCTAGAATTTTAACTTTTAACAAAATCACATTTTACTGAAAGGAAAAACTTAACATATCCCTGATGACACCTGTGTTTTATCGATACACCAAAAGTTCATATCTAGAAGATTTCCACCTTGAGAATGCTTAACATGCCAATTGCCACAGAATTTCAAATAAGTCAGACCTCGGCAGACTTAAGCTTGAAAGATATTTGAATATCAGAATTCCAGTTTCCTTCATGTTTTTATACATTTACCTGTTTGGGGCTGCGAAAAAAACATGATTAGGGTACAGGAATATTGTGATTCAGCCAGAATCAATACTTACCATGTAGGACGTCGTGATTTCTGAGTGACGGCCCTCAGAAGAAGCAATGAGCGCCGACATCTAGTGTAGTGAAATCAGAATCAAACCATTAGAATCAGAATATTTTTTGCATACCAGTGCACCACAACCTTGGACCTTATTGACATGATCATAATGTCTTTATTCACATGAGATCTTGAGGAATTATATTTACTTATTCACATGAGATCTTGAGGAATTATATTTATGAAAGTTGAGTCACTTGGAGGAAATAATTACACTTAAGTCCATTGATAACGCCTACTTCCCACAAACACAAAATAGTTCTTAATGAGTAAAGAATATAAGTATCAGTCTTGTTTCATCTATATTGAAGAACCTTGAGCACCCTGATAACTAGATAAAAATGACACAATATTTCTGACATATTGACTAGAAATGTGTGACTGACCTGTAATCCAACTCTGCAAATGAAAATGATTGTTATGCACAAAGTAATAAAGTTCGAAACCCACCTATTTCCCTTCCTCTTGTCCGACGACCTCTTTATATCTGGCAATCATGAGTTTTTTGACCGTGTCTCTGTAAGTCTCCCCGGGGGTGGGAGTGTAGATGCCTCTCTTCTGTCCTAGACCCGCCAAACTTGGCCGTTGTTCAGCTTCTATGGGCGCGATTCTTCCCTGTTCCTCTTTACCTAGTCCTCTGCCTTCAGACCAGCCCATCTTCTGCAGCATCTTGCCACCAATCGTGTCGACGACAGAGGGAGGCGGCTGCGGCGCCATTGGCGGTGGCATCGAGTCGGACGGGTCATATCGCTTTCTGATGATTGGTGGTTCATCTTCACCGAACTTCAGGCGTCTCTCTGCCGCTCTGTCTCTGTAGCCATTCATTTGCGGGATCAGTTCGTTCTTCTTACGATACTCCGCTAGGTTCTGTTTGTGTAAGTCTGACAGGGACTTGTGTTTGTTCAGCACCTCTGCGGATGGGAAGCGTCGCTTACAAATGAGGCAGGTCAGTTTGGCCCAGTCTATGATGCCCTCGTCGCTGTCAAAGGCGTGTTCTGCGTCGGCCACCCTTTTCATTAAGAACTCGTCTCCGGTTGGCGGGGGAGATAGTTCCCTGACGTGAGTCAAGGAAGGACCAGACCCTAACACTGAAAAGCCTATGTCAGCAGAGCCCTTACTGGCCCCTGTGTCTAAAGGCTGTTCCATTACAATATTGCTTCTAGCATTCTCTTTCTTTTGATTCAAAGTTCGCGCCCACCTCTCCATATCTTTGGCTATCTTTTTGGCAACTTTCACTTTGTCATCTTTATCTTTCTTTTTCTTTTCCTCTGGTTCTTTAGCTATGGTATTCTCAGTGGTGGCTGTTGGTGGGCTAGGCAGTTTAGGCTGTTCAGTATTCTGGTGAGCTTGTGTAGCTGCTATGTAAGTGTTGTTTGTGGCATCCCAGTACATGTACTGGTTAGTTTGACTGTTGTAGAAGTACTGACTAGTACCGTCATAATATAAACCTGTGGCTGGGTCATAGTAGTAGCCAGAAGTCTCATCATACATGAAAGTCCTAACATCAGGGGCGCTATACACTGTTTTTCCATCACCAGTGGGGGCTTTGACTGCAGGGGCAGTTTGTGCAGTAGAAGTCACAAAAACTGGGACACTCACAGGGGTCCAGGCCATGTGACGAGCTTGAGCAGCTGAGATAGCAGATTGAGCAACAGCAGCGGCCGCATTCACGCGGTCTGCCTCAGACATAGCCTGAGCAGATGAAGTGAAATTAGACATTTGAGCATAATAAGAAGAATAGTCTGCACTTGGAGGTTTTGAAATTTTCTTTGGTTCATTATAGAAACTAACAAGGACCTCCCTACCGTCTATCTCTAGTGGGGGCTGCAGGGATGCTAACTCAGAATGAGCGGCTGTAGAATCAGCAATGGAATTAAAATTAATGTAAGCTAAGCACTTTGACGCACCAGTTAGAGTTTCTCTGCCAATAGTGATGCCTGCAATGGAATCTAAAACAGTCTTTGAGCATCTAGCCTTTATTACCTCTAATATTTTCTCTTCAGTAGTTAAAGCATCTAATCTTCTAAATAACAACCGTTTCGTGATGCCAGCACTCTCTGACAAGAGGTTTCTCTCACTGTCACCACCATACACTATGCCATCTGACCTCTTTCCTTGACAGTTCCGTCTGTAGCAGACTTGACGCCTCTTGAAGTTGTACAGTCCACACTTGCAAAACCAATCCCCCGGGGACGCGTTGATGGTCTGGTTATCATCATGTTTGTCTCTGGTGTCGTATTTACTCTCGTAATCTAAGTCCATTCGTTCGCGACTGCCCGAGCGGCTGCTAGACCTAGAACTGGCTTTATGATCCATGTCGCTAATGGTAGGCGGAGACGGCGGTGCCGGCACGTCGCGATCACGGTCGTCGTACCGCTTGGGCGAGCGGCGGCGGTCGCGGTCGCGCGGCCGGTCGTATCGCTCGCGGCGGTAGCGGTCGCGGCGGTCGCGCTCCTCGTCCCTATCGCGGTCGTAGCGGTCGCGCTCGCGGTCGAACCGTTCATGATGATGTCGCTCGGCGCGAGGCTCGCGGCGCTCGGGACTGGCGCTGCGGCGCGGCTCCCACACGGGCGAGCGCGGCCGGCCCTCGGCCCACCTGTCGTCCTCGCCCCACCGCGTGTTCCTCTCGTCACGGCCTCGCCACGACATCGCACACGCCTGTGAACATCACCCGTACGAATAAAGCGACTGTACTCACAAACCGTTCGACGCCGCAGTCCCGTTGCCTCCATGTTGGTTGGCCTATAATCGCCGTTCAATAACCTTTCTCCTCGCCGTACTATTGTTTACCTGTGTAGCAGTCACTGGGACGATAATATAAGCCCTTAATACCACACGGTTTACACTTTACACAATAGTTTTTATAAAATTAAGCAATGCAATTATTAGATCTTTAAAATTATACTCTTATTCAAAGAATATCAAAGCAAATGCGTCGAAGACGCCATGTTTTTTAATACGATTTTGATTTTGACATTTACATTTGTTTGACGTCATAGTTAAAGAGATTTCAAGAGTCGGTGAACTAAAACTACATTACTTAAATAAAACAGCTGTTACTCGATTCCAAGAAATAGTATAATTTTATTAGAAAAACAAAATTAAATGTGTACAGTATGTAATAAAATATCAACTTTGATTGAAGGAAACATACTTTATAAGTATAAAACATCCAAATGCTACAAAATAGGCGTAACAAAGAAAATCGACTATTTAATCAATTTGACGCGTTGTTGACGTACACGTCATCGACTAGCTCAGGGCTGTCCAAAGTACGGCCCGCGGGAAGTTGTTTTAGAGTTAGAGCAACGATTTGCAGTTTGAAATTAGAGAACTCAAATCCATTAACGATTGCTATTGAAAGCGTAAGACTGACTACCAATAGGAATTATAATAGACAAGAACAACGCTAAAATCGCGAAAAAAAACAGCTTTTCCCTAAATATATTTATGTTCGTCTATCTCGTCGAAATGTAGGGAACAGCTGATTTTTTTTTCGCGATTTCAGCGTCGGTCCCATAGTGAAAGTTATTCATAATGACGAGTACAATGACCCCTTAAGAGGTAAGGTAGAAGCTAAGTTTGCATACAGTATGTAAGGGTAAACACCGTTGTCACTCAAACCATAGACCTAGATAAATGATAATGTAATACACAGATATGATTCTAGACGTCAAATATGTACGATAAAAGATAGGATCTTAGATATTTGATAGTGTAATACCCCCCTACGTAACTATGCGTTTGCAGTGGCGAAACATTCACAACAAAACATGATGGAATCTCTATTTATATCCCGGGCGCAATAACTTGACACCTGGCTCGAAACTCGACTCCCCTCCCGCTAACCCGCGCGAGGCCCCGCTCGCGTCCTGAAGGACGAGAACGGGGCCTCGCGCGGGTTAGCGGGAGGGGAGTCGAGTTTCGAGCCAGGTGTCAAGTTATTGCGCCCGGGTTGTACTGTCAATTTTCCATACAATTTTTGACAGGACCTAGAGATTTCAACATGTTTTATTGCGATGTTTCGGCAGTGCGAACGCAGTTAGTTTGACATATTTGAATGCTTTTTACAGAATTTGACAGGCATGTTCAAGGAGCTCCGCGCGCCTCTGTAGTCTGTGGCGCGCCTTTAAAACGATTTACGAAGTGCGTTACAATCAATTTGAAAGTAGTTATTATGAACGTACTAGAACATAAGCTTCTCGGCGACCGATTCTCCAAAACAAATGGCCTAAAAGTGGGTTCGATGATGGGCATTACTTATCTTTGTGAAAGTGCGGTATTCAACTATGAATTTTATAAAATCTAAATAATATGTAGAGGTCTTCACTAACAAATAAGTCACAACTTGGTCGCACACTGCCACAGACTAAGTAGTACTCTGCGTCTGGCTACATCGAATGTTGCCATTGATATTGATAGGATTGTAAAAGATAAATAATAATGAAGAAAGAATAAAACACGTGAATGATGAATCTTTTATTTGTTATTATAATTTTTTTCTGCGACCCTCCATCACCAGTATGTCATAATAAAATTTGTATTGGCCCTTGAACATCTATAGCTTGGATACCCGTGGACTAGACGAACACTGAACAGAACAACGATTCACGATTTGAAATACCTAAGTGAATTAGTGCCATTTTCAGGGCCCTTGAGTACTTTTTCCCGAAACGTGGATGGTACCGCTCTCTGCTTGTGGAGAAAGGAAAATGTCGAAAACCTAAACCCTGTCAAAAAAGTAAAGTCAGTCTCACGAAAGAAGTGTCGCAGTCGGCTCTACAGACATGCAACGGAATCATAAATCTGGTGAGATGAAATTGTTGCTAACTATATAATAATAATTAGTTCCACTTATTGCCGCGGGACTCATTCGTGAGACCACAGAGTACTTTATAACATACTGCGTGAGACGTACTCTACAACGTTACAAGAATCTTTTGGTGCGTGGCCAAAATCAGAAGTAATGCCGTCATCTTGTTTTTTCAATACAATTTCTGTGAAAGTTTTAAAAATGTTTGACTTTGTTTGTAAATGTCAGTCATGTACTCATCATGCGCCAGAAAAACACTGTAGCTATACATTTTACCATAAAAAAGCTATACTGGGCGCAATGTCCATTTGGGGGTCTAAATATAAAAATAATGTTGCCATGTTTGACGTTCAAACGTCAAAAATGTATGGACAATCGCATCATTAAATAAGCAACGTTTATAAATAAACCCCGCAATGTCTACTGCAGTGGGACTACTGGGACAGGTAGGTTCCTACTTTCCCAGTGTTTCTACCAATCTGCGTGGATATTTAAAATAAAGTAGGTACTCTATTCTCTACCAGTTTTAATTTGTTCAGTTGCTCACCCCATACCTACATATAGCTAGCTATTTGCTTAGCTAAGCCCTAAGTCAGGAAGTTTAGGTGAAGTTATAACAAGAAAGTGTTACTTTGGAAACATTGAAATATAATTATACAGTAGGTACATATTGTAGCACTCGAATTGCCTCATTTTTATTTATGAGTGATGATTGAGGCAATAAAAAACACTCAATACAATATTTTTTACTTTGATTTATTGACCATGTCATAAAATGCTAGTAAATTTATAAAATTAAATAATAAGCAGAAATTCTATAGAATAGCTTGCTAAATAACTACTGACTACATCGAAATAAGCACAGAATTCGAAACTATACGTAGCTATCATACTTACGTAGGTATATATAGTACCATAGACTAAATAATTGAACAGAACTGACAAAAAGCAAGTTTTATGCCATTTTTTGGTAAAATATTATCTAGGTATTTCATAAATTGCAAATACATTATTATATTATTCCAATTGAAACTAAAAAGACGTTCAGTCATATTTTTTATATCTAATGGCATTATCAATAAAAAACCTACTCCTGACAAAGTGATTCAGTGTGTAAATCTAACTAAATGCATTATTTATACAATTACTGCTATTATAGTGTTAAACATTAAGAAAGCGTAATATGTTTATTTACTGTTTATTACGGAATGTCGGTAGATATATTATGAGGATAAGTGAATGGTAAGGCCGTTTATAAATATTACGCCATCACAAGAACATTTTGAATTGGAAAACAAAGACTCTAAACTAGCCTCAGCCGTGCGTGCGCGCGCCGTGCCTCTCCGCGACTCACTTTTGTAAAACAAATAAAATCTAGGTTATAAACAGACACCAATCTAAAGAATAACACTAAACTGGAAGTGTCCTTTGTGTAATTACAATCACTGACTGTAATTCGCAAGCCATACAGACCCAAGAAGCTTCCTTGTGTCAGTAACATGATTATAAAATGCGTGTAACAGTAACACAAGTTAAATTCAAGCGCCTTCTAGACTTGCCAGGATTATGACGTTCATTAACGACGAGATGAAGTACTGTTGAGGTAGGTAGAAGGTACCACAAAACATGAAATACAAGTTTACTCAAACCTTTCTTTAAAATTACCTTGAGCAGCAAATTATTATTTTTTACCCAACCGAGCCTGTAAGCTGATATGAAATAATAATTATGATTTTTATTTTGTGAGCATCTACTTTCCGCCGTACCTATTGATCAACCGATTAATATTTGCTGAAGGCTCGCAATTTTACACTGTGCATTTTTTCTTATCAACGTTATGTAACATGCTTATAAAGACAGAATTTAATGGTTTTATTGGGCGTAGCACGTGGCGTCAACAACGGGCTTAAGATTATGGAATCTACTTTTAAAACGGATAGGCCCCCCAAGGTGAACCGATGACCTGGTGAAGATAATGGAAATCTGGTGGTGTGGCGATGTTTGGCGGAGTCCTACGCCCAGCTGTGGACGTCTTTCGGCTGAATGATGATGGATGATATAACTACCGTATTCATTACCGTTAAAATCTAAATCCAACTAATTACTGACGATGATATAGCCAGAACACTTGGGAAGGCATTTTCGGCGTTTAAAATGGCAATTTTGCGACCGTTTTTTCTAGCCCACATCACATCCCAGCGCTCAGGTAATTTTCGAAGCTTGATGTTCGAGTAAAAATTTAGTTGCTTTCAGTACTGAGCTCCTCATCATCGTCAACGTCACATTCCTGGTAAACGTAGCACTAGTCTTTCCTCCCGGTGAGGAGATGTTCTCGCAGCGTTAGGATCTCGCGTTCGATGTTTTCTCGAGCTGCGGATTCGAAGCATTCGAACTCAGGAGTGTGGAACAGCTTTGGTATTTGGTTGAATTGGTTTAGGACCTGGAATTTGGAGAAAAAAGGTTTTAGTTAATGATGTAGGTAATGTATGAGACAGTAATACTGATTTGGCCTAAATTAAATTAATTTATTTATTACTCAGACAACAATTATCCATATGTTAGTTGGTTAACTACAAAAAGAAAACTTAAAAGTTATGTTAGTGTGTTATAAATTTAACTAAGTACTAACTCACAGAAAAACATTCACCGGATATAATGATATTCAGAGATATTAAGTAAATATTTACAGATATTCACTCCTGCCTAACCAGCACCTGCATGAAGTGATTCATTGAGTTAAATTTGTCCACTAACATCCTCAGAAAGCTGTTAGGAATTGACCGCGTTCTCTCTAGTAGCGACGCCATTTTTTCTCCTCACCATTGCGTGGAAGTCGTGAACACGCGCCTGAGCGAACATGCTAGAGGTTGTACAAAAGCGGCATTCCCAAAAGCATTCTGAAGCTGTTATTATATTGGACCCTCAGGGCGTCCATATTTTTCCGCGTGTAGCTAGCAAACAGGCTGCTCCTGTAGAAGGTCTGGTAGTAAGCCTTAAACAATGTTATCTTAACCTCCTTACTACAACAAGCAAACCTGCGAATCAGCATATTGCTTCTCACAGCAAAAACCCGATGCTAGCGTTCGATACCTCCATGATCCGTAATGCCACGACCATGATGCTACGTAATGCCCCAGATATTTGGTTTGTTTCACCCTTTGCAGGGCATTGAGGGTGATAATTGGCTCGTATGATCCAGTGATTGGGTCATTGCATTAATTTCAGTGATAAGTAAAACATACGATTAGGCAATAAATAAGTAGGTCTAAACTGATGTAGGCATGTTCCATACAATTCTATCCCAACCAAATGGCGACGATGCGAAGGGTTTGTTCAAATTCATGGCCCACGTGTTGTGAAGTACCTACTATTGTTTAGGATACGATGGGACTGACATACGCTATGCGTAAAAGCCCCTTTAAATAAATAAAGAAAAAAAAAAAAAAAAAAAAAAAAGTAGGTCTGACCAATAGGACCGACACAGCTTGATCTTTTTCTGAGAGTTGCGGGTTGTTTTCTAATTGAAGGCACGAGAATATGTGGTAAAATTAAGTAAGTACCTAGATGGCTGATGTAGGCATCAGATGAAATGTAAATTTTAGAACCTTGAATTTTAGGTGGTCTTTCATCATCTGTTAAGCCTTTTTTAGCCTTTTTTCCCAACTATGTCGGGGTCGGCTTCCAGTGTAATTCCTCAATAAAACGAAACTGCTCACCTTAATCCTCAACTCGACATAATTATCGTGCGTGAGCTTAGAGTACTCGGCCCTCACGAGCTTAGCGTGCGCGTCGTACTCCTCGCGCGAGGCGGCCAGCACGGCCAGCTCGCAGTCGCCGAACAGCTGCAGGTCGCGCAGCGGCGCCGGGCCCGCCGGCGTGGGCGCGCCGCGCGAGCCCGAGCCCGAGCGCGCCGAGCGCCCCGAGCGCGCCGAGCGCGCCGAGCGCGCCGAGCGCGCCGAGCTCGGCGACATGGGCGCGGGCGACGCGGCGCCCGAGTCGTCCACCATGTCTGTTAGAGGGCGATCATAATTTAGATGTCAATTTGGTTAATAGGGCGAATCGAGGCCTAAAAATTGTTCTAAATCTAATACCAGTGCCAACCTGTCCAAAATATGTTGCCCGATAGGATTCTGGGTTTCCATCGGCAAAAATGTCGATCTTCCATACAAACTTCCATTATCCCCAATGTAACCCTTGAAGTGGGTGACTTTCTCAAAAAATCTTCGTTTGGCGCTCTTAAGCAAAAATTCATACTTCATTTCTTTACGTTGTCTGTCAGTGAATTAATTAATGAATTTAAACATTTTACTATGTAAAATAAATTATAGTCACCTTCTTCAATAGGATCATCAGCCGTCGTCGAATCCGGAACATTCGAATCGCCAGGAGTCGTCGAATCCGGTACTATAGGTGGAACAGGAATCGCAAAAGGAGGTGGTGCCATTGTGACGACGGCCGGGGCCGGGGCCGGGGCGGAGGCCGAATCCGCGGGGCCTCCGGCGGCCTCGTTCGTGTCGACATCCGTGGCCTCCGCTCCGTCGGCGTCGGTCTCCACTTGGTCGGTGGTGGAGGACTCTTCGTCTGCAGAGCTGGCGGGGGAGGAGGGGGTGGAAGATGCAGCTGATTCAGAACTGTTGCAGTTCCCGCACCACGTGGCTTCGTCGTCTGTGAGTAGGGCTAGGATGTACGACGTCAGGTCTTGCTGAGGAGTGACGGTTCGTGTTAGTTTTTTGTCTTTGGTACAATTTTTTTTTACACTAAAACAATGAAGATTATTGTAATGTTATATTTTCAGTTAACATAAGTTTGAAATCGCCAACCCGTCTTGAGCAAGCGTGGTGATCAATGCTCGTGCCCTCTCTGTATGACAAGAGGCTTTTGCCCGACAGTGGTACAATAAGTTGGTATTATAATTATAGAATTTAAATTCAAAGTATCTTTACATGTAAATTGCAAAGGTACCAGATCATAAGTGGTTGTTCCCTCCGTGTAAAATACTTTTTAAAAGACATCCCGCATCAATTGACTGAAAATCATTTCGTGTCATACAGCCAATTGATAATTCCTTTCCTTTGTCTTCGAAGCTTTTTATTACGCTCCAGTTTCCTTCATAGATGGGTAAAGACGATCAAACAAATCTAACCATAACCTACAAGACTAACGCCAATACCTATTATTTATTATCAGGGTTTATTCAATGACATAATGAGTTAGGACGTAGGATTTCAGCAAATGTATTTAGGGGACAAGGAGACTGGAAGCAAATAGGACAGCTTGACCTGAACATCATGTGTAACAAGCGGATGAAAATAACTAAATGTATGCGGCATACATTGTGGGCAAAGAAAAGGTAGCTGTTATTCTTATTCAAATTGGGGGCAGTGTCGCAGAGATTTCGTTTTCGATTTCGTTGTTAACAATGAGGAGCGATTGCATCAGTATCGCGAATTGAAAGTAGAGGTTAGGAAACGCCGCAGAATTGAGCGTAGAGATTAGGAGCGGCCGCAGAATTAAGAGCAGAGATTAGGAGAGGCTGCAGAATTGAAAGTGGAGTTTAGGAGAGACCGCTGTATTGACAGTAGAGATTAGGAGAGGCTACAGAATTCAGTTTTATAGCAGTACTTTTAATGTCGAAGTAATAAATTCTACCGACAACAACCCTTTACCCTAATTGCGTAACACACGATCAATCACAATCTGTTTCATTTTGACAGTTCAGCAACATTCATTTGTTATTGAGCAGACAAATTTTTCGAACTTATGAAGAAATGGATTAGCAATATCCTTCAAAATGATTCAGATTATGATTGATCGTGTGTTACGCAATAAGCTGGTTCGGTCTGGTAATAGAACTTCGTAGCTATTTATTTACGATGGTTAGAAGAGTACCTACCTATGATAAGTACGTAACATGTACTATAGATAGTAGATCACTAACAACGAAATTGAATTGCCCAAGCCTCACTTGACCTGATTTGACCTTTCCGAAGTAGAAATAAGCAACAAAAACATTTAGCAGTCTATTGTAAAAAAAAGTATCCGCGGACATAACCTCTACACATTGTTATAGGGTTTTTTAGTATATCAATGCATCTACACATTGGTATATTTTAGTATGTCAATGCCTATATAGAATGAAGTAGTCGTCACTAGTAATCAAGATACTCCTCGATACATCTAGATACTAATCAAAACATACTATACGTACTTAATCCAGATAAATATAACTAGGTAGGTTTCAAATGACAGCTGTCAACTCGCGGATTGCAGGCGATATGTTTGTATCGCAGATCGTCTCTTGTTATCGAATAAAGAATGATGTGTTTGTACTTACAGACTGCGGATGTAAACGCAGCAAGTCAGACAGCAGTTTGACAGTTAGCTCGGACGGCGTGTGCCTCAAAACTATCGCCAGCTTGAACGCCGCCGGTTGGATCACATCGTCCATCCCTTTGTTGAGCAAATTCTGCCAAACGCCTGCCTGGAAACCAGCAATGTACAGTGAAATTAGAATTATACTCGAGTGAAATACACTTCTTTCTTGGTACAAAGATGCTAGTTTTAATGTCGCTCACGTCCGTGTGTGTAATCGTTGGATTGAAGGGATAAAGACGAAATCAGACGCCTGTGTGTGTTGTTGAAGGCGGTGGTACCTACCTATCTGGCTGCAATGTTTATGAAACAAAGATGAATAGAGAATTGGTTACTTTTACAGATTGCAGCGTTACTCTGTCAAATTAAAACCTTTGAGCTTGAAACTTTTCTATTCCTTACTGGCTTTATACAGGGTGGCAGCGACATCGACGCGAAAACTGACTGAACACCGGAGGGTGTTGAAATTTTTCGGCAGTTCGAACAATTTTAGAATCATGTAGGTACTGAATCCATGGTAACAGTTTTTGCGTTGATGTCCCTGAAACCCCGTATACCAACGTGTTAAATTAGCGAAGATGGTGTTTTTATTTCTCTACAAGTAACAAAACTTACAACTTCAACTTCATTGTACGTATCGTCACCTCTACGGCAAACTTGTGAATCTGTTGAAAATGCATTTTACAGGGGAGCGTTGTGAAAGCAAACATCAATGATAACTTATTTTTTTGTAACAGGTTTAAAGGTAGCGCGGTACATTTAGTTTTCAAAATGGTACTTTTTTTTTGATAGTGTCAACGTATTGTCAATATTTTATGCGTGCTATCCATACCCAGGCAAACTTACGAAAGTGGTACTTTCGTAAGTTACTGTTCACCGAAGTTTAAATTGGATATTTTTATTATAAAATGCAGATTCGAACAATCTGAATTCCGTAACCATCAAAGATAAAAATTCGTAAATTTTCCACAGTGTGTAGAACCACATAAAATATAGTTTTTCATCAAAATGACGATTTCACTAAAACTGTAGATTCGTAAGTTTGCCGTGGAGGTGACGGTATGTAAGTATACTATGTATGTATTGTAACTGCACGAAAGAGATGGAGCTATACATTCGGTATATCTCCATTTCTTTCCCATTGTGCCTAATTGCCCCCTGCACCTGATAAGCCACGCAGTTCCGAAGCGTGTGCCACAAGGACTCGGGCGGGGACGCGTCCTCCACCTGCTTCCACGCGTCGTCGGCGTCGGGCGCCACCAGCGTGTTGCAGGCGTTGCGCCACATGCGCATGGCGGCGCAGCCCTGCGGCTCGCCCGACGGCACGGGGGCTGTCATCACTGGAAAGGTGACGAAAATTGCACGATTAAAATTATGAAATAAGTAACCACCTGGTTTCTGAAAGGCAAAAATGTGCTGCTGCGATTGGCTAATTGAAATATCAACAGCCAGTCAAATCACTTGACGCGAGTTTGATAATCTGCCAGCTTATTTTTGTCTTGATCGGCCTTTCAGAAACAGTCAGGCTATTCTAGAAGTAGCCAGCTCCAATTTCAAAAGCTAGTAGGTACTTATATTCGGACGAACTGCGATCACCTACGCTGTACGCATCTAGCTGTAGTACTTAGGAAACACCTAAGTAGGAGGCAATGCCCTCGTCCTAGCGTGGACAGCAGGTTGGTGACCGCAAAGGCCTTTCGCGTGCCTGACACACATTCTTCACATCGACACGCAGACCCAGTGCGTTCCAGTTATAAAGTCTTACCTGCAATATTTGAACTAAACTTTACGTCTATTCACTTGAGTCTAAGGCGAGAAGATAAATCTAAAAAATGTGGCGCTTCACTAAATATTTGAACAAAATTGAGTCGACTCAAGCTAGAAACCTAAAAAAAACTTACAACTCTCGTTTTTGCTCAGTTAACGGAGATTAGTTACAACAATATTCAGACCGGTTGTTTTCGCAGTCATACGCGCCGTTAAACAGTGATCTAAATAAAAGAACTAATCTGAGAATTTATTTTTATACAGCACAATGCACATGTGCATAAAGTCGAAGTAATTAATTAAAATAGCGATAGAGTAGGTACATTGAAGAAAGGACTCGAGCAATGAATGTAAGAATTCACTGTGCCCATTTTATTACTAATACCTAAACGGTTCAAAACCACAGATAAATACAGATGGGACACTCCGCAGTTTAGGTATGAAGCTACAAGTACGCGGCGGGCCCGTCTTCAGTGAGTGTAACGTTGTCAGAAGATCTAAAAGTTTTTTTTTTTTTTTCTTTATTTATTTAAAGGGGCTTTTACGCATAGCGTATGTCAGTCCCATCGTATCCTAAACAATAGTAGGTACTTCACAACACGTGGGCCATGAATTTGAACAAACCCTTCGCATCGTCGCCATTTGGTTGGGATAGAATTGTATGGAACATGCCTACATCAGTTTTGTTCAAATTCAGGGACCTTACAAAATTATTTCTACTGGACTCATATTGGACACATTCCATCAATAAATGTTGTAGGTCCTCTACAACTCCACACTCCTCACAATTGGGTGAAGCGACTTTCTTCATCATGAAGGCATCTAAAAGTTACGCGATAGAAAGAGAGACAACTTCTAGGTGAATAAAACTGTAGGTAATTAGCACTGTGCGGCCTGAATTGCACTTGCACTTATTGTGTCGTAGCAAGAGTCGCTTTTTATTTAAATGAGTGTCCTATCTGTATTAATCTGTGCCAAAGTCAAACAATTTATTTCAATTAGTTACTTAAAAGGCACTATTGAAAGTCAACATTTACAAAAAAAATTGAATTAATTCTAGTCGCCCCTTCCAAAAGGTAGTTTTCTTATGGAAAAGAATGGGTAAGAAACTCAATCGTAACTCTTTTAAAATGTTTTGCAATATTTTGTATAAGTACATTAATTATTTATAATTATATGTGAAGATTGGACTTGGAGTAAGATTACTATCCCAAAATGGGTAAAAAGAATTAAAAATTAAGCAATGACAGATAAATTAAGTACTTATGTGATAGATACAATAAATGGTGCTCACATATTTACAAACATTGTAAAAGTAGGTATATCTACGATATTCGTAGTTTTAACAAGTAATACTAATAAGTTAGTGTGTGAGTTCAAGTAATCACAGAATGCAAAATAAATGATAAAAAATCAGTTTGATTTTGAATATCCAAATGACTCTAAATATTGTCCTATGCAGCAGGACCAGCATGTTTCTAAAAATTATTTTCTTGGATATAGTCCACTACTTTTTTTAAGAGTATTAAATTTTTTTTTTTTTTTTTGTCTTTATCAATTTGAGTCGTGTACTGCTGTCTGTGCTTGCGTCTTACTTGTATTTCTAGTCTAATTCTAAGCGCGAGGACTTGTAATTGGCTTTCTGGTCAATATTGCTTCCTCATTTGTTGTGTATTTGTTAGCTGTAAGTCCTCCATGTACTAAATAAATAAATAAATAAATTTCATTTAATATTGTAATATGTCACAAGGTATTTTGTTGTACACAGTACCCCATAAAAGATGTACTTACCTATGTATTTTAGATAATCTGAAAATGCCAAAACGTGGATTTTGTTTAGGTATTTTTACAGTAGGCTTATTTTATTTGTCTATCCTCAATTATTGTTACAGGTAACGTGATAATTGTGTGATAAAACTCTTTAACGTACCAACGTAATTATATAAATTAAATAAATAAAACTAGGTACGTTAAAAATGATTAAAAAAAATTGCGGTTAAATACCTAAACAAAAACATCTCCGAGTCAACATTGCCAGCATAATTAATACAATATTTATCTTGGTGGAGTGGAATAAAAACAGTAAAACATGACAAAACAAAACAATTTCTTACCTCCCATGTCGGGTTCCCTCCACCAATTGTTCGCCATGACGAGAGCAAGGCCGCTGGGCCTTTAGAACAACTGAAAAAATTAAATGTCTTTGTTTATCACAATGGTTTACAAAAATCAAAACAACAAAAAGAGAGGAGAACACCTGTCGCCTCTGTGAGATTCTTTGATCTATGACGAAATAATGTGCTGTTGCTGTCAAAAAGAAATAATGTCTGTCGACGTAGATAAGAAAGAACTACGTAATTTTAGTACCTAGGTATTATTATCAGTAATCGCAAAAACATTTTTGTAAGCAATAAAACCTCAAGTTAACAAATATTTTTGCTGAATAGGATTTATGATAAATGTGTCCCATTGCAATAATAAAGAACAAAAAATCGGTAAGTACAGTGGTAGGTCGCTAGCAATCGCCCCGCCGATACCGATACCAACAAATCTGAATAAATACCGGTTAGTTAGAACAGTCGCAGTCCTGCTACCGTAGACAAGAAATAATGAAATAAACATAGAATTAAAAGTTTTGTAACCGCGACAACAAAGATCAATATACGAAAAATATAATCAAAGACCTTGATCGTTTTCTGTGGGTAGGAAATCAATTAATTTAAACATGACATAAAAAACATAATTGTACGAATACCAATAAATGCAAAAAGAATCCATAGTGATGTTGCCTACTACAAAAAATAAACCAAAAAATCCACTCACAAGTGTAATATCCAGATTATTCTTGGCCGGAAGATTGTTTTAAAAATCGAATATTCTATTTTGATACGTGCCAAGCGCGTAGGGCGCGCTCGCGGAGTGTCATGGCGGCTCGAGGGAGGTGCCACGCCGCGCTACACATCGACAATCGATGGTGTTTGCCCGACAGTGCGTGTTGTTATGCGAGCGATTGTTTTCACAGCGAGAGCGATATTGTTTCGCACAGCAGCGCATTGTTGCGGTCGATGACCGATCTAGATGAAATTACAATGCTATTCGTATTCATCGCTGATTTAATTCTTAGTTGAATTGATCATTCGAAATAACTTCCTAGAATCTTTGTGTCGGTAAGTTTTGATGTGGAATTTTGTTACCTACCTACCAAAAATGTTTAATTTTGTAAGTAGGTAGGTACCTATTGTATAAGTCTTTTACTTGAAGTTATGATGACTATTACCTTTTTGCCTTTTTAATGGTGTTTTCTTGCTGAGGTTATTCATACAATTATTATTAGTACCTACAATAAACTTATATCGCCGCTTATAGATTTGTGCCTGAAGATTTTTTAAAGATTAAGTAATATTGGCCGGGTGGGTACCGGTTAACTGAACGAACCATTAATATTGGTTCGTTTAAAATAATTTATGTGAATATTGGTCCAATATTGACTTATATTATTTTAAAATTGAATGTAATGTCGTTTAATCGTTGCTATGTAAAATTATTGGTCTAAATTTTTTTCTTGTTTAGTTACCTACCTACTTATATTACAAGTATGTAGGTTAGGTTAATATTATCTAACTAGTATAGAGATACTTATAAATGTTCGATTGTTCGATAAAAATAATATAGGTAACCTACCTAGAAATTATTTAAGTACCATAATAATTATGGCACAGGTATTTAAAATTTTACACACTTTTTCAGTGTTGTTAATGCAATTTTTTTAAATAAAATTATTGACGTTATTTTGATAGGGACGATCCTAAGTTCCTTTAAATCCTCCATCTTTCTGTCGATAATTAATAATTTTCTAGTATTCCCAGCACTGTTTTCCAAGGGTCGGGGATAAGTGGATATGGCACGCATGCGCGAGTGCGCTCGATACATGGCAAACTCACCCTTACATACTAGAGATAAGGTTTACTTCCGAATGTTTTTATCCGGTCTTGTATACTGTGGCAGTCAATAAAGAGTTATATTTCATTGCAATAAGGTCTATATTAGTATCGAGGTCTTCCATGACTCATTCTTGAACATGAACTTGAAATCCCACGAATGACACATTGCGATGACATTTAAGATAGGCGCTTTATTCAAGATGATGTGGATGAGTGGATCAAAAGTAAGTGTACCTATGTCTCTGATGACATCAGGTAAATATATGTCGACGAAGGGATTATGTCAAGGGCATGAGCAGAACTCTTCTGCATCACAGGTACCTACATGCGTTCAGCGATAATCTTTACACGGCTATGCACAGTATAATAGCGGTCCAGTATCAAGGCTTACAATAAGTAGACATACATCAGTCATTGGTCATTTAGACATTTTCATAATTACAGACCGTAAAATCAGGCGCTAATTGCGGATAATACGCTTCACTTTCCTAGGTAATACCTACTTATGATTGTATGAAGACTTGTGCATTGTTTTAATTATTTAAGCGTTTACCTTTCTCTGTCTGAGTAAGATTTATTTAAAGGCCGGCTGTTTATCCCATTAAAGGATACTTTAGGTAGGTACCTACCTAGAATTCAAATTCAAATGTACATTGCTCAACACAGTACATAATCATACATTTCTAGATGTCAAGTGAATGCACAGTCCACTGTGTTGCACCAATTCAGGCATGTAAAATTATACCATGTCTTAACCAAATACCAAAAAAACAAATACTTACCAATATGACGATTAGGTAGAAATCAAACGAGACTATTTGGAAGCTGCTGTTGCAACAGAAAATAATAACAAAAAATCACGTAATTTGTATAACAAAGTCATTTATTTACATCATAAAACACACTGGTCTCTTCACCTCAGTCTCAGTAACGTATCGGATACAGTTCGTCCCACACTTTAAACCTGTCTTCATAGAGGTTCTGCAGGACTTCGAACTCCTTGTCTATGCACAGGTAGTTCCTCATGGCAGGCTTCATGGCTGGCCAGGATAGAGAGGATAGCTCCGAGGTCTCATCTCTGAAGATAGGGTAGCTACAGAGGAGATAAGGATTTTAAGTTGGTATGTAGGTATAATATGTAGCTCTAAAATAAAGATAAATTCCCTATGCGTGGGTGTAGTAAAGAAGTGACTCCAGGGTCTCATGAAATTAGGTAAATTATGTAGTAATTAATAGATCTTACATTTAATCAAGAATATTATAATTACACACGTTTATAAATAGACGTGCTTTATTTTCTTATTTCTGGCGTCCACATTTTCGTCTGATAATGTAATAGGGGGCGAGCCTTTTGCCATCAACCGGGCACAACAAATAGTAGGTAGGTAATGAAATGTTAATGATAATGAAAACTTTTGAATTTTTAGTAGGTTATGATTGGCGTCAAATGTCATGATTTCATGAAATAGTCATTCTATAGGGTAGGTAATACAAACTTAGAGAGTTGTATTGACCATTTTAGTTATTATAATTCTATAAATTCTATAATTTTTTTATATTTTGTTTATTAACATACAACCTGATACTGACCTGTAAATTGCAAAAACGTAAGAGAAGTTGAATTTTACGCGCGACCCTAAAAAGGCGTAAACGGTAAACGCAACCAATGCCTTTTCAACAAGTTATTGCTTTCCATTTCTTGCAGGCGCTAAAACCTTATAATTATAATTATGGTTTTATTGAACTGAATGTTCTTAATACAAATAGATTATTATGAACTAGTGGAGCGCCTGGGGGTTTTGACCTCGGACTTTTGTAACAGTGAATGATTTTTTAAGATCGAGGTGGGATTTTATTTTCTACACTACAAATTGTAATGATTAAGTACCAAAATATGTTATGTGTTTTTGCTTTTTGGCTTGAAAATGTTTTTTGTTCGGTTCAGTACGGTACCCGTTTTCAAAAGTGCGAACGGGGGGTTCGTCTTTTATAATGATTAATATAGAGAAATGAAAATTATTTACTGAAAGGGCCACAATACTATACAGGGTGAGAGGGACATCGATGCGAAAACTGATACCATGGGTTCGGTACCATGATTCTGAAACATGAAATTTGTATATAATTTGTATTTTTACATGTACCTTCATGTAAACAGTTTATTAAAAAAAAAAACGATATAATACTGTAGTCTGTATCTCACCCGTTTTTAGCAAAGTTGTACCACAAAGCGGTCATTTTGTCAACCATCTTGGAATCCAGCGTGTCATCAACATCTATCATCGGGAAGCGGTAACTCAGTGAGAACAAGTAGATGAGATCGTCGTGGTGGGCAGCGACTGTACAAAAATTACAAAAAAAAATATTAATAGGGTTTACAAAATGAAGAAATACGCATATTATTGCAATAATGAAATTCTAGCAGTGTTTGAATAAGATAAACTATTTAATATTATTAAAGTACCTATACAAAAGCACACAAACATGAATGTTACATTACACCCGGGACCCGGGCCCACCAGTGCACCTGAGGGATAAAAGCTTTGACGTTTATTGTCGCCTGAAATATGTATCTGACGAACACGTTGCTATGAACATTTTACAAGGCTGTGTTTGTGCAGGTGGTAATGCTCTACTGAGCATAGTCATGGGTTCGACCTCCGGCTCGGCTAAAGTGGGATTACACAACCTCTGCCTATGAGGGCGATCCGTCACAGTCTTTCATTTTAGCAGTCTATTGATGTTGGTGTAGTTAGCAGGAGAATGTATATAACATTACTTAATAGATGGCGTGACTTACGAATTGGTTCATTGGTGACTGGATCCATGTAGTGGCTGTTGTTGCCGATGTACGCGAACTCTGCATAGTACACCGGCTGCGAGGAGTGGCGACACATCAGGTTGGCCATTCTGGAACAGACAGAAGAGAACATGAGCATATCAGGGATCATCAGTATATAGCTATATTTAATTTTATTATTCATAATTTGATGATTAATTCCTTATGATTTAAATTTTTTAATTAGATTTACCATCGCGATTTAGTTTCCAAATAAATAAACAAATAAGTAGGTAAGTTATTTTTGGAAAAATAACTTTATTAACCACACATAAAGTAAGTAGGTACAGTTCGTAACTCAAAGCATGTTTATGACCTTTTCAATACCTAGTCCTCATTCAGTCAGTCATTCTGAAATCAAATTAATCACCACTCAAAATGTTGCAAAAAAACTGACTTGACGATTGGATCTTCAATATTTTGAGGACCTATTACTATGTTCTGTGATCTTCTAGTTCAGACTGTCGTACGACGACGACGACCGCCCGTCGTCGATGGTTAAAGGCTCGTGCAGACCAACGCGACGCGACGGCGCGACGCGACTCGAACAATACAATTTCCAAGAAAACTTCACTGAATAACAATAACCGGTGTCGCGTCGCGCTGTCGCGTTGCGCTAGTCTGCGCGAAGCTTAACTCGGTGAACACCCTATAAATTATTAGGTCTAGGTTTAAAGATATTTATTTTATTTTCAAAAAAATCACAAAGCTACTTACGTAGGGACAATGGTTCTAAGCTAAATTATATACATCTATGAAGTTCGTCACAATCGTCACTGCATTTAATACTGACATAACTTCCAGGAGTATGGTCGGTACCTTCTTTCTTATACCTATGGTCGGTACCTAAAGCTGTAGATGAAAATATTGTCGAGAAGATTCAAGCATATTGTACTAGTTTAAGAGTCGTGCAGACTGGAGCGACGCCACATCGGTAATTGTTCTACCGTGAAGTTTTCTTAGCAACTGTATTGTTAGAGTCGCGTCGCACTCACACGTCTGCAGGAGACTTTAAAGTTATGGAAGAAGGCTCATAATGAGCAGAAGCTGATAATTCTTTTGTCCTATGTAGGTATTGCACCGGATTCCAGCAGTTACGCTAGTGGCAAAGTGTCTGCCCATGTACCCACCTATGAACAGGGAACCCGGTTATCGCGTCTCCATACAATGACCCCAACCCGGCAGCGGTTGCCAAGTCGTTGACAAGTGGCTCATCTCCAAGATACGCCTGCCTGAGCCTAGTGAGCTTATAACTGGACTCGTTGAGCGGGAGTATGAACGCGATCGGAGCTACTCGGGACCACTCGGCGTTCATCGTGTCGAGCAGTGTTTGGTTGTTTAGGACGGCTGTGAAGACAGACAATAAAGGTTAGATAATTACGTTACTTATTATTACCCCCTCCCCGGTAGGTGGGACTGGTCTTTAGCTTCATCCAACAGGGGTGTTTTTAAAAACAATGTAATATTTTCTGGCTCACGATTCCTTAGTATCCCAAATTATGACTATCGTGCCGTGGTTAATGTTAAACTTGTTATGGACAACGTAAGTACCTACCTAATATCAGTCAGGAACTATTCCAGGTTATTGTGCTTTCTGAGACATAATATGAAGTCAAGAAATACCTACGGCCCGGACAAAAACTCAAACCCTGTAAAGTAACTACTTACTAAATGCCTTCCAGTAGAACTCGCCAGTAGTCTGAGTGATCATGTACGGGACGGAGTGCATCCTGCCCTTTCGGATGGAGAGCATCGGTTCCTCAGTCAGGAACCGCTCCTGACCGAAGTCTGGCTCGACCACCGGGCGCCAGAGGCTGACAGGATCGAAGCCGAATCCCTGGGGAGTAGTCAGTTAAATTTTTAGATTTTTCTTCCATTAATATCTAGGAAGAGGTAAATTCCACCCTACCAGCATAACTATGTTAGTACCTATTATATTATACTTACTGTCATTTACTAAACGTAGGAACCTCTGAATGGCTTCTTAAAACTTTGTCATGAAAATAAAAACCTGCATAAGATAGCACAGGACAAGGAATCTAACATGACGATACAATATAATACCACATAGGTAAGTAAGTACCTTGTTACTCAGACTGCCCCAATAGTTATAAGCGCTGCTCGTAAAATTGCTCAAATCTAAATTTCTGGTGTCTACTTAATCAGGATCTTTTGGAAGGAACCTATTGCAATTTATGCCGTAAAGTCAGTTAAGTAGACCAATACCGTAAAAGACTCTCAACAAAGACTCTCACAAAGAATTCCAGCAGTGATCCAGCGATTTCCCTCCAACTCTTAGTCTTCAAACACTCGAAGAGCTTGGTGGAGTTGTCCTCGAGACAGCCGGACATCCGCGCCTGCTTCACGGCCAGGTCCAGGCGGTCTGGTGGGCTCGGCAGCTTGGACGTGGCAGAACCACTCACTGATATACCGCGGTGGAAGAGACCTGGAAATGAAGTAACAATGATTTTGTTGTTAGACGACGACGTCCACTATCGGTCCGCGAAGCATAGGGACGTCATACAACATTTAAGTTAACCCTGAATAACTTGTTGAAGTTCAAGTCTCCAAGATACTTGGCAGGTTAGCTTAATGAATTTCCAAGCGTCCATTATTACGTTATACAGGTCAAGTATGTTCGTTGCAACGAATTATTTTTCGCATATTTTTCTGACGACTCCCCGCTTAGCCTTACTTTGCGAATCTTGAGCAACAGCGATGACCGGTGCAAGAAAACTAGATCTACAATCGTTTCACCAGACCACAGCGTTCCAACTGTTGCCGGTTAAGAGCTAAGCGTTGTCTTGCCTTTGGACATAGGCGAGGTCATATGCACCATGACACTGACGGCCCCGGCACTGCACCCTGCGATGGTGACCAGGTTGGGGTCTCCTCCGAACCCCATGATGTTCTTCTTGACCCAGCGGAGAGCCACCACCTGGTCCTTGAAACCGTTGTTCCCTGGAGCCAGCTCATTGCCCAGGGCGAGGAAACCTGGAAGAGGAGAGGACTTGTCACTGATGAAACATTTTTAGGGTCCCGTACCTCAGAAGGAAAAACGGTTCTCTTTTAGTGGATCATTTTGTTGTCCGTCTGTCTGTCAATCTGTCAAGACCCTTTTTCTTAGGAACGTGTGGAGGTATCGGTTTTGATCCTCACAAATAAGTCAAAACCTACAGAACAAATAAAAAGGAGAAAGGTCCGAAAATCGTTAATAATATATATAAAAACTTTGAAACGCACCAACAGTTCGCAGGGCAAAGGCATCCCTCTACAATTATGATGAAAAATAAAAGGCATGCGGTCTGCGAATCTGATCAAACCACCACCACCTCTTGGTGTTCCAGAAAGGTTCAGGTAAACATCGCTGGGACTTATCACATATGGTCATTAACACAGTTTTTTTAAACCAATGTAGATGTAGGTATGTTTGATGTTGTTGTTTCTATACCTACTCTAATTTAGTTGTCCTGTATTGTCTTTTTATACACTGTCTACGTTTCTCATCCATCTGTCATGTCGCAGATCTGCTGGAAGAAACGAATGAAAAAAGCGGTAAAATCCTCGAATATTCTTCTGGTTGTAACTCACCGAGAGACCCCAGCCTGTAGTTGATGGTGACGAGCACAACATCCCTGTCCAACAGATAATGCGGTCCAACGATGTCGCTACGACCCGACATCGAGTAGAACCCTCCAGGGTGGATGAAGAAGATCACCGGGAAAAGCTTTGAGCTGCAAATAGTAAGACAAAGCCGATATAGCGAAAATTGTATTTCACGTCGTTGCGAATTTTAGTCAGTCTACTAACGTCTATTGCTGGACATAAGAGATGGTCCGACTTCGACTTTGGCCGACTAAAGCAAGAGTTCCTACTTCTACTCTCCTAGATTCTGTAACTTCGTTGTGGATAAAGCTAGAAGCCTGAATTTTCATTGACCAAAAGGGCATAATATTAGTAGGTATATTCCCAAATAATATTCAATTTGAACTTGTAGTTTAAGAATTATTGCAAGCCAAAGTAATTAAATTTTGTCACTGACATACTCACTCACTCAACTATGATCAAAATTCTAAGGCTAAATTTAGGCTCTAAAGCAAGGAAAAACTAAAACTTACCGCTATTTCAGTCAATAGTTTGACTTGGCAATCGCACACGGCAATAGAATCTACCGAATAATTTTATTAGCGCTCTGAGCGCTCTACATAATTATGTTTGTGTATGTGTCGTAGCCAGGGGGCCTAAAACGGGCGCTTTAGCAATACTGCTAAAAGCGATTCATTTCTTCCAATATGGCAAAATTTACACCAAATATGATTTAGCTATGAATTGAATTGAGATTATTATTCAGCTAATGTGTCACCATTTCACGAGAATTAGAGGAATTACTAATGAATTGCTAGGAATTCAGGAAATGAATCGCTTTTAGCAGAATTGCTAAAGTGCCCGTTTTAGGCCTCCTGATCATAGAATTGACTATTTCATGAAGTGTTCAACCATTCCATGAAATAATTTTGTTTCATGAAATGGCCAACAAAAATTTACCAAATCGTTTAAACGTCAACGTTTAATGATATGTCAGTCGACGTTTGGCCATATCATTAATGTAGAGTATCCATGGTTTAAGGTGTAGAAAAAATTGCCAAGTAACTGCGACCAACTTGAACGTAGCGCTCGCCGGCAGCTGCCGCGGCACCGCTCGCTTCACTCGCTCGGCTCGCGCGGATGGTCACAGTTCTAACCTAACCCATTGGGTGGGGGTGTCACAAGAGCCGTGAATTTTTAAATTTAAAAAAAAAAAAATAAGTGTTATGTTGAATTTCACGCCGCTTGTGGCACGTCGACCAAATGGCGACACCAAGGCCTCTGCCGGTGGTTAATCTAACTATTTTACAATATGATCACTAATGTTTGACCACATCATGAAGTATGTAGTTGTGCGTGTAACTGTTCATATCGTCAAACGTTGACTATTTAATGATATGAATTCAATAAAAAATTCTAACTTTACCATCTTTGTATATTTTAGAAACTGCACTTTTCGTAAAAGCAAATCCGCAATTTTTTCAGAAATTTTCAGACGTGAAAAGAACCCCAATTCGTTCTCAATATCAGAATTTGTTGTGTCCAATCAAGTGCAAAACTGCCTTACTGAAAAAGAGCTTCTTTGGTAGGGCACCCAATATCTATAATAAAATACCTGATGCTGTTAAATGCCAAATTTAAAAAGTCCGTTCAGGGGTTTTTACTGGAAAAGTGCTATTACAGCGTAGATGACTTTTTAAACGATAATCTTCTGCACTAGAATTTGGAATATGTACCTGTGTTATAATTTTTTCTAATCTGTATTTTACTTAAATTGAATTTAAATTGTTGACATTTTAATTTAATCCTATGTTTTTTATTTTTTCTCAATACTCAATACTCAATACTCAATACGTAAGTACGTACGTACGTACGTTCTTTGTAAGTCATTGTTTTAATTTATTATTAACGATTTTATAATTATCTTTTTGTAATAGTTGTCTTAGTGCGACTAATTTTGTACGCCATGATTGGCAAAACATGTAGCTACCTCTAATTATTTTTAAGACCTGTATAATTCTACACTCATGTTTTACAAAATAATATCTTGTATCTTATAATGAACTGGCCAGACCACATCATGATAAGACCAGCGGTCGATGTTCTATTTCATGAAATGGTCGAACACTTCATGAAATGATCAATTCTGGATCTGGCCACGATATACATCGGTCATCAAAAATGTTGTGTTTTGGACTAAGTATGCAGAATGATAAAGCATTTGATTTTTTATCATTCTGCATACTTAGTCCAAAACACAAAATTTTTGAGATGTTCCAGTAATGACTCCGACCGACGATATGCATAAATTAGGTCCGCAAGCGCTATGTTCAATTAGGACTATTTCAAATACCTAGTAGATTATTCTTATGTGACTATGTTGCCGTGCGATGACCAAGTTTTATTACAGAAATAAACATTATGGTCACTATAAAATGTCATTAGTTAACTAATTAGATAACAATTTATGACAAAGTTGTTGGATAGATGCTCCCATGGTGGGTACCTACTTACTGAGTAAATTAACCGACTTAGTTTTAGATTAGATATTGTGGCGGCATCAACACATGCGAACTACGCATCAAAAAGACCTGACGTACACAACATCCTGACGTCACACAAATCCTGCATCGCATAGAGTTTACAGACTTTTTTTTTTATAACCGACGAAAAATTTCAACGCAGGGGGGTTTAGCATCATGTATTGAATCCATGGTAACACTTTTCGCGTCGGTGTCCCTCCACCCTGTATTATCTTGATTACGTTCACGTTATTATGTTTGCAGTTCATTTGTTTGCCAGCAACACATGCGAGCGTAGCTTACCGTGTGCTGCTACCGTGGAGCGGTTGCTCTGTGGCTAAATGTGCTGCTATCATAAATTTACCTGACAGGCCCAGGGGTATACACGTTGATGATCAGACAATCTTCCTCAACCTTGTAGCCTCGTCTAGTGGGCCCCGGACATGCAGGGCCCTCCTCACTGGCGTCCACCATAGTCTTGTATTCCAGGATAGGCTTCGGAGGCTGTGGGACAAATTGTTGAATCATTAGAGCTTTTTGATAATGCGAAATCAGCAAAGGCCACTGTGAACCTCTGCCTACGTTATTACAACTGCACCAGACCTTTTATAACATTTTAGCGTTTTGGGGGACTGTCCTAATTTTGTCGTTCCAAAAGTGTGACTCTCAGCCTACTTTGAATAAATGACTTTTGATTTTGATTAGTACGTCGGGCGCCCGAGGTTTCGTTGCGATGGGCTTACGGTTACTAAATCGGATTATACAGGATCAAATTAAATTAATTAGCGAAACTCAACAGACGTGACGTACAATGTCATTTTGTTACGTAGTAATTTTTTCGTGGGTTTAATTTTTTGTTAAAAAGTTTTTGAATCGACCAAGATTTCATACCTGGAACCGCAGATCATCGACGGGCGGCTCAGCATACCGTATCCCTCGGTATGCCTGGAAGCGTCTCCCGCGCCTAGTGACCATCCACGAGCCTTGGAACTGCCCCGACGGCGACTGGGCGATAGGACCATCCTCGGTCTTCCTGGTTTCACTGGGTTCACGGGGTTCACTGGGTTCACGGGGTTCACTGGGTTCACGCGGTTCACTGGGTTCACGGGGTTCACTGGGTTCACTGGGTTCAGTATCTGGAGTTGTGAAATCTAAATGAACAAGTGGGGTACAATGAAACGAAAAAAGCATTTTCATTTATGAGAAAATCTATATTAATTTTGTTTTACTTTTTACGTTACTTATTTATCAAAAAATCTGTCATTGAAACGAGATCAAAAAATAATCCTAATTTCCTAACCCTATTATTTTTAATTTTCCCAAGACCTTGCAACTGTTTCATTGTACCCCAGGCTTGGGGTACGTTGGAGCACACCCCGGGGTACAATGAAATATAGCGGGGCAAAATTAAATATGCAATTTTTATAATAAAAAAAAATTGTTTTCTTTTTTACATAACAAAATAAACTGAAAAAAATCTCAAATATTGACAATACCAAGGCAATAAGCCGTTTTTTTTTAAAATCTGTTAGTTTAATGTGTAATTAATAGCTTGTCGTTTAGTCTTCCCGGAAAAACTTAGTGAAGGGTATTTCAATTTCTTACCATATTGACAGCCCCTAAAAATATATAGATGTCTTTGTAAAAGGGGTCATAAGTAAAAGGGACCACGCACGGTTTATTGTTCTTAAAAAGAAAATATAAATCATTATATTTTTATTTTATGCACGATAAGCCATGTCCTCATTAAAATGTTTTTTAGTTTGTGTTATTAAAGCATCAGCTCTAATAAAACACCAAACGTTTTTATGGACCCCCATAAAAACGTTTGAAACCCGTTATATAGTGCCCCGACTCGATAAAAAAATATCAAATACAATCTGACAAGATTTTTACTTTGAAGATATATGAGGCAAAATATATTAATAAAGGCCCCAAATACGCAATTTACGGAGAAACAAAATATCACAAACCTGGTGTCAATAGTTCTTCAGTAAACTAAATGTTTTTTCAAACGTTGGACGATAAAAAAAAACAATTTTTCACTTCCAAGACTCACACGCTACACTAGTCCTCAATGCAACTAACTTCATATGTAAAGTCAAAGTCAAAGTCAAATCATTTATTTCAAATAGGCCCCTGTAAGGCACTTTTGAACGTCAAAGTTTACAAAACAAATTGAATTGATTCTAGTCGCCCCTTCCAAAAGGTATTTTTCGTATGGAGAAGAATGGGCAAGAAACTCCACCGTTACTCTTTTAAAATGTGTTACAATATTTTGCATATGCACGTACATTAGTTACATAATTATATGTGAAGACGATGCAACTAAAAAAAATAAAAAAATACGTTACCACAATAGGTAAAAAGAAGAATTAATAAAAATGAAGCAACGAAAGATAAATTAATTACTTATGTGATAGATGCATGGTTCTCACATATTTACAGACATTGTAAAAGTAGACGGTTTTCTTAAAATTTTACAATTAATAAGTCAGTGTGTGAGGAAGTAATCACAGAATGTAAAATCAATGTCATATACTAAAAATAATAATTCATACAACTTTAATTAGCAACCAGTTTGATTTTGTCTAGATTCTAGATTATCCTATGGAGCAGGACCAGCATGTTTCCAAGCATTCTTATCTTGGATATAATCCTCTAATTTGTAATATGCTTGTTTACAAAGTGTACTTTTAATATGAGTTTTAAATTTTCTTTCATTTAATTGTAATATATCACAAGGTATTTTATTGTAACATTTAACACAGTACCCCATAAAAGATGAAGATACTTTAGATAATCTGAAAAATGGTTGATCTATTTTATCTTTATTTCTAGTATTAAAATTATGTCTATCGCTTATTTTATTAAAAATATGTAGATTTTTTCTTACATACATAATATTTTCATAAATGAATTGGCAAGGTACTGTCATAATATTAATCCTTTTAAATAGTTCCCTGAGAGATTCGCGATGATGTAGATTATAAATGGCTCTGACAGCTCTCTTTTGTAAAATAAATATAGATTCAATGTCAGCAGCCCGACCCCACAGTAAAATGCCATACGACATGATACTGTGGAAGTAGCTAAAATAGACCAAACGCGCGGTTTCTACATCTGTTAACTGTCTTATCTTTCTAACAGCAAAAGCGGCAGAGCTTAACCGCCCCGCAAGAGATGTTATATGAGGTCCCCATTGTAATTTCTCGTCTAGCGTGATTCCTAGGAAAACTGTTTGATTAATATATTCTAGCTTTTCTCCATTCAATAAGATGTCACATTCGCTACTTCTAACATTAGGTAATTTAAATCTAATGCATTTGTTTTTTTTTTTATTTAGTACCAAATTATTTACCGTAAACCAATCTTGGACCTGAAGAATAGAGGTATTCACGTCGTCAAGATTTTGTGACCGTCGGTTGATTTTAAAGATCAATGATGTGTCATCTGCAAATAACACCATCTTCGGTTGATTTTGGAGTAATTGGGGTAAATCATTAATGTAAACTAAAAAGAGGAATGGACCCAATATCGAACCTTGAGGAACGCCCATTGCCATTTCAGACCCTAATGAGTTTACGCCGTTTACTTGAACTTTAACCTTTCTATCTTTCAGGTATGATCTTAGTAAATCAAGAGCTGTATTCCTAATCCCATAGTGCTCCAGTTTCAGCAGAAGTGTCTCATGGTCTACGCAATCGAACGCCTTCGAGAGGTCGCAAAAGATTCCAATGGCATCTTGTGCTTCTTCCCAGGCATTAAAAATGTTCTTTATTAGGGTGACACCAGCGTCAGTGGTACAACGCCCTTTGGTGAAACCGTACTGTTGTTCATGAAAGATGGAATTTTTATTAAAGTGACGTAACATTTGATTGAGCATCAACTTTTCAAACACCTTACTGAGAACTGGTAGAATTGACACAGGCCTATAATTGTTGGGTTCTTTACTATCACCGGATTTGAACAATGGAACTAGCTTACTATGTTTCATGAGATGCGGAAAGACTCCTTGGTCTACACTGGTGTTAAATATGAAAGCTAAATAGGGCGCAATGGTTTCGATAATACATTTACAGACTTTTACAGACATTCCCCAGAGATCTTCTGTTGATTTAATTTTAAGATCTTTAAAAGCTTTTATAACAGCTTGGGGGTTTGTATGCTGAAACCTAAACTCCAAAGGGCATGCCTTCACATTCTGTCTAAGTAAGGAAGCAGAAAGCACGGGTGAGGAATTTAAAGCTTCAGTAGTTTTAATGGGAATATTAGCAAAAAAGTTTTCAAATTCCTGAGCTATTTCTACATCTGTGTTGATAGGGCCATGAGCAGTTTCTAAATTGAATTCAGTATTTCGCTGTTTTTTCCTACCTGTTTCATTATTTATTATTTGCCAGGTAGTTTTTATTTTATCATCAGCTGATTTTATTTTATTGCTAATATAAAGAGCTTTGGCTATTTTGCACACACTTTTAAAAGTTTTTGAATATTTTGCAACATACTTATGAAAGCTTGTATTATTCATATGTATATATGTAACTTGAAGAACAACCTAATTGGTTGAGTAAAAAGAGCGCAGAAAGGAAACCTCAACATTTTATTTTGATTGATTCATTGTGCCCCGTGTTTCACTGATCCCCACTTACTATTACACCTACATATATTATAAAGAGGTAAAATTTGTGAGTTTATATGTAGTCAACCTTCGGAATTACTGATTCCATTCGAAGCTAGAATTATCCCTGAGTGTCAAAGACTAAAAAAATATTTAAAAAAAACACACGGACGAAGTCGCAGAAAGCTAGTAATATATCTTTACCGGGTGTAAATATACGCTTAAACCAGAGGTCCCCAAACTTTTTTATGTTGTCGACCACTTGGCTTGTTTTTCGGTTTTGGGTAGACAACCTACCTAATATTGAATTTTTGCAAATTCATCAACTTCAACTGTGTTTTTGCTGGAGATTTAAATTTCAACTTTTTTTTTCTATTTGTACGAATAAGATTATAGGGAAAGAAAAATTTGGCCCAAAGAATAGAAAATTTCGGGGGACACGACAACGTCTGTAGGGAGGGCAAGATAAAAAAAATTAAATCTGACGCTTGTCCATTTGGTTAGTATACGTACGACTTAGAAACTAGTGTTAGTACTTACATCCAGAGAAACAACACGAACTATGTATTATTACGCCACAGTGGCATGAAGGCGTATCCAGTATGGGGCTAATAAATTACTAGAATGAGTCTTCTTCTGAGTCCATTATATTGTTATATACTCCTAGACTCCGGCAAAAGATATGAGTCATGATATTAGAAAATGTAGGCTGCTGAGCTGTGGGATCTGTTCTTCATCGCATAGCTTTTTTTTATACCTTTTGTACTTCCTCTGAGAACTGGGTGGGAATGCAAAGAAAGACTAAGGTCCGCTTGCATCATTAAGTTTATTTATAAACGTTGCTTATAGTTAATTGACTTTCAAACGTGAAAAATGTATCGTTAAACAATCGCTAATCATTACTTAACTTAAAGTAACGATTATAAATAAACTCCTATAAGCACAAGACGATGCGATAAAACGATGTTTTAAATTCGCTTAGTGCTAAACGTATTTTGTGATTTGTGGTAAAAGTGGGGCTAAGTATAATCTAAAACTAACCAAGACCGAGGATCATTCAAGATTGAACGACGGTAGCCTACAGCAGTAGTCTTATGGAAATTAAAAACACTGTTGCATGCTCTAAGAACGAAAAAGCCTTGCCAAAAGTAGAAGAAGATATTCTTCTTGGCTATGTTGACTTGATAGAAGATAAGGAATATTATCAACAATCATTGTTATTGTTGATATTATAAATGGGCATGTGATGAAGAGGAATGAGGAAAATTTCGTGAGGAAAGGTTTGAGTATGAATGTTAAGAGAATGTTAAGGCTATAAGTTAAGAGAAAGACCAAAGAAACGATGTATGGACTGTGTGAAAGAAGAGGTGGAGACTAATAGAGAAGTATGAAAGAAAGAATCATGTTGCGTCCACCTCAAATAAACTGGGAAACCTAAGGGCAAGAGAATGATGATTTTTTTGTTATTGTTGACCGCCACTGACCTGTGAAGATATCCGGCGTCGCATTCACCGCTACACATGCGACATATAACAACCACAGTATTCTCGCGAACATTTTCCTAAGACACTGGGAGTGCACTGAGACGAAGATAGTAGAACTGACTCATTTATGGACTGTAGCCGGTCAGTGGGGATTCTGCAAGTTTTATGCATCATTGTCAGGTATTAGAACAACAGCTAGACTGAGGTAAAACATAAAACCTTATTATTATTATATTCCATGCTTATTCTGCCATACTTTAGCATTGTCTGCACGCATACCAACATCTCATAAAACAAATGAGGTCTAAGTAAAAATATTTTAATTGCAAGAAAAAGAATAATATTGCTCAGTGGGAAAACCTATTGCTCTATAGGTATTGTTTACAATTTTTGTACCACTATGACTGTTTGAAGGAGTCACAGTCTTGTCACGTAGTGGTAGGTTTCCATCAATCACTCGGATGGAAAAATCATCATAGGTATACTTAGTAGGTACGTATTTAAATTGATCATACTTCTCTCTCTTCTTTCATAATTTATTACAGCGCGACGTCAAGTCATCATTATCCTCCTGTCGTTATCTTAATATATTGCTGGGAGCAGCACTTCTTATTCTTCATCATCATTATCATCGCAGTGTGCGCTTGTTTAATCATTATGCGACGTCACATGTCGGATGTATCTACCTACTTTTATTTTATACAGTGGCATTTAGATGAACGCGAGTTTGTAAGAACCTTTCTTCAGTTGCTTCATAGCTTCAGGAAAAAAGCAACTTTGAATGTGCTCACTCACTAAAACATACGCCGAACACCAATTGTCGGGCAGTTTGAGAACTTTATGGCAAATGTACCTGCTTTGGTATTAGTCGTCGTTGAGCTCCTTAAGTTCTGAGTTCTGTTACACTATTACTGACAAATGCGTGCACTAACTGGACACGACCACTTTGGTCTGTGTGGTTCTTACCTTAAAAGACCATCACAGACACTAACCTGCATGGACCTCTTATGGCGTAGATTAAGTCTGGTTTTTAAAAGAGACGGGGACCTCAGCGTTTTCTTACTACCTATCATGGCAGCATGAAATTAGTAAGTACCTACTATCACGGCAGCATGGAATTAGTATGAACAATCCTATACTATTATAATGAGCAATCTCTATTTTCACCATAGCCGAGCTCTCTCGCCCAGGTACTCATAATTATTTATTTATTTATTGATAGGAGAACCAACAGCTATAACAAATGGATAACAGTTGAAAATGATCCGATTCCTTTTTTAGAAGTCAATTAATAATAACATGTCTCCAACACCCTAGAAGTAACTAATATTAATGGTACCTACTAGTTATAATCACTGATATAATGTCTCCAACACCCTAGAGGTAACTAACTAACTAATGTAATTAGATCACTAAGTATCTCATTGTAAGCGAACTGTTAAGTTCTTATGAGAAATAAAGTTCTTTAAACCTAAATGAAACATACAGCCAATTACAGGTTCTCACGGATAAAAACAGAATAAGTATTAGAAATCTTAGGATCACTAACAAGCACGATAAAGTATATATATAACAATAAAAGAAAAGAAAAGAAAAAGAATAAGGTACAATAAGCACTATGCACTTTTAAAGAAGTCAGCGTTCAGCTGAGCGCGTGCAGAATAGGTATTGATGGTAAATGGGTCAAATGAGAACTCTTTACAAAGAATATTAAAGTCCTTACTCGCTCGCACCATGTATGAGTTTTGCCTGTAGTTAGAAGAGGAAAAAGGAATGGAGATATGTGGATTAAATCTAACTGATCTCTGAGGAACATTGAAACGTAGTTTATGTAAGAGATCAGGACAGTCAATCTTGTTCGACATAATTTTTAAAAGGAAAGTGAAAACCGCCAGTCGACGACGATTTATAAGTGGCTGTAAATGAAATTTCTTGCAAAGATTTATGTAACTATCAGAATGGTATGGTATACGTAGCCGAAAACATAGAAAACGAATAAATCTTTTTTGTATATTCTCAATACGATCAATATATTAGGTCTTTACCTATGAAATTGCAGTTCTGCAGTACTGGCCGTTTCAAATCAAAATAATTTTTGTTTGGCTAAGAATTCTAATTTCAAATTAATTTTATTTTAAAAACATGGTTTTTTTTTTCCAAAAGAAGTCATTTGTTTATTGATTAGTGTTACATTTTCATCGCATTTCAATCTTTTTCGTCATCATGGATACGTTAAAAATTCGAGTAATTATGGAATATGAGTACCGTCGTGGCAGCAACGTGGCACAAGCGGCACGCAACATCAACGACGTTTACGGAGCTAACACTACAAACCAACGCACCACCTGTTATTGGTTTGCTCGCTTCCGTTCTGGAAATTTCGACCTGAAAAATGAACCTCGCGGTCGTCCGAAGACTGGTCGACAATGACGAATTAAAGGCGATTGTGGAAGCTGATGATACACAATCTACGGCTGAATTAGCAGCAGCTTGCGACGTTAGCGTCAAAACAATATTGGTCTATTTGCGTCAAATTGGCAAGGTAAACAAGCTTGACAAATGGGTGCCCCACGAACTCAATGATCGCCAGCGCAAAGTACGCGTCGAGACGTGCCTTGCACTGCTCAACAGACACACAAATGAAGGAATTTTGAACCGCATTGTTACCTGCGATGAAAAATGGATTCTGTTTGATAACCGCAAGCGCTCAGCAAGTTGGTTGGATCCTGGTTCAGCACCTAAACAATGCCCTAAACGAAAACTTACCCCTAGAAAAGTGATGGTCACTGTTTGGTGGTCTAGCGCCGGTGTGATTCATCACAGCTTCTTAACAAACGGGGTGAGCATTACTGCAGATGTGTACTGTGAAGAACTGAACACAATGATGGAGAAGCTGGCACATCTCCAACCAGCATTGGTCAATCGCTCGTCTCCGCTGCTACTGCACGACAACGCGCGACCTCATACTGCACAGCAGACGGTCTCCAAGTTGCAAGAACTAGGGTTGGAAGCTCTCCGTCATCCGCCCTACTCACCAGACCTTGCGCCTACAGACTACTACTTTTTCCAGAATTTGGATAACTTCTTGGCGGGAAAAAAATTCAATACCCGAGAGGCAGTACAAAATGCCTTTGAAGAATTTGTTGCCTCCCGTCCAGCTGATTTCTTTAAGAAGGGCTTCAATAAACTGCCACTGCGTTGGCAAAGATGCATTGATTGCATTGGTGTTTACTTCGATTCATACAAATAAAAAATACATGAAAAAAATTCGTTTAAATTTTTTCATACAAGACGGCAATTTCATAGGTAAAGACCTATTACTTGCCATAACACGGGTTCCAGATTTGTGACGCATATTCAAGATGACTTCTCACAAAAGAGCAATAAAGAATCTTAAGGGTCTTGGCCTTTTTGAAACACCCTGCGAGTCTCATAACAAAACCCAGTGACTTCGAAGCTTTGGCAACTATTTGCTCAATGTGCACGTTAAATAAGAGTTTAGAGTCATGAAAAACGCCCAGGTCGCGTACACCGTCGCATCTGTTTAATAGCTGCCCTTTAAGTTTATAAGTTGTAGGGAGAGGGACGCGTTTTCTGCTAAAGGAGATTAATGAACATTTAACAGGGTTCAAGTCTAGTTTATTAGTTATTCAATAATCATCCAAACGCGCTAGGTCAGATTGGAGAGCATCCATGTCATCATTTGATGATATTGCAGAAAATATCTTCATGTCATCAGCAAAACACAGCAAATTTGAGTTGTGGAAACACGAGTCGATGTCGCCCACATAAATGATAAAAAGTAGCGGACCCATCAAGGAACCTTGAGGCACACCACTTGGAGCGGAAACCCAGCTCGACATGACAACGACTGCTTGAGATCTGTTTTCAAGATATGAAGTAAACCAATTGATCAATTGTTATAATTGTTATAACCATTATATCAATTGTTATAAGTAAACCAGTGGTTAATTTAAAAATAATATTTACATATTCTGGATAGGCCAGAATGGGAAGTTGGGTAACAAAACAGACAACAAAATATAATTATCATTCATAATTTATTTTTACGAAAGGTTATCCACAAAACATGTTTCCCTACTCAAATAAATAACTTAAGCTTTACGTCGTAATGCCTTTCAATCATATCATCTGCATTTTCGCAGATCAATACTGTATCGGGTACAGCTCTTCCCACACCTTGAAACGGTCTTCGAACATGTTCTGTCGTATGCTCAGCTGGTCTCCTCGGTGGAGGTAGCTCCTCTGGTCTGGTTTCATGGCTGGCCAGGTCAAGTTGCCGAGCTCGGGCGTGTCACCGCGCGGGTTCGGGTCTCTGTAGGATGAAATATGACTTATTGATGACATTAAGAACATTGCTTAAAAAGAGATTGCTGTTATACTTATGGCGACATAAAAGTATCCTGCTGAGCATGGACCACCAATGCTGTTACAAAGAATAGGTAAGTAGTCAAATTGGAAAGTTTATGGTTAAGACAGGAATATAGTAGACGATAGAAATTATTGCTAAATCTTCTGAACCACTATCAATGTAGCAATAGAAGGTCAACATCACGCTAGGGTTGTCTTAACAAGTTGAACTTTCTCTCACCATTTTGACGCCACAAGTTATACTGTCTGCCGGAGGAGTTTGTCATTCGTAGAAACGCTATATGTTGAGCAGTTGAGCAAGTAAGCAGCAAGTAAGTTGTCTGGAGCTTCTCTATTAGCACCCGGGCTAGTAGATTGGATGAGGAAGGGACTCACCCGTATCGTGCGAAGTTGTACCAGATGGCGGTCATCTCATCAACGACGTGTGCGTGTGGACTACTCAGAGGTATGGTGGGGTAACGGTAGCTTAGCGTGAACACGTACAGAAGGTCGTCATGATGGGCAGCACCTGTGAAAAATTACGTTAATTAAGAAGATATCATACGTACCAAACCGAGACGTGTTCGCGGACGAATGGAAGACGACCAAATCAGTATGTTTGAAGTTCTGTGAGATTAGGCATAGGCCTCATCAATCGCACGGCATTGTCAATACTCGGCTAAAGATCTCATATACTTAGTACGGAGCGGAAACATAGAGTAAGAGACTAAGAGGTAAGGCCATGTTGAGGGAGATTCTTCATTACTTTTGAGGATATTGTAAACTGAATTTAATGAATTACAAATTAACTTACACTCTAATAGTCAAAGAACTAAATAGGTAAAGATGAGTTACCTTGTGGTTTTCCATTGGGATCTTCATAGTGTGAGTTGTTTCCAATGTATGCAAATTCGTAGTACCACACCGGGTGCTTTGAGTGACGACACATCAGGTTCGCCATCCTGGTGAAAGCATTATTACAATTATAATATTTTTATTATTTTCTGGTAATGACTACTACACACATTCATTGGTGTTACATCTGAGCCGCCTCTTCAAAGCCTTTTGAAGTTATACTTCTGCAATTAACGATTAAGTTTGGTAAACATTATTTAATGCAGTTTGTTGTTATTATAGCAGACAGGAAGTCGCCACTGCACGTGCCTTTGATGACACTATGATTGTGGAAGCCATGTATCTGGCTTATTCTATAGAAATGAAATTGTTTATTCTATAAATAGAATATAGATACAAACAGAACCACGGAATGACAAACATACATATTCTGTGTATGTAATATCGGAATCTTCATAAAAGAGTTTTACCTGTGCACTCCAAACCCAACAACAGAGTCTCCATACAGCGTCCCCAGCGCCTTCTCGCTCTCCTTATCATTGACCAGCTTCTTCCCCTTCAGGTAGACTTCCTTCAGCTTGTTCACAGCAACGGCGCGGTTTTTCTGGGGCAGTATGAAGGAGACCGGGGCGATCCTTTCCCATTCCTCATTCATTGTCTTCAGGAGGGTCTCGTTTTGAAGGACGGCTAGAAGGCAATAATAATTGATAAAAGTTTCGATTAGCAGTTGTTTTTTTGCTAAGTTAGTTATTAAACTATCGATATCTAGGGTCATGACTATTGTGATTTGTGGGCTGGTTCTCGTTTCTGCGTACATAATATATGGCAGGCAAAGAATAAGTGTGTATAAAATGAAAGGAAAATCAAAATTGATCTAGTTTCTTCGTGCATTTGGTTAAATGTTATAAGAAACACTATTTTCGTAAACTATCAAGGATGGAGATAAGCCGCTTAAGGCTTCTGAGAAAACCGATTAGGTAACCGCTGATGGAATGGAATGTGAACCTAGCTAGAATTTGATTCAGGAGAATAGGTGAGGACTGTGAGGACACGCTTACTTTATTAACACACTTACTTACAGTTAATAAAACTAAGTGTTTATACACTTACTATTATTAACTGTTAAATCTCAAGTGCCAAGAAATTGTTGTTATTTCTACTCACGAAAAGCCTTCCAGAAAAACTCATCAGTAGTCTGGCTGACGATAAAGGGCACGGTGTGCATCTTGCCTTCCTTGATGGCGTCCAGCGGGTTGACGGTGAGGTACCGCTCTTGCCCGAAGTCAGGCTCTAACACCGGGCCCCACAGAGCCACTGGGTCTCCTGGACCAAACTCCTGAAAGTTAAAGATACATGTAGGCAGGGCAATGTCTCGCAGAACTGATAGCTGATAGGGCTGTAAAGTTTTGGAGGGACGTCCGCATATTAAATGGTGCTGCGTGGGTAGGCTCTCGTCCTCGTAACGTGGATCGATCTAGTAAAAATTGCGGTGATGCGCTGGATGCGGAAACCAAAGGACCGGTTATTATCGATCCTTAGGGGGGATTATGCCCAACAGTTAATGTCTTTTGGCAAAATTTTGACACTGGTGGTGAATTTTCCAGTTTCGTATAATTAAAATCTACAGTTAGATATCAACTATCTCCTCCTTTTTCATATTCTATCCGTAGTGAAGCTCTTATTTCTAAAACGTACCCAGAACTTAGTGAGCGAGTCTCCCAGCTCCCTCCAGGGCTTGGTCATGAGGCAGGCGAGGATGATGGAAGAGTTGTCAGTGGGACAGTTGAGGATCTGTGCCTGGCGCACGGCGAGGTGTCGCTGATGCGTCAGAGGCTCCACATCCTTGCTAACAGGAGACGCGCTCATTGCGATGCCGCGGTGGAAGAGTCCTGCAAGGGAAACGTGGGTTAAAGAACATTTTGCTATTCTTTAACATCTTTATTTGCAACTTGATAATGATTCTTACTTCACAGTCAAATTATGGAGTAGGTAGTCGGAAATGAATCAATCTCTTCAATTGTTAATGACTGATCAGATATTTGTGAACTCTCAACAGTGTAGAATCAGAAGCTATTTAAATACCCTTCCAAAAGCATGATTTAGATAGATCATGCATCTCTCTTCTTGTTTTCATAAATAAAAATATATTGTTTAGTTGATTCGGAGTTTGAAAACAGATTGATTTAATTAACTTAGGCTTCTTGAAACTGAGTTTTATATTCCTATTACTATGTAATATAGCCGTCCTCTACTTTTAGTCATAGGCGAGATCATATGCAGCATGACGCTGATAGACCCCGCACTGCAGCCGGTGATGGTGACCAGGTTGGGGTCTCCTCCGAACGCGGCGATGTTCCTCTGAACCCACTTGAGGGCTGCCACCTGATCCTTCATGCCGTTGTTGCCGGGAGCGTATGCGTCGCCTGTGCTCATGAATCCTGGAAGAATTTTTATGGTTAATAGCAGTGTTTGCAATAGAAAACCATGCGATAGAAGTAGTTCTGGAAGCTGGCGAGTAATCGAAGGAATCAGCAGGAAGAAAGAGTTCCTTGGAACAACAGAATAATAAAAACAGTCGAAATAAAAAAACTATATAAAATTCGGAAAGGTAAAGTTATCTATACGCCTCGGAAGAAAACAAATATCAGGATAGAAAATATAGCAAGTTAGAGGATTAGAGAGGGCAGGGTCCATAAAAAAAAAACAAATGAAATAAAAAGAAAATCCATCACGCAGATCAAGAATGAAGTAAAGATCACAACTCGCGACTTGGTAAGAAGAAGATAATCTGGCAAGTGGCGGGACCACCATTGATAAAAACTTATAATTAGAATGTTTTACCCAAGGATCCAATCCTGTAGTTAATGGTGACGAGTACCACATCCCTGTCTAGTAGGTAGTGTGGGCCGGCCAGGTCACTGCGACCTGTCATCGAGTAGAACCCTCCGGGGTGGATGAAGAAGATCACAGGTAGGGGGCCAGTGCTGGAAAAAAAAGGTTGGGTTGCTTTTACTGTCCTTTCCTTCCGACAATACTACCACAGGATTGATCCTGTCACCAGATTATCAGAGTAGTGTTGTGTGTGCTCATTGCTCTTTTTTATGTTAGACCAACACTCCTTATCCATTTTCCAGGTGATACATTCGTATCATCAATCACTAAGTCACGATGGTTACCTACGGCAAACAGTCTATGTAGGCAAGCATGTAGTTGACAAATCACTCATCCCTACGCGAAATACGCGTAGGGATGATTTGGCAACTACATATAACAAAATACTGTGAAATGTAAATAGTGAACTTTTGCCGGCTTATTTTCACAAATACATACTAAATAGGCTTGATGATAAAGAGTACATTGCAATAGGTCAATCAGTTCTACCTACGTGTTATGTATCGGCGTGTACACGTTGACAGTGAGACAGTCCTCGTCCACGTAGTAGGTCGGCGGCGCGGGGAGAGGACACGCGGGGCCCTCCTCACTCGCGTCCACCTCGCCTTCATACTCCAGCTTCAGCTTCGGAGGCTGGGGTGAGCAGGTTAGGTTAATGTTATAGAGGTAAACAGAGATAGTTTTAATAATATGAAGTTCAAGTAAGTCATGTTAACTCAATATAAATACACAATGCAGAAAGTCTTTGGGATCCATAATCAAATGGTTCTTTCGTTTTCTATTTTGTTATGTTAAGGTAATTATTATAAGTAGGTACCTATTCATGAGTTTTACGTCAACAAACATGTGCACATTCATTTGTTAGCGTGTAATATTTTGAATCATAATTATCTTTAAAGTTAAGTTCGCACGAGATTTTCCTGTTCCACATAAGCTACGACTACATTGTCGCGCTCGCTATAAAGTGAACTAACTTCGCGCTCTCTTTCTCGCACTCGCTCGACATCTCGCTGTAAACATCGGGAGCGCGCGAAGTGTAGTTCGCTTCATCGCGACAATGTAGGATGTAGCCAATAAACAGCGCATAATGAACAGGCTTGTGGGTTTCAGCGTGGGCTCTGAGGCGGTCACAATGTAAGTACGACGCACCGGCTTATCTCTGACATTCAATTAATGTCCTTGCTAGTAGATTACATCTCTTTGCCATACCTATACTTATTTAGTTGAATAGAGCTGATAAAAGTGTAAGTCAAGAGTGCTTCTCTCAGATTTTTAGACTGCTGAACTGTGCACGAAGGCAGAGCGATCAGTGAGAAATAAAAACGAAATAAAATTGCATCATTTGGAATATGAACGAAATTTCACCACTTCGCATAGCTCTGTTAGAAGTCAACCTTTAAATACATAGGTAATACGGGCTGGTATCCGCAACTTCAAAGCGCGTATTTTGCGTACGGGTGGGAAAATCAGTTATTCGACCCACCCCAGCTCCTGAAAGAAGGCCAGCAACGCCTTTAAACACATACAATAATAATAATATAAATTTCCGTTACCTGAAACCTCAGCGCGCCAATAGGCGGCTCAGCGTACCGTATTCCCCGGTACGCCTGGAAGCGTCTGCCGCGCCTCGTCTCCATCCAGGACCCCCGAAACTGCCCCGACACGCTGCGCGTCAGCGGCCCACCCGGGCTGATGATGTATGGAGGAACATCTGCTATCACTGGAACTGGATATAATATTTTTACAAATTTTAACCGACTTCCAAAAAGGAGGAGGTTCTTTGTTCGTAGCGTATGAATGTTTTTTTTTAAATGTATGTACACCGATTTCTCCATCAATTGTGGGCCTATTTTGAAAATTCTTTTTTTGTGTGAAAGGGTATGTCTCTCAAGTTGGTATCATATAAATTTTATTAACTTTGCTTATATAGTTTTTGAGTTAGCTTCAATAATACGTAAGTATATTTCCCACTTAGTATAATATACTAAGTGGCACAGAACGGGAAAAGGGATAAAAAACAGTGACACGAAGTTATCATCACTGTTATTTATCACCTGTCACTGTTATTTACATAGCAGGTGGTATTTGAATTTGTGTGGGGTAGATACCACAACAAAAAAGTGAAAACTAAAAACTTTTTTCCGTTCTTCACCATAGGAACCTTCTAACGCTATGGGATGGGCAAATAGATTCATCTTTCTGACTGACTGACTCCTTGACAGTTGAAAAGTGCCTGTAAGTCACAGCTGTAAGTGGTTTTGAAATAATATTTTGAGTTGAGTTACAAAAACTGAAGTGTAATGCAAAGTGTCATGCGATTTTATACCATGTGCACTTCAAGACTTCAACTATTAACTGACGCTTTGATCTGCTTTGCAAATAATTATGGTAAGAAGCCCTTGAAAGATGCTGCACGGACAAGAGTAACATGAACGAGGATAAGGTCTGCCATCTTTAGTCGCACTTCTTAAATAAATAAAACCCACTACATCACCACTTGTTTACAAACTAACCTGAATCATGTGTATGTTGTTGTGCATGTTGATGCGTTTGCTTGTGTTCGTGTGCGTGTGCGCAGACACACAACACACACAGCAGCGCCAGTAACATGATGCAGGTAGGTCGGCACAGAGAGCGACTGAGGCGACAACAGGAAAACTGGAGCTTTTATAGCTGTGCAGATTTGTGGATATGAGAGGTCCATTCTGCAAGCTTTGTTAAAAGTTATTGGAAAATGGAAATCCATGGATATCATTTGACTTGACTGAAGTTGTGTTGTGGTCTCGTGGAAGCAAGCGGGCTAGCTGAGCGGGTTAGATCCCTAGGTGGAACAAAGTGTTATTGAGTTTTTGTATTAGGGAGTTTTCAGTAGCCGTCAGTATGAATTTATGTCCGATTTAATAATAATAGTAGCGCCCTAGTATACCGCATGACTTTTTTTACCGTCTCGAAAAAAATAGGGTATAATAGGTGAACGGAGTAGAAGCCTATGGCATAGAAATTTTAATGTTTTAATTTTTTTCAATAAAAAAAAAAAAAAAAAAAAAGTTCCAAATATCCTTAAAAAAACATGAAAACTATCCATCATATATCATGATAAATTCCGCGCATCTAGTAGGGTGCGTATGAGGGTAGGGTTCTTTTTTATTTTCTATTTTTAATGTTCTGGAATGAAAAGTTCACTTTATATGCTTGGTATTTATCGATAAATCAATTACATTCTAGGTTATTGAAAAAAATTAAAACATTAAAATTTCTATGCCATAGGCTTCTACTCCGTTCACCTATTATACCCTATTTTTTTCGAGACGGTAAAAAAAGTCATGCGGTATATTAACTAAGGAATTGTGGTTGCACTATACACCTCTGTCCAGCCCTCCTGAGCGAGCAGGTGTGATGTCATGTTCTATTCTATTCACAACCGGTACATACACAATCGGTTTAAGCTATCAGGTAAACAAAGTCTTATCGATATCAGTACACAACCATGAACTTTCGGTTATCTTTCACCTCTTTCCATTCGCAATACATTGGCAATTAATTGATTGTTTATGAAAACAATTTAACATTCTGTGATTTTGTTAAACCCAGTTTGAGCAGTTCCCCTCGGGATTGCGGGTTTTATCAGGCTACTATGCTGTATTGCAAAAGATATGGGCTCATGGGCTGTTAAAGTTTTATAGGTTATGCTGTTTGCAACTGTAGGTAATCACCAGGCACTGCCTACCAAGACTACATATATTCCGATATTTCAGATTGGAGACGACTTAAACAAAATATATGTTTTATTTTTATTTTATTTATTTATTTATCCGAAGCCAAACCTCTGCAAAGTCATCTAATAATCTTATGTTTTTCTTCATCGACAAAAATATGCCAAGATATAAACAAGGTAAAGCCTCAAGTTTCATAGTAGGTACTCGTAGTAGTCATTCGGAAAACCCGTTTCAACATCTATACATACTCTAGGTACATAATATAGCGTAGGTGTAGGTGACTAAGATGAATCACGCACTGAAGTAAACAGGGAGATGAGTCGTGGGATAACCACTTTGTTCTCGGGAGGGTTACCTACACAGTATAGTAGGCACGAGAGCTTACAATAGTAGGCGACTGCCCCATCTCCAAAATCCACATGTATACCTACATATACTCGTACATGTGGATTTTGGAGATGGGGCAGTAAGGGCAGCTACCTTAACCGTTGTAGCTACAGGAAAACGGTCTTAGGAGACTTTGCTTAACTTTTTGAGACATATTGATCTGCATTCGCGCATTTTGAAAAAAATATACAGCAACAGAATGCAATAAGGATTAAAAACTCTATTGTACAAACTGAGGTTTTAGTAGGTACTAGAAAAGTCAGAAATCGCAAAAAACTTTTCCTATACATTTTGTAGGAAATGAGATTCCAACCTACTTTTTTTTTTTTTTCTCAGAACTTCGGTAAGGTAATCACAAGCAACAAACTCTTTTGTTGTCGTTTTTGTTCTCAAAGCAAATAAAATTATAACGCGTATTCATTCGAAGTTTATTTTTTTTGTATATTTTTGGCAAGTCTATTCATCGTAAAAAGTAGGTTGGAATCTCATTTCCTACGAAATGTACCTATGGGAAAAGATTTTTGCGATTTCTGGCTTTGCTAGTACTCAAACCTCAGTTGATCCGATAAAGTTTTTTGCTCTATATAAGAAACAGGATCGATAGACATAAAAAAAAAATTGTGATAACTACCCATTTTTTTGCTGACTGTACATTTTTTGCAAAATCTGTGAATGCAGATCAAAATGCCTTCAAAAGTTAAGGATGGTCTCCTAAGACCGTTTTCCTGTAGCTACAACGGTTAAGGTAGCAGCCCTTACTGCCCCATCTCCAAAATCCACCCTGTATAAATAAAAGGGCCAATTTGATTGGCTTTCGTCAATATGTGGCCATTTACCACTATTATGTTATAAGAAATTTAGACATAACAGTCGTTACGGGTAGTCAGAAGCCAGAAAGTCTGACATCCAGTATTACCAGTAACTGCTGGGTTGTGGAGGATAGATCAGCAATCGCTCCATGTAAAAAGCTGCTGTTCAGGTACATACGGCTAGATTGAAAGCCGACCCTAGCACAGTTTGAAAAAGGCTGGGCAGATGATAATGTATAAGAATTTCGTGTCATGTTTGTAATAGTACATTACTGTCGCGGCCTGCAAAAGGGGCATTGATGGACGACGCGAGCACATCAATGCCTTGTTGCGGCCAAGGCTTGTATAGTAGTTTTTTCAAATAATGCGTGGAACTTCAAAAAATTATTTTATATTCTAGAATCACTGACGTACAACGATATTTTTTCACACGCCAATATGTTTCTCTTTATCTTTAAACAGCTCTATTTGCAAGGCAAATTTAAATTTGAATTAAGCGTTGTGCAGACTAGCGCGACGCGACAACGCGACGCGACACCGGTTATTGTTATACCGTGAAGTTTTCTTAGAAATTGTATTGTTCAAGTCGCGTCGCGCTGGTCTGCACGAGCCTTTACACGACAGATAATATGGATTTTCATACTAATATTGCCGGCCGCCTGCTCGCATGTATTCGACAGTAAGTACAGCATTTTCGATTTATCTCGAAGAAGATTGTCAAAATAATGCTCGAATTTCCAAGCATGTTTGAGAAAACGTTTTTCAATTCGAACTCGGTACAACTTATTGTTTTTTAAATCGTTTTTTTTAAACTACGTTATTGGAATGGACCATACTCATTTACTCTGCGTTTTTACTTCATAACGAGCATAATTTATGAGCATCAATCAGTCTTTTGTCTCAAACTTTAGGCACCGTGAACATCTGGCAACTTTGCCGTAGGTTGTTTAATTTGCCTTACGTGGCACAATTATTTTGTTACGTCAAAACTGTATTTTTTTAACGTTTGTAATACCCTTAAATCAAATTTGAATATTTGATTGGCAATATTTTATTGTATCTGACAACCCAGCTCACATAGACCTGTCATTTTTTGGCGGTTAGTTTTTTCCTATGCTATCTTTGTGTGACTTCGTACTCTGAAACTTCAATGAAAATAAGCGAGGTAAACGTTGTGTAGCTAAGTCAAAGCTTAATACCACGTTCTTGATAGTGTTCTTTATTTAAAATCATGATAATTTACGTTTCTTTAAACAATTTAACCTAAAAAATCACTGTTGGCAAATGTACCAACTCAATGCAAAGTTTTAGTTAAGTCGACTTTGCCATGTGAAATGAAAAAATGAAACTAAAATAATGTTAATAATGATACAAACAAAACAAGGCGGCAAGGCGTTGAAAAAATAAACAAGGCGGGTGAATTTGCCATATTTTGGAAATTCCATTGCCAGTGTAAAATATTACACAACTGTAGTATATTTTTACTGTGATCAAGCATGTGGCAACGGTGACTGTTGTTTTTTATGGTAATTCTTTTAATTTTATCCTACATTTTGGGATAGCAATCTTACCACAAGTGATAGTTGACTTTTTTAGGTTTTTGGACTAAAATATCATTATAGAATGAGAAAACAATAGATATAATGCATACAATTTACTACATAACTGATTGGTTGCTTTGTATATCATCATAGAGTTTTTTTTAAGAAAAACCTTTTCAAACTTTTTTACCTACCGTAAAGTGACAAAGTTGCCAGGTTCCACGGCATCTTATTTGTGCTACCTACTCAATACCTACGAGTACCTGTATTGTATTTGTGTCTCACACATACTTTAGCTATAAGTACATAGTAAGTACGCAAATGATGACGAATCATGTTATGATGCCGTCTGGTCGACCACGAGTTAATTACCCGAGGTCATTGTAATGCTCTTATGCATCTCCGTCAAGGTCAAGGTTCATCATCTGCCCAGGCTTTTCCCAACTATGTTAGGTTCCGCTTCCAATCTAACCGGATGCAGCTGAATACCAGTATATAGAGCGACTGTTTATTTGACGTCCACAACCCAGTTATTGGGTAACAAGACACCCCAGTCAAGGTTAGTGTATTCGCCACAGGGGTGTAATACACCCACATTTTCCAGTAATATTATGAGTCCCGTGTCATAAGGAACGAGCTCATTGACATCGCTTAGCACCAGACTAAGTTTCTGGGTTCCTACTGAAAACTGCTTAATGGAAAACTTTATTACACTTATCCGGACCCGAGTATTGAACCCAGGACCCCATGCCCACGCACGATGTCTTTTGATTGTTCTTCTGGTGCTTGACGATGTTCGTGGTGATCAAATGCGTTCCTTCTCTGTATGAGCTGAGGCGTTTGCCTTGCAGTGGGACAACATGCATATTTTACAGAGGTTTACTGTGCACTGTGTACTGTGGCATAAAGTCGCTGACCCATGTGCCATAACTGTTCACGGCTAATCTTCACACGTAATCGAAGCTACATCCTATCGGGACGGGATCATCCACCGCGACCTCGACCCACGGCCACCACGCTTTGTAGGGAACTGAGGGGTGCGTGGCCGGCGAACAAATGAACCGCAGCAATTCTACCTTTATGCAGAAACTACCTACTTCAGTAGGTTCATTTAGTTAAGATTGATAATAAGGAAAAGATATAAAAATCTTCATCACATATGTAATATTGTGTATTTATCTTATTTTATATAACATTTAAAAACATGAGGTGCTCTTATAATGCTGCAATTATTTCTTTAAACTAAGAATATGACTACGGATTATAAGACACAATGAATATCAATAAATATCTTTATTCAATTTTATTATTTTGTAGTCTCAGATCTCCGAACATTGGCCAGCATTGAACATCGATGCCCTTAAATAAAGTACAAAATGACAAAAAAGACGTGAATGTATTACGGTACCTAGACGTCATTATTCATGGATAGTTTCATGTGTAAATAATTATCTATTTACACGTGAATATCAATGAATAATTAAGTTTGTGAGGACATCAAGCTTTAAAAGACACTGTCCAGAGGAAGGAGTGACAGGGACGGCGCACTACAACTCTGCACAGTCGATCGTGATTGACAGAAACAGAAAAGGTCTACTTGTCATAGACAATGAGGTTTCAATCACAACAGATCGATTATAGCTTATTCTATTTCTATCCTTCTAAGTAAAACAGTAAAAAAAAAATAGTTTTTTATTTTTATTCGTTTTGCTATATTTACGGCCTCCTACGGGTTACTGTAACTGTTCTGGATATTTATTTACATTTCTGATAATCAATCGGGAACAGTTCCTCCCACACTCTGAACCTGTCTTCGAAGAGGTTCTGTTTGACAGAGAACGGGCTGTCGATGCGGAGGTACTTCCTGTCGTCGGGCTTGTACTGGGGCCAGCTCAGGGTGGACAGCTCCGGAGTATCGGGCTTGGGGTTCGGGTCACTGGAGGATGAAGATAACATCAGAAGAAAAAAACATTAGATAGTTTAGATAAAACATAACGTCAGTAGTATGTAGGTAAGTAAGTACACCCATATTTCGCCAGTTATGAGCAGTGATAGCCGGTGGTGTGACCTTCAGACTGTGAAGTCATAGGTCTCGAGTTCGAATCTAAAGCACCTCTGACTTTTCGGATTTGTGTGCGTATTGTATAATTATCACATATGTACTTCAAAAACGGTGAAGGAAAACATCGTGAGGAAACCGGCACGCCTTCTTTTTTTTTTTTTTTTTTGAGGGTGGGAAATTATCAAATAACTTCTCCCGCTCTGGGCGGAGCGGGGAGGGTGTGTACTTTTACTGACTAAAACCCACCCGTGTTCCTTCCGTTGCCTGTGTGCCGGGCTCGAGATATCCCTTTCGGACAAATTCGCAACCCCGGCAGGCATTGGCCCTAACGGACCCCGTCAGTTGGTGCTGACATCTCATCATCATGGGGCGATTCTATTGCCATCAAGGGGCACTTATTCAAGTTCTGGGCTGATACTGGAAAAATTATTAATGGAAATAGCCAGTAACACTTTGCCCGAGCTCGGACACATGATCGACTAGGTTCAAGCTTAATTCAATTATTCATATTTCGGGCCGGGAGCGTAAAAAAATCCCGTTAAGTTTCCGTAGTTTCTCTTACCCGTATCTCATGAAGTTGTAGAAGATGGCGGTCATCTTGTCGACCATCTGCGAGTCTTGGCTGTAGGACACGGGCACGGGCGGGAAGTTGTAGCTCACGTTGAACAGGTACAGCAGGTCATCGTGGTGCGCCGCCGCTGTAGGGGAGAGCATAATATGGTTTTAATCAGATTGGTGGTTGGCAGATAATATTGTGGTGTTATGTACGGCTACATAGTATCAGCTGATTGGTAGCCACGTGTATGAAGTAATTGAGATACCCGACAGCCCAAGCGTGGTTGCCGTCCATCGAGACAAATGTCAAAAGTTACTAGCTATAGAGATACGTTATACTAGGTACAAATTAAAAAGTTGCAAGGCACAAGATATGTGCCGAATCAATTCCACATTAATACAGTAATACAGTCACACATTACACTCTTAAACCCCATTTACATGATGCAAGTTTATTACTTGTGGCATACAATAAAATTGAAGCAATAAGCTAACTAGCATCGTGTAAACACTGTGAACACGGTGCAACTTTTATTGTTGCTTCAACTTATGGTATGCCACAGGCAATCACATCGCACCCTGCAAATCAGGGCTTACATTGTAAGTCCTACAGTTATGTCTAGTATTTAAAGATTCTATGACCCCTAAGGTTTTAGGTTAGGTCGCAAAGTTACGAAAATCGAAGTTAAGTAAGTAGCTCTTGAACGTTAACTCAGACTTATTTTGGGTACCCCAAAAGTTAGAACTTTATATTTGTTGTGGGTATAGTAATGGTAAGGTTCTCACCGATCGGTTTCTTGGTGGTGGGGTCGACGTAGTGACTACTGTTGCCGATGTAGCCAAACTCGTAGTAGTACAGTGGCTTGGGCGAATGACGAGCCATCAGGTTCACTAATCTGCAGACAAAAATATTTGCTTTAGTAATTATTTTTGATTGACAAAACTATTTATCGTAACACGTAACTTTCGTCGTCAACATTAAATACGATAGTGTTGAAACTCGCATAAATAAACAAATAGAGATTTGGTACTGGACAGCTTGTTGCACAATTTTTTTCTTGTTTAAACACTGGTTTTGGTGGCTGTCTTTAAATGACATTCAAAATGTGTTGACTACTTTGATTTAAGTAAATGGTTTGCAAGTCTTACCTGTGTACTCCAAACCCAATGATAGCATCAGAGTAAAGTTTCCCAAATCCGTCACCAGTAGCGGTGTCGTTGGCCAGCTCCTTGCCGCCGAGGTAGGCTTCCTTCAGTTTGTTGGCAGCTGTGATGGCGGTGGTGTTGTCGCCAGAGAGGTACAGGGCGATGGTGGCCAGGCGCGGCCAGTCACTGCGCCAGGATTCGAAGGAAGAAGGGTTGCGGAGGACATCTGAAATAACATAGTGGTTAGGATTGTAGCGAATGTACCAAGTGAACTCGACCCTATTACGTAAATACTCCGTAAGAGAAAGCGAGTCTCTGGTGTAAATCTCGCGAGTCCGGATAAGTATTCAAGTATATTTATTTTAAACAAGTCTTTACAGTACAGTCATGTATAACAGGGGTCTTATTTTCAAGATTTTATTTGAATATATGCTGTAATAGAAAAAAAATATGTCGCGTTGATGGTAACGACGTGCTCAGAAAATTGCTTTAAAAAATACAAAATTTAAGAATATTTATCAATTTGTCATTGTGTAAGGTCTTTAACAGTTCATTATATACTACTATTTTACACTTACTATTTTATATATAAGTATATATTTTTTTTTTTTTTTTTTTTTTTTTTTATACTTACTTACTATTTTTTCTTACAAAACTAGATTTTTACAAAAGTTTGAAATGCGTTGTCACCTATTATTAGATTGGCCAGTCTACAACTCACCGAGAGCCTTCCAGAAGAACTCGTCCTGCGTCTGGCTGATGATGTACGGCACCGCCTGCAGCTCCCCCGCACACAGCGCCTCCAGCGGCTGGCGCGGCAGGAACATCTCCTGGCCGAACTGCTGCTCCTGTATTGGCACCCACAGTAGGACGGGGTCGTAGCCGAAGTCCTGCGACGGATATGGGAATGAAATAATTACAAAATAGACTCACATACACAATATTACTATATTTTAAGCTCTAAAAATTAATCCTTGTAGTTTCATACAGAGAAAAGAAAATTCTTTAACCATAATAATAGGTAATGTAAAGAAACGATCAAATCAAATCAATTTGTTTGTGAAACATAGCATCCACAACCACATCCATATAACCACATGGCTAGAAACAATGCGCCTTCCATCATCCCTGATGTGTCTCCACCACCCTTAATTGGTTGACTGGTGCAAAATGCCCAAAGTAGCTGAATGCCGAGATAACAGATAATAGACATCTATTGAAAGTGGACATGTTGCGTCGACTCCAAATAAAAGCTCGTACAGACCAGCGCGACGCGACGCAGCGCCGCGACACGAACAATACAATTTCTAAGAAAACTTGACGGTATAACAATAACCGGTGTCGCGTCGCGCTGTCGCGTCGCGCTGGTCTGCATGAAGCTTAAATAGGGATTAGGACAAGAGGATGATTTGTTGTAGGCCCGTAAAAGTAAACACCTCCTTTTTAAATAATTCAGCATTGTTTCTTATTTAGGGGCAGTTTATTCTGGTACCTGCGCTAGTAACAGCCCTGACAGTACTTACAAACATCTTATCCAGCGAGTCTCCTAGCTCCTTAGAGGTCTTGGTCTTCAAACAGTCGATGATAGCTTGGGAACTGTTAGTGGGACACTGTAGCAGTGCCGCCTGTCTGACCGCCAGGTGGCGCTGGTGGCGAGGAATCACGATCTGGGAAACTGGAGAGCCGCTCATGGAGATCGCGCGGTGGAACAAGCCTGGGACAGAAAACGTTAACTTTATGTTTCGTTATTTTTATGTTTCGTCTGTTTATGGTTATTAGATACACTTAAGATCTAGAATGTCTGTCTGTTCCACTTTCGTCTTCATGTGGCGTGTGGGGTGAATGTCCCTGTAGCTCTCTGACCAGAACCGCCGTTAGAGCCGCGCATAAACCTTGTTATGTATATTATCTTATAGCTACATATTGTTTATTTATATCATCTTATTAAATGTATATCGTTGTTTTCATTTATAAAATTTTCAGGAACTTCCAAATAATTTAATACAAATGGGAGAATCGATAACTTTCCGATTAAGTCAATCACTAGCGTATTTAAAAAATAAATGGCTTTGGCACAGCACAACGATTGCGATCTGTGAATGAGTTGTATGGTGCATGGTAAATGCACGCTGTGTTTGATGGGATAAGGCTTATAATTGATGGTTTAGTACGTTCTGTTTTATAAATTGCAAGTGTGAGCGCGACCTCGTATTTATGATCTGCATGTGTAGTTGTGGCGAGGAGGGCATGAAGTGGAAACATGGGGTTTCGAAACATTTTCAACTGTCGATCAGTCTAAATAGAGTCAGCCCTGAATTTGGCTACGAGTTTGGTTTGTATTAAATATTCAAACTCGTTTCTAAATTGATTGATTAAAAATAAAAGGTAAAAGTTGGTTTAATTAATACATTTAAATAAAACTAAACACAGAGGAAAACAATCTGCATTGGCATTAGAACATAATTGAGTCAAATAATTTTTTGGCGATGTTTCTTAATGACTATCGACAAGAAAAGTTTGAGATTTACGTACTCATTACTATAGAGTAGGTATTTTGTCCTATCAAGAACAAGCATGGGTTTGTACAAAATAGACTAGGTAGTTTATTTTGTACAAACCCATGCTTGTTCTTGATAGGAAATTATGTATTATGTTGTGTATAAATTAGGTAGGTATAACAATTGTAGGAAAGGTAAGTCGGTGATATTTTTTCCTGCGAACTTGTTTATTATCTCAAGAAACTGCTATTGAGAAGCGTCGAATGACGTCATGAGTAGGTGGAAATCCTAGTGGTGTTAACTATTTCATAATTTCTGCCACTCTTAACAAGTCTTCGGTAGTATAGTGGTAAGTATCCCCGCCTGTCACGCGGGAGACCGGGGTTCGATTCCCCGCCGGAGAGATTCTTTTTGCATATTTTTCATAGTCAAGGGAAAAAAAAATGCTTCACTTTATTTATAGGACGCTTTCTTTGTCGTATACTTATATAAAACAACGATTTTTAACGATGGACTACAGTTTTTCGTATTTACAAAAATTCTAGAGCCTTCTTCAAAATGACCGACCAAACATTCTGATAAGAAATTGATTGAGTATGATTCAGCCAATTTGTGTGTACCTATCTCGTTAATTGGTTGCAATCAATTTAATTTAGTATGGTTGCCAACGTTTACTCAATTAATTTATAGTCGTATTAAAACAATATTTTAATTATTTGTGTTATTATCTGCGCTTAATGTAGTGCATGCTGTACTTTTCTTTAAGTAATAGGGATAAATGCCCCAAGGACAAGTTTACCATGTACAAGTTGTTACAAGCAATAGTGTACCTACCTCTTGTTGAAGAGCCTAATAAATAAATAACTTATACAAATATTAGAGGATTTGCTAATGATCTTCTGGGGCTCAAAGTGGCCTTTTCAGACCTACTGGTCCTTTTACCTACCTTTCGACATCGGCGAGATCATATGTAGCATGACGCTGAAGGAGCCGGCACTGTACCCCGAGATGGTGACCAGGTTGGGGTCTCCTCCGAAGGCGGCAATATTCCTCTGCACCCAGCGCAGAGCCATCACCTGGTCCTTGAAGCCGTTGTTACCGGGGGCGTACTTGTCGCCTGTGCTCAGGAAACCTGGAGGAAATGTTAAAAAATGAACTTCTGTGCGACAGACAGACGTAACAAAAAAAAAGTACTTAATTAAAAAATCTGAACAACCCGACTGCAAAAATAAAATTCTATAGATTATAATGCTTGTTTTTATTCTCTTGTCAGTTGTGTTATTGCTGTCGGGAGTTTGATAAAAAATAATTATTTCAGCTTTTTAGTTTTTTATTATTTTTCTCATTCCAAATTACATTTAAACATATAATTTGTTATTGACCTTTCAAAACCCTTCATTTTGATACCTACCCTGTCGATAGGTAGGGAGTTTTTTTTTCTTTTTTGAAACAAATATTATAGTGCCAAAATTTCGCCTTTTTGATTTTTTATAATTTAAATATACCGAGTGACACTCGCGCAATATAGGCGAATCTAACGACATCGTTCATCAAAATCGGTTCAGCTGTTTAGTAGTTACGAGGGAACATTGAGACGGACATACATACATGCTTCGCCGCATGGCCGTCGTCGGGTAATAATAATACGTACTTTATGCAGGAGGCGTTGCTATAACGTGGAGTTGAATGGGTAACCTTTTCAGGCCAGTTTCCTCGAATCGTGCGATCACTTGTTTTAGACAGAGTTATAAATAACGCGGGCCAGTATCATATGCATAGACTTGTCCCAACTCTCAACTACCTACGTTGAGATTATCTTCAAGTCTAACTGGATGCAGGTGAATACTAGAATTTTACAAGGGGGGGACTATCTGACCTCCATATTCCAGAATAAGTATAGAAAACGCAAGCCATGGTGAAAAATACCAGCCAGCACGTTTGGCTTTTACTAAAGCATAATATCTTTCTTACCTACTCTTCATCTCTTACCTACTTTTAACTACATAAAAGAAACTCACCAAGTGAGCCAAGCCTATAGTTGATGGTGACGAGCACGATGTCCCGGTCCATCAGATGGCTGGGCCCGGCGACGTCGCTGCGGCCCGACACTGAGTAGAAGCCTCCTGCGTGCATGAACACCAACACCGGCAGCGGCTTGTTACTGTACCAGAGGAACAGGTCAGATGAGCATGGCTGATAAAAGACCAAGGTTGGAAACGTATGTATTGCCCTTTTCGAAGAATATTGGATTTGATCAATCAAATAAAATATTCTTCGAAAAGGGCTATTACAAATAGCAACAACGCAACATTTTCTTGATAGTCAATAATTCAAAATTATAAAAAAAATGCGGCCAAGTGCGAGTCGGAATCGCCCATGAAGGGTTCCGTAGCAGCAAGTAACATAATATAAAAGTTCTTGTAGTTCGTTGTAACTTTGATCGATGTTTACGATTTATGAAGTATTAAAAAAAGACTACTTACTAGATCTCGTTCAAACCAATTTTCCAAACCAATTGGTTTGACATATATTATTGGAAAATTGGTTTGACTTATATCATTGGTACATCATATATTTTTTTAGTTTTATCATTCTCTTATTTTAGAAGTTACAGGAAGTGTCTCTCGCGCAAACAATTCAGTTTAGAAAAAAATTATATTAGAAACCTCAATATCATTTTTGAGAGCTATCCATAGATACCCCACGGTTTCCCACACATAGGGATTTGATGAAAAAAAAAATTTTTGTTTCAGTTCTAAGTATGGGGAACCCCCAAAATTTATTGTTTTTTTTCTGTTTTTGTGTGAAAATCTTAATGCGGTTCGCAGAATACATCTACTTACCAAGTTTCAATAGCATAGTTCTTTTAGTTTCGGAAAAAAGTGGCTGTGACATACGGACGAACAGACAGACAGACAGACATGACGAATCCATAAGGGTTCCGTTTTTTGCCATTTGGCTAAGGAACCCGAAAAAAAATCATCGAATGAGACTTTTATAATTTTGAACTTAATCATTTATGTAAAAAGTAGATGAAGGGTTTTTGTTTATTGCAAAGACAGGTCAAATAATAGACAGTGGAATAATCACAATCTATGACCGAAGGACCAACAAATTGAATTACATCGATCGCGGAAGCTATTGCCTATATACGTATACACAAACAATTCGTTACATTAAAGCTCGTACAGACCAGCGCGACGCGACGCCGCGCCGCGACACGAACAATACAATTTCTAAGAAAACAGACGGTATAACAATAACCGGTGTCGCGTCGCGCTGGTCTGCACGAAGCTTTAGAAGAATAAAGTTTCCTCTGCAAAACATCAAATTTTCAGTACAGCAGTTGCGCCGATATTTGCTATACATATTTCTCAGATATAGCTTACACTATTAATTTAAAAAATTCACAGTATGCTTAATTTATTATTCACACACAATAACTTTAGTTACTTACGCCTTGCCTTCAGGTCTGTACACATTGAGTCGGAGACAGTCTTCGTCCACGGGATAGTTTTCGTAGACCGGTTGAGGACAGGCTGGTCCTTCCTGAGTGGCGTCCACCTCGGTGGTGTAGTTCATGATTAACTGCGGTGGCTGTTACAAAGAATAACGTTGTAAGACATGACTCAGCATTTGGTAAATGTAATTTTTAGTTTGAATAAAATGTTAATTTATTAACTGTCCTCATTTGAAAATTTCTTTAACGTGCTGAGGTTTCTTGTTAGAGAATAAAATTCTGGGTTAAGTTCGCCTATGTACATCAGGCTCTGTTCTTATAATGTTTTAACATTGTTTTGTAATTTTGAGTACAATAAAGATTAGGACTGGCAGGAGGACTTCCAGAATATTGAGTATATACAGGAGGATGGCCGGGACATCGACGCGAATACTGATACCATGGATTCAGTACGTGATACTGAAATTATTCGTCGGTAATTTTTTTTAAATAAGTTGTTCCATACACTTTTCTATGAAACAGCAGATTTTTTTTTTAATAACCGACGAAAAATTTTAGTATCAAAAATTCAAAAATTCAAAATATTTTTATTTCACATAAACCTACAAGGGCACTTATGAAACGTCAGAAGCTAGGTGCACGGTTCCAATTGGTCGTTTCCTATGGAGAAGAGCCGGCAAGAAACTCCACGGTTACTCTTTTAAAAGTAAATGGTTTTTACAATGTTTCCAAGTTACAGTGTTAAAAGGCATGAGAGGACAGTGTAGGTCCATCAACAAGTACCAGGTACTTAGCAAAATATTAAATGGTCCACCGATCTACAGTCTGTTATGTCTACAACGTTCTCTCATTCACAAAATTTAAAAGAAAATAAGCTATATAAAAGACAAATGAAATTCCTAATATCACGTACCGAATCCATGGTATCAGTTTTAGCGTCGATGTCCCGGCCAACCTGTATATATATATTTTTTTGTCAAACTTATCTGTGTACTTACAGCGAAATTCAAAATATATACACAATCTTAAATATAATATACAAACTTACACTAAAATATATAAATTATGTACAAGTAAAGAGGAAAAAAAAATAAAGGGAGAGCTCATTGGGCACCAAAAAATTCGTCGGCGTCGCTATCAGTGGGAAAAGTGCCCAAAAGGCTGGCAGCATTGCCACCCAAGGAGGCTGATTCTTTGCCCTAAAAATTGGCCAGCCCTCTGGTCACGTGAAGAGTCGAGTATATTTTTGTATAACTGTTTGCCCTCATACTTCGAATACAAAAAGAGCCCTCGGAGAAAGACAAAGGACCGACGTTGCCCTTACCACGCACATTTCTTAAAAAACCTTTCTTCCATCAAGCAATAGATGCTTTCAATTGAAATTCATGACTTCTTCCTACTTCCAGATGAATTACTCTTTACCTGGAACCGCAGCTCCCCTACGGGTGGCTGAGCATATCGGATGCCCCTGAAGGACTGGAACTTCTTCCCGCGACGTGACAGCATCCAGGAGCCTCGGAAGTGCCCTGATACACTGTGAGCCACCGGGTCGGTGGTTGATGGACTGGTGGTTTGTTCTAAACAAATGCAATAGTTGTAATAATTAAAAACATGATGACACCACGCCTGTATTCCCCGAAGGGATAGGCAGAGGGGTATCTATAGTACACCCACGTTGCGCTAGTTATGTTTAAGTCCCATATTATGTAATAGGGGGCGAGCCTATTGGCATCTACCGGACACGAATCCAGACTCCGGGTTGCTACTGAGAAATTCCTGATAAAAAAAACCAATAACACTTTGCCCGACCTGGGAATCGAACCCAGGACCCCCTGCTCAGCAGTAGCGTTTGCGACCACTAGACCAACGAGGTGGTTTATACGAATGATTTGCAGAAACCATTCTGCAAATCATTCACAATAAAGTGTAAGCGATAGAAAATCTTGTTATTGTAACACAGATCTCGTCGAAGTCGCATTTACACTTTCTTATACTTCGGGGTTTTTTTTTATTGTACAGACACAACATAGTAAGCTTTTAGTTTTCAAAATTCAACTTTATGAAAATTCATATTCAACTTTATGAATAGAAGATATTGTTTTTTTAATTGTTTTGCTTGTAAAATATTTTAATTTAAATTTTTTCTTTTAATTCCTAAAAAACACAGAAAAGTGTAAAAAAAACCCGTTTAAAAAATTGGAAATGCACGGTAGGTATATTTTCATCCTTCAGGTCAAATATGTAGAATTCATCTTCTTCTTTTTATTACCTGTTCCATGTTGATGATGATGGGCGGCGCCTGCGCACGCGAGCACGGCACACAACAACACACACAACATCATCCTAGCTCAGATGACGAGGCACTGAAGACTATACACATTGAACACGGTATATATTGAAGCTGAGGAAATGAGGACAGGATTATTGTGCTGTAATTTTCATAATTTATTATTAACTTTTGCAGTTTTTCCTTGTATAATGGAATGAGCTCGTCAGTGGAACTTGCCTTTTTTTAGAGTGCCAGCAACAAGGCGTTTACAAACCGGAATAAGGTTTGTAAATAAAAGATCAAACAGATTGATGTGATAGCCGCTGTTATAAGTACCAATAGGGCATTTCTTCGGTAGACCTGCAATAATTGCGTAACACACGTTCAATCACAATCTGTTTCATTTTGACTGTTCAACAACATTCATTGTGTTATTTACGTTGTTGAGCAGATTTTTTTTTTGAACATAATTATGAAGTACTTACTGGATTAGCAATATCCTTCAAAATGATTCAGATTACGATTGATCGGGTGTTACGCAATTAGGGTGCTGACAATTATTTGTTTTTGCATTAAGTAGGTACCCCTCCTGAACCCCTCCTGCCGTTATCTGGGAACCCGACAGTGGCGCGTTCCGAGGACCATACAAACACATGGCGTCGGACTTGTGCAAGGCCACCTCGATTATCGTGTGTGGCTGTGTTTATGTTTACATTTTCGAGATATTATATTAAACCAACGAAAGTTGACCGATGTGTCACGCATGTCACCGCCGCAGTAAATACCTACTGAGCTAATCTTAGAATAGATAATAATGTGTTGATTCGTGACTTTCCAATGTATTGTTGATATCTTGAATACAAGGAAAATTAAATTCTGAAATATTTATAGTGGAACATGATTATGATAGCATGATACGAAGACGTTTCATTAAGTACAAGACCTAATAATAGTTTTTTTTTATCGTTTTCTTTTTTTTTCATGATGATTTACATTATATATATACCTACTTATTATACGTATATGGTGTATTTTTGATTCTTTGATTTAATGAATTACATAATAATAATATCATAAACATCGCTTAATTCTCCCTAGCAAATAATTAGCTTAAAAATAGAGAACACCTCCAAGAGATTTAGCTTCGCCCACGCTTAAGGAAAATTGTCGTCGTCAGGGTATTCCCAGGCACGTTGAATGTACCTACACATAGGTATTTGTAGTCGTGTACTCTGTACCTGTGACACTTCCTTGTGAATGACACTGACGCAGTGCGGTCAGGTGCGTGTCTGTCTGGCATGAGTATACCTACAATGTCGCCCGTGGGCATGTGACCGCCCGTATTTTTCTGAATAGTCATGAAATTTTATCGAAAATTAACTTTAAAAGGGGGGTCTATCTTTAATATTTTTCATATTATAATTTTTTAAATTTTTCGCGTACTGGAACTAAAATTTTTTAATAAAATTTGTCGACTATGAAAAAAAACGGAGATGAAGACAATTTTTCAAAAAAAAAAAACTGTATTTATTTAAAAAACGCAAGTGTGTAAGTATGTCCATAAAACCATGGGATATAGAAAAATAAGGTAGACCCGCTTTTAAAGTTAATTTGCCATGAATATTCAGAAAAATACGGGCCACACACATGCCCATGGGCGACATTGTATTTAGTACCTACTATCATCAAAATTTAGTTTCTTTAAAAATGGTGACGTGCCGTCATAATTATCGGTTAACGCAGTAGGTTTGTTTCTCATATTGCCGCAAATATTAAAATATTATTGTCCAGACTCCCGGACAATAATATTTGTATAACCTTTAGATAGTAGGTATTCGTTTTTCCTTGTCTGGATGTTTGTGCATTGTGATATTTTTGGCTGTAAATTCACTTCACGCCGCGCGCCGTACAAGAGATATTCCTAGTGTGGACGTACCTACAAGACTACAATGAGTACCTACCTAATTCAAATAACAGAACTGGTTACGTCGCTCTCTCTAAATCAAACGTAAATGAATAAGATATTCTAATCAATTAATATTCCTAATGGATTGTGTTGCCAATTCTCCGAAAACTCTCATTAGTTATACGAGTATTACAATTTTTGTCAACAACTCTACATTATTCTTAGAAGTACCGAGATATCTTTTACAACATATTATTTTAGTTGTTGTAAACAAAACTGAGTGATTTACTATACATTCTTGGTCCTTTTACCCGCGACACGGAAGTCAGCACTCACACTTGACCGACATTTCCACACAAACAATTATCAGGACAGTTTCATTACAATTAATAATTTTGTTGTTTTTGTCACGATATCCATTGTTTACGTTTTTATGACCTGATTCTCAATTAGTCATTAATTACGGATTAACTCTTTGTATATCCGTTAATATGTAATACCGTTTTATGCCTGTTATTTGTGGAATGACGCATGAGTCGCTTTTGTTTAGTTCCTAGACCAATAATAGGTCTAAAAAAGAAATGAATTACTAAGTTAGTATTAATACCATTAATTATTATCATATATCCTGTAATCACGTTCTGGAAAACGGCTCTAACGATTTCGATGAAAGTTGCACTATAGGGGTTTACGGGGGTGAAAAATCGATCTAGCTAGGTCTCATATCAGGGGAAATTCGTTTTCTCTGTATTTTCACCCGAGTAGAGGTCGGTCGCCCAAACTTTAGAACAAGATGTCTCAAGAATGTCATTACATGGCAGCATGGAATTAGTAAGTACCTACTATCATGGCAGCATGTACTTAGTAAGTAATTACTATCATCGTAGCATGCAATTAGTAAGTATATTAGTGGATAGAGTCTACTAGTGTGGGCTAACGAAAGCGTGACCTGAGAAAACGCGGCAATATAAAAAAATCTTTATGTGGAATACCACATAAAGATTTTTTTAATTTGCCGCGTTTACATAATAATAACAATTAATTCATATTCATATTCATATTCATATTCATATCTTTATTTGCATTCCATAATGTAAGTATACAGGTGTTATAATGGCTTAGAGCTAAGGTACAATTATGGACCCTGTAGGGCACAGCAAAAAGTATTCAATAAATTCTTAATGATAAAAAAAATTAAATTAAATTAAAAGAAATAAAATTAAAATAAAACATTAAGTAACAATCAACAATTTTTAAATATGTCCTTAACATTATTTGAGATCAGATGTAAGTGTAAGTGTGGTGCATAATAATTATTTAATAAGGTCAATTTAATTAAACATAAGTATATAATATTATAATATTTGTCTATGTATGGATAAATTATATCTATACGACTAACTGTATACGGTGTCTGTTAGTGTTAAATCAATTTTTTTGTCATGTATGTATTCATTTATTGTGTAGTATGCTTTGTTAATTAATATTTGCTTGATCTTATTTATAAATTTCGTATCGCTGGTTTCATCTTTTATTGCATCTGGTAGTTTATTAAATATTTTTATGGACATTACGTAGGGGCTATTTGAATGTAGTTTCATGCGCGAAGGGGGTAACATTAACATATTTTTGTATCTGACAGATCGGTCTTTGTGCTTATCGCCGCGGGTTGTGAAAAAGTTCATGTGTTTTCTAACAAATTTGCATGTTTCTAGGATATAGATAGATGGTAAGGTGAGTATTTTATGTTTTATGAAAAAGGGTTTACAGCTGTCGGTTTGTTTTATGTTGACTATGATTCGAGTTAATTTCTTCTGGAGAATAAAAAGCGTTTGCGCGTCTGTGCTATTTCCCCACATTATAATGCCATAGCTGAGCCATGCATGAGCGTAGGCGTAGTATGTAGTAAGTGCAGTTCGCAAGTCGGTAGTTTTTTTGACTTCTCGGAGTGCGTAGGTAAATTTTGAGAGCTTTGATCTTACTGTTTTTATATGGGACTTCCATGAAATGTGTGTGTCTATTGTGAGTCCTAATAGCGTAAAGTTATTAACTACTTCAATTTTTGTTCCGTTTGTTGTGAAGTTAACTGGTAATGGGGATTTTTGCTGGGGGTAGAAAGTCATTAGTTTGGTTTTTTTATAATTAATCTCAAGGTTGCGCATAATTATAATAGTACTAATAATAATTCACTAATTAATTATAATAATAACAATACAAATTGATTGTCGTAAATAAATAAAATTCCCAAGTATCAAAACTTACTTATATATATATGTAGATACTTTCTTTCTTTTTCTTTGATACTTGGGAATTTTATTTATTTACGACAATCAATTTGTATTGTTATTTTTATAATTAATTAGTTGTATACAAACTTAATTTCTAATTTAGGGATAATACCACATAATGTTTTTAAAGACTCCGTTTGGTCTCTCGGAGCCTTGACTGTCATGGATTGATAAAAAAAAGAATGTAGATTTATTAATTAGTATGTACATAATATTAACGATCAAAATGTATGGAACAACTGTTTTTTTTTAATAACCGACGAAAAATTTCAACTCAGGGGTGTTCAGAATCTACCGCCATGGGATCTGGAGGCAAAAGTCCTCGCGCACATGTGGGAGTTGCGCGAGGAGGCGAAACGCCGGGGCGTAACTCCGCTGCCGCGAGAAATCGCGGCACAGCGGACAGAGCTCTGGCGGGATCTCATGGCGGCATGGAGAGTGCGATTGTCGCAACCCAGCGCTGGGCACGCCACAATTGTGGCGATAAGTCCCCTCTTTGAGGAGTGGCTAGAGAGGCGCCACGGCGTCCTCATCTTCCGCCTGACACAGGTCCTCACCGGACATGGTTGTTTCGGGAGGTTCCTGTTCAGGATAAAGCGGGAGGAAACGCCCGGGTGTCACCACTGTGTGGATCGCCCGGAGGACACGGTGGTGCATACGGTGGAGGTCTGCCCAGCTTGGGCCGAGCACCGCCGTGTCCTCACGGAGGCGATCGGCGGCGGCGATCTCTCGCGTCCGGCCCTGGTTCAGGCCATGGTCCGGAGCGAGAGTGCATGGGAGGCCGTCACCTCCTTCTGCGAAGCAGTAATGCTCGCGAAGGAGGAGGCGGAGCGCGCGAGGGAGAGGCAAAATGCGCGCCCTCGCGCCCCTAGTCGCCGCAGGAGACGCCCCGGGCGTCGAGAGTCGCGAGCCGACTTCCGGCCACCGTAGGCGCGGGCTTGCGGACGGTGAGCAATGGGTAGCTCGCCGTCCGATAGGGACCAGGCCCGGGTCGACGGCGCGTTGTGTTCCACGCGCGCCTCAAAGAGATGTCAGCAACTGACGGGGTCCGGAAGGGCCAATGCCTGCCGGGGTTGCGGGTTTGTCTGAAAGGGATATCGCGACCTCGGCACACAGGCAACGGAAGGAACACGTGTGGGTTTTAGTCAGTAAAAGTCTGACACGCCCTCCCGCTCCACCCAGAGCGGGAGAAGTTATTTGATAAATTCCCACCCTCAAAAAAAATAAAAAAAATAAAGGGGTGTTCAGAATCATGTTCTGAATCCATGGTAATAGGCTACGCGTCGCTGTCCCTGCCACCCTGTATATTAGGCAAAATATACACTTATACACAAAAAACAGGGATATTTACAATATTAACACCAGAAGTAAGGACAAATTACGTGCTCCTTTCACCGGCTTCATAAGGTTCATAACTCATTTGTTGGGCTTGGTATAACCTGTTACAACAGGCTATCCTCTTCTTTGGTTTGCTTTGCTTTGATTTGAAAAGAAATGAAAAATGAAATGAAATTTATTTTTGCAAGAATGCCTATTCTGTGAATTAATTTTTGCCTTTTAATGCGTTTAAAGGTAAAGTAAAATCCAACCTTTGTTCAAAGGCATACTATTCTATCAACGACTAGTATAAGAATTGTTGGTAGCTGTGATTTACTCTTGAGTTCAAGACAATGTGTATGTTCTTTCTCCAGAATTAGCATAACTACCTACTGACAGGTTATATGAGTTCATATAACTGTTTATTTTATTAACTGCACGTCAATTTTTTTTAATTTTTTTTTCATTTATCATCGACATGATCTAAGCATTACAATGTTTTTTTTATGAGTTGTGTAGCAATATGTGGTTAACTAGCGACCTCGACAATTGATCATAATTCTTGCCTGAGCAACCGGCAACAAGTTCGTCTTGACCTCTTGTTGGCTTGCGGTAGCGTCGGGGGTCGGGTTGCCTCCTTCCCTCAAATATGGCGAGGGGAGTAATGGCTGATCTTTACGTTATGCTCGATAACAGGTGCTTCTTTTAGTGACAGATCGTCTTGCCAACCATGGTTTTGTTATTGTTATTAGTAGTTAACTGTTTATTTATTTTACTTCGATGGTCCTAGTTTTTCATTTGTGACTTCGAGTTACAGCCACATGTAAGCGGGCACGCCCTTTATGCCTCGAGGCTGTTATTTACGTTTTTATTTTAGCTTAAGTATAGTTTTCATTGTTTTTGTTGGTATATTGGCGGGTGCTAGCTGACGTAAGACAAATTATTTACTTAATTTAATGTTTGTGTTTCGTAATGTTAATTACCTTCTTTGCATACGATTGTATAGAATCATGTCTGTCTACTGATCAGACAGCTGTGCTGCTGGGGAATTTGTTGCGCTACTTTTTTTTCCCAGCTAAGGAAGTGGTGAAGAGAAGGGCGGTTGTTTGTTGATTTTTGTAAAACAAAATATGAATTTATATAGATTTGTAGAAAGTAAACGTCGCTCACAAAAATTGCAGGTGTTAGCAACTAAAACCAAATTTCATAGCAAAAGCTTTTATGCAATGGCTCAAAAACTGTATAATAAGTTACCAGGACAAGTTATCTCATGTATGAACATTAATGAATTTAAAAGGAATCTTTTGAAACTGTTAAATAATAAGGTGTATTATTCTGTTGACGAGTATTTAAATGACAAATTTTAATTAGTCTGTTTTATCATATGTGACATACTGAATGATTTTGATTATTGATTTGAATTTAATTATTAGTGACATTATTTTTTCATTTTGTATTGTTTGGCCCTTTTACTTTATTTAACTGACATATTTTTAACAATTTAATCAAAATTTGACATACTTAATCTATATTTTTTTTTGTGATCTCACCTACTTTGAAATAGTTATGTTTTATGCATGTAAAACCTGTTAAAATTTTGTATGCCTTTTGGCGGAGCACAGCTCGGATCTTATTATTTATGAAAACATCTACTGTATGTACCCTGTGTTCACGAAATAAATGAATTTGAATTTGAATTTGAATTTGTTTTTGGACTGTGTTATTATAATTTTGACGTTCGAAAAGTGTTGATTCTCAGCCTATTTTTATAAATGCCTTTTGATTTTGATAACACTACACGTGGATGCACTGGAAGCTCATTCTGATAGTATTGACGGTAAACGAATGGAGTCATCAATTGATATTTTCCTGATCCTCAAATATATATTTTATGATAAAGTTGTTTATAATGACTTCGATAAAGCAGTAACATTTCCAGTCCGTTCTTCCGGTGTCTGTCTATTGTTTAAATAGGTTGTTTCATAGTTTTGAAGCAACTAACGTGAAGTTGATATATTGCTTTTAAAAAGCGGTTAGGCGCTGACGTGACTAGCGCGATCGAACCTGACACACACAAGCAGCAGGCCAGCGGGCCATAGTCCACTCTACCGGCACAAGGCGTAGACCTCCAACATGAAAATCAAATGTCACCCCAAAATCCGCGCCACATGTATCTAAGAATATTTAATGTTTCGAATTATTACAACTATAAGCTTCAAGCTTGTTAAGAATGTTCAAATTAGGAGAGAGTCACACGATTAATCAGTAAACTGCTAACTTACCTCTTCTAACACAACAATGGCCAAGTTATTGATAAACTGGCAATATTCTAAATAAAATAAAACTTCTGGAATAATGCAATGCTAGTGGAAAAACCATCAAAACGGGTTCAGCCGTTTTTGGGAAAATCGCGCATGCGTAGGTACACACAGCTGATTGAATGCAGCATCTCCTTAGCTAGTCCACAGAGTGGTTATTCTGCTATCTAATTACGCAACACATTTTCGTAAACGATTACGACTAATCTGTTTCATTTTGACAGCTCAACAACATTCATTGCGTTATTTACGGAAGAAGAGGAAGAAAATGGATGAGCTGTGATGGATCTGTTTCAAAACGATTCAGATTCTCATTGATCGTGTATTACGAAATTAGGGTACTGGTCATTATCGGACAAACGTATCAGATGTAGTAAAAGCTATTTTTTCTTTGGTTCCAAACTCAAAACTCAAACCATTTATTTCAAATAAACCATTTACAGGCACTTTTGAATTGTCAAATAGTCGGTCAGTTAGTCAGAAAGTTGAAGCTAGTTGCCCAGTTCCAAAACGTAGATCTTTATGGAGAAGAACGGGCAAGAAACACCAAGGACATTCTTTTAAATATAGTTAATTACACAATCCTGGGTACATTATTCTTGTTGCGAGATGTGGGAACAATGTAAAAAAAAAAAAAAAACAATTCAAAATATAAGATTAAAAATAAGCCCTGGCAGATAAGAGATGTCCAGTCACAACTGACGGCGCCCGTTCACGAACATGACGCGTGGATCAACACCATCCAGTCCAGCTCAACCATTTTGTAGAGAACCGAATGATCCAACACACTCGCCGCCATCAGCGAGACATTTAAGTGAGCATGACAAATCTCAACTGCCGTGCTCTTTGAAGTCAACATACATCTTAATAACATAAAATACGGCTCCATGGTTCACATTTACAAAAATTGAAAAAATGCTTCTAAATTATACAAAACTTGCAATGTACTTGAGAGATTAATAGAATGTTTCTACCAAAAAGAAAGAAAATCATTATCCATTGGAACATTCAACAATAAACCTGTTTAAATAAAAAATAAACATTAAGTTCGTAATGTCAGAAAAATAAGAAGGGGAAGCAACTCTTCCAAACATTAAATTTTTTAACTAGTGAGCCCAAGTGGCTGTGGAGCAGGACCAGCATTAAGCCAAGCATTTTTATCGTTGATATAATCATCCAACTTATAATATGCTTGTCTACATAGTGTGCGTTTAATGCATGTTTTAAATTTCTTCTCATTCAGTTGAAGAATATCGAGTGGTATTTTATTATAACATTTTACACAGTACCCCATAAAAGAAGTGTGCACTTTAGACAATCTGAAACGTGGTTGATCTAATTTGTTCCTATTTCTAGTGTTAAAATTATGCCTGTCAGTTATCCTACTAAAAATATGTCGATTTTTTCGAACATACATAATGTTTTCATCATATATGTACTGACAAGGTACCGTCATGATGTTAATTTTCTTAATCAGTTCCCTTAGAGATTCGCGTCTGCGGAGGTTATATATGGCTCTGACAGCCCTCTTTTGGAGAATAAAGATAGAATTAATATCTGCAGCCCGTCCCCACAGCAAAATACCGTAAGACATGATGCTATGAAAGTAACTAAAATAGACCAGTCTCGCGGTATCCACGTCTGTTAGTTGGCGGATTTTCCAAACAGCGTAAGCGGCTGAACTTAGCCGCCCTGCAAGTGATGTTAAGGGGACTACAGGACCTAAACGTGCCTAAACGCAAGTTTTATAATGCGTAAAATTATATGATCCACTGCAGTAAATAAAATCAGAAAAATATATGATATTCTTCAGGATATATTATATGCTAGTATGATAGTGTGTTGAAAACATAATACAACAAATTTGATACGATAGAAAAATATCATGAAGATACCTCTAAAAATTTCTTTTAACAATTAAAAATCATATTAATTTACATGCAATTATTCTGATTTTTTGTCAGATTATTCTACAAGCTACATATTAGCGTAATAGTGTTTTAATTTTCCAGTCCAATCAATAGATTTTTTGTAAATCGCTAACTGCTTCATATTTTGCAATAAATTACCTGCGTCGTGTCATCGCGCTTCTCTTTCATTTCTATGCAGTCCGACAGTGACCGCGCTTTAGCTGTTGTAAGCCTCTAAAGTGAGGACCACTGTAGTTTTGAGTCAAGCGTTATCCCCAAGAAAACCGTTTTTTCGACGAATTCTTGTATCTCCCTATTCAGTACAACATGACATTCACTACTTCTAACATTTGGTAATGCGAATCTTATGCATTTAGTTTTCTTCTCATTTAATACCAAATTATGTACTGTAAACCAATTGCATAGCATTATTTACTTCGTCAAGCTCCTGTGCATGTCATTCCATCTTGTTAGTACATAAACGACGAATATTCGGCCTACAACAACCTCCCAATGAGTGATCTACTACATTGTACCGTGGCGACCATCGTCATGAGCAACTGTATAGAGCTGCTGCACACTCATCAAATGAATATAAGTGTGACAAGTGAACGGTTTAAAATGAAGGTCGTGAGTGTCGTGATGAATGAAGTGTCTGACACTCCAGAAAAGAAATTTGAGAGTGTCGTGACACTTGAGAGTATTGTCTGACACTGAAAGTAGTGGTAGTGACTGACAATCGAAAAAAGTGGGTGAAACGAATCTCTTAACAGGATTCTTTTCTGACGATTGAGATTAGTCCTCGGTCCCGGCTGCGTAAAGCCAATTCCCGTATATGAGCCAACACTGGATGGTGCTGAATAGTACACAAACATTGTCCTGCATAATTTTGAAAACAATCATCCGATTCTGTTTCGAGCCAGCACTTTAGTTGATTGGTTTTTCCTGCACAGAGTTGGCCCTCATAATATGTTTGCAACAAATAAAAGGATAATCATGTTCACTCTCAATACTTTTCTGAAGCTACGCGCGATACCGCAACTTGATTGTCCCTTAAATAAAGTAAGGCGTCTAGGAATAAATCTGTGCCGAATATGGAGTGAGTTCGAGCGAGACAAGTGTTGCATCATAGTTTACCTTCGTTTGATAATATTCGAATTTTCGCAAAAACCCTGTTAATTAGACAAGCAACTTGAAAGTAGCGGGAGTTCTAACCTAACCTAACCTATTTCACCCAGTTCAATATGACGAAACATACAATCTGCCTGCGACTAGATAATTAGACAATGGTGAAAACATTTCTGCGTCAGATTGTATGATTCGATACAACGAAGAAGAGTACCATCAATACGGAAAGAAGAAGAAGAAGAACGGAAATGCAACTCACATGCGCCAAACCCCTTTAAATAATATGTTCAGTAGTAGTGTAACCATGAGTACCAGTGTACAATGTCGCCCATGGGCATGTACGTATTTTTCTGAATATTCATGAAAAAGAATCGAAAATTAACTTTAAAACTATCTTTAATATTTTTCATGTTATTCAATTTTTATTTTTTTGTAGCGTTTGCCATATTTCCTATGTTATTGGCTCGATTTGGATTCTGTTTATTATTTCTAATAGCTTATGAGTTATTTTATCGGATTAACTAAAAATGTTTGGTAAAGTCTGTCGACTATGAAAAAAAAAACAGTATTTATTTAAATAAAACACAAATGTAAGTCCATAAAAACATAGTGGGATTCTGAGCCCCCCTGCGTTGAAATTTTACGTCAGTTATGTAAAAAAAAAAAACAGCTGTTCCATACATTTGACCGCCGTATTGCACTTTTCTATGAAAAGGCAGTTTTTTTTTTATAACCTTCGAATACACCGGTTCAGCATCATGTACTGAATCCATGGTATCAGTTTTTGCGTCGCTGTCCCGCCACCCTGTATAATTCGTAACAAGTTTGTCCATTAGAAAATTCATAATATCCTTAATAACGACAACGCATAATATTGCGACTCAACGCCTAGAGCGCTGGTATATAGATATCGGCTTCACGCGACCCGGCTATCATTCCTTGAACTTTGACAGTCGTTACGGGTAGTCGAAAGCCCGAAAGTATGGCAAGGTAATCATGTCACCAATGTGTATCATGACACCCAGTACCTACAGTCGCTCCATGTAAAATTCTAGTATTCAGCTGAGTCCGGTTACACCGGAAGCCGACCCAACATAGCTAGGCACACAGGCAAAGAAGATCCGGCAGGCATTGTAGGCTTATAGGCTTTAATGTTCGAGTTTACAACTCTATGTAAGATCCTCTCTCCAAGCAGTTTCAATTTCCCGTTCTCTCGCATGTCCCGCTAGCAGCCCAGCCCAGTCAGCGCCAGTCAACACTTCCGAACGCTTCGGCCGAACGCGACCGCGCCTACCACACAAAAAATAAAACATTTTTAAAAGTTACGCCGACCGCGCACGCAAGCGCGCCGATTGGAAAGTTAAAACAAAATATTTTTATTTTTATCATTTTGTTTTTTTTTTATTTGACTTTAGTTGTTTTAAATGTTCAGGTGAACTGTGCTACTTTCATTTAGTGTTGTGATTTATTATTTCTACGCTTTCTGCGTTAAAGTATGGCGCGGCACACGTTAATATTTTTGGTAAGTAAACATATTTTTTATTTAAACTTCGAAATATCCAGAATAAGTAACAAAATACAGCAAGTCAAAAAGCGATAAACTAAAATTCAAATTCTTCTTATCAATCTTAATAAAATATCTAATTTATGTAAAGTATTTACCCATATTTTCACTTCACTTCAAGCTCAAACCGGATGTTCTGACAGCTCATGAAAAGATTTTTATTAATTTCGAACCTATTTCAATAACAAATTAATTCTGCGAAAGAAACTCAATTGAAATGAAAAATAGCCACATAAATAAGTGCAGACAATGTTATGTGTGCTGCTGTGGTAGAAAGCAACCGTTCAAGACTTACGATTGGAGAGAAATTGTGCGATTACAAAAGGAGCAGGGCAAATACAATCGTTCTACATCTTGGAGCAAGCGATTGCTGAAAATTTTCTATACGGTCCGGTGAAACCGTTTCTCTGTCACGTACGTTTAAATTTCGAATCCCTTTGATGTTTTGTTTTCCATGACGAGCGAAGAACCCATAAAGAAACCCAGTCAGTTTTGCGTGAGCTACCACAAGGGACAGTCCTTTAGAAGGCTGCCGCTTGGACCGCCTTTGTGGTCTAGCAGTTAGACCACCTGTCTCAGACCCAGAGGTCCCGGGTTCAATTCCCAGTGGCGGCAAAATGTGCTCAGTTTGGTTGGTGATTCAGAACATTTTGTTGCTTGTTCTAAGTCCGCCTAGTTAGCTACCATCATCTTACCTTGAGACTGTCGCCATAACAACAATGTTAACAGCATTGTTGTGTTTCGGCAGTTAGCGGCGGCGGCGCCCTGATCATCACGTAACATCCACCTTCCCCGTCGTGGATAAAAAAAAACTAAGTGATAACTTACATACTTCCCATAAGACTTGACGAAATCTGTGATAGCTTGATGCCTAGATACATAACAGTAGTGTGTGCTATTGTAGCAATGATACTAGCTTACCATAGTGTTTGCATCATTGCTAGATCTTTGATCGCAACAAGACATGGTGAACTGTGGTAGGTACTCGCTTGACCAAACTACATAAATAAAACCTGAAGTAGTTGATTACATAAACGGTAATTTCGTAACTGTAAAAGACGAACCATGTCATCCTACTATCCTCCTTACATACATTGAAGAGCAAGTTATGCTAATTGCTATCAATTGCGTTATAAAAGACCATTACATTGATAGCAATAACGTTCTAGATTTTTTCAGATAATAATAACATTCAATGATAAATAAAATAATCAGTTATAATTGGATCTAAACTTGTGGTCGTTTAAAGCCTAAGGGCCGAATTCAATACTGAAAATGTTCAAAACCAAATTTCTATCCACATACTACTAAATTCTACTGCCAATAGTGGATGGACGATATTTCACGGTCTAGCGTAACGGTTACATCAAGATCTTAATTTTTAATGACATTATCTCTAATCGATTTATTGAAATTCAGAGCTGTTATAAATTCGATGTTGTAATGATGATGGATGATGTCAAAGATTTTGTAATACTTACTTCTATTTATTTCATTTAAGATTCTATTAAAACTATCTCAATCATATGCACGTACCGAAACTAGAATTTACTCCAGATTCTTCACAAAATTCTTCTTATACTAGTTCTTTTCGTTCCATAAGTTAAATAACATTGTTATGATGTTCTACATGCCGATCCGCTAGAGATTCTTCTTGATTATAACCAGAATCTTTGCTATGAACATCTTTTGAGCTCAGTCTAGTCCCGTTATCTGGGGTTGACTTTCCTTCTTTATTCGTTTGACAGTGATTCATCTCGACTATTACTAGAATCATCGTCATCATCTTCATTATAACTAACAAACAAGTTTCTCAGCACCTAAATACTACAAATATTTCAACAGCTTTTGTTTCGGTAGCTGGCGCCACAGCAACGGTAAATAACATAAACGTATGTAAATCAGCTGACTTGTTTTCGAGGACGTTACCACCACATAAACAAAAACTTTCTCTCACAACAACTGGTGCAACTCGCTGTAAACGCATCTTGTACACTTCCACTTTTTAAAAATCTGAGACACCTGAAAAGAGGTTAAGGTTTTTCCGCATCGACAATGCACGTAGTTGCCACTTTTGTATAACGTATGCAAACCAAATGATAAATGATATTTATTTCTACGAATTGGTACAAAAAGAAATACTTTGACACGTCAATAATAAATTATGTTTTAAAACTAGATGAGCTCGGTGTTTCCTATTCGACTACTCTGAAAACAAAGACCGAAACAAACTCAGACGTCTCTCAGTCTCTACATTAAGTCGAGACATAATCTGGTCAGGCCATTATGAGGAACACGCTGACATGACCGGTGATCTGGTCTGACATGTTTTTTTTAAAGTGGGTTGATAGACAAACATACAAAAAAAATACTAGAACCGCCAAAACATAAAAACCATACTAAGACATTAATATCTGTTATAGAACAGTGTCCAAATCCAATAGTCTCTTTCTATGATATCTAAAGATATTTTTTATGTCAATGCAAAGAGATCACAAAATAACTCAGTTCTGGAATGGCAACCAATGTCCCACTATAAAGAATCTTAGAATGCGAGTGTATTGGATCGATAAACGATACGCGTTCGATATAGTTCCGTTACTAATGAATATTTTATGGATCTCTCCGTAGAGCTACAGGCCAACACGATCGCTATACATTGTGCATTGTCTCTGGCCTGCCATTGCTCTAAAAACCCACAATAATTCAGATGATTATTTTCATTCTCTAAAATTCGCTCCGTATTGTAATTTTATTGTATACTACATTTCTGGCGCACGCATACTTACTTATTTTTAGAATACAACTCTTTTCTTTTATTATGTTTTCAAAGAAATCGATGATATCGATCAAACGATCATCTGATTTGAATATTGGAATGACAAAAGACAGTCGCAAATGTTCGTCAATAGTTTTTATTTTGGCGATTGACCTTTGTATACAATTTTGGAATCTGTGTCGTGAGTTGGCATAACGATCAATATATCATCAAGCTACCCACACGTTTCCAATTCCCGAGAATACAACAAGTCCCGTTAAGCTTTCTCTGGCCACTTATATGGACGACTCCTAAACCGTCGTTAAATAATTAAGGTCACACTTAAACTGAGATTAATGAGTAAAAGCAGATCCTTGAACGAAGAAAAAAAAAGACATAAAACAGGCAATTTTTTACTATAATTAGTAGAATAGCAAATTAAGGGCATATTCGCAATCAAGAGGTACAATGAATTCGCAGAAAGATTAATTATAATGATCGAGCGAAAACCATGTGAGTAGAAAATAAATTATTAAAATTATCTACACTATCATACGAGTAGGTGATAAATAACATGTCACGACACTGAGAACTGTTAAAATTTTACATGAGTTCAGGTCATTACCAGGAAAACTGTAATAGTTGATCATAATGATACAGTCAATAATTTACCTGTATGTAGTTGCCCATATGGGGAAATTACAGAATAACAATATTGATCTCAAAGAGTCACAAACAAAGAATTAAGTAAAAAGTCGAAAATAGACAATTATGTATAATCAAAGAAACTCTAGATAGACAAGCATGAAACCCCAAACAACACGTACATAATAATATTTGCTGCACAACGACCTACGGTCGTGAGCATATTATTATCTGAAGGAATATTTTAATGCCTGTCTTGCACTGGGCAAGATTAGAAATAAAATAGGTAAGCTTTGGTAGAATTGGGTAAATCTATCAGTAATCGACGGTATCGAATCGTTTCTATTACGACAATGTCACACAAAACATTACAATCCGTTTTAACGGATAGTTCAGAAGATTACGTTGGCTATATTTGAAATCATACTTTTGATTCTTAACCTAGACATGCATGGCCCAAATTCCAACGATTCTCTCCAAAATAAAATGGCTTTCTCTTGATCTCTTCTAACCACAAACTTTCGCAGTCAACAAATGAGTTTTTAACCAAAACCATTCGAATTGAGTTCTATCTTGTGTTGTATCAGTCACCTGTACTGTAGGCATATCAGTCATCTGTCATACGTCCCCACTGGCTCTCTATCAGTCACCTGTCATACCGTCCCTAGTGGCTCATCAGTCACCTGTCGTTCGTCCCTGGATCCACTTTCTAATACAATATGTAGATAATTAGCTGTGACGTCATGAAACACCGTTAGTGAGTCGTGACCTTCACCCAGTGGCCGACGGGTCAATGATCGTCTCGAGCATAGCGGCTCGTGGGCAATGTGGGCATTCCTGTATTAAACCATAGGTGGTCGCATTCTTTTGGAGATCATCGTTATTAGAAATTGCTTTTAAATTAAGATCTTGGGTATTGGAATCTTCAACATCGTGATTTGCTACTAGAGAATTACTTGTTTGAAATAAAGCTACTGTTACAGATTGCTTGTAAAGTCATGAATCTTCATCCATATCTGTCATTGTCCGTTTAGAATTGATTCCTCCAGTATCAGGTATATCTTCACGTAATATTTACATTACAGATAATTTATTCATGTTACTGAATAAGGTTTAAAACTTTACCATCCTCTTTAATATTTAATATACTAACTACTTTATATTCACTTTAAAAGTAGTTTACCAAGTGTATGTATCAATGCTCGTCGGCCCTTTAGCGTGTGCGCATTCCGCGGGACTTGGTGCTTGGAATTTAGAATGATTGGTTCTGATTCTTGTCCTATAGGCTTACTTTAGTTTTGTAAGAATACATTGTTGACTGCTGGTGACGTCGTCAATTTATGGTCGTTATACTTAAACGAATGCGGTAGTATACTTTTATTATTAGGTACATCTGTTTGTTTGCATTTTCTGTAGGTAGGTATACTCAAATATAGTAAGAAATCGTGGAGACTTCATCAGTTTATTCAGACATTATTTTATTTTTGATTCACAAATCACACGAAATGAAATAGTTGTTACATTTATTTCACAATTTCGCTTTTACTGATTCACTTTTTCTTCTCGAGAGAAAGTAGAATCAAAAGCGGTGCTGGCGTCATCTGGTTCAGATCAAATGTAACAAGAACGACATTATCGTAAATATCCATTGAAGTTGGTTTCTGCTAAGGGAAGGCTTTCATTTGAGATTTAGGAAACCTGAAACTGAAGTGTTGGAGAATTTAAGAGCAAACCTTTTCTAACTACCCTACATTACCCGTTAGAAAAATGGTTCCCTTAAAGTTCTCCAAAACGTCTATCTCTACACCTACTCTGATATAAATATGATACATCGTATAAACAATAGATTGTTGCAGTGACAGAGCAGATGCTCAACAAAACCGCCTTTTTTCTAAACCTTGATGTGCTATACCATGATCGGCCGCGTAATGTAGATTCTACAGTATGCGGCCGATCTTCTACAGTGTAGAAGATAGGCATCATAACACAGACCAACAATTACTTGTAGTCAACAAATCTCAACCTAAATACTTCGTTGTATGATGTTCACGTCACATAAGGTAGGGTACCGTTAACGGAGATGCGTGTGACCTTCACCCAGTTTAAGCTCGACCGGCCGCGGTCACCGACCCTGACCAACCGCTGTTCACAAACCAGTGTCCAGTGTCCACTGGGAATCCCCATCTTGGCATAAAATTTTAAGGCATAATATTGTTTGGCATAATGTTTTCGTATAACATTTATTAGCATAATGCAAAGGTTAGCATAACTGTCATTTGGTCTAATTTGTTTTGACATAATTTGGAGTTGCATAAATTTTTAAGGCATATTATTATTCGTCTAATAATTATGAGCCATAAATATAAACATTATTTATTATAATGTGGGAATTACTCTATTGGATTAGGTTAAGGTGCGGTGGGGTGGCCCTTTGGCCACCCTTCGACTGACCGAGTTGAAAACATGATTGTATCGAGGATATTAAATTAATGTGTCTTGCATTTAACCGGTCAAGCCCTGGGTGACCCTCAAGCACGTCAATTAGCACGTTAATTAGTTGTTTATCAGGCCTTTAACGGTTAAGTGTTTTTTTTCAGAGACACCGACCACCACACTCTTGTTTGGGGTTGAGCTAATGATAAACCAATTTCTCCGTTAAGCAAGATGACATTGCTGCTCTTTACAATATGTTCACTGCTAACTAAAGTGTTTGCCAAGAGCAGTGATTATGGCATGATGCTTCCAAATCTGGTATCTTTTCACCAGTGTTACTTTCTCCAGTGTCTTGTCCACAGATGTTTACTTAAATCTACCTGCTGATTATAGCATTGTTTCCTACTCTTTTAAATATATAATACCACATAACACTACTTACATAGATAATTACATATCGTGTAGTAACAACGTGTGAATATTCACTGTTTAATGTGATACACATGACAATGATGACTTGGTAGCGTTGAAGTTCCATTTGCTTCAGACAACCTCTGTTTTTCGAAAACTTTATTTTTGTTACTCAAACTGAAATTCAAACACAAAGCATTTATTTTAATTAAACCATTTACAGGCACTTTTGATTTTTCAAGGCATCGGCCAGTCAGAAATATAAAGCTAGTTGCCCATTCCAAAGCATAGTGTACCAACTATTGTTGGTTGAGCGGAATGGTGCTCATTTAGCTCAACCATTTTGAAGGGAGCTATATGATCCAACACACGCGCCACCATCAGCGAGACATCTGAGTGAGCATGACATACTCACAGCCGCCAGGGCACATTCAAGTCAATAAAAGACGTATTACCCGGTAAATGGTAGCTCTTTAGTACATAGTACTCATACCTGTGCTCTGCAATTATAATACAAAGGAATTTGATTTTATACAATGCAAAGATGGTCTTAAAATCTTCAACAGCTCCAACGATTTTCAAATGTTAATCAATTAGTTGTGGATAAGGAGCAGGACCAGCATTGAGCCAAGCATTTTTATCAGCTATGTAATCCCCCAACTTATAATGTGCCTGCCTGCATAATCTGCGTTTTATACAAGATTTGAATTTCGTCTCATTCAGTTGAAGTACCTGGGGAGGAATTTTATTGTAACATTTTAAACAGTACCCCATGAAAGATGAGTCCACTTTAGCCAGTCTGAAACCTGGTTGAACTAATAGGTCCCTATTTCTTGTACTATAATTATGTTTATCACCTCTTTTACTAAAAAGATGTAAATTTTTTCTTACGTACATGATGTTTTCATAGATATATTGACAAGGTACCGTCATGATGTTAATATCCTTAAACAGTTAGAGAGTCACGCCTGCGGAGATAATATATGGCTCTGATCGCTCTTTTCTGCAGAATAAAAATTGACTCGATGTCTGCAGCCCGTCCCTACAGTAAAACCTACCCTAAGATATGATACTAAGTATATGTAATATAATATATATATAATATTACACACAAATTAAATATTAAGGCTAAGTAAGGCGCTATGGTCTCAATTATGGAAGTAAAGACTTTAATAGATCCAAATATCTTCGGTTAATTTGATCTTAATTTGCTTAAAAGCTTTTATCACTGATATAGGGTTAATATGCTCAAAGTTAAATTTAATCGGACAAGCTAAAGTATGCTTTTTGTTTCTATTCGTTTTATTATTGATAATTTTCCAAACCGTCTGTATTTTACTGTCTGCTGATTTAACCTTGTTGCTAATGTATTAGGCTTTAGCTATTTTACAAGTGTTGTTTGCTGATAGTTTTAGTGTTCTTCTTAAAAGAATGATTGAACTTGGTCTGGACTAACGAAAATAATTATTAATACAAAATATTAACATTGTTCATTGTAAGGTCCTGACTATTTAACTTACAAACTAAAGTGCTAATACATTTATTTAAATTAACTGCTGTTATTGTTCTGAATTGTATGTGCACTTTTGTTATTGGTATGTTGGACTCAAAAGTTACGGATTGACCACTGTGATCTGATGGGAGCTAATTAACTTTGGCTTTATCTAAATAGTCTTGTTCTGAATTGTATGTGCACTTTTGTTATTGGTATGTTGGACTCAAAAGTTACGGATTGACCACTGTGATCTGAAGGGAGATAATTAACTTTGGCTTTATCTAAATAGTCGCAACAACAAAACACATTATCAAAACACGTAGCAGTAGTCGTAGTTACTCGGGTTGGTTCTACTAACACATTTGACAAATTGAATAATTTTAACAAATTTAAAAATCTACTGGTATTTGCATTATTTTCTAAAATAATCATGTTAACCGTTAAAGGCCTGATAAACAACTAATTAACGTGCTAATTGACGTGCTTGAGGGTCACCCAGGGCTTTACCGGTTAAAGTTACCACAGATAATTACTGATTTATTACCAGTTGCAAGTTTTGTCAAAACATCTTCCATTACCGACTCAAATAAAGAGTAGTTTTGATAATTTGTGTTCAGTTTTAGCTTAGCTTAGCTTTTAGCTTCTCGGATTTATGTGCGTATTGTATAATTTTCACTTGCTTCAAAAACGGTGAAGGAAAACATCGTGAGGAAACCGGCATGCCTGAGAGATATTTCTCGACGGCGTGTGAAGCCAAGCCAGAGGCCCATGGGTGGCTTTAAAACTCTGATACCAGGTTAGTCACTAACCACACGAAAAGAAGATATGTTATAGCAGTTGTGATGGTTGGGTGTGATTTAAAGATTTCAAGACTTTTAGTGCTTTCAGGATCTTGAACTGTTGAAGACCATGAACCAGTTTTGGTTAAAATAAAACCTCGATATTTTAAAACAAACGTAATTAAGTAGGTAACCTAACTCTTATGAAAGAGATTTTGTCAAATGGATCTTCCTTAACTTTCCTCATCTCTTTCACTCGTGCCTTTTCTGGTCAATTTGTCATAAAGAGATATTACTAGCCAAGTCCGTGAACTGACTGTCGTTAATTACACAAGAACTTAGCACCACAGTATAAGAAAAATACCTTAATTTTCTTACAATCGCGTCAAATAGTTGAGCATAGGGTGTAAGATCCGGTTGTCGTCCGTCGTGGTCACGCTCTGGTTGCGTCGTAACGGCATCACATCGCGGCTCGTGCGCGTGCGCTGTGCCCGCTAATGTTACGCATAACGTTAGTACTAGAGGTGGTACAGGTGGCCTGTCAGGCAGGTGTGAAGTACGACTTGATGGTGATAATTTGGAGGTAATTAAATAGATTCATACTGTTACGGTGTGATGAGTTGAGACGTAGAACATATTAATAAAAAGATTGGTGTCTATTTGACATTGTAACACAATCAAAATCAATATTCATGGACACGACAAAGAAGAAAATAATAAAGTAGAAAAACGGAATCAACTGGTATCAAACGGGACGCGATCAAAACATAATTCGAAGTAATCCGCAAAAAATAAACTTGGGAAATAATACTGAAGTGGTCTGTCTGCCCGATTAGGTTGAAGATGATGATCATCGAAATCGATACAATTATACTTAGTTCCTAAATGTTTACAGAACGTGTTGCCAACGGTTGTACTCAGTGAAGAATTAAGTAGTAAAGATATTTAAAACGCTTATACTAATCTCATATAAGCATGTAATCAAATAATTAAATAGTCATAAACAATTAAAGCTACATAACACGTCGTTTATAACCGAAACAGTATTACAAAAAGCTCTCGCGACCGCATGAAAGTGCAATTTAGTAGCGGCGAGTAAAATATGTGTGTCACTACAATATAATATCGTGCTGTGATGAAATGAAAGGGAACGACTAGCTGCGACAAGCGGCAATTGATGTCCATGAGGAAAGTGATTATATTGGAAATAGTAGGGCTACCGAGATGCAATTGTCAAAAAGTTGTAAAAATATCAAACATAATCATGACCTAGGAAGGTGATGATTATGTTTGGTATTTATACTCTTTATCCTTATTTATTTGTTGTTAAATCGGCTGCAGCAAAGACAACCTCTACAAGTAGGGATTCATGGACGGCTCAAATCTCCGGTGCGTATGCAGCATCTCTCCACAGACAAAGGCCCATCTTCGATCTTGCGCTGCATGCTCTGTCACCCGCACACAAGAGGACCTAATGGCTGCGTCAGCAAACGGTATTAGCATTGCTGAATTTTGGGGTAAATAGAATAATTATGTACTTTTATGTTTTAGTTTTGCCAACGACGCGCTAAGAAGAGTTATTATTGGTACAACATGTCTTCTTCTTCCATACATCTCTGTATTAGCCGTCATCTCTCGAGATGGTTACGTTTTATCATTCACACAATCCAGATAACGTATCAGATCAGATGTTATGTATATAAAGTCAATAAAATAAAAGTTTGTCAAACCCTTTTTATTTCAACGCACGTCTTGCCCATGGACTGCAATCATCATTATCAGCATTCTCCAGCCAAATTATTTCCAATTTATTTGGGATCAGTGCAGCATGTCGCAGCTGTAGGTAAGATCATTCAATGTTGTGGTAATTTCACCAAAAGATTAAGGATACTGTGAACAATAAAAAGTAAGCTTTTTACTCACAAAAGAAGTATTTCACTAACGAGAATGTTTTGCATTAATTGCAGAGTAACGTAACCACGGTTAAAACACGGTTGGGAACCTTCACTAATGACCGCCTAAAGATGACATGAATACGGTACCATATACACACAAACATCACCCTTATGCCATAGATATAAAAACCACGATAGCCCAAAATGATGCTACAATTACATGGGAGTCTTCATCCAAAGATGACACAAATAACAGGTCTCGATCATGCTAAAATAAACTTTATGTCTTCGGGATAAGAGATGGTGGAACGAGGAAGGTATAATGGTGTGGTTGTCGGCAACCGCGGGTAAATGCGTGTGACAGTTATGAGCCAACAGCTGGGCGCCTGTCGCAAGCGCCATCTTTACAGTTACTTGAATATGTAGGTTTGATGACAGAATCGTTTATAAGGCTGAAGTATATTATGTTTATTAGAGTCCGAAGGTAAACAGTGCGTGGAACATTGGTGAGGTCTTGACATATACCAAGAATGGTACGTGATCAAGTTTCTAACTGCCAATCTAGCAATGTCACCAAGATTCTTGTCCAATTCTAGCAGAATATAGGTACTTTTATAATTATCTTGCTCTTCGAGTTTAGCTGACCAGCGGTAGAACCTAAACCATACAGATTATTTGTTCTTTCAATAATATTTTTTTTAATATTATGTTTCCGCATTGGTACGTCTTCAACTATCTAATCTTCTCTGTCTTTCAGTTTTTGTATCATTCTCATATTGTCTGTCTCAAATTATTTTATTAGTCCTTGATGATCCAATTTATATTCTTTTGCGTTTTTCTGTACGATGCTTGTTCGTCTTAAGATCGCTGGATGTATTATTAATTATCCTCCGTTTTTCCCTAACTAAGAAATCATTCTAGACTTGTCTTGTAATGAAAAACATTTCACTTGTATATAATAATTTCTACACTTTCCAGTTTCACTTAGAAATTATCAAGTTTAGCCTCACGGCTCGAGTTTTATTACTCATGAAACACTTACTTATAAAAGAGATCTTAATTAGTAAAAGTCTGGTAGCTTTTAAATCTTTATTTATGTTAATTGCTTATTCACATTTATAGTTGCTTTAAACTTACTTAAACTTATTCATTTATTATTCCAAATGAGTGTATATGTATGTATTTAATAGTCTCTGTGTTCATAATTTACATTGATATTATACTCTCAACTGCCGGTCGATTCTGTAAAAATCTCACCGCGAAAACTTAAGTGAAGTGAGCTTAAAATGAGCTGTCATTTCTAGGGATTGACACTATTGACAGCTCACTTCACCCAAGTTTTCACGGTGAGATTTTTACAGAATAGCACGGCTGGTCCCAAGTCTCGCTCCAAATATTAATTCATTATTTCACCTATATTTTTGCCCTCTTCATCACCGTTCCTTCCTACCAATACTTATTCTTCTAATGCTGACTAATTTCTCCTGGCTTTAACAATCTTCAAAGTAATATTTTCACATTTTAACCTTGTCTGCAGCAAATTACAGAAAATTATCTTTCCCAGAATCGGCGATAGAAACTACCAAATAGAAACGCGAAATAATAGCAGCTATTATTAAAATTAACTTGACACCTTTACTGAGGAAATTGATGACAGAATAATAACTGTAGGAAGCTCATACGTCGAGTGTAGTTACAAAGTATGGCGGCCATACAATCAATGATTAGTAACAAAAAACAATAGAATTATTGTCCGATTATTGAACAATTTTAGAATTTTAATATCAAAGAAGCTACTTCGGTAATTGTAGTAATTAAGGAGTCAAGAGCAAGACCGAAAAATATCTGTGATGGTGATTTGGTGAATATTGTTATTATTATATAATATTGATAGTAATGAAGATGATATCTGTGACGAGGGTCATGATGATAATTTCAGAGGTACATTATCCACCAAAGCAAGGAGGAATATAAAGTGCATCTTAACAAACAATCACAGCAAATATCTATTAGTAGGTACTTTAGTAAGTACTACCTAATAGCTTATATTTAAGCCGCCAGACATCCTTTTTTAATAAAAAATTTGGTTAAAAACTTTACAAGACGACATAGCAAAGTGTCTTCAAAATTGTCTTCAAACTTTGCACACTTGCTTATATTGTCACTTTGTAGGTAGGTATTTGCGTACACGTAGGATAATCGGAGTACAGTCAAGGGTTTCATAGACCGGCTGTGCCATCGCAATAAGTGGTGCACTATGCTCAACTCTGGCAAGTGTATCGCTCTGCGCGGGCGCGGTATGCGGGTCAGTGCGTTAACGGTCTGTCTGGGACGACTCCCTACGGCACGCGACTACATGCGAGCCGCTTGGAAGTGGAGCGGAGTAAACGCAAATTATTGAGATGTTCTAGTCATTATTGGTGGAGAAATTGCTCTGGTATTCAATCATCTAGAGCTTTGACAGCTCTAGATGATTGAATACCAGAGCAATTTCCAAGCAAGCGTAAAATAAGATTTAATACTCTTATCAAGTATGTACCTACGAGCGCCCCGCCCCCGCTTCGGTCTGGTTATCGAAGACTACGACAGGGAACTTAAGTACCTATTGCTTTTATATTAATTAATCGTTAACCTACAATTCACATATCGAGTAGGTACCATGTTTCCTCTAACGAAACGAAAGAGTGCGGGCGGTCCAGAAGTTCGGGAAATACTCCTTACAAAAGACATAAACGGGCGTCCTAGGTCGATAGTATACATTTTACTGAAAATAAAACTATGCATTTGAACGCGCCGCTGCCAGTTATATACGGTTATAAAATTTCGAAATCGCTCAAAACAAAAAAAAATGTTAATTATATACATAAGTGTACTAGGTACAGCTAACAGCAAAATACGATAACGTAGAGCAAACGAAAACACGCAGAACCTAAATAACACAACATAATCTCAATGTTTCATAAAACGAATCATAAAGAAATAAAAAGTATCTGCTCAAAATTCAACCGTCACACTTACGTTTCGCTCACGCGTCAACAATGCGACATTGTCCGCGAACTCGCGGCAAGTGTGTGTAAGTGTGCCGCGGAAGTAGGCCAGTGGCGCGAGCGATCGCGCCAGTGAGCCGAATGCCTAAGTGCTCAGGCCAGTGTCGCGATACAAATAGTTAGAAGATTATTGAAACAGGGCTTCTTAGATTGATAGCAGTAATAGGAGAACCGGCTAGAAAGATAAATTAATTATAAGCTGCTTTAGATTTTAAGAGATTGTTATAAAAGGTAAACATAGTTTTGAACTTGATGTGTTAATGAGAGCTTTTGATCAGACATCACTAACAGTATTAACGGGGAAGGAAATCTGCAGGTAGTACAACAGTACTATTGGTAGCGGAAAACCGACATGAGCATATCTGCCGTAGTGTCGGTGGTCCTGCCATACATCTCTAACAGCCGTCTTCTCAATGTTCAGTTCCTTCCTACTACTCATCTTTCACACGATCAATCCATATTAACTTTGGTGCACCGAATAACTGCTGGGGAGTTTGTTGCGTCACGTTCTTCCCATCTAAAGCACTGCGGGAAATGGTGAAGGACGGGCGTTTTGGGGGACTGTCTTATATGTATAATTTAGACGTTCAAAAGTGTTGATTCTCAGTCTAATTTGAATAAATGACTTTTGGTTTAACCTTCTGTCCTCATCTACCTTCGTTTAATTTATGTTTCGTCTGTTTATGGTTATTAGATACACTTAAGATCTAGAATGTCTGTCTGTTCCACTTTCGTCTTCATGTGGCGTGTGGGGTGAATGTCCCTGTAGCTCTCCGACCAGAACCGCCGTTAGAGCCGCGCATAAACCTTAATATGTATGGAAATAACGCTATAAATATACCATAATAAGGTAATTTGGTCAACTTATTATAAGGCCTGTCCATAGATTACTGTCGTACTGTAAATTGAGCTACAGACCGTAAAAGCGTTTAACTAACATCCCATCGTCATTATTTCAGCCAAAAGGCGTCCACTATTGTTGTTAAAAAATTGTTTTTTTCTTCACCTTTTTTATTTTGTAATTTGTGTTTCACGAACTGTGTCCAAATAAACATTATTCTTTCTTTCTTTCTTTCTTTCTTTCACTGTTGACAAAAGGCCTCCCCCAATCATCGCCACATCGACCGGTCCATAAAACATAAAAAGTACCTTACTTAGGTTATCAGTAGTGCCAACTACAGTAGATATATAGCAAGCAAAGATGGCTTGCGGCTATCACTTGGCAACAATCGCACGCCTCCCGTTACCGAGCTGGCGTGACGAACATACCTTAATAAAGTGAACGTTAATGTTTCCCATGACACTTACCGTGGAGCAGTGTTATGTCGCGTGAGAGGTGTACCTATCATCACCTTGATACGGTATGTTTTATGATAGTTAACGAAAACGAAAAAAAAAACATGTTTCGTCTTGATTTTGTCTTTTATGGGAATTTGAATTTTATTTACAACGTGATAAAAAATTGTCTTAAACATGGATATCAGTCATATTAATATCTCCTTAAATACTGACCAAACGCTGACTCGAACTTATACCTAGTGCACACTAGGGGGGTGGCGGTAAAAGGCGGGTGGGGGGGCTGCCCCCCTAGGGGGGCAGCCCCCCCACCCGCCTTTTTAATCTCTAGAGATTAAAAAATAAACAGCCAAATGCAGAGCAACCAAATTCCACATTCTTGACCGATCATGTCCGCTGTCGAATTTGTCCAAACTAGAATGAAAATTCTGTTCCACTTCCAAGCAGTCTTGTACGCGGCATAAGATCAAATAAGAATAATTTATTGGTCCATTGTTACAAAATAAATTTCAATAAAAAATAATGATATTGGTGCCGATTCTCTTGTACACCGAACTAAACTAACTAAACTAAGACTAAAATTACTTACTTTTGGCTATGAGAATCTTAGAGCTATTCTGCAAATAAAATTCTCTAAACTAAAAAATAATTTTGACACAACTAAAATCGAATTTGACAATCGCGAATCCACGTGGTGCCCGTGGTTTACCGTAACCCGTGTTTTTTTTAGAGCCGGAGGCGCGCAGGGGGTTTAGCCTCGACATGTTTTATATGGAATTTCTAATTATTTGTATGGAAAATATGAAAAAATATTACCTACATGTTGAGTGTTAGGTGTTTACGGGTTTCATTAAGAGGGTCGAAATTTTCATTATTTTTGCGATAGGACGCACCATTTTCGAGATAAAAGCAAAATAAAAAATAAATACAGTACTGTTTTTGCACGTGAAGTCGAGATGTTGGTGTGAACTTTAGTTCATGACAACTTATTTTATCCCACACCTTTTTAATCGCGATTAAAAATTGTGAAGTTTAGTCTGGTTTGGTATTTTACAATCAAAATTTTTGGTGAAAAACGTCAAATTCAGAATAGTAAAATTGTCATTTTCACTAAACTAAAAACTCAGTACTCTCTTAGCGCTGTCAAACTAAAATATTGTTAAGTTGTGTCACTTGAGTCTATTTCAGAATGGGAAATCGTCGTTTGACAGGAATAAACTAAATTTTAGTGATTTTTAGTCTAGTTATTTAGAGGTTTTTGTGACAAGAGAATCGGCACCATTGTATGCTTACTGTAACTAGAATATTTAACATAGTAAAACTGTGGTCCCCAAACTAGGCAGCGCCTGTATCTTGGGGGCCTGAATTGCGTGATCTTAAATTTTAATTCGAAACATGTTTGCGTTAGCATACATTTTATTTCAGGATGTTTGAAAATGAACAGAATACTTAATTAAATAAGGGTAGCGTATTACCAAAACAAAATAAAATAATTGTAAGTAGGTACTGTGTGTGTGAGAGTGTGAGTGTTAGTTTGTGTGTGAGTGTGGGTGTGGTGCTGAGTTGCAGGTGTGAGTTTTGTGTGAAAGACTTGCTTGTATATTTTGGTGTTAACTCACTATATCCTCCGTGTCGTTGTATGACAGTGAGCGAAGCCAACTTTTTATCATTATTTTAAACGAGTGGATGTTTAGCGCTGCTTATTTTATTGTAGATATGAGTGTGTGAGTAAGAGGGGCACCGTCGGGCCAGAAGACTGTTTGCATTAGGAAGAGGGACGTGTAAGATACGGCTTGATAGCAGGGTTTGGTAGTCAGGTCTGTTTGTAATAGATTTGTGTGCATGCAGTGCGGCACTGAGTATGTATAGTTGACGTACTCGAAGAACCGGAAATTGGTTGTATAGCAGATCTGTCGGGAACCTAAAAGGCTTTCTAAATTTTTCTTATTCGTTTGTTAGTGAATATTAACTCGTCATTAAATAAATTCTCAGTCTAGACAGCTATTGGGTCCACATTCCTCAGTAAATATAAATAACTGAGCAAATCAACATTCCCATGAGAAAATTATCTATAATAAAAGTTGTTCTATACTATAGTCTGTCAAATCTAATAAGTACCGGGATTTTTTGGAATAGGAACAAGGGCGTCGCCAAGGGGGGGCAAAGGGGGCAGCTGCTCCACACTAGAGATACAAACAAAAAAATAGTCAAATACAGGTAATTTTTAAGTAAAGAAACTATTTATCTATAAAACCAATTTTATTTATTTGGACGACCGTTATTTGGGTCCATGGAGTAAAGGGGTGGGTTTAATCCAGAGTCCGGGGACATAATTCGTATCTATTTGTTGGTATGCCCTCATTGATATATAAAAACCCAAGATGCAGTCTCGAACAAAATTAATACTCAAAACTGTCCCCAACTATACATAGGTAGGTATAGTCATGATATAAACATACTTGTTTGGAAATTCAACCTTACGCGCATGTTTTAAAGTTGTTTTTACAAAGCAATGTTTATAAAGCAATACAATTTTATGACCGAAGTTTGCCGGTAGGACAAGGCATGGAGTCGAATATATTTTTATACTTTTAAATTTATATGCATTTACTTAGTATTTTAAGAGTTTTTAAAATTTACATAAATGTGAGTTCCAAATACATATTATCCTTTTATAATAATAAGTATTGTTGTTATCGAAACTAAATAACTAATTAGGTTAAAACTTAAAAGTTAAAATTATCATAATACTTAGGTTTAAAACCAGAGACTATTCTTACAAAGACAATAAAAAAAAATACTCAGTTTGGTCCATAAAATAAGTAGGAAATCAATATAAAAACATTTGAAAAATCTGCGAATTGATGACCTCTTTTCCGTTTGGAAGTCGGTTAAAAACTATACAGAATATTAATTTAATTCTAAATACAAAAAAAGTACTAAAGTTAATATAAATAATTTAAACAAATAAAAACATAATAGAAAAAACGACTATTGAAAAGAACAGGGTCAATTTGTATTGTACGACTAAATTAAAAGGAGGTTGTAATGCATTGTTCTTACGCTGAAAAAGCGGCCATTGAAATTTGCCGTATTATACTTGGATTGTTGAGTGAAATTTTAAGACAAATTAAATCAAAATCACCTATTGCTCCCTATATTTAGTCATAAAAACACTATAAAGAAATCAACAAACTCTTTAACTTGCCGAAAGTACGATATCCCATCCTTTTTTAACGTTCTTACACTTCGGCATTTTTAACGTGCGTTCAGAGACGCGAGCGACGTGATACTATTTGAAATGAGCGCGCAATTCTCAATTGTGCGCTCTTTTCTTGCGGACGGTTTTGAGACGCTGAATGTGTATCTTGGGTTTTTTAGTATATCAATGTATGCCCTGTCACAATACCTATTAGGTTTCAGCTCTACAGTTCTAAATAGTTTTTTGAAAAACGACTCGAAAGGTCCGTTTCCATACATTGAAAATGGAAAATATTATTTTTCTCAGTTCCTATCGGGACTACCGAGTTGAAACTGATTTGTCAAAAATCAAATGTCCACCAGCGTCGATTTTAGCCCCATTGTGCGCCGTAGAGGTCAGAGTCCCACTACAAGTGTAAAGCTTCATGTGACCTACAGATCATACTTTTCCCATCCTGCCTATACAAACTTGCCCCCCACCTAGGCCATCGGCTGGCGACGCCCTTGAGTGTGTCTGTTTTATTATTGAGTCGGTTCAGCAAACAATTAGACACTTGAAATTATCATGTCTTACGCGCCCTGAAACCTGCATATCAAGAGCATTAGTTCCCTTAGTAGAGAATGCTACTGGTAATGCTAAACTTGTAGCTAAGTTCAAGGCTGACTTAATTTAGATTGCCATCGACCACGCTAAGCAGAAGACGATAAAATAATCTTGAAAAAACGTACAAATCTCAAGTCCAGCTCAGTCACTATTTTACGTGAATCTGATCAACAAGACTGCTATAGTTAAGTAGCTTCATCACCAGTTTTACAAAAACTTCCCTTTTTCTCCTCCTCAGATCCTGTGCATCACCACACGGCTAGTACTGCCGGAGCCGACAGCGCCACCCACGGAGGCGACCGCAGAGCCCCGCGACGAAGCCCTGGGTGATACTGAGGAGCCCCCGGAGGGGTACTACGCGTTTGTGGAGTCGCCTAACGCCACGCCTCCCAGGTGAGAGAGATTTTTGGACTATAAGCAAAGTTAGAAAGATTTCCTGTTAAATATGGAAGATGAAAATTATTTTGCTTATAACATAACATTACGCATATATTCCCCGAAGGGATAGGTTGAGGCGTATAGTACAAGCCCATTTTCCCAGTTGGCTAGCCTATTGCCATAAAGCGACTTTAATTTAGTGGTCGCGTCTGCTGAAAATGGGCTCTTGAATTTTAATGCCCAGGTAGGAGGAAAGAGTTCTTGTCTTATTCCATCAGAATTTTTTGAGTAGCCACTCGGAGTCTGGATCTGGTCCAATGGTTAATGACAATAGGGTCGCCGCCTACTTCAGTATGGAATTTAAATATAACTGGCGAAATGTAAGTGTGCATGATAGATAACCTCAAGTATAGCTGTCCTTTCGGCGAATACAGGCTCTTACACGTGCTGTTGCGAGAGAGTACTACCGTACTTGGTACGGTACCTTGTCGCTAATATCGACGACCATCGTAGGTACTTGTACCTACGATGGTCGTCGATATTAGCGACAAGGTTAATGAGACTATTACTATGTGCTAATACACTTGATATGGACCATGAGACTGCTGCCCAATGTTACTCAATTTCCTCTAACTTGAGTCGCAAGTTTATAACAGCGAATACTAAGCTAGTAGCCTTATCTGTGATGTCATCATAATCAAGCAGTCGAAAGACGCCCCCTGTTGGACATAGGCTTCCCCTGATACTCCCGAGGTGGACCGTCGGCCAGGTGAAGGTCGTGGGAATAACCGGGAGCAGGAGGCACATAACTGGTCGTTATGGTGGTGCTTTAGGGAGGCTTATGACCAGCAGCTGGACGATGATGATGTATCTAAATACTGAGTTTACTAACGGTAAGATGTAGGAACCCAGCAAATATGTATATAATTTATACTCAGAAACATATATAAAGCTATATTAGGTGGCTCGACGTGTTCTGAATGCATATTCTAACCATGAATCATAATTTTCTCCTAAGATGTAGGTGTTGCATTGTAGGGCGATGAAAGCTGTAGTTAACGCTGCCTTATGTTAGCCTATTACAGACTAACACGGTAGTATAGCCTAACTGATGTAGACTAACATCACGTAGTACATTACGGACTTAAATTGCCGTTTAAACAACCTCGTTCATGAATGGATTGAACCCAAGAGTGTTCAATCCTCAGATTGGATAAAGTCGTAAATTATAAATCATTTAATACTTTGCAAACATGGGTATTGGATTTCTCAGTAGCAGCCCGGAGTCTGGATTTATGTCCCATTGAATGGCAATAGCTGTTTCAGAAACTCTTGTAACTCTATTTCCAGCTTGTCGTTTTGGTGGTGTTGATGGAGAGGCGCATGCGTGAGGCGCGGGAAAGAAAGTTCTAGAAGGGTTTAGGAGAGGCCTGCGCCGCAGAGGCGACTTCTACTAAAAACTAGACACTCTAACTAGTTATAAACTAGATTAATTATGTCATGTTAATTATGTCATTATGTGTGTTTTATTTATTTAACGGCAATAGACTCGCCCCTTATTACACGGGACTTGACATAACTGGCGAAATGTGGGAGAACTTTTCATCTCTGCCTACACCTTCGAGGCATGCCGGCTTCATGTATATATGACATAACCTGCAACGATTGCCATTTGTTGCTAAAACATGCGAGACGAGACAAGAAGGAAATAACAATTACGTTTCAACTTTCAACTGCCACACGGAAGACTGCCGACCAAGCTGCATGTATTTACAACTTCCGACGAATTTTCTCTGCCAAATTAGTACCTACCAGCAGACAGCAGTACATAATAGATACATAATTACTTGCAGTCAATATTGCACGATACACTAAGCTTTGCACTTTCATCGCGAGATCCGCGAAGCAACTCGGTGAAGATAATCAAAATGGAACGTATCTACACATTATCGTTCAGCCAAGTACCTACTTTACACTTTCGTTTAAGATGACCGTCAGCTGTTTAGAGTGAAGATAGATACATAACATGACGTCTAGGTAGATTCCCCAGTTTGTAGGCAGAGCTGTAAAGAACACCCACATTTCACTAGTTATGTTTATATCCCATGTAATAGGGGGTGACCTTATTGCCATTAAGACAAATCCACTTTGAGCTGCTATTGCGAAATTCTTATTAGGAAACCCAGTAGTATTTTTCCCGACCTACGGGACTGAACGTTATCTATTCGTTCGACAACTTCCGGAACGAGACAACTCGTGATGAATGACAGAAAAATCTCGAAGTGTCGAATAATAATATAGACTACAGAATAAGGCGCCTTGCACTCACTTTCACTGACATCTGCCGACCGAAGCTTGTATGTGTTGACATCTGTTCGACATTGCAAGAAAATGCTTTGTAATATAACAATACACATTATAAGGCGTGTCAAGAGATGATTGATCGACTGTGAATTTGACCTCGAGAATATGGGCATGGGCCGCAGCGGGGTGGCAACATCGAATATTTTTATACATTTCAATTGCTTAGTAGATAATGATAAGTGAAAGCGCGGAGTCAACTAACACAAGCAATTCCTGCTTAAAAGGTAATCTCGAAAAACATGTATCTAAATGCCCTTTGTTTTTTTTTTTTGTGTTTGGGAATAATCCGCCTCGGCTTAACTCGTATTATGCCGAGCCGACCCGAACATGATTCAGCGAGGGTACAGTCACGAGCGGTAATATGTATCCACTTAGCAAAATTTAAAAGCGATTTTTTTGTGGAATATTGACTGCAACTTTGATTTCATATTGGTTCCAAAATACTATGTTCGTAACAACATAAAATACCAATCAACACAGTAGGAGCAAATCACCGTGACTATACATGCCGAACGGAGTTTGACGATTGGCACGAGCCGTACGACAGCCAGAATATGTGCAGTAAATGCTTCGGCTCGTTTTTATTGTTCAACAAATTTCTACCGAAAGTGCCGACCTGGACAACACCGCTAACTTAGCCATTTATATTGTAGCTAAGAACAGAGTACTATCCGCGACATCGCTGCGACCCTTATTTTTAAATGTCGCATTATGCTGAGATTTGGCCTCGTACAGGACTTTCTGCTATTATTTTCATTTTACTTTGTTTTTTATTTAATTTTTTATTTATTTTAAATTAAGTACCCAGTTGTTTTATGATACTTAAGTTTAATTTGTGATCTCCTGTGCGAGTCCCAATAAATACTTTTTCTTTCTAGTACAGGAGAAGCGAAGTTAGCAGGTCACAAATAACATGGGACGCAGCTCTATTTCATGGATTACAATAATTTGATTTAAGGCCCCACGCATTTGCTGTTCCTTACGTTTCCCGTGGCCATGGATAGACTGGCAATGCCAGAACTTTATCTTCCTGATCGTCCTTAAACTGTAACATCTTGTGTTTCAGAGTACGCCCTCCCCCGTACCGACAAGTGACGTCATCGTGTGCCGAGGTGGAGTCCAACAAGCCGCACGTGTCGGCCAACAACCTGTGCGGAGACCTCAACAGAGGGGTCATACCGCGGAACCCTATGGGACAGAACCCCAACGGAGAGCCGTATCCCTTGTGAGTATATTGTATCATTATAGGATAGGAGGTCTCCCGTCATCAGCCTGTAGGACTTCAACAGAGGTGTTATTACCCAGAATCCCATGAGGCAGAACCCCAAGGGAGGGCCTTATTCATCGTGAGTATTTGTCATTAGAGAGGCCTCCGACCTTCAGCTCATAACATATATCGTCGCTTAAGTTAGAATTAGTCAAATTTGTATCAGTGTTGTACGGAAATTAAACGGTTGTTTTTCTCTCTTGAAAAGTTGCGTATTTTGAAATCCGCGATGTTAGAACTAAAGATGCTCCTGATCGCAGGAGGGGTATACTTTGGAAACTCAGACATCAGGCGTTTGCTATTCAGGTACTCTAGACTTCATTGTTTCACCAACATAGCCGTTGCATTACCAGTCAATCGCAATCTAAATGTTCCACCTTACGAAATAAATCCCGTGGAAATTCTTCTATAGACTTCAGAGGAATTGAAGAAAATTCCCATTTTCCAGATTCAACAATTCCATTGATCTATTCATAAGAGTATTTACACGATGTTCTTCTTTGTGTTTGTTCAGACTCATCACATAACATACTCTTGGTTCCAGCGAGTTGATCCGCAACCAGACCCTCCGCTTCCTGTCGCGCACGCTGCCCGTGCTGCGCGCCGACGACACGCTGCCGCGCGTGGCGCACCTGCCCGCGCCCGCGACACGCGACGCGCCCGACGTGACGCACAACCGGTAGGCTAGCAACTATGTAGGGAAAGGCTTCCAGTCTCACCAGACGCTGCGCTTCCTGCCGCGCGTGGCGCAGCTGCAGGGCTACAGCCAGGAATTCATTCATTCGGGGAGGGGGTGAACATACACTACTTTATCTACACTCATACATTGGGATTGAACTTACTAAATAAAAGATCAAAGTTAAAGATCAAGAATACAAAATTCCAACGAAATTCAGTACAACTTCACGTATGAACGGCGCCTGCACCGGCACATCACCGCGCATGCGCTACAGCGGTGCTACTGTTCCCCGCTAACGTTCCATTACAAAAGTTGATGGAAACTCCTTGGTGATATTAACTTCTTGGATTTGCCTTGAACCGTAATAGATATAAAATGTTTTATAGCATTATTTTGTTTGAGAAAAAGTGTTATACTTAATATGATTCTATTTTTAAATTTCGGTGTTGTGTTTATAAAGTATGTCAATATACTCGTATAAACTCGGTTTGAAGTTTATAATTTGAATATTACGATATGAGAGTAGATCTTTTACACCCATTATTCGTCTTCTGTATGTATTTATAATCGTGACGCATGCAGGTATGATAATTAAACCATTTACAGGCACTTTTGAATTGTTAAGGAGTCGGTCAGTCAGACACATGAAGCTAGTTAGATAGAATAGTCTTTAATATGTACACCATTTAAATTACACACATAAATTTAGACATTTTACATAGGTTGACACAATGGGCTGTCTTATCGCTTAAAGCGATCTAGTTACCCAACGGGCAAGAAACTCCATAAGGAACTGTTTTAAATTAAAACTCCATGTTCCAAATTCAAGAAACTATATACTGTGGTCAGCCTTACTAACGTAGTGTCATCTCTTTCTAGCCTAGAGGAGCGCAGCAAGCGGTCAGTGTTAGAGGGAGAGCACGCTATCGTGGAAGACAGTGACGTGATCCCGTCGGCCGCACTGCGCGCCGAACATCGCGCCGCCGACGCGCCTCGGGAGAGTCGCAAGTTCTGTGATAACGGCGGAGTGTGAGTATACATGCATGCCATACAATTGTATAGTCCCTTCCAAAAGTATTCGATGAAAGTGTAAACAAACTGTGTTCAGGTTAAATTCTTACGCAATCACTCAGTAAAGGGGATTAGTAACACATTCACACTGTATTTAGAAGGTTTCAACTTTATATCTTATTACTTTTTCCTAAAAATATTGTTGGAATAATTTTATTAAATTGTAATATGTAGAGAAATCATCGACGATAAATTGAGGTTAAAAAAATACCTCAATTGTCAAATAAAAAACATCTTTAAAGTGATTCAAAATTGGAATTTCGTGTTTAAGTATTCAAATAATCATCAGATACTTTTTGAACAAACCATACTTACGTCTTTATCGCATTTTTTTAGACAAACTGTTTTGTCTGTTGTTTACAAAACCACACTCTTCATACAAGTGAACTAATTAATTACTGGTTTGTACACGTTTTATCTGTGTGGGCAACTATTGTCTGGGCTGAGCTAAGCCATTCAAGAAAAATTCCAACCGCCGTACTGCTACGTTTCTGGCGACGATAAATTATCGGGAGGAGTCAGTGTCGCTTCTTAACGTTAAGTAGTGTTCTTTGACTAAACACTATTTTGTTCCCGAAACTATTTTTGTAGGTCTCATAGCCTAAGGCTAAGTTCAGATGCAACGTTGCCACATTTGACAGGTTTGGTGGACATTACAAGAAGGATCTAACTTCACTGTTTGGGAGTTTCGTCAATTTAACTGTGTTTTACAATTTTTGTTGCCGTCTGTACGATGTCTACGTTTGACCGCATTTCGGTTCAGTGAAATATCCACAGTATCTTAAAAGAACGACAATATGTGGGTAATTAAAAATGATACCTAATATGAAACAGGTGCAGTGCCGACCGTAAATATAGCTCATTGAGCTAGCTTTCTGTCACTGAAGTACCTCATAAACATATACAGGGATCTTTTGGCTTTAAAGATGTACTGAAAACATTGAAAACAGTATGCTTAGATGGTTTGGTCATGTTGAGAGAGCAAAGGTGCCTATCATACAAAATTTTAAAAGTTGGGAAATTCTCAACAATTTAAAGTTAGTAACACAAGTGCAAAAAATAATCTGAAGCATTGCAGAGCCACACTGAACGTAAACAGGAACATAATCTTGTACCTACACTATCAGCCAGATTTGAACACGCTACGTTGAAAATTTTGTTGACAGGGTCGAAAAATGGAAGTAAAAGTGTAAAATTTCCAAATAAAACTCCTTCTACATGATCAAAGTTTATTGAAAATTAATAATTTAACAATACTTACAATAACATACAATTGACTACAACGCTCAACACTTCCCGCCTCAACATTCATTAAGCCAGCTCACACGAGCGAGCGGTAACGCTAACGGTCGCTAGGTTCTGTATGAGAGTGGTGATCAATGCTCGTGCTTTCTCTATATGAGGAGGGCATTTGCCCTGCAACGGGACAATAACAGGATGGTATTTTTGTTGTTGTTATGTTATTCACATGAGCGATTGAGCTTCTTTTACCAAAGACATATGACATATCTTCGATAAAAGAAGCTCAATCAATATGTAAAGCTGCATTCAATCAATGCATTTCCATTTGAATCGCGATATTTATGTCGAATAACTTCGCTGTACAAGTTGTCATGTAACATTGTCATTGGTACCAATACTAAAGAATAAAATGATAACGTTTACGCGACCGCTCGTGTGAACTAGCTTTTAATATTATGACATTACATATTATACCTCTGTATTAAATATACACCAGTATAGGAGGATTATTTAGCGACGACACTCGTGACATATTGCCGACATGTTCTAACGCATGGCTGTCGTATAGCGCTGTCTCACTCTTACAACATCTTCGATAAATAATCGACCTAATATAATGATTAAGGACTAAACCGGACTAACCGAACTGAGCATAAGGCGACGTGCGGTATAGAGTACCTAGGTACTGTAGCAGATTTGTATAAAATGTATTTAAAAAAATACAGAATAACATGACTCCATTATTAAATATCACCTTAAATATTGCTTTAGTTGCGTGGTTACAAATACGATTATACAATTCCTTTACATAGACTTTGCGACGCAACTGTACTATTTCGATAAAGTTCGTACAGGCACTATACTAAACACAATATTATATCAATAACTTTACAAATTTTTACAAATAGTTTTTTCATTACGTTAAGGTCAGTATAGATTAGAGCATTTACTTGTAACAGAACATCGAGCATTCGCCGTTTTTAAATTTTATCGAATCGCATTAGAACACAACGCTCGATGTTTTGTTACAACCTGATTTAAAAAACCAACGAGCGTATTGGTGTAACATTTTATCGAGTAAACGCACGAGCGCGGGCGACGCGGAGTGAGGAGCGCGGGCGACGCGGAGTGAGGAGCGCGGGCGACGCGGAGTGAGGAGCGCGGGCGACGCGGAGTGAGGAGCGCGGGCGACGCGGAGTGAGGAGCGCGGGCGACGCGGAGTGAGGAGCGCGGGCGACGCGGAGTGAGGAGCGCGGGCGACGCGGAGTGAGGAGCGCGGGCGACGCGGAGTGAGGAGCGCGGGCGACGCGGAGTGAGGAGCGCGGGCCGCGGGCAGCTCGTTACAATGAACTCAAGGTAGAAAGAAACGTTAAAGGTCACACAAGCGCCGCTCACTCGCCGGCATTACGTCGAACGAAGCGTCGACCATTCGCAGGAACGTTACATTACATGGAAATGCTTTTTTAAATTGAGCTTTTGCTTGTATTGTACCATTCGTAACAACGTTATATTACATGGAAACGCTCGACAAAATGCTCTAGTTTATACTCACCTTTATGTGTTTCATGATTATATTTGATCGACGGTATACTTTCTTTACAGTATCAACATTTAAATGTGACCCTTATCACAATCCAATAAGAGTCACATAGCATTGTTGTGAAAGACAACAACTTTACTAAGATTTATTATAATTAATTTATCTAACAAAGCTATAAAAATATTGATTTATTATTTAATTGGTTTTAGGCGACTATACGATCTTATTAGAACCTGAGTTTACTGATTCAATTGGCATGAAAGTAAATAGCAAAAACCTCAGTTTCGAAAGAAATGATTGGCTAAAAGTAAGGAAGATTTAGGAATCGGTGTCTTTACATACACTCCACTGTATGGGTAAGCACATTTTCCGGCACTATTTTTCATAAATGGCTTTCCAAAGAAAAGCATGCGCTTCGGTAATATTCGTGTTTCCGAATAAACACGAACTTCGCGCCACAGAGTAACCCCCAGAGTGGCAATGCTTCTGAGTTTTGTACTACCGCAAAGTTGTCTCTCTGCCGGGTTACCTGTTCTGGTCTCATATCGTCACAAGTATTTAGGATTGCATAGAGTTGTTGACCTATAATTTTGTAAACGTGGTAACTCAAAATTGGCAAGTAATTTGTAACAGCTCTATATTAGATCTCATAATCGCGCGTTCGTATTTCCGAAGATAGACGATGATTCCCGAAGCGCGATTTTTTCTTTGGAATGCTGTACCTATGTATTCGCCGTCGTCGGGTAGGCGGGCATGTGAAAAGAGAGTTAACGGTTTCAAATTATCACTTATTCAGAATATTATAAAATAACATGGGGCAAACCGAAGCTATCCGAAGATAGCCGAACGCTCACCAAGTACCACTTACGTAATAATTATATGAACTGTACCTCTGCTACGTGTGTGATGCTCGCAGGTCAGCTAGGACAGTGTCGTACGCGTCCCCGTGTGTTCCGTCTATCATTTTGACGCGGTGGTCTCGCTCGATCTGAAAATAATATCATTTCACGGTGAGTACCTATCGTATGAAATAAATGTATTTACTTGGCTAGTGTCAACAATCTCATAATATAACATCACGTCCGTATAACGTGACGATACGCATAAGGTCCTGGGTTCGATCCCCATGTCAGGCAAAGGGTTATTTATAATGGGTATCGATTGATGTCTGAAAACGATAAAATTCAAAAGATTTGATGATTTTTTTTGGGGTTTAACGACCGCTGCTAGTGTTATTACTTGTTACTTGGCGACTGAGTTGATAACATGTTTTGTTTTATTGTGTTTACATATCGTTACATGTGTCGTCTGTGAAGTTTACAAAAAAAAAACTGATATTTCAAGTGACTACACAAACTACGGTCCATGACCCTACAAAAAAAAAACCATTAAATGAATTTATTTCTTGAATGTATGTCCTCTAGAGGGCGCCATTTAATAAATCACATAGCCTCTGCGGACGATCAAGGCGCTTCCGACGATATCTCATTTGTCAAATTACGATAAAATAATAGTTGAGACGTTATGAGGGAACAGATGAACATACATATCTAATCTGCATTCGCAATTCATTTGCCAAACACGAGTTTTAGGAAAAACAACTGTAATGCCTACACATAAGGTTCAGTTTGCGCTACAACTTCATATTTTTTATGACATTTTCAACAATACTAGTCGGTCTAAAATCAACTGTATTTGCACTTGCATAAGGTTGATGTTTGACTAAGTGAAAAACTCGTGTTTGTTTACATGTTTTGCAAATGAATTGTGCACGCAGATTATACACTACCACATATATACCGGTCAAAATAATAACCCTCCTTTTTGCTTCGCCGTAGTCAGGAAAAAATTAAATGGCTGGACAGCCGTTCTGAAGTAATGCGCATACCAAAGTTTTTATTTTTTTTAAATGTTATCTACAGTCCGAATCGGGTTCTTACGGAAAGAAAAGTTAATGCCAGGAAAATGCGGGAAAAGTGAAAGTGCATTGGTAATTTTGTATGAAATTTGAACAGGACCACGTCTGTCTGGTCAGCCAGTGTTATATAAAGCTACAAGCCTTGTGCCCGGTGGGATTTCCCATAGCCCATACTAACGGCCTCCATCCCCTATGTTTCATACCGAATTTTCAAAAATCGTTTCTTAGTGCGCACTTCCTTCCATATTTTAAACAAAAACAAAGTCCCCTCCGCGTCAGTCTGTCTGAACGCGTTAAACTCGGTTATCACCAATGGATGGAGTGATTTATGAGGAAGGTTTTGGTGTACCATTCATTAAAGTTTTGTGTAAATTGGATTAGATATGACGATTATTGTTGAAGATGTCGGAAAAAATCATGCCGACTGGGAGCTTTACTAGCGTGCGCTGCGTAAACTGTGCGAGATAAATAAAGTGTATGTTCTACAGGATTGTTCATCATTCTTACAAGGTTCTTCTACTTTTATCTTCTAGGGATGACCCACAATGACTATTTTATCTTACAGAATTTGATAAAATCATAATTGGTATTTCCGAAGCTATTTTGACCGGGGGATTATATTTATCCCTATCCAATAAAATATATTCAAAATTACCGGGCGAAGCGCCAACGGTAGGAGTCAATCACCCTTTCCTCGGCTATTAGGTCTGTAACCTCGGTGGTACATACCCGTGGGATATTTTCCGACATCCGCGCGGGCGAAGCCGCGGGAAAAAGCTAGTTCGTTATAAAAAGAACTTTAATTTTAACTTTGTGTTGTCTGACAGTGAATGAAAGAATTAATGAATTGAAGGTTTTGTATATGTAAGATTTGTTCTTACCTCAGCCCTGTACTTGATGTGCTCGGGCCACACGCACTGTTCGAAGTAGCCGAAGATGTCGGGCGGGTCATAGAGTCTGTATGAACGCCGTGTCACGCACTCGCCGTACTCGAGGACGAAGTAATACCTGCAACATTGACATTATTGTTCAGAATCTACAAGAATTTGAACTAGTTTTCGCTCGCGGCTTCGCCCGCGTGGTCGTCGGATACAAGAAAGTACTGCCGGGATAAAGAAACCTATGTCCTAACTCAGGTCCTGGTCTATCCATGTGCCATATTTCAAGCAAATCCGTTCTCCCATTAAAGCATGAAACAGTAATAGACAGATAGAGTTACTTTCGCATTCATAAAGTGGGATGTGGGAGTGTGGATGAAAGCCAAAATATTTATGAAGAAAATAGAGAAACTAAACATATCGCACTTTGAAAGGAGCGATATAATTCGTTAAAATATCGAATTTCGTACAAAGGCTAATAATTTTCAAGAATATGTGTACAGTTAAAACAGAAGGTATGCGCTTCGGATCTTCGTTTAAGCCGAGTAGTAAGTACGCACGTCGCGACACAGTAACCATAACCCTCCACAGAGGCAAAGCTTCTAACTTTTCTACTGCCGCGTCACCTATCACAGCACGTTTGTATGAAGCTTTCTCTCAGCTGGGATACCTACTCTGGTCGCAGCTCGCCATGTGCTACTTGGAACTGCATAGAGTTGTTAATCTCTAATTTTGTAACCATATGGCTACGGTCACCATATAGGTATAGACTTTCATGTTTGGAACAGCTCTTTATTAGATTTCAATATTGCACATTCGTATTTCCGAAGATAGACGATGATTCTCGAAGCGCATACTTTTTCCGGGAGATCTGTAAAGAAAAAGAATGCAATGTAGACTCACCTGAAGTCACACATATCCATAATGGGCTTATAATTCAACACTGTAAAACCTTCCGCTATCAAAAACCTCTTTCCAAGCACTTTGAACTTCCGCGCCCCGTCTTCAGTGCATGTCTCGTGCGCCATGTCCTTCCCCTTAAGGGTCGCGCACATATCTGCGTGCATGGCCTCCATGTCCAGAGCGCTCAAGACGTCGTAGTTGTTGTGCTCGAGCCCGTCGCACTTGATGTGCTTGGGGCTGTCATCGGGGAAGAAGTACTTGTCTTGGTGAAACACGTGAACTGGGATGAGAGTGTCTTTCAAACGGTTAGCGAGCGAGGTCTTGCCGCCGCACGTTACGCCCGATATGCCTGGAAGGACGGAATTAAGGTTTTTTTACAAAATATTGTTAAACAATATTTGAGAGTACCTACCTAACTATAAGTTTCTTGCCCATTCTTCAAAATACAACGACCAACTACCTTTTTGGAAGAGGCAACTCAATCAATCAATTCTATTTTTTGGTAAAATTAGACAAATTAGAATTAGAAAAGTGCCATTTACGTGCCTAATTGAAATAAATGATTTGACTTTGACTGCTAATGTAGCTTACCGTGTTTTAGTACCCCCAGAAGACATGTGGCATGTGAACGTGCCACAAAACATGTGCAAATGACAAACAAAAAGGACAAACATATATCAACCTGCCTAGCCTTTTCCCAACTATGTTGGGGTCGGCTTCCAGTCTAACCGGAATCAGCTGAATAACAGTATTTTACATGGAGCGACTGCCTATCTGACCTCCGCAACCCAGATACTGGGTAAGACGATAGTATTAAAGTCGGCCAACCAGACTTACCAAGGGGTATCTCCTTTGGTAAAACTGGTTGTCCGACTTTCGGGTTTCTGACAACCCGCAACGACTGTCAAAGATTCATGAATGACAGCCGGGACCAACGGCTTAACGTGCTTTCTGAGGCACGGAGGGATCTTGGTGTAAAGATGGTCACCCATCCACGAAACAACCGCGGCAAGCGTGGCTTAGCCTGATCAATCGACCCGTGCGGCTGTTATCACTTATCCACAAGCCCCTGAACAACAGTTTGTACAGTCAGGGAATTCGATCGTTGAGAGCCATTTCATGAGACTAAGAATGACAGTTGTCATTTCGAATTGATACACACACACTTAAGTTAATATTGAATTTGCTTGTGAATATTTTCCTAACTTCACAATGAAGTATCGACACTCATGGAAGTGGGAGAATACACCTTGCTCAATGCAACTTGATTTGAAAACGGATTAAGTGATCAAGGTTACATACCGATTATAATCCAGTCGCTTCTATTCGGCACCATGACTGCCGTGACAAAAGTTGCTTTGATCGAGCGAAGTGGACAGAGGAGAGAGCGGAGCGAAACACGCGCTGTCAGAGATGTGGGAGCAAGTGGTAGAGTGTGAAAGACATCAGGCCACCGACGAACAGCAGGCCAAATGCCCCGCAGCCCAACAGACACCAATGTGGATCCGGGATTACGCTGTGTACCTGCGAATCTAGAAGATCAAACATATATGTATCTTTATATGATCTACAATTACGAGCCACATCACAGTGTAACGTCACAACTGTTGAAATTACGTGGCCTGTCTGACGACCGAACCCAATAACCTATCTATCACCAGTTTCGGCATACTGGAGACAGAAAACCTATATATCTATACTTCAGTTTTAACGCCCCAATCATCTGTCAGAGAATAAGGACCTTACGGAATTGTGGGACGACATTCAATGACAGAATTATACTGTCTACCATCAATAGCGATCTATCATTGACTGAAAAAAGGTTATTGGGTTCGGCCGTAAATTTCTATCTCGAAAATTACGCTTGCGGAAATTCCGACCGACCGATGTGTACGCTTACGTTAAACGCTACGTAATATCAGCCCGACGTGTGCGTTGCAGTTCTGTAGTTTCTGCCTGCTCGCATGGCCAAAAGGGGGGAGTTTATGTATGCATGTATAACATACGCATACATAACCTTGCAATTTTAACAGCTTAATTTGCCATAGTTTATTTACGTAGATGTCGTTAGACCAAGTATTTAAAACGTAAGTCATTTGTTCATCAGAAATTCAGTTAAGGTATAATATCTGATAATATTGATATAAAATCGAAGTATAGTGAGACTAACATTATTTACCATGTTATTATATAAGTACCTATATTCTGGCAAATAAATAAATTTCATTTCATTTCATATAAAAACTTGTTATAAAAACAAAAAAATAAACAATACACTCACCTTCGTCTATAAAAGGGTAAGAGTTTACCCAGAAGGATAGAAGAACAAACACCGCACTGGTTGCCACCAGGAGCAGTCGACCAATCAGCGCATCAGGTATGTCCATATATACGCATCACTTAAATTTCAACCTTATATTACAACAAATTAAGCATAGATTTGTCTAGTTTCTTTCTATACTGTTAAGCGATATTGAAGCTTAGTGTTTGAGTGGTAGAGCTTAGATTTAACTGCAGAAGAGTTCCTTCTCGAAGTCTTCGAACGTTTCGCCTTCAGGGAATAGGATGGACTTGTGGTCGTCTTGTTTGACTTCAATTGTATCGGCGAGTGGTTTGCGCTTGATCGCGCGCTCCACGATCTGTCAAGAAAGGATAAAAAAATATTTTTATATTAAGTAATATATTTTTATATTAAGTAATATATTTTTATATTAAGTAATATATTTTTATATTAAGTAATATATTTTTATATTAGTATTATTTATTTTAAATTTTATTATTGAAAATTTAGCTTGCTGTAGGGTACAATGTATCGGGACTATTTCCTTTATCTTATCAGAATGCCTACATCATAAGCAAATAAATGATTTTGTTGTTAAGCCTGGTGAGTTTAGTATTTTATATCCGATTATCTCCCAAAAAAAAACTACACACAACAACAAACAAACTCGAGGTCAAGGTGTTTTGTAACGAGCAGTCAGATCATAACCCTTGCACAGGTCTGAGATGATCTCTTGTACCTAACAGATAGTATGACTGATTTTGTATTATATCGTGTTAGAGGTTTTGGTTTCTGCACTTAGACCAGCTGAAGGTGCACCATTGTGCGTGAGCCATGGCGGCCGTCGGTGGTTATTCCAACCCGCCCACCATCCTCCAGAAGTTTACATATTTGTATTAATTTATATTTTGTATAAAACTAGACCAGTATTATTCGATTTCACAGCTGTTCAGAAATGCGTTACTAGAAACTGATAAGAATTCTAAGTATATTTTTATTACTATGAAGGTAGTGATATCTAGAATTTGATTCAGTTGGCAGACGTTGGTGATTTATTTTGTTGTTGTTCCTCAATATTGAGATATATCAAGTAAAAAGTTTTATAGTAGGTATTTGGTTGTAATGAAAAGTAACCGATTGTTAAAACTAGAAGGTTTATAATTGTATTGGTGTACCATGTATTATCTATTTTTAATATTTACTCAAATATCTGGAAATAGCCTACACATTTTTGGAAATCGTAATTTTATTTATACCTACCTAAACCAATTATAAATAACAATTACGAAACTTCTCACATTAACGAAAATAAAACTAAAACTCAATCAACGAAAATAAAACTCGTGCTTAACGTGTTATCAAAAACGAAACATTCGAGAATGACATTGAGACAAGCAAACATTCGGTCAGGATATGCAAGTCAGTCGCTGACTAGTTGGATAGGTTCATATATATATATTTATAGGCATCACATAACATAACATCACGCCCGTATTGCCCTAAGTGTTAGGCAGAGGTGCTCCCACATTACGCCAGTTATGTTTAAGGGCACAAATCCAGACTCCGGGCTGATACTGAGAAATACCAGATGGAAAAACCCAATAACAACTCAGACATGAATTTATTAAGACCCCCATTATTAAATTGGTACCAGATGATTTTATACTACAGCTTCATGTGGGTTTCCGTACAATATGAGAATAAGCATAAACATAAAGCATAATTAGCCTATAATATTCTGACTGCTGGGACACAGGAACAGTTCTCAAACATAGTTAAACCTCTTACTACTTCTGTAGCAAGTGAACACACACCCATCCCCTTTGTGTCTGACATACACACGCACTCACACACACTTAATAGATGTAGTGCTATCTTATCAGCAAAGTTGTGATGCATCACTTGAGACAACAATGCTAAACTATTGTTCATTATTCAAATATAATAGTCATAAATGACATTTCAATGACCATTATTCTAAGTATAATATTATAGAGATTACCAATTAATAGATGTAGTTTTTATAATGAAAATAACCTTGGAGTAATCAATAAATTACTTTAGTCATCAACACAAGAAGAAGATGGGAAATTGATTATGACAGTTATCACTAATAGAATGGAATAATGTTATATTTGGAACTACATCCAGAATCATTTGCAGTAATAGCTATAGGGAGACCTATATCCAGTAGACATCTTTATAATTATTATGTGTAATAAATGATTCAGAATTAAATAGTATAAATGAAATCAGTAAACCACAATCATCATACTTACTGTTCATTCTCACAACATCAAAATGTAAATGACCTAAACAACATAACGTTAGACATGAACTGAATATAATTTGCAAATATAATTGGCTAGCTATTGATTCTATGGAAGTATGGAATGTCACTTGTCTTCAGAGCTATAGATCTACCAGGAAGAACTATAGTACTACAGTTATCAGTCTATAAAACAAACACAATTTGCCCCTGAAAGATGTTATAATTTACTTACTTAAGTAATGTTAATGACTATTAGTTTCAATTTTATTTAATAAAACCTGATTTTAACTGCTGTGCCCTACAGGGTCTGTAATTTACCTTAACTTTAAGCCATTATTTGATCTTGTTAACATTATGGAACATAAATAAATTTAATGAATGTGACAGTATGAAAAACTATAATGAAGTAAGTACTAGTGTCTATAGTAGGTACTTGAATAACGTACCTTATCAGCCACACTGCTGTGTGCCACAGGTTTGCTGAGCTTCAGCAACTTGTTGACGTTCTCCTCAGTTATCTGCTCCTTCGACTTCACCGGCGCCTTCGGTTTCTTACTCTTACTTTTGAACAGATGCCTGTGATCTACACACAACACTATTTTAGTTAGTAAATCGCATGAGGAATAGTAATAAATTGATCGGTTGCGCAATGTGTCGCTTAAATTATGTAAGTAAGGACCGCTAGTAATAAAATGGACAATAAAACCGGCGTGTCTAATCGTTGTAATAGGCGCAATAAAGTCGCGACAAACGATGAGTGCCGTGGTTGTGTGACGTAATAACGATATGTATATCAATAGTAAGTCGGTAAAGTTTGGACGAACCTTGACCCGCGTGTCGTGGCCGAGTTCTCCGAGATCCACGCTTCGCCTCGCCACTGTCTACGAAACAACAACAACATTGAAAAAATACTCCCGAAAACTTAAAAACTTATGGACGAAATAGTAAAGTTTTTGCTCCGTACCTTTTTGGTCGACGAGTTCCAGAGCCTGTCGCACTAATGCTGAAGACATTTTAATGCAACAATGCGTAGAGAAAACATTTATGTGCAGTTAAACACGGAAATACAGTTCTAACCTCTAAACAAAATGTGAAACGCCAAGTGTCAACTGTCAACTCTTCAACTGATGAATTGTCAATGTCAAATATCGCAAATACGTTTAGTTTCGATTGCCGGTTTCTTGCAACAATTTCTTTTTGTGAAAATGGCTGGTTCCGTGGTGAATAATCTCGTGGTATTAGCAAGTCAGCAAAGATGCAATGAATTTGATTGCCCATTTGCGCCGGATGGGCGCACTTACGCTTAAATATCGTCACTTTGGGAAGCGTTAAAACGCATTCAAGTTTAGTCAAACTTAATATTTTTGTTTTTGTCTTACAGGTTCTGCATGCTATACCGTGCCATCAACGGCGACAGCGAGTCGAGTGCGGGCGTGGAGCGGCGTGAAGACCCCGGACCACAGCCTCACGGTGCGGCCACGCAACATTCGGCGCAACACAGATATGAGGTGAGCAGCGTTATCAGAACTCCTCAAACTTTTCAAATAAAAAATAAGGAAAAACATAGGTAATCAAACAAAGACGAATGCGTCATTGGTCCAGTTAATGGTTGCAAGGTGGGCACTGCCTGTATTCACAACCGTTCGATTCGATATCGAATATGGTACGGTCGTTATGGTATGTTAGGAGAACGCTACAAAATGGGAACTTTTAGAAAATATAGACAGAAAATGTTTGAGTGGTAAATTAATTAGTAATACTAGCTGCGCCTCGCGGTTTCACCCGCAGAAGTCTCGGTCCCGTGGGAAAATCGGGATAAACATTATTCTATGTCCTAACCCAGGTCATGGTCCAAGTAGGTTCAGCTGTTTTAGCGTGAAAGCGTAACAAACAAACAAACAAACTCACTTTCGCATATAAAATATTAGTCAGGATTCGTTTAGGATTTGGTATTTCATAACATCTTAAGATATTTTTTCGTTAATAATTAAAAAGGAAACAATCGGTAATTTCATAAAATAATTATAGTACCTTTATTTTCTTTTTGTTTCCAATTTTGTTTTGTTAGCCGTATATTATCTAAGGAGTCTTCAAACTAACCTTAACAATCGAATCCTATACCTAATCGAACAGTTTTGAATAGCTGTGCGGATTCGATGCCCAGGCAAAGTGATACTGGGATGTTCAGTAGCTTCGAACCTGTTTTCAATTTACGCTCTGGTGACGTCGATACTTTAACCCTACGTGTTCACTTCAGGGCCCCCCAACACCTTGTCCCGCGCGCGTGGAGTACGCGACGCCGGTGTTCGCGCGCAACTACCAGGGAGTGTGGCGCTACGTGGTGCAGATACCCTACGAGGGGTACTTTACGCAGACCGTCGAGGTTACCAGGTAGGTTCTGGAGTAAAGTGCTACAACTAAAAGGTGCTACAACTATTTTGGCGCCTGAATGGCATTGACAGAGTTATCGGTAAACATTTGTAAAATTGTGTCACAGATTTTTTTTGTCAAAACAAGATGGCGATGTTAGTTCCAATTTTGGTCACGCGCCAAATTGACATTGTTGCGCTGTAAACAGATACTATTTTTTTTTTTTTTTTTGGCCTTCTTAGAAGGGCGAAGCAAATTCGAAAGGGTATGTGGGACGGAAATAGTTTGTCGTTTGCCTTATTTAAACCCTGGAGGGTGCAGTTACATGATGGGCAAGAAAGGAAGGCGACCTATCATTTGAATGGGCTCTACACCAACATTGAGTTTGGCTCGGGTCGACGATACCTATTTGGCCACATTGGATCTGCAGTGGCTAACCTGAGCCAACTACAGGCGGATACATGTGGGAGGCGCGGAGGGCGCGCGCCCCCCTTGCAGCCCAGCAATGTGCGGTTCACGGCAAGGGGAGGGCACGCCGATGAATGTTTTCACAACAAATAGGTTATCTACATGGTTATAACACAGTATAACGCCCATAGCTCAAGATGTCTCTTAGCCCCACCCCCCCCTTGATTTTTTTCTGTATCCGCTACTGTAGCGGATACAGAAAAAAATCAAGGGGGGGATATTAATCTAATGATATTTATATTTTCTCTCTCTCTCTTCATATACGACGATTGGTGCAATATCGTTAAAACTGTGGCGCAACTACCCACTTCCGACTCCTAGTGAGGGTAGGTTGTTCTAACTGTGCGTTTGCACTGGCGAAACATCGCAACAAAACATGTTGAAATCTCTAGTTCCTGTCAAAAATTGGATGGAACATTGACAGAAAATTGAGATTCCAACATGTTTTGTTGTGAATGTTTCGCCAGTGCAAATGCACTGTTAGGGTGTGTCCAAACATAAAGCGGCAATCGAGCGCGGCTGCCGCGCGCGGCCCCTGCGCTTTGATTGGACGATTGCCGCGCGCAAACGCTTATGTTAAACGCAAACATTCGTCGGTTTAGTCCTAAAATCCTAACTAGAGCGCGGCAGAAATGTGTCCTGCAAAATCGGCGTGTTGCTGCCGCGCTCTTGCCGCTCAATGTTTGAACACACCTCAAGACGAATACTTATCAAAGGTATTTTAACGAATATTTAATAAAAGTTGAGTTGAAATAATAAGTATAAATTATATTTATTAGTTAGCTGTCATTGTCCCACTGCTGGCAAAGATGTCCCCCAAATTGCTCCGGGACACTTATTTAATCCCATTACAGAATATCTCGTGGTGAATGTTCCCAGATGCATGCAGTCTCGCTGCCACTACTTGGACGGCGGCTGCCTGAGCTCGCCGCGCTGGGTGTCGCTGCTGGTCGCCGAGCTGCACTACCCTCCCCGGCAGAACAAACACGTACAGGTACCTTACTGCATACATACATGACGCCTGACTTCTCCGCAGAGAGGCAGAGGACGTGTTCACCCACCTTTGTTTTAATTCCCATACGGTTACTGCAATTGGAAATATTGATATTAATTTAAGAATAGCCGCGCCCCGCGGTTTCACCCGCATAAGTCTCGATCCCGGGGGAATATCAAAGCGTAACAAACAAACAAACTCACCTTCGCATTTATAATAATAGTTAGGATTTAATAGAGCGCGCGCAATATAGATTTTTTCTTATGATTTTCATTTAGCATTTAATTTGACATTTTATTTTTGTGAAGCTTTTTTATTAAAATTAACTTAATTATTTTAGCATTTATGTTTTTTTTTTTTTAATTCAACATACATACTGCCAATAGTCAATGAGTCTATTACCAATAAAAATCAATCTGCCTAGCCTTATGCCAACTATGTTGGGGTCGGCTTCCAGGCTAACCTGATGTAGCTGAATACCAGTAGGTAGATATCCATTGGTAAAACTCTTTGTTAGACTATCGGGCTTCTGACGACCCGTAACGACTGTCAAAGACTTAGCAGCCTCTGGACCAACGGCTTAACGTGCTTTTCGAGGCACGGAGGAGTCTCGGTATGTAAAGATGGTCACCCATCCGCGGACCAACTCCGGCAAGCGTAGCCTAACCTGATGGGTCGACCCGTGCGGCTGTCAATACTTGAGCTAACATGAGTCTATTGCTAATACCTGGGTACAAATCCAGAGGCTGCTAAGTTCTATGGACCTTCATCATCAGTTCCAACGTGTTTCTGTTCCGTGTCAGGACTACGAGCAGTTCCTACAGAACCGCGCCGGCCAGCAGCCGGAGGCCGAGACCGGCACAGACAAGCCGCCGCACTGCGACGGACACGACGAGATGGGATGCTATCAGGTAACACACTGCTCATCAACTATTTCAACACTGATGTTTGATACATCACTGCTTTATGCATAGAGATTGATATCTGCTGTAATTTTATGAAAATGTTGGTCATTATTATGCTTCCTCCCCTAATAACAATTTAAATCCTCCATGTCATGGTTCATTGCCCTCTCGGTTATTATATCTGCCACGCAATCCCTCCATCTCTTGTTTGATGTGCCCTTCAAATAAACTAAATTATTTTCACTTTAAAAAAGTAATTCAGTCCTTTGAAAAGACACCTTTTCAACTTTTTATTACTTTAGAAATTAAAGAAGAAAGAAAAATGCGTTTATTGGCATTACAAACAATAAAATAAAAAATACACCTTAACCGTTAAAGGCCTGATAAACAACTAATTAACGTGCTAATTGACGTGCTTGAGGGTCACCCAGGGCTTTACCGGTTAAAACTATAAAAACAGAAAACAAATTATTATAATGCCAAAAGGGCTCAGCTCAGTATACTCGTATAATGTCAGATGACAACACAAAGTGAACCACCTGACGCTGATTTTCAGCTGCGACCCACTAGAGCCATACGCTAGAATAATAAACATAGAGAAGTGTCTGTCCGTTATAATATATAATTTAAAGATAGTATATAAATAAAATAAAATAAAACTCATTTAAGATCAATAAAATAAAATAAAATTGTGACATACATGTGTGTGTGCATTACTATTCTATGTTGTCAGGAACATAATTATAGCATCGTTCATTTTCAGGTTCGTCTCTACTACGACTGGTTCCTAGTTCCCGGTTCATGCAAATGCTGGAGACCAGACTACTTCGCGAGGTACGTTCGTCGTCGCCAGAACAATGAGCTGTAAGAAAATGACTAACGCACTGCAATTATTACAATGTCATTTAGATGAATTCACGCACAGGGACAAGATTATAGCTCCATCTCTAAAACTTCAGACGTCTTAAAAAAATATAAAATCATCCATATAAGAAAAAGCTAGCATTTCATATTTTTCATCAACGAATCCGACAAATGATATTATTTACACTTTATGTTTGCCAAATTAAATTGATGAACAATTTAATTTGGCTGTATTGAATCACTTCAGAACTGGTTTTGTATTTATCACTGAGTGTAGTAACTATATATAGCTGGTGATAAGCCAAATCTGCAGTGTTGATGATTTAAATTTCTCATACCTTTTACGTTAATTAATTATAATTATAAATGTATGTATCCCGATAGTGTTATGTAATAAGTATGTTAAATGTTAATTTTGGTGCTATTGCTACTTAACGTTGTGAAATTAAGACTGTATCTAAATAATTATGTTACGTAAGTAGGTTCGTACCAAAATATATAGGAATGGGAGGCGAGATCTCTTATTAACTTAGACTATACAATAAGTTAGTTTACAGTCAACATTTTACAAATAAAACATATCTGTATTTGTATTTACACTCTTCTATAATTCAATCAAATTCAAACAGCTTAATACCCACTGGGACAGATTTTCAATAGTAGATTGTCGTAATTAATATTTCACCATCTATTAATTTCAGATTTCTTTATTTAAAGTTAATTAAAAACAAACATAATAATTAGGTTCTTCCTGTAGAAATACTCGTTATTATACATTAGACAATAGAGGGAATGTATTTAAGCTCAATTTGCATTTATAATTTGTAAAGGTTCACAACCATGCTTTCTTTGACTTATTTATTCAAAATACTGAATCAAGATGCTTCTTTAGCGTTGAAAAGATTTTCATCGCTTTTAATGAATGTAAGCTTTTCTAAGCAATTTGCCGCTCTGAAGCTGCAAGTGACGAATAAAGACAAGTTTGAGAGAGCATGGTTCTCAAAATATATTATTATAAAAGATTAGAACTACCTAATGTTAGTAATTATTTATTTAAAACTTTAGGAATAAGTTGTTTTAGTTGTATTAATAAAGCACTTCGACTATTAACCGTCTATATATTCTATATACAGGGTGTAAAAAGACACATCACAAAGCCGTAAACTACGCATACTGTACGTATAGCTAAGTAGCTTTGCGCAAAAATTATTGCTGGGAACCGTAATTTTTTTTTTTTTATAAAAAAAAAACAAGTTTTTATTGCGCGCAATGTAACGCGAACCCACGCTTGAATGAACGGATTCAGTGTTAGTTAAGCTCCGCCCCTACGCTACGTAGGTAGGTACTTGTTGTTCATTGCGTTTTTGTAACTTCAAATGCGTAATCTGTTAAGATAAATCTAAAATTCAGGTAATGTTTGTTTGGAAAAAAGTTTCGTATTATCGCATAGAATTCATTTTCGTGAAAAAGTAAAAAAAAAAAATGCGACTTTGACCTTCAATATCTCCAGAACCAGTGGATTCCCAGGTATGGTCTAGTGGAAAAAAATGATGCAAATAATGGGTAGAATATGTGGCTTTCGGCTTCGGAAAGTGTCTTTTTACACCCGATATATCTATTTAAGTATATTTTGGCTGGATTCCCTCAGTTTTTATCGATGATGAGTCTATTTTTTTACTGACTTCCAAAAAAGGAGGAGGTTTTATGTTCGACTTTTTTTTTTTTTCGGGAAATTATTGCGTGTATTCCTACAAAAGACATTTATTCAATATTGAAGACGGCGAGTTCCAAATAAGTACAAGGAACAATCCTATGTAAAGAAACAGTAGAAATAAAACGAGAATTTATTTAAACAAATATTTTGTAGATTGTCTATTTTTTTTTTTTTTTTTTTTTTTTTTTTACATATTAATAAGGGTCTGGTAATGACAGACTATATCCTTAAATACAATACCAAGATCATCATACAATGTCATAATCTAGTCAAAATTATCAAATCTTATAATGGAATGGAACGAATACGAGTACTCTTCGTTGATTCTATCTCACAAATCTAGTACCTATTGAGTATTGACTTTTACAGTGTTATATATAAATAATTGAATGCGCACACTCTTGTCATAACTCACTCAATACTTGTCTATTCAGACAAGCAGCTTCATCAATTTAAACAACTCTGTCTTAACAGTCTGCACGTCTAGTACTCTGCTCGTCTATATAATTGCTGGCTACTCCTCTCTCATTATTATTTCAGATCTCAGCTCAGCCTCTCTACTATCCTGCCGTTGTCAAATACTAGTTCTTTTTTCATCCCCGGAGCGACCCTTTCAGAGTTATTCATGGGAACGGACTCAACTCTCAGCCCGTTTTCAATAAGATAGTTCTGCCGAAGTATGTGTACTTGTGGCTCTGCATCTTTAGGGTTGGTGAATGACACGAAGCAGGCGGAGTAACGCGGCGGTGGCTCCTCGATGTCATGTTTGTTGGTGCTGGAGCGCACGCAATCGGAGTACGGCGGTGGCAAGTCGTCACTCAAGGGAAGTAGAGAGGTCATGTCCAAGTTACCGACGTCGGGGCGCACTAAAATATTGGAAATTGAAATTTTAATCTATTGAATAGGTTACGTTTTAGGGCAGAAAATTAGTATATAGGTTGTAATGTACATATGTATGTATATTACGCATAATAATTATTACTGGTTTTCAAAACAATTGGTCAACAAAAATATTGTAATACTTTTTCAAGTACTTAGGCACAAAAATAGCTAATGGTTTGAGTAATTCTGTAACACTTACGAGTAACGGTTATCACGTCATTTGGTGTAGGCCGTACGTTCGACATTTGTCTTCTTACTGCAATACAAATATGATCATTTATGAAAATATTTTAACAAAACATACACAATAAAGTCACGCGTCACGATTTTTCCAGAAACAGACCCCACGCGGATCGTTCGTCGCGAAAGACCGCCTAACGTGGTGACCGGTCAACAGTCGGATCGTATTGCTGTCCTAAGAACAGAAGCCAAGACCGAGAACTTCATTCAACGTACCTCTGCGAATAGGTCCTCCTAATTTCACGAAGATCGCCATCAGCACCATCACCCCAAAGCCACTCAGAATCACCCACAGGAGCTTCTCCAAGGTGAAGGCACCCACTGCGTTTGAAGGTGGCCCGGTCTGCACAATCAAATCATGTACCTCTCGTAAAACATGGGCTGTTGGTTAAAGAGGTGAAAGGGTAGTTATTTGGCCAGATACTAGAAACCGGATATCTGAGGACCTCCACAAGTGCCATTCGCTTTCCAAGCGTTTCGTATTTATACAACGACTTTCAACAGGATTATGTCGGATACATTTTTGACTATTCCATCATCATTATCGTTGACAGAATCTCACTTTGTCTAGTCCCTCTGGTCGTTTTTTATGGGAAGGCCACCGGAGTTTAGTCGGATATCCGGCCACTCAAAATTACTATTACTATTATCTGTATTAATTACAAGTAATACGTACCTATAGGAGTATAGATATGGCCAAACGTCGACTGATATATCACTGTCTTGTCGAGTTAACAGGGAGTGTTCACGCATACCTTGATGTCGGGTGGCTTTGAGACCCCGTACGGTCCTAGTGGCGGGATCAGCGTAGGCCTCTCGTGGAATGGTCTCATGGTGGGCCTCTCGTAAAACGGTCTGAATCTGAAGGTAGGCCTCTTGTCGAACGGTCTTAAGGTAGGCCTCTGGTCTAACGGTCTCATGGTAGGCCATTCGTGGAACGGTCTGATGGTGTGTATGGGCGTGTCGTTTCTATGAGTATTGAAGACACTCTCCAAGATTTTAGTCAAGAATCCCGATTGTTTTTCCATTGCACAATAATAAACTCGCGACTGCACAACACAGTGGTCTACACACAACTAATTAGGTGTGTCACTAACTTTAGTGACTCTCCACTTATTATTAGGTATAGCTAATATGATTTTCCTTGTATACAAGCGCGTGTTTCGATTGTCAGGTTCATGTGTAATACTGGGTTTTCCATCATGAATTTCTCAGTGACAACTCGGAGTTTGTACTTTGAACGTTAAATGGCGGTATTTGGGTCGGATGGCCTGTTTCCGAAACATAGGAGAACGTGTTCCAAGTGTCAAAAATTAAACAAACGAGTTTCGCACTAGAATTCATTAATTCATTTATATCAGACTAATTATTTGTTCATAATTGTTAGTTACAAAGGTCTTAATTAAAATAGACAGAATATATAGGCCACGAAAATGTGATACACACAACATTACATCAGTCTTCGGGGATTGGAGGCGTGATGATGTTCCTTATAAACATTTGAAATGAAGCTTTGTAGTCATGATGACGAGTACCTACACCGTAAACTGTACGTCCGTCTGTTGTGTTTGTTTGTGTCGCTACATGAAAGACCATGTTCAATTAAATATTTCCCCATGTTAGATAGCATTTCATATAGGCACGCAGAACTATGTATCCGTCGCATGTTTATGTGATGTCATTGACTTAAACCCATGTCGATAAGTAGGAGGTTCTTGTCAAAACACGACTATTCCACTTTCGACAGAAAACAATTTAATTTTTAATTTTTATTTACATTGAAATTTACATGCAGCGAAAACAAAAGTTTGTCAAAACGTGATTGATCCAGGAGAAAAAAAAAACATGATTTCATCAAAAGTAGTAACCGGCATGCCCGAGATATTTCTCGACAGCATGTGAAGCCAATTCAGAGGCCCATGGGCGGCTTTAAAACTCTGACACCAGGTTAATCACTAACCACACGAAAAGAAGATCAAAAGTAGTTTATCCACTTCGAAAATCATTCCTAAAAAACTATTTTCTCAAATTCTAAAAAAAAAATATTAATTGGAAAAATCAAGTTTTCAAAAGAACCTCCACAATTAACCATAAAAACAGTATTTTCACAGTTATTATAACTCCGATTTTGCATTTTAGCCACGATAATATAGAGATCACAGTTATTATTGTTGCTATAAGGTTGTCGGCAGAGATAAAATAATTCGGTCAATTCAAAATGCAAAGAAGGTTAGTTCTGTCGAATTCACGTATGTCGCGTGACGCATTCGGTTTGCTAGAAGGGCGGTGGCCGCCAGATTACGACGTCACTGAAACGTTATTTATGAAAGTAAGTTGTGTTTACCTAGATAACATTTTTGACACCATAAAGTTAAACCCCGCTGCCCTAAAATGTATGTTATACGATAAAGTGTCATACTGAGAAGAGTGAGCTCACAAGTCAAACGTTTGCCATAATGCAATGCAATAATTTTATATACCATACTTGTATTTGCCATAATTTCATTAGAAATAACGCTTCAGTTGCCTTAATCGTGAAATTACATAAAATCATTTTCACTAAACTCATTGGTCATAATTGTACAAGAGTCATAATAATTTTTATCCATAAAATTTGCTATATTTTTCATTTTCAATCATGTCCTTTTCCTAACATCTATTCAACATAATATTCATTTGCCCATATTAGCACAACAAATGCTAGTTCAGTACAAGCGCCTGCAATTTTTGTGTTATGAGCATGTTAAAATGAATAATTTTGCTATTAACATATTCACAGTTAATACTGTAGTATGTGGGTAAAACAAAATGAGTCTGATATAAATAATCAATCCTTAATAAGAGCGTTTATCCTAAAAGTTGGGAACGTCGCAAATTGCTGTGAAATATTTACCTGTTTTATTAATTTGGCAATATTACTGTATGGAAATACTTATGAAATGTGGCTAACTAGCGAACTAAAATATTGATAATTAAATTCAATCATTACTACTTTGCTACTTTTAGCCACATTTCATATTTCCATACAGTAATATTGCCAAATTAATCGAAACAGCGAAATTATTGTCATCTTTTTGCGACGTTGCCCACTTTCAAAATAAACGCTCTTAACATTAGTCGTCAATTTATTTATTAAATCCGGAAATATGAGTGAAAGTTGTGAGGTATTTAAAATAACAAAAGGCGTTCTGAAATTAAATGTTTATGGATGTACGAAAAAAAATTATCAGTTAAAAATAAGTATTATTGGGTGCGAGTTACGCAAAGAAAAGAAATGCAATTCTCGGGCAATAGCTACGAGTGAAGAACAATCGCAAGAACATATTATTCTTAAAAAGGACAACGGATACTACCATGAACCGAACCCAAACAGAATCAAAAAAAGGAAATTATTAAACGAAATTAAGTTAAAGACAATTGAATGACGACGTTTGATGACTGAAAAACGTAAATGTTGCAAAATAGTATGATGAGTCAGCCTGATATTACATTTGCGTCATCATCGTTATACATGCCCTCAACTAGCGCTTTGAAACAAGTTATTTACAGGGAAAAGAATAAACATAAGGAAACACATAATGAACCTCAAGATTTATATACTTCAATATTAGACACGAAACATTACAATTAAACATCGAGATATAAGTACTAACGTACTAGAGAAGCTACGTCAAATAACTGAAATTATCCTATTCTTTGTAATTTGAATCTTTAGTTCGCTGCAGCGCTAAAATAATAACAATTCGTCTAAACCGTAACTAATTTACCACAGCGCTAGAGTTGCTGCGAAAGTATATTTATTCTCGGCAAAAAGGTCTTAAGGCGAGGTGACCCCGAAAAACGTCATTTTATATTGTATTTTATTCGTAGATAACACGGATAAAAATTTTGAAAAAAACATATCATATATTTCACACTTCGATCTAGGTATTTCGGCCGTCCGATACACGATTACGTGCACTTTACTGCATCCAATTAAATCGCAAAGACACGTCTAAATTATGGTCTAATTATCATTTTATTTGAGTTATATTAGGCTTTGAATAATAAAACTTATACCATAATAAAGGTCGTAAAAAATGTGATAGAAAACGGCCGTCATAATGTGAAATATGAAAATACTTATACCACTAATTCCAAAATCAAGCGTTTTCATCTTTTCATGCGCTCGCCCCGTGTCATTTAGTCCCGAGCGGAACGTCTTGGAGGTCGGACGTATGCCAATTTTTGCGAACCCGCCACCCCCGCTAAGTTCTGTTACCGGCTGAGCCAAAAATGTATTGTAAATTTGTAAATAATAATAGGTACCTGTATAATTATAGTTTAATTTTTAAATAGTGATTTTTTTTAGGTAGGTACTTCTTAGTTATTTTATTTTAAAAAGTGGGCAAAATTTAAAAAAAAAAATGTTGTCGTCGCTGGGTCTACGAAGGCTGAATAAATAAAAAAAGTAAGGATGCTTTGACAATATTACCATAGGTATATTATATAAATGTATAATATTTTATTTTACGCGGAATAGATTTACATACCGCAAATATGTGTGTAAAACAGTTGAATTTAAACCCTATGCCAATGTAAATAAAGACGCCACACGCGCAAAAGTTATAATGGTTTATTTTTCTCCCGGAATAGATTTACCAACCGCATCAAGTGTGTAAAATAGTTGAATTTGAACCCTATATCACAGAGCATAAAGCCGCCACGCGTAAAAATGTTATAATGTTTTACTATTTTCAAATATCAAATAGTTCATCCCGCTGAGTTGGTCCGGGTGGTTTTTATAATGTTTATTAGCCTAGGTAAGTAGGTATTGTATTGTCTACCACACGTCACGCGTCTGTGGTAAGTGATAACACTATGACCTTGAGGTGGCCCAACGTACGGAGTTTCATTATAATAAGAGACCAGCTTGACACTGCTTTTGCCACCACAACACAAAAAATAATAATATTTTATGGTGTCTGCAACGTCTGTGTAGGTCTCGTCTATGCCATGTACCTAATACGCGCAACACACTCGTGCCATAGTGTAGAAATGTACAGTATGACCATTTCCTACAAAAATATGATTTATTATTTTCGGTAACGTTTAGGCACAAATTCGTTTATGCGAAGTACACTCCTTACTAAAAACACTGTATCAAGTTATGAAAAGCTTATAAATAAAATAAAAGTACATATACAGGGTGGCAGGGACATCGACGCGAAAACTGTGGCTAAGTTTTAGATTAACATCCCTCGAGTTGGGAGTCCATATTTTTTTTACAGAAAGATTATATTATTAGAAGCCTCCACGCAAAGTTTTAAGTTGCGGAGATAAATGGTTTACGAGAAAAAAAAAAACAAAATCGAAGAAATTTAGCTTTATTTAGTCACTTTTAACATTTTGTCTCGACATTGAACGTTTCGTTTTACGAAAAATCAACACACTAAAATGTTGTACTTTATAATAACGATGAAATAAATACGTATATTTATGATTTAGATACTTTTTAAGCATATTTCATTATATTACCTATATTTTGCTGATTTAAATGAGTGCTATTAAATTAACACTTAAAATAATTTACCGACTATTGCCGTATTTGAAACCAAACGTAAAACGACGCCGTTTTGTGTTGTTACTAATACTTCACTTAATCTGTTACTCTGTTGTCAAGCTCAAGCTTGGCTGGGATGCTCCAAGTCCCGACACATCTCGACTTAGTCAAAAGGCAATGGGAAGGTAGGCTGCAAGAGCGAGCGAAGCGAGCTCGGGACTTGGGGCACACCGACACGGACAGGTTAGGTTAGAAGGGTCAAGGGCCATCCCCTTCGTGGTTATTTTTTTTAAACCACCCAGAAATAGGAGCCCCGCAGATGCGGGGCTCTGTCAACTACACCTGACAAAAAAAAAACCTATCAGATAGCCATAAAGTACAGTGCTTCCTCCAACAAATCATCAAAATAAGATCGCAAAATATTTAGTTTAAAAAAAAATGCGTTAACTAAACTTCCCCCATGACGGGGGGATCTCCTACTCCCCTCCACAAATATATGTACCCTTATATACAAAAAGTCCTTCCGAAAATTCGAAAGTTAGGTTAGAATATTAAAAAATCATATCTCAAAAAGGGGGGGGGGGGGGGGGGCTCCGAAATTTTTCCTTCACAGGGCCCCGTTGTACACATGCGAAAAAAGAAACTTCGCTTGAAATGTTTACGTCGGTTTTCAATGTTTTAGAGCAATGCAGTTGCAGGCTAAGGGCAGAGCGTATGTATCAACTAATGATTCGGTGGATAACGAGTAAGTTTTTAGGGTTCCGAAGTAAACAAGGAACCCTTATAGTTTCACCATGTCCGTCTGTCTGTCCGTCCATCTGTCTGTCCGCGGCTTAGCTCGGAGACGGTTCGTACTAGAAAGCTGTAATTTGGCATATGTATACATATTAAACACGAAGACAAAGAGGTAAAATAAAATCAAGAAAAATATTATTTTTTAGGGTGCCTCCCCTACACGTAAAGTGGGGATATTTTTTTTTTCTCATCTACCCCATGTTATGGGGTATTTTTAGAAAGGTCGTTCAAAAATATTGTGAGTTTGTGAAAACCATTTTTGGATTAAGGGATCCGTTTGCGAAATATTAAGCTTTTAACTGAAATGTTTTGTTAGAGTCAACTGTCGTCGTCCCTGCCAGCTAAATGATTGTACTTGGATTTGTGAAAAAAATTACAGCAGTAGTACATATAACGAGTAATAACCGACCAACTTAAATTTGCAGTTTGATAAACATGATCTCCCCGTACATTCCGTATGGGAGAAAATGTTTTTCAACTACAATGTTAAGTTTGTTCTTGGGATAAATTCATCCCAACTACGGAACCCTTCATTGTGCATGGTCCGACATGCACCTGGCAGGTTTTTAAAATATCATCTCACTCGTTATTGTAACACCATAAAAAATACATAAATTAATTAAATACACACCCCACCTACCCCAATACAATCTTGATATTGTTATTCCAAAATTGTAATACAATTCTCATAAATTAAATGTGCCTAAATACTACTTGATTTTATAGACTGTAGCACGAAGATGTCGCATCAAAGTCGAAGTTCGACGAGTCGAATAGCGCGCTGCGCGCATTTTTGAATCGTACCCGTATTCATGATCTTCGTGTCAGTCAGATTTTAAATCACCTTATTCACAAAAATTATAAGTACCTACTTATACCTATTTTTAATTATTATTAATTAAGTTTAAGTTTATATAATACCTACCTAATCTATCTACAACCTTAAAAAAAAACCTTAAACTTATAATAATCAATACAAGTTGATCTACTGCATTGGTCTATTCTGTGACCTACTCGAGTTCATGAACTTATGTGCGGTGCGCCTGGCGCGCGGGTCCCCCGCGGATCGTAATTTGTTTCGTATCGCTACTCGTTGCGGGGGCTGGGGTAAGCGTTGAATGCCTACTGCGTTCGGGTTAGGCCGGCCTTAAGCGCCATGTAAATCACGGTAATCATAAATCATGCGGCGACACGGTGCGGCGCGATCGTCGCAGTTGAACGAGACAAAGTAGGAATTTACGGTGTCTTCTCTAGTAAGTACGTTAGTACTTATATCTCGATGCAATTAAACAACTAGAATAATGAAGGAAAATAAACGACTAATAATATATTCAACTCAAAAAATAATGGATTTTTTATGTAGGTAGGTATTAGATGAAACTTAAGGCGGACCAATTTTCTTTTACAGCTGTACACAATACACGGTACCGTTATGAATGGACACAATAAAACTGTACCCCTTCTATTTGCTTTGCGTACCTACACATAAAGATATACACATAAGTACATATAATCAAGTATTTAATTTTGATGCGATTATAGCAATGAAAATAATATTACATTGAAATTGAAGAATTGCATAATCGATTTTGAACAAGGAGCTATAAATTCTTAGTGCAAAACAAACATTTAATGATATTAAATTAAGTAGCTGTTTCTTTCATTTATCACAAATGATTTATAGAAAAATACAATCAAGTGGCCTAGTGAATCTTTATTGTAATAATTGTGCTTTCGCTCTGGATATGAAATGTTTGTTAGCTTTGTCTTTTCTGAAATCTCAAGAGATACCTAGTTACTTATTTCAAGGAATGGAAAGAAAGTATAATTCCAGCAAGTCAGCACATTGTAAATTGGTTTGAAGAAAATTACATTTCGGGTAGCAAACCACCCCGTTTTCCACCTTCGTTTTGGAGTATTATACGACTACACAATGAGAACTTGTGCTAAGTTCTCATTGTGTAGTCGTATACAGAACTACGCAGAGGCCTGGCATCAAAGAATTAATTGGGAAAACAAATGATGGTTTCTATTATTTCAGCAAAGAAGTAATAATAGAAGCCAAAAGTTCATTGATGAACATTGAGTCGATTCGTAATGAAAAATCAATCTGCTTAGCCTTTTCCCAACTTTATTGGGATCGGCTTGTTTAACCGGATTCAGCTGAATACTAGTATTTTACATGGAGCGACTGCCTTTCTGACCTCCACGACCCAGTAACTGGGTAATACGATACCCCTTGGTAAGAATGGTTGTCAGACGTTCGGGCTTCTGACGACCCGTAACGACTGTCAAAGATCCATGAATGACAGCCGGGACCAACCAGCTTAACGTGCTTTCCAAGGCACGGAGGAGTCTCGGTATGTAAAGATGGTCACCACACATCCATAGACCAACCCCGGCAAGCGTAACTTAACCTGACGGATCAACCCGTGCAGCAATTACTTAGCCACGAGCTCCTAATAAAAATTAATTACAGTGAAGAAGAATTTTTGAGAGCGAATTTTGAGGCTTGACAATAATATTTTTAATTTAAATAAAATTACTTAATATAATTTAGATATTTAAATTAAAAATAATATTGTTTTTCATGAAAATAATATTGTTATATTACTTACTTGAATTATATTGATTAATATATGATTATACGATACAGATTTTTTTATTCATAAGGAAACCTAAAAATAAAATCTAACATGGCATGCTTGCTTTGCAAAAGCGCTCGGCGGTCGCTACCGCGGCACGCTCGCTTCACCCGCTCGCCTTCGCGCGTTTTGTGGTCACAGTTCTAGTTTTTTTTTTTCCGGGATGGAAAATCCTCATGGATGTCCTCCGCCCCCTGGGGCGGGCTAACCTAACCAATAACCAGTTTGTCAAATTCGACTGGTTATTGTCTAAAGATTGTTTGCTGTAATAAATCATTTGATTACAGACCAAATGCCATAATGACATTATTTTTTGTACAAAACAAAAACGTTTCTAAATTATATTAAATGTTGCATAATATGTCAAGTATCGATTATGTAATGTGTTACATATAGAAACTAATGATTATAACACATGTCACCGTCCCCGGAGAATAAAATGATAACTACAAAAAATCAACTTTTCTGGAAAAATAAAAAACATGTATTCGTCGATTGCTTCTCAAATACTGGACGTAGACAGATGGATGTCAGCTTTTAGAAAAGGTTATTTTTTGTTTGTTCTAAGTGTTTTAGTGAAATACGTCTAAATATCAAAATAGAGATATTATTTCGAAAATAAGAAGTTAGTCAAAATTAATCATCGTCTAAGTTGTATAATGTCGATTATCATTTTATTCCCCGTACAGCCTGACCGGAATCAAATATTGTACTCTTCACTTATCATTTTATTCTATAGGGTATATGGAGCAAATGATACTGATAATATTTTAATATCGTCTTATTCTCGTAAATATTGTAACAAAAATTTGGTAAGGACTTTGAATTTGGCTTCCTAATAAAACTATGACATGGTAATCAACATTAGTTTTATTCAAAATGATAGTAAAAAACAACAGCATTTTGACTAACATATTATACAAACCGGCTGGACGGTTTAGAACAAGAATAAAATGATAACTGCATTTATCATTATCTAGTCGAATATTTTTTTAACGGGAACATAATTATATGACTGTTTGTCATACTAACAAGTGGGAATACAGTTTGATAATATCATGTTAACACTTTATCTCGTAATTTAAGACCTGTTTTAAATCTTTGAATACTATTGTAATATTTTGTAACTTCGTAAATAACTGTATAAAAATTACGAAAAAGATTGAGCAGATGTATTAGCGCCCACAGATACCAAAAATGGCATAACACTAAAACTAAGATAATGGCAGTTATCATTTTATTTTCCGGGGACGGCGATGTTATTATGGAAACTTAATTTATGGCAAATAAAAGTTATTACTAATAAGTTGATATGACAAGCGTTATTAGTATAAATGATAATAGTGCAAGTAAATATTATAAGGGGGTCTTATGGGGAATTATGGAAAACAATAACAGTAAAAATTATTTTATGGAAAACAAGACAATACGCCATACATTATCTTTTGACGCGGTAGCCGGTAGGGCGAATCTAACGATTTAAATTATTGCCGCTGCCATCACTTTCATGACACTCCGGCCGTTGTACAGCTTCCACCACAGTCTCAGTAGTACTGCGTCCACCGCTCTTCTATGGCAATTTAAAAAGTATCACAGGCGAGGCGTACCTAAGCACGCGGAATTTCCTTTGCATAATTTGCGCAGGTGTCATGCATGTGTGTCATATAATGGTCATATAATATAGGTGTCATATAATCTTTATTTTAATATGTTTGTCGCTTATTAGTTGAAATATTGACAAAAAGCAGTTGAAATATTGTTTGAAATATAAATTACTTATTATGAAATATAAAGAGGGTCTTTATTATAATATGTGTGCAGGTAACTAGTTTGCCCTACTAGTGGGGCGGTTTGGTGGGGAAAAGAGGGATAATCACAGTTTATAAATATAAAGATGCCAACCAAATATCGTCCTCTGTAAACAACAAGAACCAAAAAACGAAACATAAGTTAAAAAATAAAATTGTAATACATTAGGATACAATGTATGTAAGTAGATAGGTACTAAGAATATTGTAAGGATCTAGAATAGTGACGACATAAACATCATACACAACCTACAATGGTCGTGCTGACTCCGACTCTTGGAGAACTACAAAATTACTATTATTATCACCTGAGCTTAGTTTGCCATCACCCTCGAGGCTGGGGCGTGATGATGGAGCCGAGAGTGCAATGAATGCCCAATGCTCACGTGTATCTAACATTTTTCAATACATACCTATGCGAATTCCAAATACAGACAAATATAATTTATGAAAATTCTTATACGAGTACATTAGAGACTATTAATTACACAGACGTAACGTGTAGTGTATCTTTAAGCATATCGAGATGTTCACATCGTACTGAAATGTACATTATGTTCTTCGTTGAATCTTACAAATCTACCTATTGAGTATTGACTTTTACATTATTAGTTTCATCAACATACAAAACTCTGTCTTTAACGTTTGCATGTATAGTACTCTGCTGTTCTACATTATTATTACTGCCTACTCCTATTTCTTTATTATTACTGTTCACATCTAAGCTCAGCCTCTCAACTATCCTACCGTTGTCAAATACTAGTTCCGTTTTCATCCCTGGAGTGACGTCTTCAGAGTCATTAGAAGTGGTTGCCATGGCAACGGCATCGGCTTTGAGTCCGATTTCAATAAGCTGTTGTCGTGTGTGTACTTTAGATTCTGCATGTTTAGAGTAAGTGTATGGTGGTGGCTCATCGTTGACATACTTTTTGATGCTGGAGAGCGCGCACTCGTAGTACGACGGCGGCAAGTCATTGTTAAGAGGCCGACCCGGTTCTGTGGAAACGTCAAAGGTTTAAAGTATCGTAGCACAAACAACCATTGTATGAAATGTAATACAGAATGATAAAACGTAGAATGTTAAGGAGTGGAATGACAAGAATGGATAAAGTAAGAAATGAGTATATTAAAAGAACTTTGAAAATTTTGCCAATGACGGAAAAGTTGAAAGGGAATCGTTTGTCTTGGCACGATATGAATGTGACTAAGAAACAGCCATGCGATTCTGTAAACATCTCACCGTGAAAACTTGGGTGAAGTGAGCTGTCAATAGTGTCAATCCCTGTGGAATGACAGCTCACTCCACGCTCACTTCACCTAAGTTTTCACGGTGAGATGGTTACAGAATAGCACTGCAGATGAATATTACGTGTTGATGAATGAAAGGTGAGAGGAAGACTAAGAATAAATGTATGCATTGTGTGAAACAAGGAGGAAGGATCATGTGAATGAAAAGGAAGTGATTAATAACGTGATGGCTGACGGTGGAGATCATTTCTAGACTTAGAAATAAGGGATATTAAAAGTGAGTAGCAACAGGGTGACAAACCTCTTTGCTCAGAAGGTCTCCTTGGATAATTCGGTACACTCGGTTGATCAGTCGATATATTCAGTCTGCCTTGCTGAACTGGACCCGCTCCAATAACTCTACCTGAAGCGTTGACACGAGGTGAGTCGAAATTTGTATTTCCTGTGCGTGTCCCAAATAAAATATTTTTCTTAATTTCTTTCTTTCTTCTTTCTTAAATCGAAGAAATTCTATAAATCCCTATGAAATGTGCATAACAATATATAACAAACTACCTGAATTAATAAAAACAGAAGAAAAAATTATATATTTTTAATCTACCTATTACTACTAAAACAATCTATATCTATACAATTTGGGGGTATGAAGAACAGGGTGTAAAGTTCACTCATCCACCATAGAAAAGGGAGGATCCTCCGACCAGACGGGTGTCGTGTCTGGCGGGCAACTGCCCAGAGGTTGAAGTCGGGAGCTTGTATATAATGTCGTAAATTTTGACGTTTAAAAGTACCATACAAAGGCCTATTTGAAATTGATTTTGGTAAAATATAAATTGATTTGACTTTGACTTTGGTATCGTTGGAAGCATAGATGTATTAAGTTCTTTTCATTTGTCAAATTAGTTTAGAAGTTATGTGGGAACAGATGAACATACATACAAACATACCTTCATACATACTGGTCAAAGTCATAACCCTAAAAATGCACTGTATGTATTATGATTATAACATAATATTCTAATTGCGGTGTTTTATAGTGTGTGTTAATTCCGGTTGGTACCGGACGTGAAGAATAGCACCATCACGTTTCTTCCCGTGGGTGTCGTAAAAGTGTCGTGTGGGCAGCAGCGTTCTCTATGCATTTTTACGCTATACTGCGATAGCCCAACTCAGCTGCCAAGCATGGCGATAGTGGCAAACCCCCCAGAATGAACGCAAACGAACTAGATAACTTTGTGTCTACGTGGTTTAAGACGCAGTTTCCTCGATATTAACGGGGTAGTGTGACGTCACCAACATAGTTATACTTAAATAAATTGAGTTTTCCTTAAACAAATGAACCACAAATAAGTAACGAGCAGCCAAGCGGTGAACTGTGAAATTATTTCATCATATTATTGCAGTCAAGGCTCAGCCAGCGACTAAAGATATTAATTTATAGTACAGTTTAAGTACACACATATAAACAGACAAGAAGAAACAGAAAAATACGTACAAAAGTAAAGCTTATTTCAAAAGAAATGTTTTCCAGGACACCTGCGATTGGCGAATAGATGGAAAGAGATGTAGACACTTTGTGTTAGAGTAGAAGTGAACAAAAATACATAAAAAGATTACCTCTTCGGGTACGGCTAGCCTTTCCCCTGATACATCCCGCGACTATCATGAGTACCACCATAGCTCCCACTGCGCCGCCGAGCGCCTTCACCATGGTGACACCTAGTGCGTGTGGCGGCGGTGGCGGTGGCGGTGTTGGCATGTACGGCTGGAAATTCAAAAATGATTTTACTGGCAAAATATGAGCTGACTGAGAATCCAGAAGACTCTAGAATTTCAATCCAAAGATCGTTGTCACGCGCTTTATTTCTGATGATCATCCACGTCCGTTGGTTTCTAATTTTTGTAAAATTATAATACATTTAACGATCAAACTTTTAAAGACCTAAATATTGATCTATTAGTAAATTTCGCCGTAAAAATGTAAGCTTATCTCATTGTTTAAATCTTTCAATTAAAAATGTATATTTAATGCAGCAACTAGAATAACAGCAATCTCAGCGACATGCATAGACAATTTATTTACTAATTGTAAAATAAAAGACTCGTCCCTAATTAGTGGCGTCAGGTATAATCATACAGGTCAACTCTTACTAAAAATAAATTGAAAATGTTTAATAATAATGTTCTTATTTCAATAATATTTCATTATACATTATATAAACTATACAACCTTAGTTTTTGTTTACCCTAAACCTCTTAAGGGATCATTGTACTTATCATTATGAACAACTTTTACTATAGGACCGACGCAAATCGCGAAAAAAAAATCAGCTGTTCCCTACATTTCGACGAGATATACGAACATAAATGTAGGGAACAGCTGATATATACAACTAACTATGTATGTTGTATATACATAGTTAGTTCATAGATAATATTCTTAGCAATCTTTCAACAGCTAGTCTTGATTCACAAGACCCTAATATGGTAGGGTACATTATTTTCTCCAATATTACAAGAATTCAATAAAGTATGTCCCGTAAAAAAAGTAACAATCAATACTCAACCAAAATTTAATGAATGGGTCACTGCTGACGTTGGAAAAAGCAGAGATATTTAATATATTTAATAAAATGAAAAATCATTGACTTCTGATCAAGCTGTGTAGCAGCATAATTATGTAAGAAACTATTCTAAGATATTTAAAAACTGCGTCTGCGCCCCAGCTAAATCTAAATTAATTAGTAACAAAATTTGTAATTCTAATAATAAAATAAAAACTGTGTGGCAGGTAATTAACAAAGAAACTGGAAACATAAAACAACGTGATCCGAATGAATTGTCTCTAAAAAATAATAATGAAACCATTTCAGATAAGTTAAAAATTGCTGAGACAATAGAAAATTTCTTTACCAACATTCCAATAGAGGTTACGAAATCTCTCCGCTTATTATCTTTATTAGCTAAAACTCTTTTCAAAGAAAACTTTAGACTTCAGTAGAGTCATTCCTAGTTTTGCATTCAAGCCTATTTCTATTACCACAATTAAAAAAACATTCAAAAGTCTTAACTCAAAAAACACTGAAGACTTATGGGGCACCTCCGTTAAGGTTCTAGAAGATATCATATGTATTTTGTATTTTGATTTTCGGAAGGCATTCGACAGAGTTGACAACGATGTGCTCTTGACAAAACTGGGGGCCATAGGTTTCTCGTCGGGTCTTCTTCACTTCTTTTCCGACTACCTGCGGGATCGCAAGCAATTTGTCAGACATGGCTGCTTCGAGTCCAAGCCTAGCGTAACACACGATCGGGCGTAAGTCAGGGATCAGTACTGGGGCCGCCTCTGTTCCTAATCATGATCAATGATCTCATCGCAAATGTTAAGTTTGCCAAATGCCTTCTTTATGCCGATGACCTAAAGCTTGTCGCACACATCAGAACAGACGAAGATTGCAAACTCCTACAGAGGGATATTGACGCCGTTTTTGAGTGGAGTATCGTGAATAAGCTATTTTTCAATCCTAGCAAGTGCCATGTCATGACTTACGGTAGAGGGCTGCGACCAATTCATTATGACTATAGTCTGGGCGGTGAAGGAATTACTCGTGTCACCAACATAAAGGACTTGGGAGTGACTTTCGATCGCTGTCTTACTTTTAAAGATCACATTTCTACCCTTGCGAAGGATTCTTTCAGGCGCCTGGGATTTGTTTTGCGAAATGCTCGCGACTTTCGCAATCCTAATGTTATTAGGTTATTGTACACCACTCTGGTTCGAAGCAAACTCGAGTCCAGTGCCTGTGTTTGGCACCCCTATACCGCGACCCAAACACTGATGCTTGAAAAGGTACAGAAAACCTTCTTAAGATGCCTCTTCCAGAGGTTATACCATTTCTTTCCCTATATGTACCCTACCAACTTTCTTTTAGGGATGTTGGGTTTTAATTCGTTGGAGGTGAGAAGAGGCCTTGATCAGCTCACGGTAGCCTGTAAAACCTTACGGGGACGTATAGACTGCCCAGACCTCCATGGCCTTTTCTGCCGACTATTTGTGCCCGACAAATACATCGGACACCGTCCCAGCCGCCGGCGCAATCTATTTGCGCAACCGTCATCGAAAACTGTTGCCAGAGCTGAATCTCCAGTGTGTCGTACTTTGAAGATGCTCAACGCCCTTCTGACTGCCAACCCTGATTGCGATGTATTTGGGGATGAATGGAATAAAATTATGCGTATATGTCTGGTGTTCTGTGAGAGAACGTATGCAAGGGAGTCCACTGTTCCATGTTAGTTTAATTATATTCAAAAATTGTCAATTTTAATCTTTTTATATTTCTATGTTAATTAATGTAATTGGTATTGTACCGTTTTAATTAACTATAAAAAATAAATAAATAAAAAATCATAGACACAATTGCCCCTGTAGTAACAGGCATATTTAATCAATGATTAGAAAACGGCACGTTTCCTAATTTAAATATACATAAATATATATACAGGCTGGCTGGGACATCGACGCGAAAACTGATAAGTACCATGGATTCGGTACATGATTCTGAACGCCCCTGCGATGAAAATTTTCATCGGTTATTTAAAAAAAAAGTCTGCTGTTCCTTAAATGTTGACCGCGTAAGTATTGCACTCTTCTATGGAACAACAGATCTTTTTTAAATAAAAACCAGCCTGTATGTAAATAAAAAGATAGGTCAATATTATGTAATAAGTATAGTCACGAATACCTTGAAATCGAACATCTTGAAATCCATCTCGATGCGGTTGAAACTGTCGACGTGTGGCCACTCGTCAGTCGATGTCATCGGGGGCCAGTTGTCAAATACGGGTTTCATGGGTGTCAACTTGTCGAACGATGGTAAGATATGCGTCTTTTCGAGGGGAGGCCCCTTCCCGGACGGTCTCATGGGGTGGAAGTTGTAATACGGGCTGTCCGGCAATCTGAAGAATGGCTTGGAGTCGAGCGGTCTCATGGTAGGCAAGTGGTCTATTAGCCACTTGTTCACATCCAGCCTTAAAAAAAACATTAAATGAACAAGGTGGCAGTTGGTAGTGGCCATCCTTAGATTACGTCACACGTTAAGGGGAGGGAGGGCTCAACTAATTGTGATTAGGCGGGGACGAATCATAAGATCCGTGACGTCACATGTATAAATCTATAGTAGTATTAAAACTTTAAACTTCAACACGGTAAAACTCTATTTATGTACCTATTTAGTGTAAAAAATCAATCTGCCTAGCCTTTTCCTAACTATGTTAGAGTCTCCTATTATCATTTAATTAACTTTGCTGTGCCCGACAGGGTCCATGATTGATACAATGTCTAACATACCAACTGTTTTATCTCACATTATGGAATGCAATAAAGTATTGAGTATTGAGTCACCAGTATTTTACATGGAGCGACTGCCTATCTGATCTCCACAACCCTGTAACAAGGTAATACGATACCCCTTGGGCCCCTTGGTAAGACTGGTTGTCAGACTTTCGAGCTTCTGACGACCCGTAATGACTGTCAAAGATCCACGAATGACAGCCGGGACCAACTGCTTAACGTGCTTTCCAAGGCACGGAGGAGACATGTATGAATAGATGCACCCATCCTCGGACCGAAAAAGATCGAAAAGGAGGAATTACGTTCGAGTGATACCAAGTCGAAACTTCTTAAATTTTATGTTAGTTTATTTTTTATACCTGGTTCCTAAATCTTTTAAAAAGTCTAAGCGGAATGAAGGTTTGGACAACAACAAAAAAGTTGACTCGAAAATTTGAACTTTTGACTGTACCAATCGACGCGGTAAATTCCTCCTTTTCGAATTTCTTTTTGTACCTTGAAGGTTGACAAAAAAATAAATTGTCCGGCATGTAGATTATTAAAAACATTGGACACGTATTTTTTCTTTTTTTACCTAATCAAAAGATTACGGCAGTACATTGAGTAGGCAATGTGTTAAAATGCGGCATGACGTCACTGGCCGGTAGATTGTATACTGACTTGTGACGTAGCGAGCCCCCACTCCCAAACTTTAATGCGTTTTATCTAAACCATTTTCTTCTTTTTTATTCACAAGGAACCCTTATAGTTTCGCCATGTCCGTCTGTCTGTCCGCGGCTTAGCTCAGAGACGGTTAGTACTAGAAAGCTGTAATTTGGCATATGTATACATATTAATCATGCCGACAAAGTGGTAAAATAAAATCAAGAAAAAAAGAAATAAGTTTACCTGCCCTACACGTAAAGAGGGGATGTTTTTTTTTTCTCATCTACCCCATGTTGTTGGGTATCGTTAGAAAGGTCGTTCTAATATTGTGAGTTTGTGAAAACCATTTTTGGATTCAGGGTTCCGTTTGCGAAATATGAAGCTTTAAATTGAATTTTTTTGTTAGAGTCAAGTGTCCCCCCCCCCCTGCCAGCTAAATGGTTGTACTTGGATTTGCGAAAAAATTCACAGCAGTAGTAGTACATATATATAACGAAGTTAAAAGGAAAACTATCGGAGCTAAGTAGGCTGTACAGGTTAATGAGTAATAATCAACCAACTTAAATTTGCAGTTTGAAAAACAGGATCTTCCATACATTTCGTATGGGAAAACATGTTTTTCAACTACAATGTTAAGTTTGTTCCTGGGATAAATTCAGCCCAACTACGGAACCCTTCATTGTGCGTGGTCCGACATGCACTTGGCCGGTTTTTTTTTAATCTTTTTATTACGGACGCTTTTAATGTGCACGTCTTTCTACAATGTTCTTGTGTCTGTGACAGACAGACAGACAGACATGGCGAAACTATAAGGGTTTGACTACGGAACCCTAAAAATCATGAAAATCCTAATTTATGGATGGCCCCATATACATTTCCAGAATAAGCTGACCTCTCATTGTATATGACTGTAGGCTTCTCGTTCACTGACAAATTATCTTGTACTAGAAATGTATAGCCTGATTATGGCGGAGAATCATTGGCACCCCATTTTTTTTTTACCAAACGAAAAATTGCAGTGATCTACTACCGGGTTCACACGGTATGATGTCCAAATCGCTTTCGACCCGTTAGGGTCGAAAGCGATTTGGACTGTCTTTCAATCAAATTGAATTTCAAATTCATTGTATTTTTTGGTGATCATCAAAAGATGTTCAGCTGAAATGGAACCGTGTGAACCCGGTATAAGTGGGAGTGAGATGGTGGGAAGCGATGTCACAAAGCCCCGCTTGGCCGAGCGAGCTCCTATAATTCTTCAAAAAGAAAAGAAACAAAGGAAAAAAACAGAAAAGAAAAAAGAGAAAATATCGATTGAAAGGTTTGCTTACTGCCCACGCCGCTTGAAGTGCCGCTCGAGTCCATTGATAACTCCTTGCGGCTGCCGACCACTGCCAGTAGTGTAGAAAGCACCCTCAGTGCTATTCTCAGGTATCTTCATCACACAATAATAAGTAATTAATTCGCGACTTTACGAGACAGCGGCTTACACACAACTAACAAGGTGACTGTATTTCTATTTTAGCACATAAACACCAATCACATATTAAAATGTAATTGTTATTATGTGATTTTCCTTACTTAATTCCTTCCTTGATTGTCTTTCGATTCCCTGCTACGCTAATGTGTTATTGGGTTTTCCTTCAGTATTATTAGATACTTCGTAGAGTTCTCGTACCTGAAGTTCTATCCTGTTCATGGCCATAGGCTCGCCCCCTCCCCTCTTCATTAAAAAGAGCATTTTTATTTTACATTTTTTAAATGTGAGTACCATGCAGTCGTTTATTGTGTCATTATGATCGGTGTTTGACTTGAAAGGGCACGGCAGTTGAGAGTATGTCATGGTCACACAAATGCCTCGCTGATGATGGAGCGTGATCATTCAGTTCCCTACAAAATAGTTGAGCTGAATGGTGCCTGATCCACGCGACTTGTTTGTGAACGGGCGCTGTCGGTTGAGACTGGTCATCTCTTAACTGCCACGGCTTATCTTTAAATTTATATTTTGACTTGTTTTTTGTACATTGTTCTCACATATTAGAAGGAACAAGAATAATGTACCCAGGATTTTGTAATAAGTATCTTGAGTTTAAAGTGTTTCCATGGAGTTTCTTGCCATAGAGATCTATACGTTTTAGAAATGGCCAACTAGCTTCAACTTTCTGACTAAGTGACCGACTCATTCAAAGGTTCAAATGAAATAAATGCTAGAGTTTCTGTTTACTGTATGGGACTTAGGGCAAGATTCATAGATCGCACGTTGACTTTACTTTGCTAGTAAAGTAAACGTTTTATACGAATGTGAAGTTTTATAATACAAATAATGTTCATATTCGTATGAAACCCTTAATTCACTATACAAAATAAAATCAAAGTGCGGTTTGTGAATATTGCCCTTAAACATAAGTGGCCTTTAAAAACAGACAGAAGTCCGAAAATTTCGAGGTTTTTCGAGCATCCCTCAGTTAGCACAAGTGTTTCGAAGCTGCAAGCTTGGTTTTACACTATTCTAACAATATACCAAAACATCAGTATAGATAGCCCAGCCACGAAGACGCGCCCCCTCCGCTCCGCTCCGTACTGAAGTACAGCTTACAGTACAGTCATCGCGGAGTGGGGCACTATCTGTACCAGGGATGTTGTAGCTGCAGAATATTTAACATCCGCGGATGCAGATGCGGATTTTTTTTGGCTCACATCCGCGGATGCGGATCTCAAGATTTGTTAAGGGATCCGTCAAGGCGACAAAGCGAAATTCAAAATTTCATGCAAGTTGCAGCGCTGTATGTTGATCATTATTCAATTCTCGGCAATTATAATAAAATAATAATCATTAAAAAAATCACTATAGCCCTCGAAATCATGTGTTTGATGTATATTATACTATTTCGTGAAAATGATTATAATTTCCATTTTGTTGAATATGATTTTACCCTTTTCCAAGCACATCTGCATCCGCATTGATTACCAGTTACCAGTTTACCGCCCTTACGGGTCAGGTACATCTGAAAAAAGATTGGAAGTTTGGTCTGATTAATGCGAATGCGCATGCGGATGTGGAGGTCTACATAAATGCGGAAGGTCTGCAATCGCGGATGCGGATGTGAATATCCGCAACATCCCTGATCTGTACCTACAGTGCAGTTTAGGACCTGCGAGACTACGATATTTTGTGACTGGCCTATAATAGTTAGGTATGTTAGGTATGACAAGTTCCTTGACCCTTTAGGTCAAGGAACTTGTTACTGTCACTTGTTATTTTGTTTGATTGTTGGGGTTAGTTCGCTGCCCTTTGTATTCATTGGTCGTATTAGTTTTAGATAATTATATCAAAAGAAATGACTGAATTTATGAAAAATTAAAAAACAAAAATGAAAATGGCTGAAAGGTAGGTTAGGTGGTTAGGTGCCGCGGTAGCGCCAGTCGAGAGCCAGGGTCCGTTTAGGCACTAGAGAATGTAATGTTTTGGGAATGTGGTGTTTTACAGCGAACTAACCTCTACAATCAAACAAAATAACAAGTGACAGTGACAATTCACTGCAATGCTTACGGCACTTTAGCCGTGCCTAGGCAACGCCACTATTATGCCGTCAGCGGCACTTTATCCGATAGGGATAGAGTGCCGCTAGCGGTACTCTATATACTGCCAATTAAGAATCAAACGATACCTTGTGAAGTTTGATTCCAATTATGCGAGCGTCTCAACCGAAGATCATTACAATCCCATACATCCCAATATGGTATTGTTTGTGTATTGCCTGTTGCCTTATCTGAGGCAGAGAACGCTGCGCCCTCTCAAGTTCCAAAAATGTAATTTTTGTTGCCTTTCCCCAGCTTAGCGTACGTAAGAATCGATTGTGTACCTAAATGAAACGTAAACTTTCTGCAGAAGATTCTTTGAGCCAACGTGTCGCAATTATTTGAAAGTCCATATCAATTTCCTAATTCTTTTCATGATTAGTTCAGTATGCATATGCCAGGACAGGCGCTGATCTGTCATGATGCCCAGGTATTTGGTATATTGTAACCCGTCAATCTTTGTAAAAGAGCAGTCAGGAGTTGTGGGGTCGGCAAAGCAGTGGATCCAATGCCGAATTTAGAGGTCTGGAGGCCTCGGGGCAACAAAGGAGTGGAGGCCCCCCTGGCCCCAAATTATTTTCCAAATAAAATGATCAATTTTTTTCAATCGAGTTTCCAATTTTTTTTTTATTGTGAAATCAATTTTAGATTGTATTAGTTAACAAACATATAAATATATTCGGAAACAAGAATTATCTTAAATTAAATTTTAGCGTTAACGAACGGAACCTTCAGAGCTGCTTTCGCCGAAAAATCGTTGATGATTTCGCTGAAATCCAGTTCCCGAAGTAAAATTTACTTCGGGAACTGGATTTCAAAGAAATCGAAATCGAAAGTGATTTAATCACTTTCAATGCTCAGGAGAGAAAGCTTTGATAGACAGTTTTGTCCCATCGTGGTCCGAAGCCTGTGGTTTAGAGCGTTCTCCAGTGCAATTTGATACCATCAAATCAAATACATTCTCAATGCAATTTCAAGGTTTGGGAATGTAGCTCAGAAATTTTGATCTTCGAGAATTTGGTAGTAAAATAGTTCCGGAGATTAGTCTTTCCCATAGTCCTTTTCGTATGAGTCAATCAAAGATACAAATTGAACCAACTCATTACCAAGACTAGGTTCTAAATCATCCGAATAATAAATCGTAAGAGAAACACATAGCTGGTCGACCACTGGGATTTTTTCCGAAGTCTCTATTGTGGGGGCCCCTCTTTTGTGGAGGCCCCGGGGCTATAGCCCCGGTTGCCCTCCCCTAAATCCGGCCCTGAGTGGATCTTAATTTGGAATTCGAGCGGAGGCTGATTGTGTGCATACTTGGTGAAGCATATGTAGTTGGTCTTGGAGGCATTTAGTGTGAGGAGGTTACGATTGAGCCAGTCTGCAATCATTGACAGGCCAGTTTCGGCTGATCTTCTAACTTTTGCCCATGTCTTATGAGCAAAGATTATGGGGGTATCGTCCGCGTATGAGAAAATGTGACCTTCGTCAATACTTAGCTTGCAAAGGTTATTAATATAAGATAATACAACGTCGCACCAAGGACCCTCCCCTGCCCAACGCCATACGACGTTGTTTCTTCTAAGCTAGTAAACTCCCCTATTTTTACTGTTTATTTGCGATTATACAGGTACGATTTGAATGTTTTCGAGCCTGTGCAGAAGTATGGGGACAGATACTGTGCCGAAGGCCTTTTTGAGCTCAAGGAAAACTGCCAGACATTTGCTACCCTTATCTACTTTGTCGACTATAGTAGATGTTAGCGATATGACCGCATCTTCAGTAGATCTACCCTGCCGAAACCCAAACTCGGACGGCGACAGCATGTTATGCTTAGAAAGATTTTTAATGAAGAGTTTAGGAGTCTTTCTAGAATTTTCGAGATAGATGGTACTGAAATTGGCCTATAGTTCGACGGGCTGACTTGTCTCCAAACTTGTACTCAGGCCTTATTACAGCCACTTTCAATGCATACGGGAAAAGTCCCTGCTCAAAACATAGGTTTGTTAAGTAAGTTAGGATTGGGACAATGTGTTCGAGTGCAGCTTTAAAAAATGTAACTGTAATGTTGTCCCATCCAGGGGCGCTGTCTAGTTTTAAGCCCATTAGTGTAGCATCAACTTCGTAAGGGTCTGTATCGAGTAGAGCAAAAGATGAGGTCGATGTATACTTAGTCAGATAAGAATGGGTTAGGGTCGCTGTTATTGACTGTAGCAGACGGAGGAGGCCCGCGAGCATCTCAAAAACTAGCGGCAAAGCGAGTTTTTGAAAAAAGAAGTCCAGAACAGAAATCGTATGGCGGACGTATCGCTTTTCATATTATTTAGAAAAATAAAACAGATTCATCAAATATCAGGCCTAGTTAATTATTATTTATCCCATATTATTTTTTTATTTTTTTACATTCTTCCTTAACGTAATCATCCAAATATTTGACATTATATTATTACAATTTAATTTCAACACTTTAGTAGTGGCTTTTGTGTACATGATAATTATTCAGATTTGTTACAGTTGTAATAGCAATCATGTCATTTCGTTTAAAATAGCTTTTTATTTTTATTAATTTATATATATTTTATATAGATTCTTTTCTATTTTGTGAATGTGAGAACGCTGTAGGCTTAGTGGACTATAGATTTTATTGACCATCTTCTATTTTGTTAAGTACCTGGTACCTGTTGAAACACCTACTTGCTGTCCACCCTTACCTATTAATACTGTTATTTGAAAATATTATAAAGGCCAATTATTTTTAAAAGAGTAACCGTGGAGTTTCTTGCCGGCTCTTCTCCATAGGAAACGACCAATTGGAACCGCGCACCTAGCTTCTGACGTTTCATAAGTACGTTTATGTGAAATAAACTATTTTGAATATTTTTTAATCGAAGATTCACAGCGGCAACAGCCGAAACACTATATTAACCTTGGATTGGAAAGTATTCAATGTCGAGCAAATCTTCTTATACCAGGTCCATTCAGGTTTGATTAAATACATTAAACAGATATAACTTAAGTTACAAAAAAATATATCAAAGGTATTTTTCATAATGCGAGTAAACAGATCTGAAGGTGCCATAATTAACAAAAATAAAGCTTGAGAGAGCATGGCTTTAAAAATATAACCACCCTTTATATTCTTCAAAAAAGATAATTTGGAATTAATATTTTTTACCATGTAGATAGACTGAGTAGCATCCTATGAAGATCCCAGGAAACGAGGAGCTGTCAGTGGCTGCGTAAAGACAAGCACCAATAAAACGAAATATAAGTTAAATAAAATGTATTAAAAATTGTAATTGATTTAGAGACAATGTACTAGGAGTATGTTACAACGGTTGTGGTGATGTCTACGTCGTCACTACACTAATTGTGCTGACTCTCGGGGAACTACAAAATTACAAAATATCTTACAGCTAGTCTACGGGTCAGGTATCTTCGGTAAGCGAATATCTACGTACGTTTATGTATATAATGCAAGAAAAACATACAATTGTTAATAGAATGGGTTTGGTGCAAACGTTACAAACAATATAATAGTATTCCGAAACAGAAGGCAATCAGGAAATATCGATTTTCAACAAATAAAACATTTTCGAAATCAGTGGCAATCATATTTTGTAGACGTGTTTCTTGAGACGTAGCAGAATTCCATGTCCACATTAAATAATAAACTTGAGTGAAGTAAAAATTTTATACAATTTACAAGGTCTTTTCTACTTTATCGCCATAAACAAAAATATTATCTTTACAGAAACTTTGCAAAATTTATCCCAAGTCCAAAATCATGAATCATTCAAGAATGCCTAAATAATTGTAAATACTGCGAATTCTGCCGTCAAGCTGAGATCAAAGACTACCGCTACAGATATTGTAACTAGATAAGTAGATACTGTTAATGACACAGACGTAGGTACAATGTTTAAATATAATATCGAGATCTTTATAGAATTTTACAATCTAATCTACTTATCATAACTTAACCTCATTATCACTCCTTTGAGCGTTTTCTATATTCACATCATACTGAAACGTAACGTACGTCGTTGATTCTATCTAACAAATCTACCTATAGAGTATTGACTTTTACATTATTATACAAAAATAATTAGTCATCATTCAACTCAATCTACTCACACATTATCACGCACTCCTAATGCTTGTCTTTTCACTCTAGACGAGTAATGCTGTGTCAGGCGAAGTGCTCTCTGACGCAGTTTCATCAATATACACAACTCTGTCCTTACTGTCTGCATGCCTAGTACTCTGCTGTTCTACATTATCATTAGTGGCTACTCCTGTCTCATTATTATTACTGTTTAGATCTAAGCTTAGCCTCTCAACTATCCTACCGTTATCAAATACTAGTTCTGTTCTGATCCCCGTAGCGTCGTCTTCAGGGTCATTAAGAGTGGTCATGGCAAAGGAATCGGTTCTGTGTCCATTTTCAATGAGATCGTTCTGAACGTTATCAATGTCAGTGCTAGAATGTGCTCGCACGTCTAGATCGCTCTGTCGTCGTATATGTACTTGTGGCTCGGCATCCTTGGGGTTGGTGTATGACACGTAACAGGCGGAGTAGGGAGGGGGTGGCTCTTCACTGACATATTTGTTGATGTTGTGGTTGATATTGGTGACGCTAGGGCGCGCGCACTCGGAATAAGGCGGCGGCATGTCGTTGTTGTGATGACCGATGTCTGGATAATCTTCGATGTCATCCAGATCAGTCAGGGAACCGGCGTCGTCTCGATTCTCTGAAATTTTGAAATGGATTTAATATATAAATCTATAACTCTTTCTTTCTCGTGTTAAGCTGTTATTAGATCATATTCCATAATCATCAACTCCCCAGCAGCACTGCTGTCTGTTCAACTTAAAAAAAAAAACTTGTTTCTATACAATAGTATGCAAAATAATTTACATTACTCAACACAAAACAGTAAATTTTATTTGCCATAATGACAGCTATAGCTGGCAGGTAGTTTTTTTTTTTTTTAACTCGAACACACAAATGTACAGAGGCGGACTTAATGCCATAGGCATTTTCTACCAGTCAATCTTTGGGTGATGCAGAGATAAACAGTGGTTGTGCAATATCAAAAATTGTGAAATAAATATTTATTTAAATATAAGGATATAATATACCTATTAACCTATATATAAATACAATATACGATAATAGATATATAAATAAATACAAGAAGAGATAAATACACATAAATACATAGTTATACACATGTCACTCATGTCAATTCATGTTTTACATAGTTTTATATATGTGTACCGATTTCTCCGTCAATTGTGGACCGATTTTGAAAATTCTTTTTTTGTTTGAAAGGGTATGCTCTCGAGGACCACGCATAAATTTTATTTATTAACTTTGCTTGTGTAGTTTTTGAGTTAGCTTCAATAAATAAGTATTTTTCTCACTTAGTCTATATGGATGATATGATAAGTTCCTGTCACTGTTATTTACATAGCAGGAAGTGGTATTCGAATTTGTGTGGGGTAGTTACCACAACTAAAAAGTGATTTAAAATTAAAAACTTTTACCTATACAAAAAAAAAAACAACTGGCTTCCAAAAAAAACACTACAAAGTGAAAGATTACTTTAATTTCCGAAGTCGGTAGCAAAAAAAGAAAAATCAAAACCAAAGACACCACCTTCCGAAATTAAAGTTATTTTTCACTTTGTAGTGTTTTTTTTGGAAGTCGTTTTTTTTTTTTTTTTTTTATACACGGTGACATTAGAATCACAGTTTGGCTAGAACAAACGTTTTTCAGACCATGGTCTACTACCATTCTATAGCATCGAATAAAAAAAAATCGCGGATTTTTGAAAAAATACAAATAAGACAAAGTTAAAAAAGTCGGGATTATTGTTGCTCCCTATAACATAGACACTGCGGCGCCGGCGCGGCGGCGCTCGCGTCTCAAAGTAGTTGCGGCGCGGCGCGCGGCGCACGCACGGGACACGGCATTGTCTACAGCGAAATGTTACCTACATTTCGCTACCTCGATAAACAAAATTTTACACTTATTTTTATACCTCTTGCTAGAAAATACCAAAGTTAAAAGTTAACTTCGGTAGATATTTATCACTGATAAGCCCCTAAGACGACCCGTTGACCGATAAGTGGCTACTTTAAAACAGATTTTTATGGCTTGGTATGGCTTTGGCTATGGTAAACTTTGGTGGGTATTTTCTGGCTATTCGCGATTGTTCCTGTTCCTTTAAAAACATTTACTATTATAATGAGTTTGGACGAAGAAGGCGTGTTTTCAGTTTTAGGGTTTTAGCAATAGGTAGTAGATTTGGTAACGAGGAGGAGAAAATCTAGATTTAAGCATTGAAATACTAAAAACCCATAAAGAAGCATTCGCAGCAGCGTGAAAATTGCTAGTTCACTCACACAGAAATGAAACTATTCCGCCAACTCGAGGTATTTTTGTTGTATTCTTACTCTCTTTTTTGATGTATTCCTCTTCTTACGCACCGTGTCATGTGCGATTTAAAGAATCTACCATAATAAAACAACGCCTTAAGTACCTAAGGCGACACCTAGATGGCGTTATAAAACTACAGTCTCTGGCAATTAGTGAGTCGCTGATGCTGCCATCTGTTGAAAAAATGGAGGAAGAAAAATAGCCATCTCAATAGCCAGACTTAGATAGGTATCATTTCTTTGTATGGGATTGAGTATCTGTACGTAGTATTATATTATCTGTGGTGACGTGCTTAAACGATCAGTCACCGCGTGTGCCTACTCTACGGCGTTTGTGTGCCGTGTCGCGTTGTCGTGACGCAACACGCACACGGTGCTACGCCCGCACATCACTCGGGACTCGGGACTAGCGCCTCGCGCCGCGAGTCACCCGACTCACTGCCACTCTCACAGCACGTACGTGCTCAGTGCTCACAGGCCATCGCCGCACGGTGGGCTGAAAATAGGCTTTCATAGACTTAGGGATTTCAATTTGCAAGTGCCGGATTTTTTGCCGGATATCGCTTTTATTAGTTATTACTCTATTAAAAAATGACGCCCTAATTAATTCTGCACAAAAACGAAGGAATTATAATTTTTTTACGAAAAATTTGTATGAAGCTAGTATGAAAAAGTTAATTATCTCGTAAACAACAAAGAAAACCGTAATATCCTTACAGGTGGTTATAGTACTAATTAATATTAAATAAAAAAAATAAAAAAAAAATGATTTTTTGACATAATATGTCATATAACGGTTATCGACGCAATTTTTTAATCTTTAAAATATATTTACATATGAAACGGTTCCTTTTAGTGTTTAAGTTGAGGAACACAGACTTTTAACAACACGTAACATAAAGAAGCATCACCCCTATATTCCCGAAGGAGTAGTCAGAGGCTTATAGTACATCCACACTTAGACAACTATGTTTGAGCTAGATATTTATCAATACAAAATGAGTTTTAAAACTTTACATACAACCAAAATACCAAATAACAACTTGTTTAGTCTTCTAGTGAGTCTGAAAATAAGTGATTAAGTAATTACAATGATTTAGTCTTCTAATAAGTCTGAATAGGTGATTAAATGATTGTTAATGATTTCTGATAAGTAAGCTAATGTTGATTAGTTGTGTTATGAGTTCTAAGATATGTTTTTGACGATTATAAATTTTCATTCGCACATCTTTTAAAACTCTAATGTACTTAACTAATTATCGATGTTTTGCAATAAAAGGGCTAAAATTTTGCTTTATAATTTCGATTGTTCACAACTATGTAACTGCTGATTCCTACCCTCCGAAGCAATCAGTGTCAGTTACGGATTCCTCGGCTAGGATTACACTTCAAGCTTTACTTGACATCACGGTGACGAGGATCCTTCAAAGTCTTTCTGACCATGCCGATGTGCAAAAAAAGCAGCTAAAGCTGATATCCAAGTGGGGATTTGATTGTGCTTCCAACCAAAGCCGATACAAGCAGAAAATGGAGGGTGAGCAAGATGATGCAAGCGTTTTCATGTCCTCCTTGGTGCCACTAAAACTGACAGATGGAGATAATACTGTATGGGCGAACCCAAAACTATGCTCAACTTTGTATTGTCGTCCAGTTCAGTTTACTTTTGTACAGGAGAGCGAAGCAGTTGTCATTGGTCTCAAAAGACAAATGGATGATGAAATTCAGACCCTTATCCCCACAGAGTGCAGTAATAATAACATGGTGACTCATCAACTAATGATGACAACGATCGACACCAAAGTCTGCACGTACCTTTCTGAGGCCACATCAAATGCATCGTGCTACCTGTGCTTAGCAAAACCTACGGAAATGAACCGCTTAGATGTTGTAACATCAAAGACTGTGTGTGCTGACATATACAAATTTGGCTTGTCATCCCTACACGCACATATAAATTGTATGGAATGTCTGTTACATATTGCGTACAGGCTCGACTTCAAACGGTGAGACGTAATGCGGACAAAGAAATGTTGCAGAACAGATTTTTTTGATTTTTAGATATATCCAATCTGGATTCTGACTCAGAATTGGAGTCCGATAACGACAGAGATAAGGAAAATGAATAATATTTGATAGAATTTTTGCTATTTTTTAAAATGTTTTTCTTGTTTTATATATTATTAATATTTGGGTCAATAAAATTCTTCATAATTAACAATGTTCTTAATTTAGTCACTAAAAGGAACCGTTTCATATGTAAAAATAAATAAAAATACAATGACGATTAAAACAACAAAATTAGCAGTGATAACGGTTATATGACATATGTCAAAAAATCATAAATAATTAGTACTATAACCACCTGTAAGGATATTACGGTTTTCCTTGCTGTTTACGAGATAATTAACTTTTTCATACTAGCTTCATACAAATTTTTCGTAAAAATATTATAATTCCTTCGTTTTTGTGCAGAATTAACTCGGGATTCATTTTTGAATATAGTAATAACTAATACTAGAAGCGATATCAGGCAAAAAATCCGGCACTTGCAAATTGAAATCCCTAAGTCTATGAAAGTCAATTTTCAGACCACCGCTGCACCGTGGGCGAGGCCGTGCGCCGCCTCGCCTCATTCACCTCATTCACAGTGTGCTAGCACACTTTGTAAAAAGAGTGCCTCGCACGATCCTCATTTTAGAAGGTTGTGCTACCTATCCCTAGCTACCGCCCGGGCGGCCCGCGGGTTTCAACAAAAGAAATGGGCGGAACGATAATTCGCGCGTTTGCATGTCATTTACTAATGATTTATTTGCATTTCGGCCCGCACGTTGGAGTCCACGTGGACTACAAGGATGTCCGGCCAATATCATAACTCTTTTGAATGCCATATTGCTACAGCGATGAGTACTTTGATGTTACGTTTAATGTTTGAGCAACATAAGACTTATTTGAGAACACCTAATTTAGTTTTTTTTTATAACATATTTGCTGTTATAGAATGGTAGTAGACCATGGTCTGAACAACGTTTGTTCTAGCAAAACTGCGATTCAAATGTCGCCGTGTATATTATAGAAGTGTGCAATAAAATTTGTATAATTTGCATATTATACTTACGACTAGTGGCCATTACATTTGGCGTAGCCCATTCATCCGACTCCTGTCTCCTTACTGAAAACAAAATAAAAAAATAAATTCTACCACTTTGTGTAACAATTTGTGTCATGACTCGATAACCAAAGAACGTATTGAAGTTAGATGTTAGATCAGAAGTTGACTCAACGGCTGCTGATATGTTCAGGCCTTAAAACTTCACGATTCATTCATCTATTTCCATCAATAAGCATTGTCTGCCTTTCCTATGACTTGACCCTACTTCAACCACCCCTCATAACATGTCTTAGAACGTCGAGCGTTTTAATGCCTCCATTAATTCAAGTCTATAGTTTATTGACTTTAAACTAAAAGAAAATAAAAGGGGTATCACAAGGTGACCAACCTCCTGGCAGTCGATATTGTCCCGGCCTAGTTTCGTTCTGCTGAAGTTCACCAGCTCCAACATCTAAGCATAGAAAGTGCTCATGTTAGGCAAAAGCCTCTACAATAAAGGGTTATATAGTCCGCCTTTACTACATAAAATGTATCAATAAACTTCCGTTTACTTTATTTTGTGATTGACTTTGCTTCTACTTTGTTTGCTTTGGGTAAGTGCTTTATAGTAAACACGTTCTGTAGGCTCTATCTGGCTCTCGCAGTCAAAAGAGAGTTAAAATTATTTTATAGTCTGTTCCAAAAGTATCTGCTGATAATATAACAAAATAAGATCGTTTTAATAAGATTCAAGGTTTGCTCGTACCTATCCTCTGCGATAATATCGTGGGTAGACATATGTGAAACGTAACATGAAATGTAGCATACGATGAAGCAAATTCGCCTATTTGGTGTGTTACACCAGTAAGTATAAGAGCTTGTCCCAACGACCGAAGACTGCTACAGAATAGCAGTCATACTTTTTCAAAGACAATAAAAGCTCACTTACTTGTATGCGCATAGATAGCCCTAAACAGTTTCTTGTGGAGACAATTCTCCGCGGCCCTGACGAGCAGTACCAGCAGTGCCAACACCACAGCGCCGGCCGCCCAGCCGCGGGCCCCGTGCGACCAGCTGTGCGCGATGGGCCCCAATGTCCTCGGGGCCCCCGCCGCCCCTAGCGGCATCACCGGCCCTGTGGCCTCCTCGCCCGGCAAAACGATGGACACCGGCTCGTACGGCCGGTAGCTTTGGATGCTCTGATGATAATATACCTGTGTTGAGTTTGCTGTCGGTGTTTTATTTTCCTTATAACTACTACGATAGAGTGCGTCAAGATCTCTTGGCGCCTGAATGACATTGACAGGGCTGGCGGTAGTGAAATTGTCACACAAATTGTTTCGAAAAAACAAGATGGCGGTGTTAGTTCTGATTTTGGCCAAGCGCCAAAAGAACCTTGCAGCACTTGTAGCCTTCTACCCGGGGAGATCAATCTAGCACCCTATTTTTTATTGCATAACACACGATCAATAACAATCTGTTTCATTTTGACAGTTCAATAACATTCATTGCTTTATTTACGTTGTTGAGCAGACAAATACATATTTCGAACATAATAGATTAGCAATATCCTTTAAAATGATTCAGATTATGATTGATCGTGTGTAACGTAGTTAGGGTGCAGGTCAGTGTGATCCGATGCGTGCACATATGCGAATCGGTCAGACTGTTTGTTTGCATCTTATAGTAAAGGCGCCGCTCCACAGCTGCCCACGACTAAGCTGCTACTACATTTTTATACTACCTACTTCGTGCTACTTAGCTTCACTTAGTACAAAAATTAAGGATCCTCCATTGCAACACTCAGCCACGCTACGCACGAAAAAAATGAAACGTCGCAAACCTCTGTGTGTACCAGTGGACTGATCAGACGGATCTGAAGACAGAACTAGCCAAGTATGGCAACACAGTTTAACTATTGGAGGAACAGCTGGAGCGTTTTCGCACAAATTGGTAAAATGTACTAAGGTGGAAAGGGTAGGTTAGGTGCTGCTGGTATAGTGATTTTGTCAAATGTGTGAGCGAAGAACAACTGTCAGTAGTTGCACTGTAATGGTAGCCTTCAGTAGTCGGCTGGATGATGACTACCATAGTCGACGCGCAACTCTCTGGTCAGTTGAGCCTTGTTCATAATGGTACATACCTTGATGTCGGGCACGGCCCAGGACTCCGTGTCGTGGAAGCGGTCCACGCGCCACGTGACGGGCGCGCTCGTTGGCGCCCACTGTCTGTTCAGAAGGAGGCCCTTTGCCAGCGGGTCCAGTCTGGAAGGCACATCGTCATCTATGATTGTTGGCATATTCCTGTTCCAAGTAACAAATAAGTCACTGATTCTGAACCGCAGGATAACTTAAATATTTTTTGATTGACCGACCAATGAAACTTTACCAATGTGGGGAAAATACTGCTGGATAGTGTACATTGAGTAGACCAGAGCTGTGTTAAGGGAGAACGTAAGACAACGTAGGTACTTAATATAGTTCTGACTGATTAACAAATGCATTTTCAACCCCCAAGTTTGAAGTTAATTAATCTATTTTCTTTATCAATGTATATCAATACCTGATAAAGTGCCTACTGTCTTTTCTGAGCCCGTAGAAGGCGTACTTGTCGTGTTCGCGAGCGCGTGGCGCTGCACGGTCGCGCGAGCGCGCGAACTCACCGGCCGCGCGGGTGCGCGCGCGTCTATCCCACGACGACACCCACGCCCACGGCGATACTGTCGGCTGCATTGTGCTGGAAATTATACAATATTTGGTCTTAATAACTATGTAGGTAAAAACAAAAATGAGGGTGAATGACACAGATTTAAAGAACTTGGAAGTACTTGTACAGTATACAGGGACACCTGCTTTAGGTGAATAGAACCTACTCGTGACTATGATTGACTTTGACCAACACTAACTGTAATACCTACTTCACCAAATAATTCAAACAGCAGATTTTTCTCTATATTTCAGAGTTGATTAATCTATACATGGAACATCGTATTGCGCAGGTGGAAAAAGTTCAATCTCAAGTAGAGTTATTGCACACTACATAGTTTTTAATTTGTGGAAGCCAATGTGGAATGGCAATCGTAAGCGCTATTGTACATACTAAATAGATATTAGACTGTAAGCTTTCCTAAGAATAAATAAATAAATAAATACATATAATAAAATCGTAGCGACGTCAAAACTGAATATTGAATATTTTTGAAAAAAAGTAATTGCTGCGAGGTCCTGGATCGGTTCTAATGCCGAAAATAAAGATTTTCGTTTTTTTTTGTCTGTACGTACTATGTTCCAGCATCACGCAAATTCTAATAGATATTCCCTATAAGTCTGGTCAAACTGTAGGGTATAAATTATCACGCTATTTGCTATGGGGAATGAGTAATATTAGATTATGTTCGTATTCTTCTCCGCAAATTGTAAAAGGACGCGTCAAAATGTTAGGATATTGCAGATAGATACCGATTTAACATTTTAAATTATTATCATAACGTTATACCTTTAGAGCTAAGCAGTCAATCATGAAATATAAGAACGGCTATTTCAGCTAACTTTCAACAACAGCAAATAACTAAGGGATTGCATATCTTCTTTCCAAAGCAGTCGTTGTAAGATCGATTCCAAACTATTGGTATTTTTTACATCAACTATTAATTGTTTTCTTTTTATTTTATTTTTACCGTTTTTAATACTTCTATGTACCTATATAATAGTTAGTAATTAATTAATACTTAATTAACTAAAAAGGTAAACTTGGTAAGCAATAGGAAATTGCTACAGATTTGTCCTAGCGATTTTAAAATTGTCATTGCCATTGTCGCTTGCTCCCGCGTCACCAGTCCTGACTCTCTGTATATTTTGGCTGTTGAGTCCAAAACTACAAACGTACGTAGTACACAGCGAAGTTTTATAAAAATGTGGCTATTACTGTAGTATATTGTGGTATGTTACGACTTCCACGTGAACGAAGTCGCGAGCAAAAGCTAGTATTTTAATAAGAAAAGTTATTCATATTCATAAATACTAGGTTTCACAAGAAAGATGGAAAAAGCATGGCGGGCGTGCAAGGAGCCTTATTGTTACCGCTAATCTAGTGGCAGGAAGATGTTCTTGAGCAAGTCAACTCGACCGTCACTCGCTCGCGCTACTGGTAGCTACTTAGTGGCTAGACTTCTCCACGGGCAGATGTAATCTAATTATTTACTACGTTTCACTGTTCTGTACTTAAGTTTTACTACACTATTGTTTGACACGCAACAATTAACTATAACACGCTTGAAACCTTTTATGATTTCTAGGGCGCGATGTCAAAATTGAAAAAAAGAAAAATACCCTTGGTCCTACTAGTAGAACTACGCGGTCGAACCACGGGCAATAAACGGAAAATAGTACGTGTCACTGTTTGTACAGAAAGAGATACCTACTCTTACAAGGTTATTTTGGCCAAAATCGGAACTAACGCTAAAAAAAACGGTAGGTACCTACATTTCGTTGCCTGTCTGTCCGTCTGTCAAAACCCTTTTTCTCAGGAACGTATGGAGGTATAAAATTAAAATTAATATCAAATACTAAAGGAAAAACTCCGAAAACCATTAATTTGTAGTTTAATGACATAAAAAAATGCATATTTTCTACTAACTTAAGTTTGTTTTTGAAATACTTAAATTCATCCCAACTACGGAATCCTTCATTAAGCGTGGTCAGACACGCACTTGGCCGGTTTTTATTTCAATAGAATTTCACGAAATAATTTTGCCAATGTTTACCAACAACGCCCCCCTGTCAAAGTCTTTCAAGCGTCAAAATATCCTTGTGTTGTATTGTAGCGCTCTATGGCGCTCAGTAGAGGTAGGTATGTTACAGTGGGCATGCTACCCGCTAGCGTGTAGCAGTTTGTTCAATGTACTAAGTGACCCATATGTTCCGAGTCACTGATAACATAGTCTACACTCCATTGGCTCACATTACATGTTGTTACTTAGTACCTACAACGATTACGTATTTGATGGGTGTTTTATTAATAGTTTGACTGCTTCACCACTGCTCTAGTGGCTATAATATACGACCGCGGATGGTCCGGCCACAGTTTCGAAGCCAAGATAGAATTAAAAAAAAAAGATTTTGTTGTCAAGTAATTGTCATAGCTGCCCAGAGAAAGTCGGCGGGGTGTGACACCCCCATGCTTCCGAGAGCACGTAAATCTAGTAGTTTTACCTGGTCTTGATGTCTCCCCGGTGGAGTCGAATTGCCGTCTCATCAGACTATGAGAGTGAGGGATGAGAGTCTGGATAAGTATTTGCTATAATATCTCCTGCGTTAGTATGCTTTGTCTACGTCGAGATTGGCAGCTGGGACAACAAATCGGTCCGGCGAGTATTATTGTGGCTGGTTAAAGTTGCACAATGACCCACCGGCTGCACACCTCTATCATTACAGTTACCGTCTTCCTTTTTTCTGGTCATGTTTGTAAAGCACCGGATGATCGTAGTTTGTATGCGGCCTTCGCACTCGGAAGCCAGGCAGTGCGCTACACGATCACAGGATACCCTGTTCCGACACACAGTAACAACGTGCGGCCGCTGCGGCTTACGTCAAGTTACGTTACTATAAGCATATATCATAATATCAACTGAAACCTACAGCTTAGTACTGTTAGGCCCGTATAACAGAACCTCACTCAAAACTCAAGCATTACTTAAAACTAGTTTCAACCAATCAAAAGATTTTAAACGAGTTTTAAGTAATGCTAGCAACTACTTAACTGATATTAGCAGGTAATCAAACATTTTATTCTATTCTATTTTTCTTTATGGCAATGGTGCCGATGTCGACAATTCTGCCAATGTCAGATGTGTGGAGAAAACGTGCGAAGGAGAGAAAAAAAAAAAAAAAAAAAAAAAAGATTGTTGATGAAGCCAAAAATAAAATACTACTAATTGAATTTATTGTGAAACTTGTTGACGGGTATTAGTAGTACACTGAAACAAACATAAAAAAAATATTGTTAGTTACCTATATGATTAAATATGTACAAAATCACAAACCACACAAAAATTATCATAATTTGATGTCATTGACACGAATAAAAAACATCAAAGCCGCAAAGAGCTTTGGGGAAGAATGTGTTAGTAGGGATGGAAAGTTAGTTGGGACAGGGATTTTTAATTTAGGAAGATGACTATATAAGTCATGGGCTGGGTTATTATTAGAGCAGTTAAAAAAGATGTGCTCCAAAGTACCTTCATCCAGCCCACATTCACAGAGCGATGAGTCTCTGACCCGGATTTTATGAAGGAAAACCGGAGAACAGCAGTGGCCTATACGGAGACGACAAATAATTGAAATCACTTTTTTTGAAATTTTTTTGTAGGGATAAAACCAAGGCTTGGGTGAAACATTAGGCTGTATTGCGTGATAAAAAGCACCTTTCTGTTTACTTGAACTTTGCCACTGGACTTGCCATGAGGTTAGCAAGCTCTTTTTGGGAAGGCTCAGTAAGTCGTAGCCCTGACATTGGAAGTGTTTAAGGTCAACGTCTTGGGACGTAACAGCATCCTTAGCGAGAGCATCAACATATTCGTTTCCTCTTATGCCACAATGACTTGGAATCCAAACCAAGTGTACGGTTTTGTGATTCTTGACACAAGAGAAAAGAGACTTTTTGATTTGGAGCAGTATTGCACTATGAAGTTTACTTTTAAAAGGATTCTGCTCCAAAGCTTGTAAACAACTAAGTGAGTCCGTAAAGATGACACCAAATCCAATGCTATGAGCCTCTATAAATAGGCATGCTTCTAATATGGCCACGCACTCACCCGTAAACACTGAAGATTGCAGAGGGCATTTGAATTTTAAAACAATTTTGGAGTTTTGGTAGTATACCGCAGCACCAGTGCAACTTGCATCTGATAATTTAGAGGCGTCCGTGAAAAATCTTTCAAAATTATACCAACGCTCACCAACCGCCGCATTGAAAATAGAGTCCGCCGAAGAAGACTTTTTTGATATGCCAATGTTGTAGAATATATCTGGTTTAAAACAAATAATTTCGTAGTCAAAACTGAAGATAGGAAGTTTCGGGAATTGAATAATGGGGGAATCTAAATTTTGATAACAACGAAAAGACTTTAAAAACAAAGGGACCTCTTTATGGTTCCAATAATTGGAGCTCTGGCATACAACATCCAAATCGCTCACTTTTTTAACAAGAGGGTGGGAGGATTTGGTAATGACTCTAGCCCAAAATCTCGATGCTAGATACTGCCTTCTCAAGGCCAACGGTGGTTCTGCGCACTCCACTTGCAATGCGTTAATTGGTGAGGACTTCATACAGCCTGATATGATCCGTAGACACTTAGCCTGAATTCTGTCCAACCTACTCAAAGCACCTTTGTTGCAAGGAATTAAAAGAAAAGAGCCATAGTCCAGAACACTCCGGATTAAGGCATTATATACCAGTTTCATGGTGTAGGGATGTGCACCCCACCAGACACCAGCCAACACTTTTAATATGGGGATAGTTCTCTCGCATCTATTCACTAAGTAATTTAGGTGATGTAAACCGCTAAATTTGGAGTCTAGAACGACACCCAAAAATTTTACTTTTGATGAAACCGGTATACAATGCCCTTGGATGCCCACTGAAATTTGTGGGATCAACCTCCTGCGTGAAAATACAACTACAGCACTCTTGGGGGCAGACAAACTCAGACCGTGTGAATTTAGCCATTGGTTCAGAGAGTCCAGGGATACGCAGAGGGATGATGCAGCGTCGCTAACAGAGTTATTTGTGACATATAAAGCCAAGTCGTCAGCGTACTGAAGAATTTGACAATCATTATTGAGGCATGAACCAATGTCAGCTGTATACAAGTTGTACAGTAAGGGACTAAGAACAGAGCCTTGTGGTAGGCCCTTCCATGACGTCCTGACTTCAAATTCTTCACCTGGAACTCTCAAAACCAATTTTCGAGACATGAGCAAATTGCAGATGCACTGTATCATTCTCTCCGGTATTCTCAGCTGTTGCAATGTTTGCCTGAGAATGGGAAGAAGGACGTTGTCATAGGCAGAGGAAATGTCTAAGAAGGCAGCGACTACGGATTCATTTTTGGAAAATGATGAGCGTATATCTGAAACCAAAACCCCAACACTATCCATGGTACCGAGTCCCTTTCTAAAACCAAATTGAGACCTAGGAAGTAAGTCTCTGGATTCCACTATAAATTCTAGTCGGTTCTTTATTAAATGTTCCAAAAGTTTTGCAAGAACTGATGACAAAGCAATTGGTCTGAAACTGTTTGGGTCATCAGCGTGCTTACCAGGTTTTAAAATAGGTATGATAATTTGAGTTTTCCACTGATCGGGAACCCAGCCATTGATGTAACAAAAATTGCAAATATCTAAAAAATATTTTTTTGCTCTATGGCCTGCGTGTGACATAAAGGAATAGACAATTCCGTCTATACCGGGGGCAGAGTCATGAACATGTTTCAAAACAGAGTTAAGCTCCTGCATAGAAAATGGTGCATCAAAAGGATCCTCTGAAGAAATCAGAGACGGCAGATTATATTCTGCTTCCGTTGGTACATAAGGAGGGGCCAGTTTATCGAAGAACTTGTCAGCAGTCCCTCGTGGGATAGGAGAAGAAATTGAAGGGGAACATCCACATCTAAAGCGATTGATCTTCTTCCATACAACTGATAAAGGAGTGGAGGGGGACAGAGAACCGCAAAAGTTGGCCCAACCGGCACGCTTCTTCCTTCGCAACAACCTCTTAGATTTAGCGAGGGTCCTATTAAATGTTATTAGGTTATCGCTAACCATCGCCTCGTTATACACCATCTCAGCATCATCCCTTTCCCTTATGGCTGTTGTGCATTCCTGATCCCACCATGGTGGAGGGGGAATCTGCCCACGTGCTGAGTTTTTAACGGGGAAGCATGAATCTGCACTAGATGTTATGGCAGAAATGAGGTTATTATAGCAGTTTGACACATGGAGGGTACCCAGAGAATTAAAATCATGGGGAACTAAATTTGGAAGTGTTTCAATTTTGTCCTCCAATAGTGAGGAATACCTTAACCAATCAGGATTAGATAAATTATACCTCAAGAGTGGAGGGTTTGATTTTTCTAAATAAGTTTTTTCAGCTAAAGAGATTATAATTGGGTAGTGGTCACTGCCATGTGACAAACTGGTACACTCCCAATGACATGATGCTGCAATATCCAGTGAGCAAAAGGTGAGATCAACACAACTCTTATTCTGTCCAGGAAGAGACCTACGGGTTGGGCAACCATTGTTTAAGATACATAGATTAAGGTCGTCTAATATTATCAAACATTTTAATTTCGTACGTTTGACAAACGGGTGATCCGTCAAAGAGCCAGAGTGGTCGATACAGCCCATAGACTAGACAAGCTGGACGGCCAAAGTGTCGAACTCTCCATCAACGTCTGTATTCCCTTCGCCCGTCAGCATTCAAACCAAGAGTGAATCTTTTGGGTACGGTCGTTCCATCGTATACCTCATCCAACACGTTCCATCAGGTCGAGGTCGAGGTCCGTTTGGCAACATAAAAAATAATTAAAAAGCCGATAAGAAGGAATTGAATGGCGAATGATTTGATGATGATGATTATTTGACAGAGGCACAGTCAGTCAAACTCAAAAATATAGAAACAAACGAACTGTTCACAATGATAGACTGTAATAATCGTTCTGTTGCTGTAGCTCGTTGACCCTTAAGAATGATTAATCGAAATAAGTAAGTTGCAAGAATTACATATTACTACCTTCATTAAAAACTTTTCTTCCTAAGGAATTCATTGTTTCGAACATGTATTCTTAATGAAGCACTACTATTTATTTTAATTAGAACCAAGTAATTAGTAAATTAAGTTTGTTGTCGACATCGACGATGGAATCTTAGGAATGTGCTGTTTGTGTTACTTACTTCATTTATGAGTTTTCATCGCTGGAGTTCACGGAAACCGTCCAAAATGCCACCGAGTGTGAAGTGTAGTTTATTATACCTAAGTATTTGCCTTCCCTTCCTCAAATAAATAATATTTTATTTGAGGATTTTAATCTCATAGCTAACAACCTTTTATTTGTTGAATATTTTTAAACACATCCTATCAAGGTTCTTGTATCATCATCATTCTCCTGCCTTCATCCCAATTTATTTGCGGTCGGCGCGACATGTCTTTTTCTTCCATGCTTCTCTATTAGTCGTCATCTCGGTGGTCAACCCCATTCCAGCCATATCTGTCACACGATCCATTCTCTGGTCTTCCCCTACTCTTACTTATAGCTTACAGTTTTCATTTAACTTTGCTTTGATCTCTTCAATAATCGTGGGTCAATTGTTTTTCATCCCTTCAAAAATGGCAGACTGGCACTGACTTCTTAACCTAGGACTAAAAACGTTCAATCACGTCTTTTCATTATCTACCTAGCCTCATATTTACTTAGAAACACGGTGTCGTGTTCTTAGTCGCCATGCCGTGTCATGAAGTAATTGAGATCAATATAGTTAATTGATAGGTGGCCGGGCTCGGCTCTGAGGCATTTGCTCTCGTCAATCTATTGTGCGCACACTGACATGATCGTGACCACAGAAAATAGATTCTATATACACGAACCGAAATTTATTGGCATATTATTAAAATTCGTGTAAATTATAAATCATATATATTTTGTAGGTTTGTACCGATTTAAATCTTTGGTTTGTACACACTTTTACACTTTTTTTTAAACTTGTAGTCGGTGTTTCCTACCGGACTACTCTAAAAACAAACACAGGAATAAACTCATAGGTCTCTTTGAAAGTCCAGACGTTGTCGGTCAGATCATGTGAACAATTCAGATTAGCTTATAACTAGGTACTCATAGCATATTAATTCACTAAGAGAATGATGTAATGGGTAGCAGCGGATTTGTGACTTATCATCAAAGAAAGTAAGTAAGTAGGTAGCTATTCTGCATAAAATAATTGTCAGCCATAATTATATCTATGATTCAGACTATGTTAACATATCATTAGGCAATACGTTTGCAGTTAGGGTAAACCTGTCACCATGACGACCTCAACCGAGGACATACATACACATGGGTAGGGAGCGAAGTGAATAACAGTGAATACTAAGGAGGGGTACAGCGCTGTGTTACCGTTAGCTCGCCCCCCATTATACTGGGACTAAAACATTAATGGCGGAGTGGTAGTGACGGTTGTACTGTAGGCATGTATTTGATTGAAACCCAAATAATTCCCATTTTGATATGCTAAAAATATGAATAGACATTATAATATAACAAACTAGCTGCGCCCCGCAGTTTCATCCGCATAAGTCTCGATCCCGAGGGAATATCGGGATAAAAATTATTTTATGTCCTAATCTAGGCCATGGTCTACCCATGTGCCAAATTTCATCCAAATCGGTTCGGCCGTTTTAGCGTGAAGGGTAACAAACAAACAAAAAAACTCACTTTCGCTTTACTAATATTAGTTAGGATGAGCCTCTTTTTGTGATCCTCTAATAATTCCCACTTTGGTCTCTTAAAAATACTGAATTTCAATGTAACTGGTCACAGTTCTAATCTAACCCATTTGGTCGGGACGTCCTAGCTTAAGTATTGCGACCAACTTTGACAAAATCTCAGATAAATAAAAAAAGGTATTTTTTTAAAGTGCTATCATTAGTAGATCAGTAAGTTTTTAGAGGGTCAATTAAATATTTCCCATTTCATTACAATCTCAATGTACAGGCTCACAACTTTTTTTTTGTATAGTTATTCCCGGCGGTGCAAATTGGTATGTAAATTATTTGTAACATTGCCTATCATGGATAACAACAGCATTATAATCTAAGTAGGTCCCATCTACCTACTCAGAGTTTGAGCAACAACGAGTATTACCAGAACAAACAACTGGTTCGTATTAGCTAACCGGCTATGACTGTCGAACATAAACCACTTCAACAATTCTACACATAGCATCAGCTGTGCCTATTAACATAGCATAAGCTGTGCCTATTCCCGGATGGCAGGAGGGTAGGTAGAGCTGTCAGGAAAAATCGTGTACAGTGGCAATATTTGTAAATATGTGAGCACCATGGAGGTCTCTCATAATTAATTTATCTGTCATTGCTTAATTTGTAATATCTACTTTTTACCTAATGTAGTATAATAGTAATTGTAATCGGTACATCGTCTTTTCATATAATGATGTAATAAATGTAGGCGCCTACTACACAAAATATTGTAAAACATTATACAAGAGTACTTAACTATAGAGTTTCTTGCTCATTCTTCTCCATACAAACCCACCTTTTGGAAGAGGTGAACTAGAATCGATATAAAATACTGGTATTCAGCTGCATCCGGTTAGACTGGAAGCGACCCCGAAATAGTTGGGGAAAGGCAGAGCAGGTGATGACTTGAAATAAAAGATTTGCCTTTAACTTTTGAGCGTGTGTTACATCCCATTGCACATTTCGTCAGTTATGATGTTTAAGTCCCATGTGACAGCGAGCCTATGTTCTATGTTATAGGGTTTGGTTTCCGCACTTAGTCCGTCAGGTGCACCATTGTGCGTGGGCCATGGCGGCCGTTTGGTGGTTATTCCAACCAGCCCACTCACACAACCAGCCCACCTCCCTCCAGAAGTTAATTAAAGCTCCTGCTATCTAATTACGCACCACAATTTCATTGACAATTCCGACTAATCTGTTTCAATTTGACAGGTCAACAACATTCATTGTGTTATTTACGTTGTTGAGCAGATTTTTTTTTCGAACGTACGAAGCAATGGTTTAGCAATGTCTGTTTCAAAACGATTCAGATTCTGATTGATCGTGTATTACGTAATTAGGATACTGGTCTGCCTCCATGCACGCTCTGCACAGAGGACAGTCCGTTATGCCTATTGTGTGGAAGTGTTTGTTTAGCGATAGTGTCCCGTGATGGTCCCCGCCCAGCGACAGCGACCCTATATTCCGGGTAAAAATCCAGACTCCGAGGTTCTATTGAAGAATTCCCAGAGGTGATATATAACAATTTTCTAGACGTGAGTATCAAACTCAGGACCTAATTCTTAGCGGTCAAGCGACCACTGAACCAACGAGGTTGCGGTGTTTCAATAATATTGACAGAAATAGAACATTTCTTTCTGATTTCAGGTGTGAAATCTCCAATAGTACACAATAGTGTACTAACACTATGTACTAAGTGGGAGCTAACTGTGATAACAATAAAACCATTTTATTATATCCTTATACCTGGCGAAATGTAGGCTCCATGAATAAACCTTTGCCTCCCACACGAGCGAGATAATCGACTTCCTAAATCTACCCCTTGGTAGGTACCTACCTAACTAAAACTTCAGCAACCACTTTTTTCATCAAATCGCTATGAACACGTACTGCGTGCTACGTATTGCGTGCTATTTCTTTGAATGTAATCGACCCGACAGGTAGCTATGCAGCGATGCAATATCCCCACAATCAGTGGCCAATGTTTGTTATGTTGCACCAACTGTCTGCCAACATCCCTTGCTCCCATGTCAAGGTCATGCAATCAATGCAATATGAATAAACTATCACTCACCACAGAGTTCGGGTAGCCGGAACAGGCACACAAAATCAATAACTGTCTTCTCCACTCACATTTTAAAAACTCCACTCAAATCACAGCACTATTTTATGTGTAAATTGTGTCGTATTTGATCCAATGTTTGTGGTGAGAATGCGTTAGTCGCGGCGGAATATCAGCGGATAAATAAACAGCGGGCGAAGGGTGTGTCGGACGCATGCGCGCGGTGGCCAGCACACTAGCGCCGCCCGTGCCGCGGGGAACGGGGGAACGAGCTGGGAAAGTGGACGAATAATGACATGCTGGAAATGAGAGGCTCGCCCAGCGGTAGGAGATCGTGAATATTGCACAGATTGAATTTGTTCGCAGATTTGCGATACAAGCTAAGTTGATTTTCTACACACACCATGAACATTCAGAGGAGTAGGTGCCTATAGTCCATATTCCTTTAGTTGTGTGAGCCTAGCCTAGCGAAATATGTATTTTTGTAAAAAAAAATATAATCAATTTGAAAATATTGGTGACAAGCTCAAAAGCCGGACACGCCATAAAGACAGACTAGGGTTGCCACCAATAAAATTAAAATTGTTTAGGAGAAACGTCTACGCGTGTCTATTATAATATAACCGTTTCCCGAATTCCCTTCAGGATTTGCCATTCACATTGTTCAAAAGAAGTCCCTTTAAAATTTCACTAAATAAAAAATATTTACCATTAAGGATAATTTGGAGGATAAGTCGATGGAATCTATACCTAATGTAAATTTGTAATAATCATATAATAATAATAAAATTTCACTAAATAAAAAATATTTACCATTAAGGATAATTTGGAGGATAAGTCGATGGAATCTATACCTAATGTAAATTTGTAATAATCATATAATAATATATTGGCCGGCTGGAGTGAACACTGACGAGGAACAGAGCTCCTACCTCATTCTTGCCTTAATTTGCCGGCTTGAGTGGAGATTCGCAAGAGCAAACGTGCTCGGAGGAAGGAAGTATTTCAGTAAGTGCTCGTAGGGATCTTGACCATCTTCCGGGCTCTGGGATTGTTCTGAAAGCCGTGGAATACCTCTCCACTCCTCAAGCACCTCAGGACGTGTTGCCCCCTTGTCGCTACGTCACTATGTGCTAGCGACAGTTTTCAGGGGCCCATTATTGAGTGTGCAAGTCACCCCCTGCCATTTTATCCGTGTACTTATAAAACATTGATCAGGCAGGGGCCATAGTCCTTCCATAGTTCCAGGTCACCAGTCAACTTAAGCCACCCAAACCCATAGTCCAATATCTTTGTTTCCATATCCTGCAATAGTCCTACACCAACCGGGGGTTGTCCTTGGGTGCACTTGCATAGTACATACAGGGATAATCGTCGGTTGGTGCCTCATTTAATTAAAAACGTCTAACGGGCCTCTGCGAGTTGGCTTTGGCCCCTCGTACGCCTTCCAAAGGTCCGGGACCCCAGGGTCCCGAGAAATGTCAAGAAACATAATCATAATGACTGTAATTGTAATAATTTTAATTGACATGAAAATGTACCTATTTGCACGCCATATCGCGGCAGAATAATTATGCTGAAACCAAAATGACTGTATTATCGATTGTAAATTTTCTAGCAAATAAATATTTTTAATTTGATTTAATTTGATTAATTATTATATTCTTCACACACATATTGGGCATCACTGACGCATACAGATACAATAAGGGTGGTAGTTAATACAGCATCCGCCTGAAACCTTTGTGTTTCACGCATTTCATGCAACAGACTGCCAAGCGTATTTCTCAGGCGCGTTAAATGACACAAAAGTTACATACCTACATATTGCAATGCTATTAAGCACCAAAGTCCATATCTTATTGTGCATAACATTAATAATGCCAGTTTCCTATTGGTTTAATTATTTTTGAACCTCATCTATAAGGGGCGAGTCTATTGTCATCAACGAGATACAAATCCAGACTCCGGGCTACAAACAAACCGACTAACAATTTGTGTCCAACCTGAAGATCCAACCCAGGACCTCATGTGCAGCAGTCACGCTTGCGACCAGTACACCAATGAGCCAGTCATTATTGCAATTTAGTCTTAAAGCTACAGTACCTCATCCAGGTGTGTTGCTTCTCGGTCGTGTAGTGCCACTGCCCTCCGTCGAGGGTACGCTGCCTCCCAAATTTCGGCATTTTGGTCGTGCAAGCCACCAAAGATAGAAAGAAAATCTTTGCGAGCCACCAGCACCACGAGAAGCTACGAGCCACCTTAACGTACTACGCCCCCCTACACCGAGCTACAAGCCGCTGAGATAGCACGCGTCATCATCATCGCAAATATGTATTTTTATGCAGTTTTAATCACAATTTTTTATTTACAAAACATTATTGACTTTGACTGAAAACTAATATGACATGTTGACACATTGACACATTCTGCAAGAATTTATGGAGTTCGGTAAGAAAGTACAAGTATATAGTCATCGAGACCGTATTTCGGCCATGGCGGCCAATGTCAACGGAGAATAGCCTTCGGCCAGTCTGTACTGTTATGTTTGTAGTTGTTGTTGAATCTGTGTGGGAATCGAACCTGAGATCCGCAGCAAAGAAGTCAATCGTTTTCTAATTAAACGGCCAAAGACTAAGAAATAAGGTTATTATAAAAGATCTTAGTTTCCGTGTAATCCGAAACTTCTTTCAAACTTTCTTAATTTATTACTTTGACTGCCCCGTTGGTCTCGTGGTCGCAAGCGCGACCACTGTGTCTGTATGTTCTTTCTTTGGTATTGTTCGTCGATTCGTTGAACTCCTTAAGTTCTATGACGAGCTGCAACTTTAAAAGAGACTGCGAACTCCGAGTTTGTTTCTTCTCAGGTAGTCAGATCGGAAACGCCGACCACATCTAGTTTGAAAAAAATATTAGCTGTTCCCTACACTATAACCAGCTATGCGAACCTAAATGTATGGAACAGCTGATTTTTTTTTCGCGATTTCAGATTTGGCCCCATAGTGAAAGTTGTTCATAATGATGAGTACAATGACCCCTTAAGAGGATGCAAACGAATTCAATTTCACATTGTATATCATACTAGCTCCCGCCATCGACTTAGCCCGTGTGATCTTTATAAATTATATATATGTTACTCAGTGATAATATAAGCATTCTACGCATATAGCATTCTAGGAGTAAGAATTTTTGAAATCGTGCCAATAGTTTTTGAGCTTATTCATTACAAACAAACAAACATACAAATATACAAAAAAAAAAATATTTTCTCTCTATAATGTTAGTTGAGATCATATCATTTATGAGTGAAAGAGACGACACTACAGGTAAACTGTTACTAAAACGCGATTGTGTTTCTATGGCCGTATACTGCGACGGGCTTTTATTTCCGCACCGGGAAATGATACTTAACACTGCATACATAAGTGGAACATTCCAGTGGCATCGATTGCCCGTGACGTCATCCGCAGCCTTCATAACACTGCGAGCTATGAATTTATGAGAACTCTGAGAACTCTGTGTTGACAGAATTAACGATGTTCTGCTGAAGCCATGCCAGCATCTACTGCCAACTAGCCAACGTATGACGATATTGTACTTAGGTATAAGTGTTTACACAAATGTGAAATAATTATTTGCAATAGTACTGACCCTCCTTTCACTCGAAACTGCTATAAATCAGGCACAGCTTCAGACTCCGAGCTACTAAGATATTCAATAAGGAAGAACACAATAACACAATTTTACTATTACAGAAATGTTATTACTCAATTGATTAATATTATGAAAGCACCCTATAATACACTCTCTAGACTTTTAGGTCTAAAAGAATGACATTTTGCACAAGAGTTCCCTTTATAACGAAAGTGAGCAGGGAGGATTTTTGAAAATTCGCCCCTTTTTGGGGTTAAATAGGGGATGAAAGTTTGTCATGTTTGCTGATGGGAAATTGCATCGGGCGCAGCTGTCCGTGATAGAAATATGCAGGTAAATAGGGCAGGTCGCTGGCTCAGCGCCAAACTGAACGAACACTCATCACTATCAGTTTTATTCAATACACTCTCAACATGGCAGACATTGGAGCTACTATTAGTTATAGAGGCTTTTAGGATAACTATGTGTATGTTGCATCCACGTTTTTTTGGGAAAGACTCGAAATATTGAGACAATAAAGCATTCTGATTCTGAAAATTAGATTCCTTATGTCATAATTACCAGAATACGCTTATCTGTACCGGGCACCTTGATAAACATCAAATTATTAAAAATATCTATCATTATTAAATACCCACCACCCATTTAATAATGATTTAAAAGGCATAGCACTCGTAGAATATTCTGTAGCTAGAAATATGTCTACGGGTTGCTACGAGGGTTACGAACGCTACGAGAGTGCTACGAGAGCTACGAATTTCATCCCTTGTGTGTAACCCAACTTCTGTGAGTTAATTTATAATATAAACGTGATAAAACGAATAAACAAATGGTTGATGATTTTTTTGGGGTCATTGAGTGCCGCTGGTGACCTGTAGCACAATTTTTCCCAAAAACCTATATCTTGTCTCTCGCAAAGGTGGAATACAGCTGAGATATTTGTTGTACACATTAACTGTAAGTCAGCTTTGTGAAAAGAGAATAAATGATTGTTGATTGTTAAATTGAGTAATTAATCTGTGGTTTTTGTGGACACAATATTAATTCAAATTTGATACAGCTGTAATCGCAATCATGTCATTTGGTTTAAATTGTTTTTTTTTAATATGAATTTACATAAGTACATACATACACTCACGCCTTCTCCCCATGGGGGTAGGCAGAAACTACAGCACGCCACCTGCTACGATTCTTACATATTCCTTTTTTTACATTCACACTGGTCACACGCACGCCGGCTGCGAGTACTACGCACCTGAGCTTTCTGAAGATCATCATCAATGAGGTCAGTATATGTCCATAAATTAGATTCTTTTTTCTATTTTCTGTGAATGTGAAAACGTTGTAGGCCTTGTAGCCTGCAGACTTGTTGACCATTTTCTATTTCGTTAAGTACCTGGTACTTCTTGACAGGCCCCTCATACCTATTAACACTGTAATTTGAAAACATTGTAAAAGTCAATTGTTTTTATTAAAATAGTAACCGTGGAGTTTCTTGCCGGCTATTCTCTCGGCCAAACAAACTTAAACATTACTAGAGCACATACAGTTGACCAGATTGTTTGATGATTAATAATTATGTCTTTGAGAAAAGTATAAAGAAAATGCAAATCAGGCCGCATTTCGGTTTCGATTTCGGCCTAAAAGAATAACCATTTTCGGTCGGACTCTATCTCTGTGTGCGACCGTGTGTGTGTGTGTGTATGTGTGTGTGTGCCGCAACGTGTCTGTGTGCGTATCGCGGAGGATCGATGAGTGCCGCCACTCCGGCGCCACCCCGGCCGGGACACACCGGGAGCACAGGGGATGACTGCGCACTGAAAGTGTACGCCTGTGTTACGTTAACAGACTTAAAAAAAAAACCGGCCAAGTGCGTGTCGGACCACGCACAATGAAGGCTTCCTTAGTTGGGATCTTGGGATGAATATATCCCAAAAAAAGAAATACTTTTTGGTTGAAAAACATGTTCTCCGATACATCGATATAGGTACGTCACGATCAATTCTCCAACTGCAAATTTAAATCGGTAATCGCAAAAAGAAATATATACTACTATTTTACGACCTTGTTTCCTCCCAAATTTCAGGATTCTAGGTCAAAGGGAAGTACCCTGTAGGTTTTGATTTATTTGTGCCGTATTGTTGACTTAGAAGCTTGATTTTTTTAGAGCTCTTAGGACCATAGACCTGTGTTTGATATTAATTTCACCTTGATAGTCCGTCAGTCTTCACAGACTAACGGACAAACAACGAAGTGATCCTGTATGGGTTCTTATTTCTTCTTCAAGGACGGTAAAATAACAACTAACTCTTTGTATCCACACAACATAATGTTGTTTTACATAAAGTACCTACCTAAATTCCCAATTAAATAATTGTTCCCCTCAGCATCACAGAAATGTCTCGGTGTGTCGCTACCCTACAGTTTTACTCTTATTAGTGAGAGTTTGGCAGAGCGGCCGCGCAGTGCCGCTGTAAACAACACCCTGGACCACTCGCCGCACACTCCGCGCGCAGCCGCTGCCACCACCACCAGCTCGTCATCACCAGAAATAAAATAATTGAAAATCAATCGAAAATTCATGAAGCAAGTGAACGTTGGAAAAATTTGTGGTATTTCTCGTCATTATTCTAACTTCGTTATATTTGGTGTCAGGTGCATGTAGTAGTAATTGAAGTGGCTCATTAGGGAGTGATCCAAAGATGCTGTATATTATGAAAATAGTTTCAAATTGATTGTACAGTTCTACTTCTGCCGACTAATCAGGTATGTGCCCAGACCCACGATCTAAATGAACTAGATTTAATACTATGTGTAGTTTGAAAATAATATAATAATAGTCATAAAATAATAATAATAATTCCAGCCTATCACTGTCCCACTGCAAAGCAACGGCCTCTTCTCATACAGAGAAGCCACGAGCTTCGCTACAATAGTATATGAATCATAGTTATATCATAAATTCTATCGTAATTCTAATGCACTGGACTAGTCAAACAACTATCAGCTGCTTCAAAAATACAAAAAGTCCAAGCGGTTGAAATGGAATGCATAATTCGTGACCTTGTTGGAAAATGACATCGAATGTAGGATGGACAGCCCAACACAGATCTCATTGTACAGTCAGGGAAATGTACCTATTGTTTAGCAGTTTGACGGTTATACACGGACAATTTCAGTTGCTATACAGTGAATTTGTTATATACTAAGGCCCGCTTGCACCAAGAATCACTAACTATACATTTAACGCTAAACGTATTTAAAACATCTGGCTCTATCATCTTCAAACGATTGACAGAAACAAAACCTTGTTTTAAATTGGTTTACCGTTAAATGTATTCAGAGTTTATTGGTGCAAGCGGGCCTTACAACCCGTTTCCCTGACGCCGCCGCGCCGACTCTTCAACGACTCTGAGTTAAAGTTGGTGCACCTTGTGAGGTCTCTCATCAGTGATCTGGCTGATGATGATGTAACAATTGTCCGTTTACCGATGGGGAGTCCCATCGGTGACGGCGATAACAATATGAAAAAAAAAACGTGCGCGGTCGGGGGACCTCCGTCTGGAACGAAGTTCCTTACTCACACTCGTACGCAGGGTGGTGGGGACATCGACGCGAAAACCGGTATTTTTGAACTATTACGTTAGATCGTTTATTGCTGTCACGTGTTGTGACTTGTGATGCAGGTGCGCGTGTGATGGGCGGCGCGGGTGCGGGCGGGGCCGGGGGCGGGGGCGCGGGGCCGGTGGTGGCGGGGGGCCTGCTCGCGGTGGAGGTGTGTGCGCCGCTGTTGCTGCTGTGCTGGCTCTGTTGCTGGCCTGATGACGCTTCCGGTACAGATATCCCAATAAAAGTATGCGCTTCGGGAATCATCGTCTATGTTCGGAATTACGAACGTGTGATGATGAGATCTAATATAGAGGCTAGAACTGCTACAACCACAGAAGTACTTGCCTATTTTACATAATCGTAATTAGAAAATTACAGATAAAGTCTATGCAATTCCAAAAGACCTTTTAATATTTCATGAGGCAGCTGACGATCTACGACCAGCACCCTGATTGCGTTACACACTTTCAATAACAATCTAAATGATTTTGAAGGATAATCTATTGCTTCACATGTTCGAAAAATTTGTCTGCTGGACAACGTAAATAACGCAATGAATGTTGTTGCCACTGCCAACTGTCAAAATTAAAGCCATTGCTACTGTAACTGTGTTACGCAATTACCCTGCAGAGTAGGTGAACCGACAGTGAGAAACGAACCTTCATACGAACGCGCAAGGAAAGGAACTACAGCAACTCGCGGCAGTACTAATAGTAGCTTTGCCTCTCTGTGGGGTTCGAAAACACGAAGATTACCGAAGCACAAACCTTTTCTGGTTTAACTGTACGTACATTTAATCTACAAAAACATTAGCCACGGTTCGAGCCTTGTCATACTACAAATGGCGATGTCCAAAATGTGATGCGTCAACGAACGAGTAATGTGATGAACGTGTCCGTAAGGACGCTACAGCTACAGCTACCACTATCTTGAACTTCACCACGACGCGAACCAATACGGATGCCTCGTTGGACTATTAGTTGCAAGCGTGACTGCTTAACATGAGCTGCTCGGGGTCTCGGGTTCGATTACCATTTCCGGCAAATTGTTATTGGATTTTTCCATTAAAGCTTTGTGCAGACCAGCGCGACGCGACAACGCGACGCGACACCGGTTATTGTTATACCGTCAAGTTTTCTTAGAAATTGTATTGTTCGTGTCGCGGCGCGGCGTCGCGTCGCGCTGGTCTGTACGAGCTTTAAGACTGGACGTAAAACTTTAAAAGAGACCGTGACCTCTGTGTTTGTTTTGGCATTTCTTCTCAGGGATCAGTCAGCTAGGCAATGCCGGCGCTATCGCCATGTTGATATTTACCAAAAAAATTACTAATTTTCTTATAAGATCTACACTTACAGAAATAAACATCATTTCATCGTCAATTATTTTCATTTCATTTCAAAATTTTCTTAGTAACATTGATTTGTGCCCGTTGCATGGCAATACACTTCTGCCTAACCCTGGGTTTATTTGTTTGTTAATAAATGTTCATAATATTTGATTTCAGACAGCACTTCCGGCAAACACCCGCAACGGCCGGTGCTCGCCCATGTTCACGGTAAGCTTATTAGCAGTTCTTAAATTACTGGATTTATATTATGACAACTAAATTCGGTGCTACCAAATGGCGCCTAAAGCTTTGTGCAGACAAGCGCGACGCGACACCGGTTATTGTTATACCGTCAAGTTTTCTTAGAAATTGTATTGTTCGAGTCGCGTCGCGCCGTCGCGTCGCGCTGGTTTGTACGAGCCTTAATGAGTAGAGATCGGATATTCGGATGCATATTTACCTAAAGTTGAGATGTTGGCTATTATGGAAAGCACTTTTGTATCGTAAAAATCCCGGGATTCCGGGATTGACAAATTCAGAGTTCTGATTAGAGAATCGAATTTATATTTACTTACGATCAGGTGTTGGCTAATATGGAATACACTTTTGTATCGATCGCAAAAATCTCGCGATTCGGGTATTGATAAATTTTATACGTTTTGACTATAGAAATTTTAGCTAATGTTGTAAAGCAGGTTGCCAAATTGGCATAGCACATAACGACAAACAACTGGGAACCTTGAGTTTCGTAAAAAATGTTTACAGTAGGTATATTAACACCGCAAAAGTAACCTTTATAAGAGGGGCTGGTTAGTCGTTTCCATACCATGTATTCGATTAGTTGTGCATTCCCGGATTTTATTGAATTCCGGGATTTATATTAAGATTTTTTTTTTATTAAGAAGCCACTTCTATAATGTGTTAGCTAAAAATTTACTTTAGGTAAATATGCATCCGAATATCCGATCTCTACTAATGAGGGACCGTGCCGGTTGTCCATACGCGGCGATGAGGACTTACTACTACGTGGACTGTCGGCTTGTTACTCATACAATTACATAAACAAGACTGGATTAATGTAAGAACGAAATACATGTAAATAACGACTAAATGGCGCCCGAAGTGGGTCCAAGAAGGAGGAAGTTTTAAATTCGGATTGCATTTGTTTCAGAGTCGGGCTCTCGCCGTCGCTCGAGCGATTTGTTCGGCAGACGCATCGGCAGCAGCATCGTGTCACTACACCTGCCCAGCACCTCAGGTAACATATTGACTAGTAAAGCTTGCGTAAACAATGCCTAGTCATCACGAATCTCATAATAAAACATTTGGCAGGAATAAAAATAATAATGTAAATAGCTTCTCTGATACAGGAGTCTTGAAACCGAGCCAAAAGTTACAAGACGATGATCCAAAAACGATTAGCAACAAAGCAGACTTTAGTTTCTTCCTATTTTCCTCCACTCCATAAAAATAAGGACCACGATAATTAGTTTTAACAAATACTTTCAGAGCCAACTTGTTCCCCCAATATTCTTATCAGATAAAAAAGTATATAACGACTTCCATTTTCCTTCAATTTTCAGGATACAAAAAGTCCCTATCAGCACATCGAAGCCACGAGGAGATAGGAAGGCATCGCAAAATGTCCGTCCACGAGGTCACCGACCCCGAGACGCGATACCACTCGGCACCGAGCGTCATCGATGAAGTACTGCACCGTCGCGACTGGGAGCGGTCTTCCAAAGACCTATACATCCCCCTCAAACCTGACCGAGAGATCAATTCTAATACCAGCTCCAGTGAAAGTCCTGAGGCACCACACGCGACTCCAGAGTCCTCTTCCATTGAAGCTAAGAGTGAAGAGCAACTCGCCAAGCCCTGCAAGAAGCACCACACAAACATTAAGTCTTCTAATAGAAAGAAGGAGAAACAGTCCACTGACATTAAAGACGATGACGCTACTGAAGCTGAAGCTTCTAACTTCTACATCGGAGAGCACGTGGATGAAGGATCTCCTATCAACAAGCATGTTGATGAGAGATGCGAGGATGTGCACACCAAGGTTTGTCATTTGAGCTAACGGCGATATTCCTTGTCTATCATTTGTGACTTCGAGTTATGAAAACTTCTTATACCTTACTAATACAGCAGAAGGCCAATTCTCGATATTTAAATACCGTTCAAATTCAAGTCGTCAAAAACTCATCAAAAATATAGGTAAATTGACATTTAACAAATCGAGAGATAAGAAGAATACGTTCTTAAAAATACGGGAATTGCCCATCTGACGTGTTGCTGGCGAGTTTGTTGCGCCACTTGTTAAACACTAGAAAGTGGTGAAAGGTGGGCGTTTTAAAGCTGACTTGTTTTATTTTATGACGCCCAATAAAATGATGTTTCTCAGCCTAATTTGTAATAATTTGTATAAACGAATTTTGATTATAGATCATATTATTTCTAGTCCATATACAAGGCTAAAGACGACAAGCAGTCGTTCAACGAGTCGATCAGGAGTAAGGATCGCCCGCGACAGATGGTAGTGGTGGACGAACTGCACCCCATGACCCTGGGGTTCTGCCTGGATGACGTCATCGAGCAGCTGGACCAGCTGGAGTCGATGGACCGGTCTGGGGCCGTGCACCACTCCATGGAATCGCGCATCAGTCTGTCTAACCGACACATGTTTCCGCCACCTTCAGTCGGTGAGTTGATGTCATTCGCAGAGCTTGACTTTTATATATTGTGACTTTATAATGGACGCATGTTTTTATGTCTACTATTTATTCAATAATTATAAAATATGTTTCTGTGCATCAAGAAAGAACATGAATGTATACAGGCCGTATTTCACCTCTTAATTGAGGCCTACGAAAATTCACTGTAACCATATGAACGAAGGAAGGCGAAGGTGACGCTGCCAAATAGCATCCTCCAGACGTTTTCAACCAAGGCATGTCGAAAATATTATATCGCTTACTGCATCTTGTCTACTATTATATCCCCATATTATGGAAGCTTTCCTATAAAACTGGCTTTCCCATCTATTTTATGCATGCCTTCGGACGCACGCATAAAATGGTCCGTGGCCGAAATTAAAATACATCAGATAAGAACTGATTAGTATTTTTTTTATTTTCTGATACGTCTCTCAAATAAGGTTGGGAACCTCTGCTATAAAAGCTTGTGATGACTGCTTCCTGTGTATATGTATATGCGTGCATGCGTGCGTGTAGAGCCGGTGGGTTACGACGGCGGCGCGTGCTATCTCGCGGAGACGGGTGAGCTGGCCGAACTGCGTCCCACCGGGGGCCGGGGCCCCGGCCGTAGCGGCCCAGGGGCCATGCGGGCACGCCATGCCAGTGATGGAGACATATTGGGCCCGCCACACAGGCCCGAGTCTGGGGCCTTCTCAGGTATCCGTGCTTAGCACGCTATAATTTATACGCTATAACTCCTATTTTCAGCAAGATATCTTCGACGAGTGCCCGAAAAAGACAGTGGGATTCTTACCATACTTATACCATGTCAATGATCACCATCAGCACACGGAGGGAATCCAAGTCATTTTAAGTTAACAACCTTTCAGCCTGAATGTATATAATAAAAATAATAATAATAAAAACTTTATTGTTCAAAAACCAGTACGGTACAGTAAATAGCACTAGCCTCCACACTAGGATTCCCTGTGTCGTGGAGACTAGTCTCCTTCGTCTTACAACTTTATAACGTACAAAGACTTTGGGTGGGCACATGCGTAACATCGGTCGGTAAGATTTTTGAAGCGACAATAATCGAATGTTATTCCAATACAATAAATTCAACTAAACATCTTGTAATAAACTAAGATCCATTAAATTTAAGTGTGTAGAGTATTCTATTGTATACCTACGTGTGTAGTGTGGCTGTGTGATGAATGAGTGAGTTAAGGTGGGTTTGGGCCAAACGAAGATAGAACCAGGGCAAGGAGAGCAATTCTTTTCTTGACATCCTTAACATTTCTATAGGTATGGATAGACCAACCAAAGAATACTCCCTCTCCGCTTAAACATAGGGATACCGAATAAGCGGAGCCAGAATAAGCATTCGCTCGTTTGGTTCAAATATACCTTTATGTATTAGTGTGATGAATGTGTATGTTGTGCTCGTGGGTTAAGGAACTTCTCCGTGCTTTTATAGTCCATTTCTGCCAGAAATGTTGAAAGGTGATTTTTACATTTATTTCTAGTCATCGTCAGTATATCCATTTCACTATTGAGCTTAGTGTAAATAAATGGTCCCATATAAAGAAAGCATCTATTGCCAAAAAATAGTACATTTAGGTTTATGTCATTTGGGTTTATTTGCATTTCTAAGAGATCGCACGTTGGTGTATGTCAACGCACTATGGGCATTTTTGTGGTACCTCAGTGCCACTGCCATAATGTACTATTGGCGCACACGCAGAACACCAGTCTCTTGATACAGTTTGTCAGTCGAGAAGCGCATTGGTTTCTTGTAAGTTACCATATATCCTATCCTTCACTACATTTTTTGTACAATATTTGTACAATATAATATATCCTAAACATTAAATGAGCAATAAGGGTTTACGGGAGCGAAAAATCGATCTAGATAGGTCGCATATCTGGGAAAATTCGTTTTCTCTATTTTCACCCGAGCAGAGCTCGGTCGACCAGGTACTTATACTCTAACAGTGTACCTCCGTCTACTTGATAGAATAGAATTTACAATTACATAGGACAGAGTCGAGGTAATTTTAGACTTGTTATGTTCTGTGGCTTGATTCTAAGTACCTACATTTTCCTAGTGTCTGCTAAACTATACATTCCCCTGACTGTACATCCTCTCTGTGGCTATAGCTGTGTACTGTCTGTTGCAGAGAGCGATCTGGACCTGGAGCTCGAGGGCGCGGAGGAGCGCCCCCCTCCCTACGAAGAGCTGCAGCACTACGCGCAGTCTGATCGTAAGGAGACCGCCATATAGAGCGTCCATAAATAATCATCTACATATAATCACCTACAACGCTACAAGGTTCTTTTGGCGCGTGGCCAAAATCGGAACTAACGCCGACATCTTGTTTTATTATTACAATTTCTGTGACACAATTTTACAATGTTTACCAACAACGCCCCCCTGTGAAAATCATTCGGGCGCCAAGAAATCCTTGTAACATTCTACAAGCAGCTTCTGAAAAACGAGAGGCAGTATGACAAAATGTTTATAAAACTGTTAACTTTGTTAAATCTTACATCTAATGAATTTATGATGCTTCACAACATCGAGATATAAGTACTAACGTACGTTAGTACTTATATCTCGATGCTTCACAACTACAAAATTGTTTAAGATTCGCGTCTTTTAAATGTGAAGCTCGATATTAATATTTTTAGAAGTAAGTAAATAAATTAATGTTCTAAACCATTCTTTGCTGTGAGCAAGTGGGGTTTAATAAATATTACCCTTAAAACGTTCCATGAGTTCGAAAAAGAGATGGTGGTATTTGTCCAATATAGTTCCAATTCACTCTTACATTGGAGTAAGATATCAGGGGCCTAGAACGGCCACATTACGTAATTTCTCTAATAGCAGTTAATTTTCTGAATTCCCAGCAGATCATTAGCAATTCCTCTATTGTGACACATATTAGCTGAATCATAATACAATTCATTTCATATCAGAATCATATTGGGTGTAAATATTGCCGCATGGCAAAAATTAAAACCGTAATTCTACCGGTTAATTTTATTTTACAGTTGTTATTAATCAAATTCGATTTTTATTTATTATTTCTACAGTTAAATGTTATTTCATTATAATAAAAAACTGTCAAACGTATGAATTGCGTATTAAGAATTGATCGCAGATAATATTATGAATTGTCAGTTTGTGACTTTTTAAATATGATTCATAATAATTTTTTTATATTATGTTTCTGCCAAGCCGCCGTTTTAAGCCCCCTGTTATATAATTAAGAGAGGTAAGTACTCGCGCAAATCCTCATGTCGCTTTATAAAGTAACGCAAAGAGTTCAAAATAATATTTTACAAGAAAACTATATTTGATAATATGTGAATGACACGTAGTGAGAGTAATTTATAAGAATGTAGCATTGTTACTATACCGTCATTACTTTTGTGGGTGCCAAGGGTAATGACTGAGCATGCACACGCGCGCCGCAAACAAATGAGATGTAAGGGTTACAATTGTGTATGGTACACGCAGATAAAAGGGATAGTAGGAATAATAATTGTGTATAGTACTGACAGGGAAACGGTTTCAACAGCAAATTGACTACCAAATTAATAGTCAGATTCAAATCACAAAACCGTAATTCCTAATCAATCGTATGAAATTGCCAATAACACGGATTTGTAGTGTGTCAATCTGCTTAACAATGCATTTCCCTGAGCGTACATATTATTATGTTGTTGTTATTATTATTTTGTTCATAGTTAATAGGTATGTGGTTATGTTCATGTATACTTATGTGTGAGACGGAGGTCACACCATCAATTTTTCGATCAACCCCAATCAATCACTTGTACTGATTGAAACAATGTGTAAGCATCGGATAAAATTGACACCGAATTGATGTTGTCACGTCCGTATGAAAGATTTCTTCTGTTAGATACTGTCAATTAGCTGTACATTTTTTAATATACTATTCTCTATTACAACATAACTGTAAAGGTTTCTACGTTATGTTTATGCACAATATTGCATTAACAACAAAATTGTTCGTCAGTGTTACCATGTCACTGTGGAGTGCTTCACTTGTAAACGAATTGTTTAGCAAAGTGTCTATCACCTAAAAATAACCGTATTCAATGGTCAAATCACAACTGTCATTCTTGATCAGTCGTATGAAATGGCTACAACACGGCAAAGTTGTGAGCCTATCTGCTAAACAATATATTTGAGTGTACATAATATTATGTTACGTGTTCGTTGAACAATAAACTCTAGTCAATCGTTTCGTGTTAATAAAGTTTATGTTACGAAGTCGTTTGTTTCTCTCACCGATCTTTTTTGTAGAACTGCAGGAGTTTAAAAAAACAATTTATATTTGAAAGATGACTCGAAAGAATTAAAACTAGTTTAGTTTCACATTAACATTTAATGTATTTATGAACAACAGTACAAATTGATACAGACACGAAGCTCGAATCGGAAGCGATATCAAACATTCATTTAAGTATTTGTAAATCTTTACGATACTATTAATTATTAATAATTCAGTATAAACGTACAAGAAATTGTAGACAACATTCAAACTTAACTGATTATATTTTCTTAGCTTAATTATTAGCTATAACCAACTTGGCACATTTTATTTGGCAATACAGAATTAATATCAATAATTTATAATTATTGTAGAGACAAAATAGCTAAAATACATCAATGTAGCAAAGTCGTAAGTAGGACGATTGATTGCCAAGGTGGCAAGTCATTTCATGCCATATATAACCATAGGGCTAATATACAAATAGGTAAAAAAGTATTAAAATATTGATAATACTTCTTGAACATTATTTGGCTAGGTTTTGTTTAAACAACACTAAGAAAGATTTCATTTCCATAAAGTTCTAATTGTTTATTCTACTAGGGATTCTGCCTCCCTATTGATATTAAGTATTACCATCGAAAAGCTTAAATATATTTAATTATAAATGTGTATATCTAAGAATAAAAAACAAATCATTTTTGGTCACAAGAGTATTGTCAACCGCACGCCAATGGTACGACGACAGCGACTTGTGCAACTGCAAAAAGTGTCAATGTCAATGATTGTTATCGTGGACGTGCGATTGACTGTACCTACATCGAGCTGGACGGCCGCCGTCGGTCGGATGATATACAATTTTGAGCACACTATAATTTTATAATACAACGAAACGCTCGCATTTCTTATGAAAGTAAATAACTATTTGTTAATAAGCATTGATGTAAAGGTATTGTAGTAAAAATCTGGTCAGAAGCGCCTTAAGTTAGTAACAATAAACTAGTAAAACGACGGAAACATATTTACTCACAAGTAGGTACCTAGAAAACGGTTAAAGTCTAGAAACGTGCCGCCTCGCTAGAAACAATGTGCGGTTATTTAGGGGTTCTAGAGGGTCTCCTGAACCGTCTAAACTCAAACTCGGTTTGAATTTGAGTTGAAAAAAACATGTTCTCCCATACGGAATGTATGGGACAACATGTTTTTGCGACTGCAAATGTAAGTTGGTCGATTATTACTCTTTAAATTGTTAAGCCTACTTTGCTGTGATAGTTTTTCTTTTAATTTCGTTATATTATATACTATTACCGTGATTTTTTTCACATTTCCGAAACCAAGCATTAGCTGGAAGGGGGGGGTACACTTGACACTAGCAATGCACTTAAAAGCTTAATATTTCGCAAACGAAATCCAAAATGGAATAGATGAGAAAATAAAAACATCCCCACTTTATGTGTAGGGGAGGAACCCCAAAAAAATGTCACGGTTTTATTTGACCACTTTGTCGGCGTGATTAATATGCCAAACCCATGCCAAATTATAGCTTTCTAGTACTTAGAGTCTCTGAGATAAGCCGCGGACAGACAGACAGGCGGACAGACGGACATGGCGAAACCATAAGGGTTCATTGTTTACTATGGAACCCCAAAAATAATGTTATATAGTAAATATAATTTTTTTGAAGTAAGATGTAGTTGGCGGAAATCGCTTCGCGGGGCTCCTATTTCTGTGGTAGGTATAAAAAAATAACAACGAAGGAAAATAACTTCGAACCTAACATGTCCGAACCGGGGTGCCCCAAGTCCCGAGCTCGCTTCGCTCGGTCTTGCATCCGTAAATAAATAGGTTTTTTTTTACACTTATCTAAAAAAATGGTTTTATTTATTCAAATAAAAAACCGGCAAAATAATATGTTGTGGTGGGTTTAAGAGACCCTGTAGAACCCCTAAATAACCTCACATTTTTTCTAGCGAGACGGCACGTTTCTAAACCCAACTCTAGAAAACTTTGATTGATGAAATTAGAAAAAGGGCGTTAGAAAAGTGACTTTATCATAGTATTGTAAGTTTCTGAGGTAGTTATAGACATAGATATTATTACTGAAGCACTTGGAACTGGAATTGATATAATCAATTACAACACCGATATTTTAACACTATATTGTTCAAGAGTCGCAGAAATGCATTACACTGTGACCTACTGACTGTTTTTAGTGCGGCATAGCTACATTAATGTCGTGAGCCACATTTCGTCATTTTGGCGTTGACTGTAACATGTCATTGTGTGCTGCGGCCGTTATCCATCGATCTATTTTGTAAACATGTCACCGTGAAGTGATCGCAGCATAGACTGCTACAAGCGGCTACAAGGATCTTTTGGCGACTGAATAACATTGACAACAACGCCCCCCGCGTTGTTGGATTTGGACTGATGTTTTATCTGTCCTAACATTTGTGACATAGTATTGACAAAACAAGATGACGGCGTTAGTTCTGACTTTGGGCACGCACCAAAAGAACCTTGTAGATTTGTAAGTTGGATTGACAGCTCACTTTACCTAAGTTTTACTGGTGGGACTATTACGAAATAGACCGGCTGTACCAGTTTACCGCGCAGCGACGTCGGGCGCAACATTGACCGACACGACCGGCACGGGCGGCGGCTTGTCGGGCCGCGGGTCGCTGTCGGTCCGATCGGGCCGCTCGTCTGTCGCGTCGGGCACGTCGGCGTCGGTCATAGTCGCGCCCTCGCCTGTGCTGGCCCGTAGCGCGGCCGGCGACGTGGACGTCGGGAACACGGTGTCTCCCTTGCCGGCGGGAGGGACTTGCATGCAGAGCTTAGCCATTGCGCTCGCACTATCACGAACCACTGGAATAAGACAACATTTTATGGTTAGTTTTTAGGGTTTGTTATTACCCGAAAGTGCGACAGCAAAAACAGGGTTATGTTTTTCACGCGTATCAATAAATTTTTGTACCCTCGAAGCATTATAATTATTAATTATTTTATCCATTATTACATTTTTATACATTAAATTATATTTTTAAATATTTTTTATGAAAAAGAAATACAAAAACATTAAAAAATATTTAAAAATTGTCGCTCATCGGAATCAGGAACCGCTGTGCTATTCTGTAAACATCTCACCGTGATAACTTGGGTGAAGTGAGCTTGATGTGAGCTGTCATTGCACCTAAAGCTAGGGATTGACACTATGGACAGCTCATTTCATGCTCACTTCACCCAAGTTATCACGGTGAGATGCTTACAGAAAAGCACGGCAGGTTCCAAGTTGCCGGTGGTCAGGGCTCTAGAGAGAGGAACCTCCTCACGATGCGTGCCGTTTCTAGGAGCACTGCTTTCTGAATCAAGCCCTTGACCCAGCCGCGCAATGAGAGCCTCGTGAGGTGTTGGTCGAGGTTCTCCGCTATTAGGCCATTAACCGTTACGATTATCGGTACAATGATTGCAGAGTCCACGTCCCACATGCCGACAACCTCGTGTTTTACGTCAAGATACTTGATTTTTCTCAGCTTTCACGAGATTCTCGTCATGAGGAACAGCTATATCAACAATCATTGCACGGCGCTCTCGTCGATCTATCACGAGAGCAATACAATAGTCCTGTCAGTGATGATAGATCGATCCCAATACAATGTGGCGTGACCATTCTCGAGAACTGGGTCGGAATGTCGCAAGAGTGATTACGCCATATTATCTTTGGTCCGTGGCCTTGACATCAACCAAAAAACATTGTCAATTTTTATTTTTTTATTTTTATTTATTGGCAACTTTAGTATGTGTATTTTTGTTTTTATATGTGCGTTTTGTTTGTGCAGAATAAACTTATTTTTTTTTAATGAATTTACATTTATATGCTAAATGTTGGTGCATAATTGCGGCAATTTGGCCATGACGGTGCTTATAGTCAGTTTGAGCAAGTGATTTGCGGGCTCCGGTAGTATTCAGACTACAATGGTCTCTATAGTCGTGTTAGTAACAAAATAGCTTAGCTTATGTTAGCACTTATTAATTCTGGATGGATTTCAATACATGAGGTGGCTTGAGGGGACGACCCACGAATATAACACACTAAAAAGTAAAATGAAAAGAACCTGGCAACTGCAACTAGTAAGCTTGTTTTGAATTTTTTGATGCAGTCTTCGAAATTTGAAGACATGCGACATCCACCAACCCGTACTGGGCCCGCGTAATGGATTACGGCGGAGGAGGCGTATCCAAGCAGGGGGGTCGAGACCAGTGTTGTCCAAGATTTGAAGGAAAACATCGCTTATATACAGGGTGTAAAAAGACACATCACAAAGCCGTAAACTACGGATACTGTACGTATAGCTAAGTAGCTTTGCGCAAAAATTATTGCTGGGAACCGTATTTTTTTTTTTTTTAATAAAAAAAAACAAGTTTATATTGCGCGCAATGTAACGCGAACCCACGCTTGAATTAACGGATTCAGTGTTAGTTAAGCTCCGCCCCTACGCTACGTAGGTAGGTACTTGTTGTTCATTGCGTTTTTGTAACTTCAAATGCGTAATCTGTTAAGATAAATCTAAAATTCAGGTAATGTTTGTTTGGAAAAAAGTTTCGTATTATCGCATAGAATTCATTTTCGTGAAAAAGTAAAAAAAAAAAATGCGACTTTGACCTTCAATATCTCCAGAACCAGTGGATTCCCAGGTATGGTCTAGTGGTAAAAAATGATGCAAATAATGGGTAGAATATGTGGCTTTCGGCTTCGGAAAGTGTCTTTTTACACCCGATATAATTAATAATATAAGTCTGAAACTCGTCTTGAGCAAGCGTGCTGATCAATGCTCATGTCTCTGTATTAGAAGAGGCCTTTGCCTTGAATTGGGACAGTTACAGGCTGGGTATTAAGTATATTATGAGACCGTGTCTTGTGAATGTGTGTGTTACCTGGCTGTACGGGGTAGGCGCTGGCGGCGGGCGGCGGCCGACACGACGCCGTCGGTAGCGACAGCGCGTCGGATGAACTCAGCTCTGCGGGATCATATAGCATGACATCATTACATCACGTAGCTGTGGCCGTGGTTCATAGTGCCGGGGGTAAGTTATCCCAGTACGAAATAAATTTGATAAGAAAAGAGATAGCAGTAAATGTGAAATACGTCGCCAAATGTTGTACCATGAGGTACCATGCGCGCTTAAAACGACTAAGAATAGAATAGAATACTTTTATTTCGGACAGGGTCCATAGGGTTAGTAACAATTTTACTTAACATCTAGTGTTAGTAGGTACAGACACTGATTAACATAAAATTAAAATTCAGCGTGGAGCTGCATCCACCTCCGCAACATCGGGGAATCCCACCGATCTGCGAGCACACAGAGAATACTGTTGGTGCTGCCGCGAAAACGTGACATCTGGGATGCACATCTTTTTCGAATCATCATCATCATCATTTCAGCCGAAAGACGTCCACTGCTGGACATAGGCCTACCCCAAATGGGGGGTTTGCCATAATCGCCACGCTTGGCAGGCGGGTTGGCAATCGCAGTATGGTGTTAAAACGCATAGAGAACGCTGCTGCCCATTGTCTAGTGAGTCCCTTAGTCGCCTTTTACGACACCCACGGGAAGAAACGGGAATCTTTTTCGAATAATAGCGGCAAAACCATCAATGTTCTTATCCGTTAACATCCCTGACGCTCTACAACGCCACGGTAGCCGCAGCAGTACTCTCAGTGCATTATTATACTGAACGCGTAGGTCGCTGTATGCGCGCTGAGTGAAGTCGACCCACAGGCTGCACGTGTCGAATAATTGACATTAAGCTTTAGAAAGTGTTACTTTAAATGCCTTCGTACATCGTGCCTGCGAGCCAACATGTTGCAACCGACAGCCAGCGACCTACGTTCCCTTTCAATGTCACAGTTATCTTTAAGGTCTTCAGTGACCCAGCGGCCTAGATACTTAAACTTGTCCACTCTTCGCAGGGATTCTCCACACAGTGCGACATGAGGAATACACGAATATTTCAGGTTGCCTGCTTTGAAAACCATTAATCAACTCGCTCTTTGTGACATTATATTTGAGCCCATGATTCACCGCATAAAATTCGCATATACCAATCAGCCGCCTCTGAGCTCCGATTGATGGGCTCAGCAACACCATATCGTCAGCATAACTTATATTATTAATGCACACCCCGTCAATATGACATCCAACATTGGAGCTGCTGAGCTCAAGGATCTGCTGGTTCATGTATAGCTTGAAGAGCCGGGGTGAGCTGAGCCCCCCCTGCCCCACCCCGCACTCCAACCGATACACGTCCGAGTGCGAACCAACCCACTTCACACCATTACTTTGATTACTGTACCAGTACCTAAATATTGACTCTATCTCAGGTGGTACAGTTTCACGTTCTAGTTTACGCCACAAAACATCGTAACATAAGAGATCGAATGCCCTTGACAGATCCAGAAAACAGGCAAAAATAGGAGTCTTCCTGTCTGTATAATATTGAACAGTCTGCTTGAGGCACAGTAGTGTCAGTAGACAGCCCAAGCCTAATAAAAAAAAAGGAAAATCCGCCAAATAACAGACGTGGATACCGCGAGACTGGTCTATTTTAGTTACTTTCATAGCATCATGTCTTACGGTATTTTGCTGTGGGGACGGGCTGCAGATTAATTCTATCTTTATTCTGCAAAAGAGGGCTGTCAGAGCCATATATAACCTCCGCAGACGCGAATCTCTAAGGGAACTGATTAAGAAAATTAACATCATGACGGTACCTTGTCAGTACATATATGAAAACATTATGTATGTTCGAAAAAATCTACATCTTTTTAGTAAGATAAGTGACAGGCATAATTTTAACACTAGAAATAGGAACAAATTAGATCAACCACGTTTCAGATTGTCTAAAGTGCACACTTCTTTTATGGGGTACTGTGTAAAATGTTATAATAAAATACCACTCGATATTCTTCAATTGAATGAGAAGAAATTTAAAACATGCATTACACGCACACTATGTAGACAAGCATATTATAAGTTGGATGATTATATCGTAGATAAAAATGCTTGGCTTAGTGCTGGTCCTGCTCCACAGCCACTTGGGCTCACTAGTTAAAAAATTTAATGTTTGGAAGAGTTACTTCCCCTTTTTATTTTTCTGACATTACGAACTTAATGTTTATTTTTTATTTAAAAAAGTTTTAATTGTTGAATACTCCAATGGATAATGATTTTCATTCTTTTTGGTAGTAACATTCTATTAATCTCTCAAATACATTGCAAACTATAGTTTTGTATAATTTAGAATTTTAAAATTTTTGTATTTTATATTAGATGTATGTTGACTTGAAAGAGCACAGCAGTTGAGAGTATGTCATGCTCACTTAAATGTCTCGCTGATGGTGGCGAGAGTGTTGGATCATTCGGTTCCCTACAAAATGGTTGAGCTGGATGGTGCTGATCCACGCGTCATGTTCGTGAACGGCGCCTTCAGTTGTGGCTGGTCATCTCTTATCTGCCATGGCTTATTTTGAATCTTATATTTTGAATTGTTTTGATTACTTTTTGTACATTGTTCTCACATATAGAAACAACAAGAATAATGTACCCAGGATTTTGTAATTTTCTATATTTAAAAGAGTGTCCTTGGAGTTTCTTGCCCGTTCTTCTCCATAAAGATCAACGTTTTGGAATGGGCAATTAGCTTCAACTTTCTGACTAACTGACCGACTATTTGACAATTCAAGTGTCTGTAAATGGTTTAATTGAAATAAATGCTTTGAGTTTGAATACCGAACTGGGCATCATTTAGTTTGAGGTGTTTGGCCAGTTGTTTATCAAGCAGACTATCCAAAACTTTTGCTATGACAGCGGCCAGAGAAATGGGCCTGTAATTAGAAATGTCAGAGGCATCCCCTGTTCTATCTTTCTGAATAGGCACTACCATACAAACAATAGGCAAATCATCACAAAATAAATCATACATTATATATTACAGATGCAACTAGATTGCGGTTAACTGATCGCATCGAGTGTTCAGATCTATCTTGTGTGGTACATAGCACCCGGACAACGTTCACTTGAAAACATAATCGATGAATTTCATCGTTTTCGTTTTCAGGTGATTAATATCGCCTGGTCGATGTGAATCGACCGTTGTCTAGTAGCACCTTTGGTTCAGGAGCTAGTCAGTAGGCAGCATACCTTTGACCCTCTTGATGAAGAAGTAGAAGAAGTACAGGCACAGCATGATGAGCAGCGACAGTATGCCGACGAGCGCTACGTAGTAGGCCACGTGGCTGGGCCGCCGCGCGCCTTTCGGCAGCGGGGCCGGCACGCCCATCGCACTGGGGGCCAAGGGGACCATCACTAGTATAACAAGTAGACAGCGACACTATCGGCCGACGAGCGCCGCGTAGTAGGCCACGGGGCTGGGATACTTAAAAAAAATAACCTATACATAGCCGAGTCAAATAAGTTCAACGATAAAGGTAAACATCAGAATCAAAAGCAATAAGCGTCAAGTGATGTGATTATTAAGCCAAGCGCACATCACAGCCCCAACGGGCCGCACCATAATGCATTTTCGTACAAAAAAGTGTGCGACGGCCGCCGGTAATGTACGTTGAGTCATAGAACATTTTGAAAGTGATGAAGGAGGATTTTGCAATTCGTTGATTTGAAACACTTTTAAACTTTTAAAACTTTGTTTAGAAAGCCAGAAGGAAGGTGTACATTCAGCTTTTCGTTTCTAATCCTGAGTTTCAATCCTTATTTCTTTCTGACCTACGACTTGTAAAACATAATGGACCACATTCACTCTTATCCCGTCTGTCCGTGTCACAAAACTGGGAACCGAGTGCTACGTAGCGTGCGATGCGCCTACGACAAGCGTAGCGAGTGCTACGACTCGTAGTAGCGCGTAGCAGCCACGTGATTTCCGTTCAGTAGCGGCTACGCTGATAATGAGATTGAGAAAATTGATAACTCAAGACCCGCCCCTGCTTCGCACGGTTATTTACGACTTGACCAATACATCGTTTTTTTTAAAGTTATATGTTAGTTTAATAATATTCATGTCGGAGATACGTTACTGAGTTGACTAATCGGGACGCTAGCGCCGCCTAGCGGCGTTCGACTCGGGATAAGCAGAGTTTTTCGGTGGCTGTCGACTCGACAGCCACCGACGCTCGACAGTGTCGAGCTGTGAACACGTTTAGAAACTGTCGCACGTTACTTATAGTTGCGTCGTGTACCTACAGTGTGTGAATTGCTAGTGTGATAAATTTGATCGCAAATTATAATTTGATGACCCTACCCTACCTAACCTACCTATCCTACGTACCCTACGTACCCTACCTATCCTACGTACCCTACCTACCCTACCTACCTACCTACATACCCTACCTGCCTACCAACCTACCTACCTACCTACATATCTAGCTACCTACCCTACTCTGCTAAATTCACATTCATCAAATGCGTTAACTGTCCAACGCGCGAAGTTAAAATGGTTCGTTAAGTTTTCTGAAATTTACCATTTTCCTGCGCAATTTTCTCAAAAAAAGAATTAGCGAAATTGGTCCAGCCGTTCACGCGTGATGCCGTGACTAAGGGAAATAGGGATTCATTTTTATATATAAATATAATATAATGATTGTGCTCTTTTTATGAACCTCTAATATTTCCTACTGCCGAGGCACGGCGCGCACGAGGTGGTCTGACCTAACCTAACCCATTTAGTCGGGGTACCCTAGTTTAGTTACTGTGAGAAAAGTCCTGAAAGTTAAAAAGAGCCTCAAATATTTAAAAAAGTGTGCATAAAAAATGCGTAAAAAATTTTTAGAGGTTCATTTGAAAAAGTGTCCATCATAAGAAGGTCAATAAGTTTGTAGAGAAATATTTGCCACAAAGTTATTAGACATCACATCTAATAACTCGCTACCCAATATTCCAGAACTCGGTAGTTAAAACGTGCATAGCTTGTCTTATCCTGGAGTTGCGTATGCTCTGAAGTAACTATTAGAACTTCATTCGTGTGAATCGGATATGTCCTTAAAAACTTAAATATCCAATCACATCACACCTTTAGGAGTTGAATGGGTTTATGTGTGATTGTGAGACATTGATGTCACAAAATACAGTAATTTATTCATTTGTAATGTTGTATGACTTATTTGAACAATTTGAATAATTTGATGCGGTCATTGACCCTGACAAATACTAGTTATAGCGAAAAAGAAATCACTTTTTTAACCCTTAACCAAAATTAGAAGTCATCAACCTCCCGGTCGTCGGCCTGTGCCATTTTAATTAACTATAAATAAATAAATAATAATAAATCAACTCACCTTCGATGAAATCCGTTCCAGTAACTATCACAGTTGGTGTCTCCTTCAATTCTTAACTCTTCTCTCTTCGTCTCATACTTGAGAATTCACACACACTATATGTACCTATACCTCACTCTCTTACCGATATCTTCACATATCAACTGACACGAGAGTGACTCAAAAAGTGTAAAAGTATAAAAAACATTTAATGTTGTATGTCTTGAGGAGATCATGTCCGGCGCGACGATATCATTATGACAGTGAGTCTCCGACGAGCCAGCGACACGGAGAGAACACTGTGCTAGACACACAGCGATACTGTGCTCGACACACAGAGACCCTGTTCCAGGCACTCGCCGACACTGTGTCACTACAATATAGGGAGAAGAGAAGGGTAACTCTACCGGCTAACACCCGCACCCTTAAGTAAGTAGGTACTTGCTACTTCTCCTCTAATGGAAAACTCTTACATTTCCAATAACAAATACTTCCCTTTAATGACCAGTACTTACCTTCCAAATGGTAAACATACCTAACCCTCGTACGCAGGGGCGCTTTTTAAACGTTACGTGTTTTTAAAGTGAACTGTAAAAAAGGCGTGCATGCGTGGGCTCACAAAGATTCATATTAAAGTTTGGTTTATTAAGGGCAGATTTTTCAATCGTCCGATGGCTAGATCGTTTGAACTGAATAATAAATATGGCGGTTAGACATATTCTCTATCAAAAGCTGTCAAACGGCAATTTTTATTCCTCATGGCAGATAAAAGTTATTAAACAATCAGCCGTTAATCATCTGAAGTCATTCCTCCTCGTAGCGCGAGCGATCTTAGCGCGTACTAACTCGAGTTGCCCTTCTACGCCTGTCTTTTTGGTTCATCATATCACTATAATGGTTAGCACTGATAATCATGTTGTGTATCACAGACACGCTGTGTCCCAGTGTGTCTGTAGGTGGAATACGCAGTGATACGGCGCAGATGAGCGGCGCAACCTCGCAACAAGTGTCGGCGACACTCTGGCGCCTGAGATACTATGTTCAGGGGTGACACGATTTTATCTGATCTCAGAAACATACTATTGAACTTGGTCAGTGCTAAATCATCAGTTATGTAGAGAAATCAAATGTAAACTAATATAAGATTTATTTTATCGACATTGTATCTACGTTGTGTGGTGTTTTTTTTTTAAATCTTTATTTATTAACGAGGGTTGGATCACAAAGTGAACATGCCACCCTCATAGGAAACCTTTGTTATATGCAAAGGTTAACATCTACTTAATCGACGCTACACCTCCGTATGAATCGTCTCTATCTTTGCGAAATATATTGTAATCTTTAACTTTAAAATTAATTTCTGGTTGAAATCAGGTTTCGCTCAATACGGCAATGTGAATCTTGTCTTGTATAAAAAAAATCTCAAACTCACTTAATTTTGGCCTAATACTTTGTGCATTCCATTGGATAATATTTAATTTAACATTAGTTTCATAGTTACCTGGCATTTGCGAAATAATCAATAACTAATTTAAGGATATGCCAATCCGCTACATTGTCAACTATTACTAGAATTACCCACAAGTTACCTCAAGTTTGAAGTACTCCTTTGTAAATCATTTGTATAGTGCTTCCTTTCATGAATATTATGTCTTGTAATTTCTTTAACAATTCCTTGAAGTTTATATCCGTGTTTTTCTCCTGTTTCACTCGATTTTTTTGTCTCAGTTTCATTATATACTTCGAATTCCGTTTTACTCCACTCCATAAACTCCAGATCTGACGATTTATCCTGTTTCTGTTTAGTCTGACTTTTGTTTTTGTGTATGTACCTGCGCCTTAGTTGACACCTCAGCATAAGTCAGACTATTAGTCGTTTAATTAGGAGCTGTGGCCACCATTTGAAGGGACGAACATTTTATATCCGTATATTTTATTTTTGTGTTTACTTCCTTGTGCGTTGGTTCGTCGTCAGGGACATAGATGGTTAGGGCCTTTCTGTAGGTGCAATCATGAGTTCATTCAATCTTTTGTTCCTTTATAAAGATAGGACATGTCTTTGACAGGGATATATGTCTTCTAATGCAGTTAACGCATATCATGTCAGTGTTTTCGCAATTGTCATGGTTTTTTCCGCATTTGGGACACACCACTTTAGCACTAGGACATCACTTAAGTACTTGACCGTATTTCCAGCAGCGCGAATATTGCGGCACTGGAAATACATATTATGGTTCTACCTTTATCCTCAAACCATGTGTATAAACATAAGGTGGTAAGAACGATCCTTTAAAACAAAGACGAACCACTTCACTGGGTGACCACCCATCTACCTCAAAGTTCTTGCGATTCAAGCGATTCAAGGATAATAACTTGCCTGGTTCGGGGCAAAATATACTCTCCAAAATGTTTTCATCTGACATTTCTAAGTCAACATCGCGTATTACACCGTATGACAAATTCCTATCCATCGCCCTCTGCATATACCATCCGTTATCGATAAAGAATTAACATGTCTCCAAATTATCGGCGCTGATTTCGCTAATCAATCAATCGCTATCTAATCAATTCTATACGAACTCGATACGGATTGATAAATTTCACCTTGCTAATATCTTTTATATTTTGGTCTTTAAATTACTTGGCAAGACTAAATTGTTTAGGTAGTTTCTCTTTACTGGATATATATATTTCTATCGTTTCTGTCTCCTTAAATTTTTTGCCTTTCCGCTTAACTTCCGTCCATTCTTCATCACTGCTTTCTTTCATTCTTTTATTGGTCTTGTCTTCACTGTCTTCAATGTCTAACACTTCATTATAAATAGAAATCTCATTCATAAAATCATTATTTATTTCATTACTCATCTCATTAGTATCGCTCATTGTATTCGTAAACAAGTCGCATCTGCGGCAGGTAGCCGGCCGACCGGCCACGTGCCGTACCTTTCTAAGTTCTAATGTAGGTACTAAACAGTATGCGCTCTGCTCGGTCGACGAAAACAACTGTGACACGACCCGCTCGCACGAGTGCCGCGACGAAACTCCTGTGTGGTATGTTGAAGTAGGTTAATTGTGCGTTGTTTGGCGAAACCGTACTGTTCGTATATTCCAGACGTCGTCGTCGTCGTTGTCAGTTTCAGGCGCTCCATTATCATAAGTTCAACTGAACTGACTGCCTCGTTGTTGTAGACGCGCAAGTACGACTGCTGAACAGCGGCCGGGCGGCCCTGGATGAAAGTGTCATTAGGTTTTATAGCATCCCGTCGCATAGTCGGGTTGCAGTTGGGTCGTTTCCTACCGGTATCAGCCCCTCTACCGTACCCTTTAAAAGGTATGTAGCAGTTAAGGTGTAATGTTAGGTAACGTAATGACATTATTCCCATGCCTTGTACTTAACCTATTACAGCTTACGTCTATTCCACCTGATGCTACGGATTGACACTATCGACAACAGACTTCAAGCTCACTTCACTTAGGTATGTCTTCACAGTAAGATTTTTACAGAATAGGTCGGCGGCTGTACTATGTTTGTAATATTCTTCAGAATAGATCTGCTGTATCAGTTGTGTGACAGCCCTGCCGAGCCTGATCACAGTCGCGTCAACACGGCGCCGCCACCCGCGCGTGCGCTCTACCACGACACGACACGTCACTAAACATGACAACTAGTGGCAAGTGACGACGTGACACATCACTGCACGGTAAACTGCACGGCAGTAACGATTGATCTACGAAAATCACCCGAAAGACATTCAATTGCAATGGCAAAATTGGCAATTTGACAATGTCACATTATCAGCGTATACGCCTTTTCATTGACATATACAAACAAATGCGGCAGCACTACAAACCGCTGTGTTGCAGTTGGGTTCGGATAGACTAATTCGCAAGATAATGCAGCACAGAATATGTCGCGATTTGTAAAAAGCAATAACATTGAACTTGCCTGGGAATTGAACGCGATATCTGCGTGTCACTGATTAAATACGCACTAAATACTATACACGTATTATCACACTCACTTTTACATCCTGTGCGTGTTTCTAAACTTTTAAATACACTATTATATCGATCAATAAAAGCGAAAACAGAAATGAATTTTGAAAATTTTCAAACTTCAAACGGCCGTCATCCTTTTTTACTTAATCTAAGTTTATCTTGTCATTGAAATGCTAGTGATTGACATAATAAATATCGACTATTTGTACAAAGAGTATTTATTACTTTTCGGCTAGGATCTTCAAGATGGTGTTGGAACTAGCCCGCGTTCTACTTAATAAAGACGCTGTTTTTTTTTTCCTTACTAAATAATGTCATAGGTTTATCATCGACATTATATCGTGGGATGACAAGTAAAACTCAGTATTTGCATTTGTAATCAATTAGAGTTAATGAGGTTTTAAACTTATTTTGTTATTAAAAATCAGTTTATAATTAAAGATCTTTGAATTTGTGGTGACTATTATAATAATGGATATCTTATAAAACCTAGAATAAATTTTATTTAAAAAAGTTATATTTTATTAGTTATGTATAAAAATGTACTTAAGGAGTTTTACCTGCCTTTGAGTATAACCATGTATAGGTATTTAATGAAATAATAAAAGCTATTGTATTTAAAAAAAGACATTTATTATTTTAATTTTCATCACTTTCATCACTATCATCAAATGAGGGTTCTGGCACGCAATCTGAGCCACCACTTAATGATGGCAAACTTTTGTACCATGGAATCAGTTCTTCTGGTATTTGACCAGCATTGCACAGTTTTACAAGGTCTCCTTTTTTTGCTGCAGACAAGGGGAGCAAATTTTGATAAGCTGGATTCAGCACCACAGTCTGTGTACGTCGGCGTCCCCTTCCTGCACTGACATTGATCTCATTATAATCACTTGTATGATCATACCTATAAAATAAAGTACCAGGAAACTCTTTCTCAACTTTAATGCATTTAATTTTTAGCCAAGATACCTTATTACCCTCTTTATCTTTATTTCGATTTTTAATTGTAGATGCAGCCAATTCCTGTAGGTTATAAAAATCTTTGTAAGTTAGAACATGTACTTTATACTTATCATTGCTCTTTTTTTTACCTCTTTTATTCCTAGCAGATTTAAAAATCTCAACCCAATCGTTCATGCAGAAGGCACTTTTGTGTTTCTTGGCTGCTTCTATAGCTGAGTGCATAGAGTCACACTCCATGTACGTATGACCAGACTCCAGAAATTTGAGTTCTATCTTCATCAGATGTTCAATATTTTGAACAGCATAAAGCATCATGGCAGCTACTTGCTGATTTCTATTCTGCCCTCCACAGGTATCACAAAATAATGACATTTCAGATACTGTAGTGGGCAAGTTTTTTAGAAAATTGTACAGTATTGATCCTATCTCACTACTTCCACGTTTTCCATGAAGTTCATTCCATGTATAGCAGTGAGCTTCTTTCCCATCTCCAACGTAAATTGTTAAATTATAGACACAGATTTTTCGTGAGTAATAGAATAATGAAACATTCGAGCAGGGTATTTGCAGCACACTCTGTAAGTCAAATGTGCAAGTAATAAATGAAGGATCCTCTTGACATCTTAATTTGTCTTGGGCCTTAGCTTCATTACATTGACCTTTTCTTATTAAATGTAAACAATATTCCGCTTCAAGGTTTTTTTTTTCATCAGAAGATGCATTTTCATATTTAGAGCATAAGGCACAAAGGTCTTTTTTTGGCTTGAAGAAAGAATACATTATAATTATTACAAAATATCCTTCTGTATGTTTTTTCACTGACAGCATTAGCAATATTGTTGTTAGTACAGAAATCATTTTTATACAAATCAAACATTTTAGAAATAGACAATGTAGAATCCAGATATAATTTTTTTGTAGACTTTCTTGAATAGTGGGATTCCATGACAGGGAAGCTCTCAATGTGTCTTTTTACCATAGCCATACTATCTTCGCTAGTTTTATTGCCAGGAGGTTTGCATCCTCTCCTATCTGTACGATCATAGACACCAAAAGTATTACAACCTTTAATAGCTGTATTGATGGGCCCATTCGAAATGCACAGAGTTTTTTCAAAAAAATTTGCACAAACTCTGTGTCTATCCTTAGAATTTTCTAAATAGTAAGATTTAGATACAGAACGTGCTTTATCACTATCAGCAGCTACTTTACGACGCTTTGGCTCATTTCTCTTTACACATTTCAGAATGAAATCCTTCTGTCGCTGATAATTAGCAAGACCCCAATAAGTTTTACAAATTTCATTCCTTTCTTGTTCTGAAAAGTTACTATTGCATTTATATGTACAATTTGTACAATCTACAGCTTTGGGGGCTTTAGCCGAACACTGTTTTTTCTTATTTTTATAAGGCAAGCACTGAGATCTCTGAAACTTTGTGACATTTTCTTTCCATGAATGTGGATCGCTTTTTCTACATCTAGTTAGTTTTTTTTCAATATCTTGGGCAATCTCATAATCTGAAAAATCTGATATATCAGATTTATCACCTGATGGCAAATAAGTGATGTCAGAATCTGCACTAAAGTCTTCATCACTATGTTCATAAGGGACTAGTTGCATAGGCTGAACTATTTCCTGTAACAAAATAATTGTTTACCGATATTATGTTGTTCAATGTTCTTAAGTGACTGAATTAAATTTTATTGACTATGTAAGTAAATACTTACCAGCTCACAATTATTATTTTGATTATCAGTAGTTAGAAACGCTGTTTGATTATTTTCATTGTTTTCTATCTGCTGTAAAAAGAAAGAAAATAAGTACCTATGTTATTAGATATCATAAAAGTGAAGGCAATAAACCATACAACAAACAAAAGGTATACAAGATCCATAAACCTACTTCTGTTTCTGTTGCTGGCACCACGTTAGGTTTGTCCACTGATTTTGAAGTTGTTGCAATTAAATCATCGTTACACAAAGGTCTTTGTGTCTGTTCATAAGATACTCGGCTCTAAAAGTGATAAAATAAAATACACAGTAAGTACTTTGAATGCAATAACATTGACTAAAACACGCTAAACTTTAAAATTTGAATACTTACAAGTTCATTATTAAGTTCCTGGCGTTTTAGAACGTCTGAATTTAATGATAATTCCACCATAAATCTGCCTCTTGAATTATTCATTCTTCTCATATTTCTCACACAATAACATAAAACGCATTAATTTAGCCTCATAAACCGCGAAATGAAAAAATAACAGATATTAAATTGTGACATTGACGTTATGTTTGACGCACAATTAGTGACGTAAAGTAGTTGCCGGCCGGACCATGTTGCCAGCACAAAATCATTAAGTACAAAATGAAGTTTACCTGCCGGTAATTTCTTTCAAAGCAGTAGTTGATGATAATTACATTTTTTTAAAGTCAGAAATAGGAAAGGTATGTTCTTAGTGACTTTTTCTTGCGAACAGTTATGCAAAAATAATTAACTTCGTGAATAAAAGTCATTTTTCCCATAAACTGTACTTAGTGAGTTTTTCTTGTCATCCCACGATATCAACACTGACAGGAAATTATTATACCATCATCCACATAGAATATGTGGAAGTAGTAGTATTATTGAAGCTAACTCAAAACCACGTTTGCCCCGTTATTTATGAACTTTGCATAGGTGCAAAGTTAATAAAATAATGCGGCCCAGTATTACGGAGAAATCGATGAATATACTACCTACATTAAAAATACATACAGACAAACATAGAACCTCCTCCTTTTTTGAAGTCGGTTAAAAATACAAAAGCTGTTATTTAGCTATGTCGAATTTGCATGTAAGTACCTTGATTTGTGAAAAAAAAAAAAAAACACAAAAAAATCGTAACATCGATAGCACCAAAACTTAAAAGTTATACGACCGCATCATTAATCATAGACAATTTCGAGCGGCCATTGTTGTTTACATGTTTTGCAAAGTTTGAAAAGCCGCACCATAACTATGTGTATGACAAACAACTACTGTCAATGTCAATCAATCAATGATCAATATAAAATAAAATGGCTATTTATCACCGCTTACTTATTTCTAGTCTTACTAACGAAACCCAACGCTACAAGTATCCTAAGTAAAGCACCGTCAGTTAAAAGCGCCTGAGAAATACGCCTGGCAATCTACATGAAGTGCGTGATCCAAACGAAATGGTTGCCGGCGCCAACAATATGTAAGTACACATAGATGTAGTAAAGTCTAGTTTGCCGATTCAAATTCGGGGTCTCTAGTTAAGATGGGCGTGCCTCAAGGATCAATTCTTGGCCCTTTCCTATTTCTAGTCTATATTAATGACCTTCCTTACATGATGGCCAACTTATCAGATATAATTCTATTCCCTGATGACACTTCTCTTATTTTTAAAATAGATAGAAAAGATACGGATGTCTTACATGTCAACAATAGTCTAGCAGTTCTTTCGAAATGGTTCGCAGCTAATAATCTTTTACTTAATGCAAACAAAACTAAATGTCTTAAGTTCTCATTACCAAATGTACCTCAAGCAGGTGTAAATTTAAAACTTGACGGCAAGAAACTAGATGCTATTACGGAAACTGTATTTCTAGGAATTACTTTAGATTCGAGATTGCAATGGGGCGCCCACATTAGAGCTCTTTCAGGTAGATTAAGTTCAGCTGCATATAATATGCAGTAAGAAAAATAAGGCAGTTGACTGATGTAGCCACAGCTAGGTTAGTATACTTTGCTTATTTCCACAGTATTATGTCTTATGGCGTTCTGCTGTGGGGATCGGCAGCTGATGTAGATTCAGTTTTCATCTTACAAAAGAGGGCAATTCGCGCTATCTATAAAATGGCTCCTCGTGAGTCGTTTAGAGATAAATTCAAAGAAATTTATATACTTACACAGCCTTCTCTTTATATTTTAGAAAGTATTTTGTATGTTCGCAAAAACTTAGGACTTTTCAAAATAAGAAGCGATTTCCATAATATAAATACACGTAGTAAACATGAAATTGTGATACCCAAATTTAGATTAACTAAAACTAGTTTGTCATTTCTTATAAACAGTATTCGCTTTTATAACAAGTTGCCAAAGTCAGTTACAGAACTTAGCGATGGAAAGTTCAAAGCCCACATCAAACGTGTCCTTATCAAAAAAGCATATTATAAGATTAAAGACTACGTTGAAGACAAGGAAGTTTGGCAATAATTCCTTCTGCACATGTGGCTTCCCTGGTGCCTCATTAACGGCATAACTATGTAAATGTCTATTAACTGCTCCCAAATTACGATAATTATTTTAATTTACTTTTTTATTTTATTTTAATTTACAAATGACATAATCTTTTTATTATTTGACATTGTATATTTACAATATATTAAATTTGATTTGTTACAACAGTAGTGGCAACCATTATCATTTGGTTTAAATAGGTTTTTATTTTTATTAGGAATTTCATTTGTCTTTTATATAGCTTATTTTCTTTTAAATTTTGTGAATGAGAGAACGTTGTTGACATAACAGACTGTAGATCGATGGACCATTTAATATTTTGCTAAGTACCTGGTACTTGTTGATGGGCCTACACTGTCCTCTCATACCTTTTAACACTGTAACTTGGAAACATTGTAAAAACCATTTACTTTTAAAAGAGTAACCGTGGAGTTTCTTGCCGGCTCTTCTCCATAGGAAACGACCAATTGGAACCGTGCACCTAGCTTCTGACGTTTCATAAGTGCCCTTGTAGGTTTATGTGAAATAATAATATTTTGAATTTTGAATTTTTTGAAATATGTGACAAATAAAATACCCGCACCGCAAGCGAACTGCCTCGTCGTTGGTCTAGGCAGTGGTCGCAATCGCAACCGCGGCTGATAACTGAGCTCGATTCCTGAACGCTCGCAGATCGAGGCAGAGTACCTAGGTATTATTGGGTCCTTTCACCAGGAATTTCTCAGAGTTCTGAGTTTGGATCCCGTGTGATGGTAATATGGGACGTTAAACTAACGAAATGTGGTACTAGGCACCTCTGCCATGCTTAGCCCTTCGAGGCATATAGGCGTAATGTTGTGCTATTTAATCTAACTAGCCAGTAGTAAAAGCCTCTTGTTACACAGAACAAGCATTCATCACCACGCTTGCTTAGGTACTGTGTTGGAGATTTAAAACCATTTCCAGCTTTCTGAGATTTGACAGTAGATTCACTAATTGGACTTCTTGTCTTGCCCCTTAGGTTGGTTTTGGCTTGGCACGGAACAAATCATTCTCTTTTACAATGAGGCTGTCTTCAACAGATGTTATATAGGTCTCTTCTATAACTCATGAGCGACGTTAGGTATCTATCACGCGTCAGAGACTGCACTGGGTTTATCCGAAAAATAAAATGAGATCATGCTATTTATATATCCATATAAAATCTTCGTCGGAGTCGGAGTACGAATGAGCAGAAAGAAATATGTGCGTTTCGATGGCGCGGCCACGGCGATATTAAAAAAATTAACTATGCCAAGATTTTGTAAAAATTTGTAAATATTGACTCCCAAAACCATAAATTTTTCAAAGTTATAAGGGTTTGAGCGTGGCCGCGCCATTGAAACGCGGAGAACCGCGCGGCCACGGAGATCTTTAAAACTAAGCGTTGCAGAGATCTGAAATTTTGATAAACAAGTTTGAATTTGTAAAAAAATTGTAAGAATATAGAAAAAAATCCTAGTTTCATATTTTAGGAGAAAAACACGTTATCGCCGATATCTCGCTGAAAAAGCATCGCAGAGGTCTGAAGTTTTTTGTAAAACCTAGATTTGAATTTGTCAATATTTGTAAAAATACACAAAAATATCCTACGTTTATAGTTCAGGAGGTGTAAGCCTAAAACCCCATGGGCGCGCCATTGAAACGGTGAAAAATACGTTATCGCCGATATCTCGCTGAAAAATCGTCGCAGATGTTTGAAGTTTTTTGTAAAACCAAGATTTGAATACGTATTTTTTTTTTAATACTCGAACAAATCCTAGTTTTATATTACAGGAGCTGTAGTACGGTATCGCGTAGAAATAGGTCGTGATTATCCATCGAAGAAAGTAAGTATTAGCATGATCTTTTTTGTAAACAACACCTATTAATATGTAGAACTACCGATACCAGGCAAAAAAAGTTTTTTTTTTCTTATTATTATACCTTCAATAAGTTTTCAATGTTTCGATCGGGTATCGAAATATTTTCCTGTTTTGTAGGTACATTATTACAGGTAAAGTGTTGAAATAAAACGCACAAGGTCATGCGTTATGCAATTTATTTAGAATATTTTGTATGAAAATTAAAATACACTTGGTGACGACTTACAAAACTAAACTGAAAATATTTTTATCATAACAAAATGCACCTTAATCATTACGAGATAAAGCTCAAAATTATATTTGGAAAAAGTACCGTATTCTTATCGCCTAGGGTAAATAATAGTAATCTGATACAATCTGCAGATACATTAACACCTACTGTACTCCGTACGTACTACGTATGTACCTACTCCGCTCACATATCACAATGTATACTTAACATTAACACAGTTCCGAGTACGCTCGAGAGCACAAGTGTTCATACTTATTTACTATAAAAGTGAGCACTCTATAGAATATTGGAAGATTTCAAAATGTCTTGCATTGACTGTTGCTTAATTTTTGTATACGTAGCCTCCGTGTGATTGATTTATTACGAGATATTTCTGTAGAAACAAAGGCTATCTTCATGAGTAGTGAGAGGAACATAGTTTGTGACATCACAACAAGTGTACTGTATTGTACTAAGTTTACATATTACACAACATTCAGATTGGCATTACAGGTATAATAGAGGTATTATCTTCTAGTATTTGTTACCAGTGTATAGTACTCGACGTAAAATAAAGCACATCAAGTTTTAGAAAAAAGTTCGTCCTTGTAGAGCGCCGTTTCTGTCACTCATACCTGCGTGACAGTCTCTCTCCAAAGCTCAATGTGCCATATCAACAGTCGGGTACTGCACCAGTATTCACCGCCGGTTGGGCACTAGGAGAGAGGTAAATAGGTACTAGTGAAAGTTTCATCACTTTAGTAGACAACTGTACAATGGATATAATTTTCTCTATCGAATATTTAATAATCGATTACAGAATTTAAAGTAAATATTTTTGGCTGTAATTCAATAGCCTCAAAAGTAACATTTTTATCTGATGAGAGGTTTTATTAGAATCTTTCGTCTGCTACTTAGAAATAATCATACCAGATGATATACACAGAGGTTTTCTAGAACAATAATTAAGTACTTGTCACGACGACTGTAATGCTACAGTGAACAAGTGTACAACACGATATTTGTAAAGGACTACTCAAAACTGAGCATTTATAGAACAACCGAGTATTACATGACACGCTGTGACGCAATTCATACAGTAGTAGGAAGTTTAATGAACTAACATCTTTATTGTATAGGACATAAGGTCGACTTTCGTTTTATTCTCTCATTTCAAAGAAAATTGGGAATTGAGAGTATTTTATTATCCACATATTGATACAGGCTGTTCTTTACGTTACATTATTTTAAGCTGTTTTCTTGCTGATTAATAAGTAATATTAAAAATAATTTTATGCAGAGTTCGTCTATAGCAGCAGTAGATTTTTAAATCGATTTCTAGAACATCGTGTATCGTTCGTTTACACAAAGTGCGAAATAAGTGTAATATGAGTCTATGATAATACTTTAACAGACATCGATGACATAAGAAGTACATTTTAATATTACACATTGATAAAGAAAAAAAAAAAAAACCTTCGCTTTTCTCTGCCTATTACGTCGACAATCCATGTTATTGTTGTATGCTATTCTTCACCTAATGAAAAACGTCATAAGACATAGAACGCCCTGCACACATGCCCGCATGCCTGCACTACTGCAGTAATCTCAGTCAACAACAGATCATTCAACAAACCCTAATATATTTTGTTATCATAAATATGAAAACTACTATTTATAGTCAACCAGGGTCATTAGACACAGAATTTTTCTGTTTATTTTTTAATATAATGACCCTGGTTAACCCCCATTTAAAATACTGCAATAATTGAATTACATGTATACAATTAACTATCATTAATAAACTAGAGATGCACCGACCACATTCAATTATCCACTAAATTCTTCCTAATATACTATTCGGACAATTAGTCGATTTAGTTGAATACAAGACGATAAATCGATGCATCTTTAACATTTGTAAAATTTGCAATATTTGAAAAACTTTAATTACTTTATTATGTTCTATGTATGTGGGTAGTTTTTGTGAATCTGATAAAAAATCTTTTTACAATTTGAGATCTGTATCACTTCTAATATTCATATTTAAAATAAAACTATTCAAGATAATATAAATTTGTAATTGTTTGTTTTAAAAAAAAATCATCAAAAATAATTCGGAAAATATACTTGATAAAGAATCTATAAGAAAATAATCATAATATCTTAAATAAATACAATGGCGAGTTACTTTAGTACACTTACAACATACTGTACTTACCCTGCTTCACTAAATAAGTATATTTGACTAAACTAAAGAATATATCAAAATAATTGTAACGAGGGAGCTAAACTACGGAGCCAATATACAACGCTAGAAGGAAACGGACATATCTAACCGAATTGGAAAAGAGCGAGATAGATACTAAAACTTTCTTACTTATAAAAGGACTCCAAATTATCACTCACATTTTATAGTGAATCCAAGTTCGACACACATTTTTATCGACATTTTTCTAATAAAATAGGGAAATATTGGTAAAAGTCATCGGCTCCATAGTTTGTTTCCCTCTGAGCACAATGTGCTAGTTACGTCGAGTCGAGTATCGTTATATCGCGGTCGACTGACTTAGTCGATTATGTTCGCACTCGATTGTATACTTCCGGTCGAGTGTGTACAACACTACCGACACATTAAGTGTGTGTGGTAAGCACACCACGCCATCTATCGCCGACTATTAAACACCATCGTAGGAATCATTGAGTCGAGGATGAACACCATTCATTCAAACACATGATGAATTTTGTTAGAGTATTACACTTTCTTTGTTTTAGAGATCTCTACTTATAATCTCTAGGTAACTTTAGTTGTGACATTTTTCTCAGAATATAGTTATATAATCTACGAGGAATCTATTAGAGAAAATACTTTTTGTTAACGGAATTCTGTTGTTTGTTATTTTTAAGCCTCAAATACTGGTGTCATATCTGTAAATCCATCGCGAACCGTACGATCGCTCGAAGCATTCACTTCATCTTCACACATCACCGCTGTGACATCGGCACACCCTACTACACCGTGGGTGTAGTGTGTGTAGAGATGGGGTGTATGTGTGTGTAGAGAGGGTCTGTGTGTGTGTGTGTGTGTGTAGAGAGGGTATGTGTGTCTGTGTGTGGGTGTATCTGTGTGCGTGTGTCTGTGTGTGTGTTTCTGTGTGTGTGTGTCTAGTGCGGCGCGTGCGGGTTGAAGGGTGGCTGCTTGTGCTGCTCCGAACTCATCACCTGGTCATACGACGGCGGACATGCTGTAACACAATACATTATACTCTTTAGAATATCGCACTGTTTACTTATATACGTAACACATATACTACGGACACTAACGCGAACACTGAGATGCGGCGGCTAATAGAGATAGCACAGGACAGCACAGCTGATAGAGATATTATATGTATACAAATTAATTGAAATTAAGAGCATTTACCCTAACAGTTGGCAACGTCGCAAATAGCTGTCAAAAATTTACTTGTTTTGATTAATTTGGCAATATTACTGTATGGAAATAAGAAATGTGGCTAACTAGCGAACTAGAATATTTATAATTAATTTAAATTATAACATTGAATTTGATGTTGTACCCGTTTTAGGTGTAAAAAAGGCATTTAGAAACTTTCCAAATACTTTTTTTACATCTAAAACTAAATAATTGGTGTTACGATATTAATTATTGGATTTCATAATCAATGTTCTAGTTCGCTAGTTAGCCACATTTCTTATTTCCATACAGTAATATTGCCAAATTAATCAAAACAGCGAAATATTTGACATCTATTTGCGACGTTGCCCACTTTCAGAGTAAACGCTATTAAGGTAAATAGTAGATGTAATTATAATGCCTTTTAATTTAGGATATGTAACTGTATAGCTGAGAGCCACACTATACAGCGTGGATTGTTCAGACGGGGCAGTAAGAGCAGGTGTTAGCCGTTGTACCTACAGGAAAACGTTCTTTGAAGACTATATAAACAATTTTGAAAAAAGAAAAAAAAATGGGTACGCTGTTAGCAGTTACTCAAAAGTTAAGACCAGACTTTTAAGAACATTTTCCTGTAGCTACAACGGTTAAGGTCCACTTACTGCCACGTATGAAAAATCCACCCTGCATGGCATTCGAATTAAAACATGAATAGATATAATATTAAATAAATAAGTAACTAAATAAACAAAAATGGTTTACTGCGCCGATCACAAATGAATTGAATGGTCAGGACGACTGTTTTAATGTGAACAAGCTATACAAACAAGTCAACAACGAAAGTCTCCATGCAGACACACTACAACTACAATGTGTATTTACAACTTTACAATGTTTCACTAACTAATACTACAGCTAGATAAACCGATATACCGCTAGCACGTATAACATCAAGCAACACAGGAACTCACCGTTAGCGTGAAACTATCCACAAGTCTGCGACAATTTGACACATGGGAGTTTCACGCAGATTGGCTACGTATAGTGAACCTCGGAATTGCTTTACTGGGAGTTTTTGCATACAAAAACTCCCAGTAAATGTAAACTTCACTAAGGCCTACTTGCGCGGTCATGGGTTAGCTAAATAACTCGGAGTTAACAGCTAACTCAGGGTTAATCCAAAGAGAATTATTGGAGTAACCCTGGGTTAGCTGTTAACTCCGAGTTAGCGTTAACGCGCAAGTGGGCCTCAGATTCAAACTATCTAACTGTCACTGTCGTATCAGTAGTCTTTCAAGTAAAACTAGACCTTACGTGTTTTAACGTCTCAGTGACATGATGTTCAACCGCAAGGTGGCACAGCAATATTATGAGGTGACCACAGAGCGCTACCACGATACTTTGACGATTGAGTGAAATTGCCAGGGGCCAGCAGGGGGGCGTTGTTAGGCAACATTTGTGAAATTATCACAGAAATTATATTAACAAGATGGCGGCGTTAGTTCCGATTTTGGCCACGCGCCACAATAACCTTGTAGTTCTGTATGTACAAAGCATCTGTAGTCTCCAACCGACAAGCTAGACGCCACGAGACGGAGCATGGCCTCACGCCGAGTACGAGTACGAGTAGTAATACCCACCTTGCGCGCTCCAGCCCGGCGGTGCGACTCCATAGAAAGCTTCACACAAAGCGAACACGTGTTAGTTATAATACACTTAAGCAGCGCATTCAAATTTAAATGTCGTAAAACAATTAAGTATGTAGTAAATGATTGCAATGTAACTCATCTCATTGTAATAAATTAAATATAAATTAGTACAATCATTCTTATTACTAACCTTACCTACCGAGATGGTAGTTACATTGCAACACAACACAAATTTTTAGTCTTACAAGATACTACGTATCACTACAATGACTTACTAATGGTTTTACGTCGATCGTGCACTTGAGCTATGAATACCACCCTTACTGCTACGAGATAAAGGCGCTGTCAATGTCAAATTGTAACTAAAGACGTGTGGTTGTTCCTTACAATTATTGAAATTGGTTACTTTCGATTAATTCAACCTGTATAATTTTGTCCTCGTGATATTTCTGTGTCTGTGTGCTGAAAGGGTATCCAATTAGTACAGTGGTCCATTCTAATGTTTATATTCTATTGTTTGATACTAATCACATTGACTAACATGGACAGCAGATTTACTGCTCACTTTTTCAGAAACTGTGGTTTAGTTGTTATTTTTTTTCTCGGTAGGCTTATGCAAACAACATAAAATAGTTAATATTTACAGTACCAACAAGGCATCCAGTATATTTTTGTAGTCGTTGCTATAAACAACTGAATTTCACACATATTACAACAAAGGACCTATCATTGTATGTACACGTCATATTAATGTACGGTCAACCGCATGTGCATGGTAACAATTTGTCTTTGACATTTTTGAAGTAAGGGTAGTTTTCTTACTTCAAGTGTTACGACTGACGTGCGGTTGACAATATAGTAAGCGCACTGAATCAAACAATGAAACTGGTAATATGTGTGATTGATATTGTCAACATTGGCACATATTCAGTGCACCTCGATAACATAACCGTGGCAGCCACACTCGACACTGAGGTGATTCACACCAAGCACTTTATTTACGTCTGTAGGTATGTTGTGTAGGGCATCGCAGAGAGCTATCGTTACCCGCGATACATTTGTAATTAAGTACACCTACAAAGATCTTTTGGCGCTTGAATGACATTGCCAGGAGGGCGTTGTCGGTAAACATTTGTGAAATTGTCACAGAAATTGTATTGGAAAACAAGATGGCGGCGTTAGTTCCGATTTTGGCCACACGCCACAAGATCCTTGTACCGTTGTACTGTCATGCTTGACGCAACCACACAGAACATAGAAGAACAAAGGGAACGTGAGCATCGGAAGAGAATGGTCTTTTCTTCAAGACTTTTGTTAAGGAACATTGTTGTACAATTTTCAATTTAGATGGAATAAAGATTTATGTTTTGTCTAAAATCGACCCCTTCGTATTGTGAACATCGAGTAGTAAGTTTATAGTAAACCATGGGGTATAACACCGCGTGGTTTTTTCAACAAATCATGGTTTGAGGTAGGTAACTTAACAAAATATTTAAAAATAATTCAAAGCAAGCCGGTATTTTTGATAAACTACAGTACAGTGTAAGTAATAGGTAATGTAATCAGTATTATGATATTATCACGTCGGCCCGGAAACGCACAAAGTTATAAGTCGCGTTTGCCAAAGTAACACATTATTTTCGTTCACAATGGCCTTATTTTATTTAGTTTTACACATAAATTAAAATGCGTACTTTTGGTAATTACATTTGTCGGAATGGTTATTCGGAAATTACGCCTCATCGTGTTTTATTAATATCGTGTGATCGCATAAGGTCGCTCGGTCGCGCGATGCGGTCAAGTTTGATGACGTCATCGCAGTTCATCATTATCTTTCTTTTCGTTTCATTTTATTGGTCTATTAAAGCCATCATGGGCACGCGTCACAACTATTCGTCAGCTACAGATAGCAATCGGATCAGGGACCTATATATCATCTACCTCGAGCCGAACGTCAGTGACGTAGGTACTCGCGATTAGTTATCAGTAACAATCAGTCAATATGTGCTGAGTGCTAAATCACCGAGCTATCTTTAAGTACCGCGACACATATTGCAACATGTTGTGTTGTACATGAGCAGTTGAGCACATTCCAACTGAATCCTTGGCACAAACATTTGGAAAACCATAACATAATCATTAATCAGCCTACAATGTTTCTTCTGCTGGGTGCCACGAGCCACAACGAGTTTGATACGGTACCTATTTTAAACACAATACAAAACCATAGAATACTAGGTCAGTTTTTAATGGGCAAAACTTCAACTGACGTGTAGGGTATTAGTAACTGCATGGCACAGCGTAAGTAAGTACAGAGGACTCGCTCAAGTTACCGCGTCGCAAATGGTGGATCAGATAGACAAGAATCGTAACTATAACAAGTACAATAGTTTGTTCCTACATCGCAATTGTAGGCGGAAACTCATATCAGGCGTGGCTTTTATAGAATTAGAACAAAATAGTTACGGTACTATTGAAAAACAACTGAAACTTTCGTAGTTTTCCTCGGTAACAGCACGTCCGATGCCGATACGTGCCTACCGAAGATAACTGTACGAACAAATTATAACGTTTTACTTCACAACGTGAAACAATCAATCAATTTTGCGGTCGATAAAATTGGCACTGTAGGCATACTACGGAACCTTATACTACTACTTTTTAAGGTTATGTTCCTCTTGTCAGTAGGTCCACAAAGTGTTGAGCACAACGTATAAGTACACCGTCCTGGCCGTCACGGTGCGAACATTAACACTGTTCCGACCTTATCGGGCTGACCACACACCACACGGTGCGGTCAGACCATTGCACTGCGTTCAAGCAACGGTATTTATTATCTGATCAACAATATACCGATACTACGAGATAAGTGTTCTTGTTCTTTTCGAGACGATGGTAATGACATGTATTATGTGACATGGGCCCAGTAGGTGGCCACTCTAATCGCGGCATCAGCGGAATTTTGTAGGTCCTCAGAAGTGCAGGTTTGTGGACACTTAGGACACTCCAACATATGGGAAATGGCTTGGTCAGCAGCATCGCATTCGCACTGAGTATCGGTGGAATCTATAATCCCCCATTTTGCTAGATTGTGTCCGCAGTTGATTGAATTCATTCCATATGGGCCACTGCAGGTCACGTCCGGGTGGCTGCTGCTAGGGCTTCACGAAGTCGGGTGGTGACGGGTTCCGTCTTTGCCATAGGTCTCTTCTCACTTAGGCGGTTGGTCTTGGATAGCCTGAGCACAGCGGAGGAAGCTCTTCCGGATCTTGAGTCTACCGGCTTTTGTGTGTTCGTGCCGGGAACTCAAACCAAATAAAAAACCAAGACATAGCGTTGCGAACAATACAGTGAAGCATGCCAAAACTACACCTCTGCTCTGTGCATACATGCTCCCAAGCACACATTTACAATGAAAACACCTCAATAAGTGCACACATGTTTACGAAACCGGCCTCACGTCACTGTTGACAGCGCTATGTCATGGTTTTTATTTGGTCTGGGTTATGTATCGACTACCGAGTAGAGCGGGCAGGCTGGTGCAGCGGGTCGCTTGAAGGCATCCCGATAGAAGGTTCCGTCTAAGGTTACACCTAGTTATATGATGCGTCCTATTAGAGTCTGTTCTCTGGAGGAGGAATGCGCAACATGATATTATAATGATATGTACTTGAAATGATTTTACGAATGGAATGCTCTCATGGCTCGGTTCATAGTTTGCTTATAGCTATTTATTACGTTTCTAACAACGAATGACGAATTAAAGTCGAGCGAGCATGACTCACCGCTATCAGCTCACTCCGTGTTTGTTTGACGCTCGATACATCGAAACACTGTTAAACATCTCTTATCTGCTAGGGCTTATTTTTTTAAATTGTTCGCACAGAAGCAACAGGAATAATGTACCCAGGATTCCCGACTTATTGACAATTCAAAAGTGCCTGTAAATGGTTTAATTGAATTAAATGCTTCGAGTTTGCGTTTGAAGTACAATCTCATAAAGGACAATGACAAGAATAGGCTCGAATCATGTAGCGTCCGACAGACTTTCTGTAATAATGATAATTCATAACAGAAAATAGTAACAATTATACAATTTATGTAAAATCTGTAGAAGCACACCGCTGGAAACTCATTTTAAAAAATTATTCAACTAATTGTCAATTTAACAACACATTTCATAGCTACAATTTCAAGAAGAAATGTTGCCAATACCAAAATAAAATAATACCGATACGAATCGCATATGCAAATCGATTACAATAATATAAATATGAATAAAGATAAAGTCCTGCCCCTTTTGTGACGTTTTAACTGTCAAGTTAGCGTTAGCGTCAACGTACAGGCAAGTGAAGGAACACGGGTGGGTTTTAGTCAGTAAGAGTCTGACACGCCCTTCCGCTCCGCCTAGAGCGGGAGAAGTCATTTGATGAAAAAAACGTAATTTATCATTTTAGATTTTTTTTATTATTAATCCTTGAATGTCGCATGATACCCCGTAGGTGCATAAGAAAAAACGCACATAAGGTGGATAAGTATGAGATCTAACCCGCGTGACTCACCGTCGTCGATTCGGTGGGGTTTGACGGTTTTGGCAAACTGTCTCCGGTTCGGAGATAAAGAGCCTGTGTGTTCTTTTAATAATAAATACCGTTTAGTTATTTATGAATAATATTATAAAGTGATGTAATAATTTTATTAAAAATAATCCGATGATCGATACTGTTTAGAATAGTTTATTCCTAATACCTTATAATGTTATTATAGTAGTGGCAACACTTGATGTAAAACAACTTGTGTTTTGTCTGTGGTCCTTGTCATTGTCAAAAAGTTTCACTTCACTTCAACGGCGTGTTGTTGTTTTTTTTCATATATTCCAATCTAAGTATGTTTTTAATATAAAAACATTTATATACGACGATAATCTGCTAAAAGTCATTCATTTAATTAATCACTTAATAGTTTATTTCATGTTATCGTTAAAATCAGAAGTATTAAGTGGTCAACTTTAAAGCACTATAACTTTTTTTGGTGTACTTCCAATATAAATCTAATTATATTATCAAATTCTATAATTATTTTCCCTTTTTATGAAATATAGTTCATCTCTGTCGGTTCTGGCCGAGTCATGTAGGAAACTTTGGCATTCTCCTTTAGGAGCTGTGTCGCGATGACGTCACGATTAAGGAAATAGCACACATATCAACTCGGAAAGCGTATCGTCACCGTATCAACTCGAGCCATGCAGTGTTCTTTGTATGAAACTCCCTACTGCAACGCACACTAATCGGAATCGTAACGTAATCGCCTCGAGCCTAGCTCACGAACCGCGGCGATACGGTGACGTGACGATCCCTTTCCGCGTTGACATGTGTGCTATGACCTTAAGGGTGCGTTTCCACTGAAGCGGAGACGAGCGAAGCTGAGCGGAGACGTGCAATCACAATGGTTGAAATATTCATCGCGTCTCTCGTCTCGTCTGTGATTGGACGATTCCTGCACGTCTGCGCTCAGCTCCGTACGTCTCCGCTTCAGTGGAAACGCACCCTTAGGGGTAGTTGTCATAGACGGCAGCGGCACACTGACTATGGCAACATCACGAGCTCACTTCACTTCCCGTGTGTCTTGACTCTGTAATACTCTGTATGCAGACGATGATAAAACTTTTATCTTAGGCAACTGAGATAATCGTGCATGACTGTTCGACTGTCCCCAACGTGTCGTGAGCGCTACAATTAATTATAATTCCAATTTATTAAAAACACGCAAGCTTTAACGTTGGAACAATTGAAATGAAACGTTGAACAAACCACAAGGATGCGATCTTCATATCATTGTTCAATAAATAATTAACTAATTTTAGAGCTAGGTGTGGCAACAGCAATCGAAACTCGTTATTTCAAATAAAATAAACTATTTGCGGATAAGCAGTTCTTATGTGTCTCATAATCACATTAACCATCACAAAATGAATGCAATATAATAGGACAGTTACTTATTTACAATTTACAAAGTCTTTAGGTACCCTGTCCGGTCCGTGAGAGCGTTGCTATGTATCGTATCGTACTGAGTCTATTTATGTAGACATTTTCAGGAAGGCAGAAAAAAAACTACCCCTATTTTTTTTTCAAAAGGGGGATTTTACCTGTGGCTTGGGCGGCCGTCGCTTACCAGTACCCTAATTACGCAATACACGATCAATCAGAATCTGAATCGTTTTGAAACAGATTGCTAATCCATTGCTCCGTACGTTCGAAAAAAAAATCTGCTCAACAACGTAAATATCACAATGAATGTTGTTGACCTGTCAAAATTAAACAGATTAGTCGGAATCGTCAACGAAAATGTGTTGCGTAATTAGATAGCTGGTGTATAAAAGTGATAACTTATAAACCCTGTTGAAAATGCAAATTTTTCATGGAATTGGGATAATTTAGGTACTAAAAACGTGAATTTCAAATAGCAATAACTTTATTATTACTAGTTGGTAATGTTATTGCAGTAGCCCTTTTCGGGTCGGACAGGTTTTTTTGTACATATTGTACAGTCAATGTATAGGCTCCACTTCATTGACATGTCAACGAAGTGGAGGCTATGGGCTAGTGTTGGTTACGGTGCGTTTGTGCGTTACAAGGAGGTTAGTTACCGAAGCACTATTATACACCTTACACGTCAGCAGGTCCTTACGTACGGAATTACAATTGCGTAACTTCCTCTAACAACTACAATCCATTGTTCCATATTTGAAAAACTTGATTGCTCGACAACGTGAAATAACGCAATACGCAATGGATATCGTTGAATTTACAAAATGAAAAGGATCATGATTTACACAATGAAGCTGCGTTTTTCTTCAAACGATGAAGGGGTTTATTTAAACGTCGCTTAAAGTTAAGTAACGATGAGCGCCTGCTTACCGTACATTTGTGAAACGTCTCTTAACTTTAAGCAACGTTTATAAATAAAGGGGTGTATAGTGACGTACCGGTAGCATCAGGCGCCGTGGGAGCGGGCGGGTAGGGCGTCGTCGTCGGGTAGGGGGCGCCGGTTGGGTAGGGCGCTGTCGTAGGATAGGGAGCGCCCGTCGAGTAAGGGGCGCCCGTCGGGTACGGGGCGCCCGTCGGGTATGGGGCGCCCGTCGGGTACGGCGTCGCCGTCGGGTACCCTGCGGCGCCCACCGGATACACCGTCACTGTTTGCGCTGTTGAATACAATGTCAGCGTTAGTAACGCGACTGAGGGTGCAGTCTGGACTGAGAGCTTAGATTGACATTGACATGAAAACACAAAGTCCGCACAACATAAGCAAGAATAAAAAATAGATGCGACTGAACACAAAATGGTTAAAATGCTTCAACTGGAGTAATTAATTAGGGTTCGTAAAAATCCGATACTTATAATAAATATCAACATTTCCGATATTTGATATACGGTGTTTTTTTTCAGGAAGTTTATAGAGTGCCGGCACTTTATCCCTATCGGATAAAGTGCCGCTATTTGCGGCATAATAGTGACGCTGCCTCGCCCCGGCTAAAGTGCCGTAAGCATTGCATTGAAATGAAATGAAATGAAATGAAATGAAATGAAATTGTTTATTCTGTAAATAGGATATCGGAATCACTTTTACACGTCATATAAAGAAATATTAAAAATAAGCTAGATGAGGTCGGTGTTTCCTATCTGACTACTCTGAGAAGAAAGGCCGAAACAAACTCAGAGGTCATAGTCTCTTTTAAAGTCCAGACATAATCTTGGTCAAGTCATATGAAGACCATGTGGATTAGTGTCTGAAATGGTCTTTTGAGGAAAGAACCACACAGATTTGAGTGGACCTATCCAGTCAGTGCAAGCATTTGTCAGTAATCGTGGAGCTCAACTCAAAACTGAAGGAGCTCAACTCGACGAACAATACCAAAGAAAGGATATTTGTCTAGGCCGCATCAACTACTCAAACTGCCAGACCATCATTAAAACTAACTGAGAAAGAAAAAATAAATGAAAGAGAAAAAATAAAAATAAAATATCCACATAGTCCTCACATTCACAATAATTAAAAAATATAATACTTAACAAAGTAATCATGTGCAGTTTGAATATAATTTTCAACAATGTCAATATGTCATTGTCACTTGTTATTTTGTTTGATTTTTGAGGTTAATTCGCCGCCCTTTGTATTGATTGATCGTATTTGTTTTAGATAATTATATCAAAGTCACTACAATGACTTAATTTACGAAAAATTCAGTAGCAAATGAAAATGGCTGAAAGGTAGGTTAGGTTAGAACTGTGATCACACAACGTCACAGGGTGGGTAACAGGGTCTGTTTAGGCACAAGAGAATGTAATGTTTTGGGAATGTGGTGTTTCACAGCGAACTAACCTATACAATCACACAAAATAACAAGTGACAGTGACTCAATGACAATGCAATGCTCACGGCACTAGCTACTATTATGCCGCTAGTGGCATTTTAGCCGTTATGGATAGAGTGCTGCTCGCGGCACTCTATACACTACCTTTTTTATATCCCATAATACCCTAGAGGAGTATTAACGTGACCATCTCAAAGAATCAACTAGGATAATAATTATTAATTATTTCCAAGTTTTTAAGATAACCTACCACTAGACTCTTGGTGAACTTATCTACTTATACCATAGATATAAGAAAGAAGATATTTCTCATTCCGCGGCCTCCAGGTGAGGGTTGTGGCTTCTTTATATCTTAACTTTGGTGACTATTTATGACTATTTCCCGACTATTGTTTGGCGTTCTCAAATTTTATTTTCATGAAGTTTTCAAAGGTGAGGATTGTGTGGTGACGGACGCGGTGAAATAACCATTAACCCGCAATAGTATAGCGTCCGTACATGCTAAAAATAAACAAACATTGAATAAAAATATTTATATACACTGTACACGCGCACTTGTCCTTCGCGTTAAAAGAAAAGTGATCACTTGTAATGTCTTCTAACCTGGAAGGACAAGTGCGACAAGTCCGCGTATACAGTGTATCTTTTAGGTATCCTTAATTTTGGGAATATTTAATTAATAAAAAAATAAGAGAACTTATACCTACTATATTAATATTTGTATTCAATGTTTATATTTGATTTAGCATGTATGGGCGCTATACTATTAGGGGTTAACGGGAACGCCCTCTGTTAGGTAACATACTGTATATCAGCGAACCCTGTAAATTACAAGACGCTCACATACACAGACCCGGCTTCTGAAAGCCTATCAGCTTAAATGTTGCTAAATATCATGACTAAGCCGTCGATTGGCTGTAGTTATACTAGTTACTCAGAAGCCCGACGAATGATTTGATGAAGATGTAAACAAATGAGTCAGAAAATGTGCCTGTGGATACCAATTTGTAGAGCCTCTAAATTTTGTGCATTGATTGATTTTAACTACTTGAATTATTAAACTCAAAATTTTAAATCGCCTTATAGTTTTTCGTTTGACAATAATGATTGAGGTTATAATAACCTACTTACATTTTCGTCGACGACATTTCAGTTTCGTACAATATAATAATGTTCTTCAAACAATATTTATTGGAAAAAGTGGTCATTATACAGTTGAAACATTTTAAATACAGATGAAGATCTTATTAATTCCCTTTAATGAATGGTTGCGTGAGAATGTAACCAGGATAGGTTTGTTTACACTTTCATCAAACAGTTTAGATCCAGATTATAGCAGTATTTGTTAACGCTGTGATTCATCTTTTAAGCTCCAGTTACAGCGATTAATAGCTGTCTAGTTTTCTCACGTGATGGTAATCACGGGTAGTAGGTTAGTAGATCATTTCACCTTGTTCACCTCTAGGTGATATTATTATCCGTGTTAGTATGTAAATGGAACATGAAGCTACGCTACGTCACCTGGTGCTGTACTCTCACCGGGGTATATCGGTGTGACGTACTGCTGCTGCGGGTAGGGCGCCGCGGCCGCCTCGTCGCGGGGGGGCGCTGGAATCACACGAGCACGTTAAAGTGCCACATTTGTCTCATTTTACCGTAAACGTGTCATTGCGTAGCAAAAACAGTGACTATTATATTGTACACCACTGTTTAAGCTCCGTGTATCTAAAACGTTCACGAAGTAGGACGCTAGGGTAGTGTCACAAAAGTGGACACAGCTTTAATGTCGAATGAACAGGTACGCTGCATTCAGTACGGTGTTACCAAATTAACATAAGTACCTATACGGATTCCTCTCGAAGAGTGCAGGCCTGACTCCCAGCACTGGGAATGGGGACATTATAGGCTGATTATGCTTATTCATACAGGTACGGTTCCTTGTGTTCATTTGTGGCATTTATTTAACACAAGCAATAGTAATGTAGATATTGTAAATTGTAATGCCCAATTAATAAAGATGATTGTACAAGAATGGAATGCGGATCAAACGACCAAAACAAAATGTTAAGATTGATGAACCTTTTGTATTAACTGAGGTGAGCGGTGCAATCGAACATCTCAGAGGGTGAGGGTGCAATATGAATATCTATTAATCTACCGTTAAATCAGACTTTCCGCAAACGTCTGTATGACGTAAATACAGAAAGCGCTCGTCACCACGCGATGACACAAGGTGTGGACCGTTAGTGCGGAGAAACCCAAACGCGCACGCGGCCAAATGTTATCGACAGAAACTCTTCTCGATAAACTCCAGCGAGGTCGCTAGGGCCCGCTGCACACGGTAGAGGACAACCGCACAGAATACCGACACCGAATCATATAAGTACGTACCTATTACGAGTGTTTGAGATCGGATTATCGATAGCCAGATAACACATTAGTTTGAGTGCGTATATTGTATTGTAAAAACACAGTACGAGACAACAAATATAGGTACCTACCAACAGACTGTTCTAAATGACTTGAATAACTAACATCTCAGCCGCAAACTGTTATTCGCATATAATGTGCAGTTTTCTTTTTTTTTCTTTTTAAGGAAAATAAACTTTATTTGAGAGTGTGACGCACTCGAACAGTTGTTGTTACCGAGATGCGGGAATTCCAAAATACAAAAGCTTATCTGATTATTAGGCCTTAGAATTTCTTGTTGTGTGTGGCAGTCGGTCCTGGATTTTTAAATGTCTTGTAGTAGTGTCTACATATAAGTACCTATGTATGTAGTATGGTCGAAATTATTACCGCGCTCGGCGGATAGTGAGGGTGTGCGAGTGTGTCGCGGTGGGTGTAGGTGTGTGTACTCACGGGCAATGACTCTGCCGCGCGACTTGCTCCGGCAGCAGCAGCGGCAGATGATGGCCAGCAGGATGGACGTGACCACGGCCGCGGCCAGCCACAGCAGCAGGTCCATGCTTGGGCCTCGCGAGACGCTCACCGGGTGCACGCGTCCCTAGCACACAACAAACGCTTAGTCACGTCGTCACAAATACACATACACACTCATCTACATCGTCTTCACGTCACTATCACTACATATTATAACACAGTCCCCCCCCTTCCCCACGCCGCGCCGCGTCTGACTCCGTTAGAGTTTATCGCGTTCAGACAGGCAGACAGACAGACAGACAGGACAGTCACAGACAAACGCGGCGGGGGGACTTTGTTCTATAAAATGTAAGGATACGGATTAAGGTATAAGTACCTACAAAATATTGTAAAACATTTTAAGAGTAGGTAACTATGGAGTTTCTTTCACATTGTTCAAATGAAACTACCTTTCGCAAAAGGGCAACTTTTAAAGTCAAAGTCAAATAATTTATTTCAATAAGGCACATGAAAGGCACTCTTGAGCGTCAAAATTTTAATGAAAATTAGAAAATTGTATTCGATTTGATCCATATTTCTAGGGACACCTGTATAGATTTTGACATTCAAAAGTGACTTGGCTATTTGAAATGAATTCTATGACTTGTGACTCTAGTTACAGGCATACTTTGTGATTGTTGAGAACAATTGAACACTCGAAATCTTCTGCACAAAAGTGAGGAGGTCTATACTCAGCAGTGGGTAGAACAAGGCTGCCAATAATGATGATGTTGAATCTTTTACAGTGACGTATCTGATCGATTTACAGTCGGAGGCCGTGCAAGTAGTCGCTAGATAAGCGATAAAAATGTCCCGCAACACGAGTATAAAGAGACGCTGAACGCCGCGCGTCGTCTGATATCTTGCCTGACTTGTCCTTTTCAATGTCGCCAGACACGATGCAAAATGTCTCTGGAGACACGTGTCGCGGGACATTTGCTCGGTAGTGCCTACACGGCTGCAACCACTAAACATGTCCACGATGTAGAATAGAGATGGACTAAACTACAATAATATTTTGTGGAATTTTACCTCAAGAACGATACCTTGTAGATATGACAACTAAGTTGTTGGTGGCACCTAATTCAGCTTACACACAACTGTGTGTAGAAGGCTGATCTCCTACCACAATGACATTGACGGGCTGTTCCTATCTCTACTACGCACGGCCACATCACTTCCCGTGCAGCCGGAACGTGTGGGTGCCTGCTGGTCCGGGCCAGAGATACCATACAGTTACCAACTGTCTATCCTACACACACAGGGGCGCGGGGTCTTGATCGGTTAAAGCACAAAGTTTGCTTTAAAAAAATCGTTAAGATCGTTTATTCCGAAAGTGGGCAACGTCGCAAATAGCTGTCAAACATTTCGCTGTTTTGTTTAATTTGGCAATATTACTGTATGGAAATATGAAATATGGCTAAGTAGTGAACTAAAATATTGATTATGAAATGCAATAACGAATATCGTAATACCTCAGACCAAATAAAAACCAAGACAGAGTGCTTCGAAAAATACAGTGAAGCATGCCAAACCGCCGCTCTGTGCATACACGCTCACACGCACACATTTACAACCTTTTACAATGACACTACAATCAAACTACACCACACAAAGTGCAGACATGTTAACGAAACCGGCTTCACTTCACTGTTGACAGCGCTCCGTCTTGGTTTTTTATTTGATCTGAGCAGTTTTCGATGTAAAAAAGTATTTGGAAACTTTCCAAATGGCCTTTTTACACCTAAAACGGTTACAACATCAAATTCGGTGTTTTTCAATTAATTATGAATATTCAAGTACCTACTTACTAAAATATTTGATAGGTATTTGAGACGTTGCTAACTTTTAAAATGAATGCTCACAGGTACTTATTTAATAAGTACAATTCCAACCAAAAACTACTTTTAAGATATCAAGTCTAGATAACAACATGTAATGTAAAGAAACATTATTTGTAGTTAGGGTTGCCGGATTTAGCCGGACCATGTCCAGCTTTTTAAAATCGTGTCCAAATATGCACAAGTCGGCCTGTCCGGCTTGAGTAAGGGTGATCGACCCCGCCCCGCCAAAAGATGCCTGATTATTGATTGTTTTAATTACCTTCTTTGAATGTAATGAAGAAGGCTGATTATTGATGGTTTTAGTTGCTTACTTTCAATGTGACGAAGTTACAAATTACTTTAGTAAGAACAAAATGTGATTCATCTTAAATGAATAACAGTAATAAACACACAAATAAAAGTTTTTTTTTCTTCTTTTAAATCCAGTGTGTCAGGCTTTCAGGCCAAAATGTCCGGCTAAATATGAATCTGTGCCTGGCAACCCTATATATAGTGTAACTATTTAGTGTTCTTTGAGCAGTGAACGTGAGAATGAAACTGAATCAAACCATTAAGGACTTATCACAATGTACTTCAGGTTGTATATGCGCCTGACTCATACTACACAGAAACACTTATATTATCAAATTACAAGTTGATACAATACTCTTTGTTGCCTGCTTAGTGTTACCTAGTATTTGAGTCCATCGCAGCAATGAGGTACTGTTGCTAACTTGTTCATGCTTATGATATCTAAACTATATTAATATCATAAAGAGAAAAGATTAGATTTTTGTTTGTTTGTTTGTTTATTTGTAATGAATAAACTCAAATACTACTGGATGAATAAAAAAAAAACTTATTTCACTAGAATGGTATATTATCAACATAGGCTATAATTTATAAAGATATCACGCGGGTGAAGCCGCTGACAGAAGCTAGTCAATAATATAACAAGAATGCTATACTGTGTGTATACCAAATGTTAGCAATTAATTATAACTAGTGGTTACCCAGTTGTCGAAATTCAACCATAATTCATTTAAATTTTAAGTTTGATAGGATAGTTTAGGTCAAAGTCAAGTCATTTATACCAAATAGGGCCTTGTAAGGCACTTTTGAAATGACAAAATTTACAAAAAAAAAATATTGGAAAAAGAAGAAGAATGGGCAAGAAGCTCCACCGTTACTCTCATAAAATGTTTTACAATATTTTGTATAGGTTCATTAGTTATATAATTATATGTGAAGACGATGCACCTAGAATAAAATTACTATCTCACAATTGGCAAAAAGAATTAAAAATGAAGCAACAACAGATAAATTAATGGATAGTTGGTACAAAATCCATGTATAGTACATACTAATTCCATGCTGCCCTGATAGTTCAAACTAATTGCATGCTGCCATGTCATTATTCTAAGGTCGTCCATCTTTGATCTTTAACTATATTGTGTGTCACGCATGGTAGTGTATGATTTTTTTTTTTAATTTATTTAATTTATTTCTAATGTATATTATATAAAAATATTAGCTTTCTGCACTCGCTTCTCCATATAAACTTTAACTGTGCCAAATTTCATACTCCTCCGTCTGCATAATTTTCGTAAAAAGGGGTACTAAGTTTTTGCTTTACTTATTTTATTATTATTAATTTATTAATAATCCTTCATTTATATCAACAATGAGATTACAACATTTCTAGTAAGATAAAGTTGTGTGTGAGAAAGTGAGATAATACAATTCAACTCATGGTTAGAGTAGGTACTGGAAATCAAATTTATAATAGGTACCGATAGTGAGATTATTCTGAAAGAGTACTGATGTAACTTGTTATCACTGACAAACAAACTTAACTTATTATAATATTCCGTTGGAACTGCCCAACAGAGGATTGCTTGATAACAGCATTTGTGAATGTTATCTTATGAAAACTAAGCTCTGAATACAGCAGGACATAGCATTCACTTTGAACTCACTGATGTAAGAATGACATGACGGGCACACTCATCCACTGAGTCTTATTCATATCACTAAGGCCCATTACCTGCACATCACATGAAAGTTAACTAGCAGTTATCTATGCACACAATACCTGCAACAACACTCAGCAGTAATCAGGCACAATGTGGCACCGAGATCAACTAAGCATGCACTGCATTAACATTACAACACCATCAATGGACAACAATCTCTGCACTGTTCAGCAATGCAACACTACACTCAACACACTGAGGATCACTACTCCCTGCGAACTGCCGCTATCACACCTGTACAGTCACCTATGCTGATTACTGACTTTTAATCGAAATGTAACTAGTACTGCTGATAAAGCTACGTGACTGAGATAACGAATCAGTTGTGCGGAGCGGTCGCGTGTGACCACCGCGGCTCGTGACGCTCCCACCTACCTTGAAAAAGTCGTCTTCATCAAATTCATTCGACTCGAACATCACTAACAATTATAAAACAATAACAATGACACTGCGCTCCACTGAACCGCCTCCACGCTACTGACCCAGCGGCCAGCAGTCACAATCTCGCAGAAAACATATCGCAGCGACGACGAATGAGTCACCTCTGCTCAGAGCTCAGTTCGAACAGACACACTCGTTGCACGGGACTTTCCGGATTTTTACAAGGAAAACAAGTTATGATTACGATCCTTTAAAAATCTTTTTAAATTATATTCGCGAAATTCAATTAATAACAGGACTAAGGAAGAGGTCTTCTTAACTTTTCTTTTTTGCAATAAGTTCTTATAATACTTACAAACACCGATATCAAGAGATAAAGAAGGATTTAAAATAAGAAAAATCCTACAAAAACAATACTATGACACTTTGATTACCTTTGTCGGGCGATCGTATCGCGGCGCGGCGATAGCTAGTGAGGCGATTCCGAATTACCGACTGTGATACCGATGCCGATGGCGATTGGCGATATAATTCTTTGGGCTAACACTCGTCAAACGTCGAAAGACTTCAATTTATAAATAGTTTATTTCTTCACACAATTAACTCAAAGCGGACATTACCTTCCTAATAAATCTATAAGTATGTTTTTTTTTTAATGTCCGTATATATAATGTATATTTAACTCCTCGAAAGCACGTCTTGCTTATGTTAACGTTAGAAACAGACTGTTTTAATAGTTTACGGCAGTAATAATATAATACAGGCAAATATTTTCCTGAAGTTATCACTAGTTTTATAACTCCAGGAAAATATTATTAGGCATAATTGTATGTAATGTTTTCTATGAAAACACCACAAAATGATTACATCGCTTGTTATTGTTTAAAAACTACTTAGCAAAAACAAAAAACCTCCTTTTTGGAAGTCGTTTAAAGCAAGTTGGTGGTGAACAATCCTGGCCACTTGGTTATATCTGTGCAAGTACTCGCTGTTAGCCAGACGAAAACAACCAGATTAATATGTCTGATTGACTCACCCGGACGGTGGCATGCCGACACAGACATATTATTATGAGGGACGGGATGGTTGACGTGCAACCATCCCGTCCCTCATAATAATATATCTCCGGTAGTTATTCGTCAAGATAACTTCCCCAAAAGGTCACCAAAACGTAGCTAGGATACGGATGCTAGGAAATCTACACCGGGATGAAGAACCCGATAGAAGCGCCCGTGAAACTCCTTGGTTTGCAATACCTCTTTGCGGTCATCCGTAGTAAGTCCCACAGGTTTGAGCCAGTTCTCTTTAGCCATGGAGAACGGGATAAATCCCTTGTCCACTGCTACCACATCATGGTTTATACCCACTTCGGCTTTAAAAAAATATTCTCTGAGGTTGCACACCTCGTGGTTGTGGAGGATCTTCGCTTTAAAAGCCTCGACCCTCGCACTTCCGCGGGATGTGAAATCTCATCACCGATTTTCGTGGGTGATGCATCCTGTTTGCGGTCAACACTCAACAGTTTACGACAGGGTTTTTTTACATGTTGTATAAATGTATACCTCTGATCGCTCTGAAACTTGCAATTCTGAGTGTATCGATCAACCCGCCGCTTATACCGGCGAATACGGCTCGCCCATGCACAAACTTTCTGCTTCAGGAAGTCGATGGCTCTGTGACACGGGACATGTATTCTTGAGGGCTGATTCCAGTCCCCGAGAATGCTCGCCTTACAAAGCGCATTATTATTATTTTTAGTTTTTAACTATTCTCGGGACCTTGGGGTCCCGGACCTTTGGAAGGCGTGCGAGGAGCCGAAGCCAACTTGCAGAGGCCCGTTAGGCCCGAAATGAGGCACCAACCGACGATTATCCCTGTATGTACTATTCAAGTGCACCCAAGGACAACTCCCGGTTGGTGCAGGACTATTGCAGGGTATGGAAACAGAGATATTGGACTATGGGTTTGGGTGGCTAAAGCTGACTAGTGACCTGGAACCATGGAAGGACTATGGCCCCTGCCTGATCAATGTTTTATATGTACACGGATAAAATGGCAGTGGGTGACTTGCACACTCAATAATGGGCCCCCGGAAACTGTCGCTAGCACATAGTGACGTAGCGACAAGGGGACAATATGTCCTGAGGTGCTTGAGGACTGGAGAGGTATTCCATGGCTTTCAGAACAATCCCAGAGCCCGGAAGATGGTCAAGATCCCTACGAGCACTTACTGCAATACTTCCTTCCTCCGAGCACGTTCGCTCTTGCGAATCTCCACTCAAGCCGGCCAATTAAGACAAGAATGAGGTGGGAGCTCTGTTCCTCGTCACTACTCGTCAGTGTTCACTCCAGCCGGCCAATAAAGGCAAGCCAGAGATGAGGAACAAGATTTCTCCCGGGAGATAGAGTCCGTGGGGTCGCTACTACCCAGCAGCTCGCCACGTGCTGCCCTGCGGGTTCCTGTATCTCTCTTGGTCTGGCTCCTCATCCTAGACCTGTTCCGGCAAAGTTAATTCTACCGGCACAGACCCAGAGTTTGGAGCGCGCAAGCCCCACCACGACGTCAACGTAGAGATACGGTGGTGGGGCATATTAATATTATTATTTCGTTTATTTCACTTTTGAACATATAAAATACATTTTTAAATATTTCTTAAAAAAAATATAAAAAACATTTAAAAATATAAAAAATAGTGTTCCACCGGTATCGGGAGCAGGGTCCAAGCTACCGGTGGTTAGGGCTGCAGAGACAGGAACCTCCTCACTATGCGAGCCGTATCGAGGAGTACTGCCTTCTGGATCAGGCCCTTGATCCAACCGCCTAACGAGAGCCTCGAGAGATGTTGGTCGAGGCTTTCGGCCATCAGGCCATTGGCTGTTACGACAATCGGCACAATGATAGCCGAGCTCACATTCCACATGTCGACAACCTCGTGTGCTAAGTCGAGATATTTTATTTGTTTCTCTTTCTCAGCTTTCATGAGGTTCCCGTCATGTGGGATAGTAACATCGACTATCATTGCGCGGCGCGCTAATCGGTCTATCACCACTATATCAGGCTTATTGGCAACAATAGTCCTGTCAGTAATGATAGACCGATCCCAGTACATCGTGACATGGTCTTTTTCGAGAACTGGGTCGGGCACATACTTGTAGTACGGTACCTCAGAAACCACAAGTTTGTATTTCAAAGCAAGTTGCTGGTGAATAATCCTGGCCACTTGGTTATGTCTGTGCAAGTACTCGCCGTTAGCCAGACGAGAACAGCCAGAGATAATATGTCTGATGGACTCACCCGGGCGGTGGCATGCCCGACACACGTCAACCGTTCCGTCCTTCATAATATATCTCCGGTAGTTATTCGTTAAGATAACTTCGTCCATAATTGCACAGACGAAACCTTCAGTTTCCCCGAAAAGGTCACCAAAACGTAGCCAGGATACGGACGCTAGGAAATCTACACCGGGCTCATGAAGAGCCCGATAGAAGCGTCCGTGAAGCTCCTTGCTTTGCCATACCTCTTTGCGGTCATCTGTAGTAAGTACCACAGGCTTGTGCCAGTTCTCTTTGGCCATGGAGAGTGGGGTGAGCCCTTTGTCCACTGCCACCACGTCACGGTGCATACCCACTTCAGCTTTCAGAAAATATTCTCTGAGATTGCACACCTCGCGGTTGTGGAGGGTCTTCGCATTTAAGAAGCCTCGACCCCCGCACTTCCGCGGGATGTACAATCTCATCACCGATGATCGTGGGTGATGCATCCGGTTTGCGGTCAGCAGTGTACGGACCCTCCTATCCAGGGCGTCGAGTTCGGTCTGAGTCCATTTGAGTATGCCGAAAGAGTACATCAAAACCGGCATGACCCAACCGTTGAAGGCGCGCACCTTGTTTCCGCCTGAAAGAAGACTAATTAATACCTTCTTCAGGCGGCCAAAGAAGCGCTCCTTCAACGATTGCTTCATGTCAGCAACATTGATGCCTAATGCTTCCGACATACCCAAGTACTTATAGCTTTCGGATGAGGACAAGGATCTAAGGTGTATGGATTCCGAGAGTTGAGTTCCCTCGGATTCCATAATCTCGCCTCGCTTTACATGCATGACTGCACATTTGTCCACACCAAATTCCATCCTGATGGCGCTACTGAACGTTTCAGTTACCTTCAGTAACTCCATCAGTCGCAATTTGTTGGGGGCAAAGAGTTTCAAATCATCCATGTAGAGCAGGTGAGATATGACCTGACCACCTCTCCTCAACCGATAGCCTAGACCTGAATCCTCCAGCAGTGTACTGAGAGGATTCAGGGCCAGGCAGAACCAAAGTGGACTCAAACTGTCGCCCTGAAATATTCCCCGTTTAATCCATACAGGCTCATCGTTCCCCTGGATCTGTCGACATCCTGGATAGCGAAGGACCGTCCTCCATTGCCCCATACATGACATCAGGAAGGTGCGCAGAGTTGCATCTATCTTGTACAACTCCAGCACCCTCATGAGCCATGTATGTGGCACCGAGTCGTAGGCCTTCTTATAGTCTATCCAGCATGTCGACAGATCCTTGCGGGATCGACGGACCTGTTGGCTTATGGCCATGTCAATGAGGAGTAGCTCCTTAGTACCGCGGGACCCATTCCTACATCCATTTTGAGAGGCAGACATAATAGAGTTATTGTCAATGTGTGTGTTAATTTTCGCTCTCAAAATGGATGTAAGAAGTTTATAAACCGTCGACAAACATGTGATCGGTCTATAATTCTTGGGTTCCGCGGGACTACCTGACTTATGGAGCAGGTGGGTGACGCCAGTTGTTAGAAACTGTGGTAGCGACCCAGACTCTAAGGATGACTGGAACTGAGATGCCAGGCAAGTGTGTGAACTAAATAGCCATTTAAGCCAAAAGTTGTGCAGTCCGTCCGGTCCCGGTGATTTCCAATTCGGTAACGGACGGACTGCTTTGGCTATATCTAATGGTGTGATTTCGATTTTATCCATTTCTGGTATAGTTTCACACACTCGCTCGACATCCTGCATCCAGTCAGCCTCAGCGTGACAGACGGGCACCGACCATATGCTGCGCCAGAATGCACTCGTGGCAGCATCATCCGGGCGGCAAACATCTGCCACATTTTGTTCAGGTCGCTCCCAAGCTCTATATACCCACCTCTCATCGCTCTGGAACATGCGATTCTGCGTGTATCGTTCAACCCGCCGCTTATACCGCCGAATACGGCTCGCCCATGCACAAACTTTCTGCTTCAGGAAGTCGATGCGCTCTGTGACACGGGGCATGTATTCTCGAGGGCTGATTCCAGTCCCCGAGAATGCCCGCCTCACAAAGCGCATCACTCGTGGTCGTGTATTGCCCTCCCTGAAGCAGTATAGTTTGCCGATGAGTGCCCTGGCCCCATCGATACGTTGCTCGATCCTGCACTGCCAGGCTGGTACGGCTGGTTTTGGTCGAGTAACTCCGTCATAGTTTGGGAACTTGACGTTAGCTAAACGACATGCCGCAACAGCCGCGCAGTACAGGATCGAGTGTGTATCAATGAGGTCCTCGCTGTTCTCGAAATAATTCCTAAGCTGCGAGTCCAAGGCACACACCAGCGCCCTATTTTTTTTGTGCATAGGTAGGCGTGGTAATCGGGGTCTAAGTTCGGTCGGGGTGTACCTATACTCCCGAAACGCATCCTCCAGCGCGCTCCTCAATCGAACGTTGCACTGGCTACTTACTGTGGCAGCCCTATCATTATCCTCTGCAACACCATGATTGGACCGCGGCGGGATTGCATCAATACTTGACGCTTGAGCCGCGGTCTGTGCCGGAGTTGAAACGATATGGTTGCTCAGTACCTCTGAGCGCAGCCTATCAAGTGCAGCATCGTCCAACCTATGATTGCGTTGGATGACGCGCACCTGATCCGACAGTCGTTGAGCCGAGACGTTGGCGGTTGGCTCTAGTTCCTGAAACAGAGACAGCATCCTAACACGGTACGCAGTGAGGTTAGTTCCTCCCTCTGTAGACCCGTAATATGCGCGCATGACGTTCTCGTTCATAGACTGAGTCCATCTCATGCGCTGCACACAACCACCGGCAGCGGGGACCCGGCTCGGGGCCGGTTGGCCCCTAAGTCCCAAGCTCCTCGGTGGCCGGCCTCTCCCTTGCCGACGTACAGGTATTGGTGACGTCGGCGGGGAGAAATACTCGTCGCTCGAGCTCGACGCAACTACCGCGGCCGGTGTCGACGCAGCGCTCACGATGGGGCTGGGTACCGGCGGCGGCGAGGCGGAGCTGAGTGGCGAGTCCGGGGGTGGTAGGCGTGCACGGTGAGCTGCTGATCTCGTCAACATATTGGTGGTTTCATATCTCACATAATTTATTACATACCATATGTCGAAAGTCCGAATTTGACAGCGTCATTTTTGGTTTTTCTATATTTTTTTGGTTTTTTCATTGTAGTTGTGTATATTATTTATAAATATATTTGTTGTTTATTCTTTGGAGTTTTTTTGTATTTATACGATATCAGGGAAACAAATAATTACACGGATTATGAGATAAGAAAAAAAATTACGCTGTTGACTTATCAGATCAGTGTTGCCATTATTATTATTATTACCCTATGTTGTCCCACTGCAGGGCGAAGGCCTCCCTTTCTCCTTTCCACACCTCTGTCTTGAGCTAGTGTGGACCAATCCTGTCTGTAGGCTTCAAGCTCGTCTCGCTATCTTCTCATGAGTCTGCCTCGTTGTTTACTCACATGGTGGTAGATTTGGCCCGTGATTCATTCGACATGCGGAAGACGTATCCGGCCCAGTCCCACATAAGCTTGGCTGTTTTTTGGGTGACGCCGGCGATTTGTGTTTTGGAGCGGGTTATATATATTTTTATTTTACTTTATCATGTAAATAGGTTGAATTAATCGATTTAACTCGCTGACTGATCACGAAGAGACATCACTATAGATATTTCGTTTGATGGTTTGACGGTTCATGGTTTGACATTGGTTTTTCATACAGAAATAAGGCAAACCAGACAGACTGCGAGATACAGCAGCTTACATTTTTACGATAACAACACTGTTGATGTTTTGTTACTATGCGTTTGCGTTTGCACTGGCGAAACATTCACAACAAAACATGTTGGAATCTTTATTTTCGGTCAATTTTCCATACAAAGTTTGACAGGAACTAGAGATTTTAACATGTTTTGTTGCGATGTTTCGCCAGTGCAAACGCACAGTTACGATACACAGAGCATGTAATTATATTACGATAGACCTAGGGCTTAATTAAAACTAAGAACATGAATAATAAAAGTGTAAAAGTAAGTACTTTTACGCCCGTAAGTGATTTGCTTTTTTCAAGTATTACTTTTGTTGGGATAAAAGACTAGAACAAAAGAATAACTTTATGTAATAAACAATTTTCTATTGTGTAGTATTATTTGTGAAGTAAATCTCTGTGAAGTAAATCTCTGTGAAGTAAATCTCTGTGAAGTAAATCTCTGTGAAGTAAATCTCTGTGAAGTAAATCTCTGTGAAGTAAATCTCTGTGAAGTAAATCTCTGTGAAGTAAATCTCTGTGAAGTAAATCTCTGTGAAGTAAATCTCTGTGAAGTAAATCTCTGTGAAGTAAATCTCTGTGAAGTAAGTAAATGCATTCCCAAAACGCAAATGTCACTGAGAACTGACTTCTTCAAGCTGACAGCCTGTCAGCTGTCAGGTCAGCTTTTAAAACATAACCTCAAATCTTCGTAATACTGATATTATTTCCAGTTGTACACAATGTATCCTGAATTCTTGAGGACATTATTACCCTTGCGACAGGTGTTCGTCGCTCAGTCGTCACACTTGCACAGTACAGCTGCTGATTGTGCTGCTGTCAAGAAAACTACATCCGCCGCTGGAGGTTATTATTACCTGTTTTTGTTTAATAATTCTCTCAAATACACTCGGCAATCACTCAAATATTGACTTTATTCATTTCTAACAATTCTAAGTATTAGCAGTATTTAGCGTTATCTGGATGATAAGAGTTGTATAAAAAACCCTTGCGTGCTGTTGTTTATCCCTGCTAGTGGCAAATGTTGACAATAGCCCACGTAACATTCAGTGGTCTGTAGGTCACAACGCGTGCCATTATTATTTATTTATTTTATTTTTAGCCTATGTTATCCCACTGCAGGACGAAGGCCTCCCTTTCTCCTTTCCACTCCTCTCTGGCTTGAGCTAGTGTGGATCAATCCTGTCTGTAGGCATCAAAGTCGTCACGTCGTTCCATTATATATTGTTTATAGCCTTTATTCAGAGTAACAGTTATATTACACAATTGTTTTATCTCAGTTCTGAGTCTCGGTGTGCCCTTTGGCAAAGGCCTCCTCCATCCTCTTCATATTAGTTCAAATTTTAATGAGTTGTATTGCAATATAGGGTTAGCTAGCGACCTTGACAATTGATCATATATTCTTGCCTAACTGGTTATTTATTTTTACTTGGATGGTCCTAGTTTATCAGTGACTTCGAGTTACAGTTTTATTAGCTTTATGTAAGCGGGCATGTCCTTTATGCCTGGAAGCTTTTATTCCGGTATTAAGGTCTGTTTATGTTTTGAGTTTTTATTTCTGCTTGATTATAGATTTTGATTGTTTTGTTGGTATATTGGGGTGTGCTAGCTGTCATTATGGCAAATAAAGGACAATGCAACTTTTCCTTTGACCGCTGGCCCAAAAAAATGAAACCTCTTGTGCATAACTGTAACTTATGCCAAACGTTAGTACTAATCATCCATGACAACTTTTACTATGGGGACAAATAAATCTATCCCAGTTAAAAAAAATATACAGGATAACAAACGTTTTGAAAAAGTGTTGATGTTTATATCACTTACTTATAGGTTTGTTTTAAACATTTAAAATATCGCCAATTGTAAACATATGGACAATAGAACACCTAAATAGGATGTAGGATATTCAGAATTGACAAACTACTGTACAAACCTTATTACTTATAGTTTTACAAACATAAAAAATACCTTAAAAATTACTCCTCATTTTGTTAGCAGAGATGACCACTATATGTTTTAACTTAGCCAAAACTTATTTTTGTCGCTTAATGTAAGTGGCATGTTCGTTAACTTAGTTTTTAAACATTAGTGCATAAAAGTTTTTAAACATTCGTGTTCATGGTTGTTATTATCGATACAAAACGCTGATTTATTTAGGTTTAAAGATATTTATTTCCCATAAGAACTATATAACAGTTAATTTATAATGAGAGTTATTTCTAAATAATAAGTATAATTAAGTCATATAAAAATCGACACTTTTTTTAAACATTTCTTACCCTGCATATTTTTTTTACTGGGATAGATTTATTTGGCCCCATAGTAAAAGTTGTCATGGATGATTAGTACTAACGTTTGGCATAGGTTTCAATTATGCACATTGGGTTTCATATTTTTGGGCCAATCGGTTGCATTGTCCTTTATTTACTGTTTAGTGTTGAGTAATTTAAATTATATTGCATACTATTGTATAGACTCAATAAAAAAAATTTTCTAACTGAACCGACAGCAGTGCTGTTGGGAGTTTGTAGCGCCATTTCTTCTTCCCAGCTAAAGCACTAGGAAGTGGTGAAGGGTGGGCGTTTTGGGGGACTGTCTTATGTAATTTTGACGTTCAAAAAGTGCTGATTCTCAGCCTAGTTTGAATAAATGACTTTTGATTTTTGTTGAATTATTATTCATTTATTATACTTATATTCTAATTCTAAGTTCTAATAGATGAGGTGGTAATTATTTTTTAATGTTGTTAGGTTTCTCGCTTCTTGCCACCTCGTGACACACAATCATGACAGAAAAGACTCATGCAGTGAATGCTGGAGTGGCAGGAATGAATTCAATTCAAAGTCAGTGTATTTTAGTGTACTCTATTGTTTTTGTATATTATAAATGACAGTTATCCTTTACATATTAAAAAACAAAGTCCCCCGCTGCATCTGTCTGTCTGTTGTCTGAACGCGACAAACTCAAAAACTACCAAACAGATTTTTAATCGGTATAATAATTCATTAATGTTTTGTGTAAATTGGCTGAAATATGACGATTATTGTTGAAGATGTCGGAAAAAATCATGCCGACTGGGAGCTTTACAGGCCTGCGCCGCGTAAACCGGAGATATATAAAATTTATGTTCTATACTACAGATTTGTACATCTTAAAAAGATCAACAAAATGTCCGCGGTGTCATAAATGTCTATTGTCTAAGGATGACCCACAGTAACCATTATCATTCTTCAGAATTTGATAAAAATTTCATTGTTATTTCCGAAGCTATTTTCACCAGTACGTAGGTATTATCCATAAGCAATAAAATATGTTATTACAATTGGGCATTTAATTTAGATTAAGATATGCCTTGACATCATATCATTTCAATTAATATCTATATATATAAAAGAAAGTCGTGAAATCGTGTTAGTTACACCACTTATAACTCAAGAACGGCTGAACCGATTTGGCTGAAAATTGGTGGGGAGGTAGCTTAGAACCAGGAGAAGGACATTTTTAGTAGGGTAGGTAGGGTAGGTAGGGTAGGTAGGGTAGGTAGGGTAGGTAGGGTAGGTAGGGTAGGTAGGGTAGGTAGGGTAGGTAGGGTAGGTAGGGTAGGTAGGGTAGGTAGGGTAGGTAGGGTAGGTAGGGTAGGTAGGTAGGGTAGGTAGGGTAGGTAGGGTAGGTAGGGTAGGTAGGGTAGGTAGGGTAGGTAGGGTAGGTAGGGTAGGTAGGGTAGGTAGGGTAGGTAGGGTAGGTAGGGTAGGTAGGGTAGGTAGGGTAGGTAGGGTAGGTAGGGTCGGTAGGGTCGGTAGGGTAGGTAGGGTAGGCAGGTAGGTGCGCCGTAGATACGTACTTAGTGCTACTCGAGCGAAGCCGGGGCGGGCAGCTAGTTTTAAAATATATCACAGATTCAAAATACATAGGTACGCGTAACAAAATAATTATGGTTGACAGCAACGCGGCGTCAATGACGTTTTCTTTGGCTATTAGCTGTGTAATCTCGTAGTGATAATCTGTTAGCTATCTAGTCTAATTTTTCGTATGCCCTCCGCGAAATAAAAAAAACCACAGACCTAAAAACTGCGTTAGTCACGTATTACGCGTATGCCTATGCATGGCTCAAATATGGTATCATCTTATGGGGAAATAGTACAGACGCGCCCATATTATTTACCCTACAGAAAAAGCTTATCAGGACTTTGTAAACCCCACTTCCAAGAACTGAACATTTTAACCTTACCCTGCCTCTATATTTTTGAAACTTGTAAATTTGTACCGAGATATCCAGAATTCTATACAAAAAGAGAAGGCATACAAACATTCCAACATCACGACTAAAAATGCATTCCTCCAGTACTTATGTAATGTCAATAAAATTATATATATAATAAGCTACCGGAACAAATTAGGAACATAAATACATATAATAGTTTTATTAATAAATTAAAACTATTTCAATTACTTAAGTAAAAACTACTAAAATATGAATGAATACTTAATTAAATGATGATCTATGATTACAAAATAATAAAATCCTTACTTTATTACATAATACTATTCATTCTACCAATTAAATTATAAATTAAATAATTGCATTTTTTGACTGATTATGATTTTAATATTATTATTGTTTTACCATTTTAAATTTTAACTTTACCTTCTGTATTTACTTTTATTTTTAGTTAATTTAAATCTCATAATATTATTATTTACACTAACATTAACACTATCTCGATAACTTTATCTATTATTACGTAATTAAAAGTTCACATTTATTTATAAGAATTGCTATCTTTGAATTTTAATTTTAATTGTAAGTTAATACTTATGTTGCTGTGCCCTAACAGGGTCCATAACTGGACTTTAGCTTTAAGGGGACTACAGGACCTAAACGTGCCTAAACGCAAGTTTTATAATGCCTAAAAGAATATGATCCACTGCAGTAAACAAAATCAGAAAAATATATGATATTCTTCAGGATATATGCTAGTATGATAGTGTGTTGAAAACATAATACAACTAATTTGATACGATAGAAAAATATCATGAAGATAGGTACCTCTAAAAATTTCTTTTAACAATTATTAATATCATATTAATTTACATGCAATCATTCTGATTTTTTGTCAGATTATTCTACCAGCTACATATTAGCATAATAGTGTTTTAATTTTCCAGTCCAATCAATAGATTTTCTGTAAATCGCTAACTGCTTCATATTTTGCAATAAATTACCTGCGTCGTGTCATCGCGCTTCTCTTTCATTTCTATGCAGTCCGACAGTGACCGCGCTTTAGCTGTTGTAATCCTCTTAATAAGTACTACGTTATACTTTGCTACTTTGCACTTTTTATATTACTTTAAACCACTAAAACACGATTTAAAAAAATGGTAGATAATTCTTTAGCATATATTTTGAAGTGGTCTTGAAGGGAAATAAAGTACCTACTTAAATGTTTATTTTTATGCTTATCTACTGTTACTGTTAGGTATTGATACTGTTAGCCTGTATCATCCCGCTGCTTGGCAAAGGCCTCTCCCTTTCATTTCTATGCAGTCCGACAGTGACCGCGCTTTAGCTGTTGTAAGCCTCTTAAGCCGCATGTAACATCTTTTTTACACATTATGGTATGCAAATAAATGAAATGAAATGAAATGATAATCCCGGGAATATCCCACGGGAACGTGTAGTACGTTCCCGATATTTTCCGACATCCACGCGGGCGAAGCCGCGGGCAAAAGCTAGTGCGAAATAAAGTACAATACTCTAGAGTATGGTATGGTTGGTTGGTTGTGTCTGTGTCACATAGTAGAATGGGTCTGCTTCCAGGTGTGGTGGGCCTGGGCAAGGGCAAGAAGAAGGGCGGCAAGCTGGGCGCCATGGAGAAGAAGGAGATGCCGGTGGAGACCGACCCGCAGAAGCTAGTCAGCCACGTGTGCGGCTCCAACATATACACCACTGGCGAGGATATCAAGGTGACTTGTTATGATGTTGTTATAGCCTAAAATCCGGCTGCGAGATTATTACGTTCATCTAGTTTTTAATCGAAATTAGTCCAGTACCCAGAAGAATATGCCCTTCGATGATAGGGATGTCTGTTATTTATATTTCTATGGGATGTAGACAGGGGAAAAATAAAAAAAAACTATTTAGTCCGTCAGTCAGATAATAAAAAAATATTAGATACGTATTTTTTGTTTATCAAAATTAATAAAAAATCGTTTAGATAAAACGCATTAAAGTCGCTACGTCACAAGTCACTATAAAATTTTTCGGGGAGTGACGTCATCATGGGCGTACCGGCGGGGGGGGGGGGCTACTATCTCCATTTTTTTTTTTTTTTTGAGGTTGGGAAATTATCAAATAACTTCTCCCGCTCTGGGCGGAGCGGGAGGGCGTGTCAGACTTTTACTGACCAAAACCCACCCGTGTTTCTTCCCTTACCCCCCTGGATTTTGTATGCCTTAGTAGTGTGCGTTACGTCAGCGGAATGTTGTCGCTTTTCAGGATTTCGGCTTGACAGATAATTAGTACCCCATCTCGTGTAAATGTGCCCGAAATTTTGAATTTGTGCGTCCGGCCGATCCAAAGATATTCACGAAAAACAGATTCCGCTGGAGTAACGTTACCCCAGCGGCATGTTCTTAACCGGTGGTCGTAGCTGAGTACAAACTAGCTACTTAGATAGATCACATTTGTGCCTAATTGAGCCCAAAAAATGAAATTTGTGCGTCTTGAGGTATCAGAGTTATTCAAGATTTCGCTGGGGTAGCAAATTCAAAATACAAAAGTCATTTATTCAAATTAGGCTGACAATCAGCACTTTTCCAACGTCAAAATTACATAAGACAGTCCCCTAAAAACGCCCACCCTTCACCACTTCCTAGTGCTTAAGCTGGGAAGAAGAAGTGACGCAACAAACTCCCCAGCAGCACAGCTGCCTGTTCAGTTGGAAAAACTTGATTCTATATAATAATGCTTTAAATGCAAAAATAATTTACATTACCAAAAATTGCAATAAACTCATAAAATAAAAACATTTTAATGAGTAGATTATGTCAACAATAAATGAAAACAAAAATGAAGATAAATTGACTTACAGTCAAATAAAATAATCCAAAAAATTATATGAGCTCATATAGTATCATGTAGTCTTTGATTCTAAAAACAATTGTTTGTTGCTTGGGGTACATTGTAGTAGCTAAATTAGTCCCAAGCCTTTTTGTCGTCTAAGTAATCTTTAACTTTATAGAAACCTTTTTGACATAGTTTCTGTTTAATAAATGATTAAAATTTATTGAGGCTCAGTTCTTTGACATGGCTTGGGAGTTTGTTGTAAAAACGTATACTTTGGCAATTAAATGAATTACTAATTTTTTTGAGCCTAGTCCTCGGCACAATAAATAAATCTTTGTTTCTAGTATTTAGGCTATGAATGTCGCGGTGTTTAGAATATAGATTTATATTATTTTTTACATGAATCAGGTTCTCATATACATATTGTCATCCCTCAGTGAATGCTTATAACTTAGGTTATAAATTGCTCGAATGGCACGTTTCTGCATCACAGATATAGCCTGAAAGTCGGCCGCATTTTCCCACAACAAAATGCCATACGAAATTACACTATGGAAATAACTAAAGTATACTAATCGAGCTGTTTCTACATCAGTCTAATGACGGATTTTATACACCGCGTAGGCTGCAGAGCTTAGCTTAGACAATTTGGTTATATGTGGGCCCCACTGAACACAGTGATGTCCACAAGATCCAATTCTGTCCCATTTACTAGTACATTGGTTTTCACCTGCTTAACGTTAGGTGTCAGAAATCTAATACATTTAGTCTTTTTCTCGTTTAAAAGTAAATTATTAACACTAAACCAATGCACTATTTTAGAGAGAGCATTATTTACATCGTCAATAACGGTCTGTTGTCGCTTAAGCTTAAATATAAGTGATGTGTCATCTGCAAATAATGTTCTTTATAAGGCACGTTAGGTCATTAATATATACGAGAAATAAAAAAGGGCCAAGAATTACGTCATGCTTCCTGGCGGAACCACCTTTGCTGTAACAAGTATAAGTTACATGAAAAATTCTACGGAATGTCTATAAAATTCTAGTCCTATTAAAAAAAAGTCAAGTCAAGTCGTAAACTTATAATTAAAGTGGTTCCGCTGCAGAGTATCCTTCCCGGCGGAACCACCGTGATATTTCTATTACTATACGTAGTATAAGCAAATATATAGTATCAAATAATTCTATAACAATTCTATATTGAACCAGCACCCCCAAATTCTCAATCTATATTAAATTAGTATAAGAACTTACGACACCATAATCTTTTTCGTAGAAATGGTCATGAGCGCCTGAAGTAACAAAAAAGCAAGGCTTAAGTTTTCCGTAAATGAATAAGACGTTGTTTTAGTTCAGGCGTTACTACTTAAATAGACTATTTCATTGAGTTAAATAATAAGTACTTATTAAAATATTGCAACACAGCTAGGTATAGGGACCGTAAGAAATTAACCACTGTAATATTTCTCACATAATATATTTTTAATTTAAGTACACACCAAAAAAAAAGAAAATAATACTTCTTCTTCATTTGTTTTTGTAATTTAAATTGAAGAATCATCATAACAATACCATTTGGCGCCACTTGTGCAGTGTACTTTATAGTGTCCTAAGCCACATGGTAACTTTACACATATTCTATGGCGGTACATAACGATACTGTATTTTTTATTATCGATCAGAAATGATAACTTAATTTGTATTTTTCAGTAATCACTCCCTTTTTATTATTGCACTGATGATTGGATGAGTTCGTTTTTTCAATCAACATTGAATTAGCTGACTTTTCCAATCAAGTTGCTAGGCCATCTTCTGCCAAAATCAAAATATCAAGTGGCAAAATAGGACAAATTCTTTCCGTTTGGAAGTCACAAATGGGGCATATCATTTCATGTTTTGCACTGTACAATTCATTCAATAATAGTCCCTCAAAGATTCTGGTAACGTTATAGCTGCAGTCAATAATTCGTACATTATTATTTCGCTTTATTGTTTAAAAAAATTGGACAAAACAGCAGTCTTAAACTTAGAACATCCACAGAAGTATCATTCAATCCACAGAATTTTACAGTGCGAACCGAAATACCAAACAATATAGTTCTGATCGAGAATAAAAAATACAGTATGCTGTGTTTCAATGTTTTAGTACTTATTATTTAACTCGATGAAATAGTCTATTTAAGTAGTAACGCCTGAACTAAAACAACCTTTTTATTCATTTACGGAAAACTTGAGTCTTTGCTTTTTTGTTACTTCAGGCGCTCATGACCTTTTCTACGAAAAAGATTATGGTGTCGTAAGTTCTTATACTAATTTAATATAGATTGAGGATTTGGGGGTGCTGGTTCAATATAGAATTGTTATAGAATTATTTGATACTATATATTTGCTTATACTACGTATAGTAATAGAAATATCACGGTGGTTCCGCCGGGAAGGATACTCTGCAGCGGAACCACTTTAATTATAAGTTTACGTCGAAACTAGAGATATAGACTTTTTTTTAATAGGACTAGAATTTTATAGACATTCCGTAGAATTTTTCATGTAACTTATACTTGTTACAGCAAAGGTGGTTCCGCCAGGAAGCATGACGTCAAGAATTAAGCGCCGGGGAACTCCCATAGTGACAAGCGAACCCGGGGATCGCTTGCCGTTAACGTCCACTCTTTGGATCCTATTATCCAAATAAGAAATGATCCAAGGCAGTGTTTCCATAATCTGTGAAATTTTCAACAATCTTATCTATTACGGTTCATGAGTTATAGCTCGCTGACAGACAGACGGATAGCGGAACCTTAGTAATAGGGTTCCGTTTGGCAGTTTTGGCACCCTTCGGGTACGGAACCCTAAAAAGTACGTGTTTCAGGGTTTTCCAAAACTCTATTCCTAAAGGGTGGCTTTTACTGCTTTAATTAACTCGAAAACGCTTTTTTAAAAACAAGCGGTCGTGGTGGAAAGGAGGACACAGTTTATATGATTTATTTTATTTGTTTGATCTGTTCACTTTAAAATTCGTCCGAATACGTATTTATCTAAATAAATGATAAAGATAAACATAGATTTTTCAAAAGTTCCTTTCAAGGTGTGCAGGGGTGTTAATTTAAGAGGAAAGTACGACATCCACGCAGTCGTGGCCCAGTGGTAACAGCCGCGACTTACAAGTTGTCGGTCGTAGGTTCGAACCCTGACAGGACAGGCGCTTTACTTTGTGTAAATTATTTCATCACCACAGCTCTCCCTACAGTGAAGGACGCGGACGGAGTCGCGGGCAAGGTGCTAGTCTATACATATAATAAAATAGTAACGAACTAAAAACTGTAGATAGTTTTTTATTATTTTTTATTAATTGCTACGATGTTTGCGAACGAGTCTGATGCCGAAGATATAGTTTATAGAATTTTTGTACGTTTGTTTGTCCGTATTGACGGAAAAACGGCTGAATGGATTTGGTTGAAATTTGGCACACAGATAGTTTATAACCTTAACCCCGGTAGTAGGTCCCCGTGGGGTATGTTCCGACATCCGCGCGGCCATCCAACAGCAAGTTATTTATGTTTAAATTGTCCCCCCCCAGCTACAAGACGACAGCGCATACCCCGAGTGGCTGTGGACGCTGAACACCGGGCCGGCGCCGCGCCTGGAGGACCTCGACCCGAACAGCAAGCGCTACTGGCTGCGCGTGCGCGCCGCCGGCATGCGCCGCAACAACAAGCTGCGCTCCATGAGGAACTTCTAACAAGGCTCGGTGGCGGGTGTAGGGGCACTTTACAGATACAACATAACTACCTTCTTTTTGATTTGATATTTTTTGTGAAAACGACGATTCAAAATAGAGACGATAAATTTTATTATAGGTAGTGCTAAATACATACTGAATTTTTATCTATAACTCGCCATCGTGACGCTCATGAGGCCACATTGTCACTTCAATTACACATTTAAATCTTTAGTAAATTTGATTCAGAGCGTGTGTTCCATTCGTTATAGACAGTGGCAATGCGATTCGTGGACTGAGTATTTATAGTGATGAAATAATTTTAGATTTAATTAAGTAGCTACTAATTGTTACACAATAAACAACTTATACTAAATAAAGATTTATTGAATTCACAAAAACTTCATATCAAAATTGTTCTCAATACGATTTACAAAAAGTTTGCTCTCTAAACGATGCGAGTGTGGGTTGATTTATATTTCCACATAATTATAAACTACCAAAAACTCACTAAAACTCTACTAAAAAAAGTGTAGGGAATGGCAACTGTATCAAACTTATTCAAGGAACTGAAGAAAATATAATACTGGCCATAAAAAACTTTTTCGAAATTATAAAATTTAATAAGTGAAAAATTGAGGGTTTTGTTACGTGGACGATGAGGGAGATGTTACGTTCTTAATTTGGAAAACAATGTCGTTGATTTTTTGTAGGTCATTTATCGTTGCAAAATGATGACCATACATATTGCGTGCGCTTGTGGCGTCGTAAAGTTTCATACACCCAAAACTATATTTTTCATGACTGCCGTCATTTAGCGGCCGCTTATTGACAGCACCGTTTTCGGAATTGACCCCAGAATTCTGATTGAAACATGTCTTTTCTGCACGAGGATATGTGGGACAATACCGCGACGAGCTCGTGCAACCAACATCCCTCATCGACATCAGCTCGCTCAAGGTTTCTAAGGATGAATTTGACAAATGGTAACAGGTACCTTTGTTCCCTACACTTTGTTGAGTAGTGACGAAGTAGACGATTTAAACTCAACCGAAATGTCATAACAAAGGATTCGATTTCACTCGGTCCACAAAAATAACGACACACAGCACAGACACTTTGGACATAATACGCGATCTTCACCTAAAATACTATTCCAAGTCAACGTTAATAATTCGCGGTCATTGCCTAAATAAAATACCTACTCCACAATGTTCTAGCAGAATATTTTCCGAACATATTTGATTTCTAACACAAGTCTACATTACTTCACTGGACTGTACGATTTTTTTATCGTTTACTTTAACTCACACATTGACATCACTTACACGTCATATGCATTAGAAAACTATGAATGTCCTCTTCTAATGATGTTCGGATAACCAAACACCACTATAAAATAGGTGGACCTATTGCCAGAGTGTTGCTATAACCAGAAACTTATGCTAGCTACGCTTACCGAGAACACGTCTAAACGAACTACACTTGTCAGGGGGAGTACTGTTGCGAGTATTATTTTATGTGCATTAGGATCGCTATCATTATCCGTCGCATGTACGCAAGTGATGGACGTGGCCAGACGTGGCCAGACGTGGCCCACTCGTCGCCGGCCACTGTAGAAGCGTTTGATTCATCGCAGTGTTGCTACAGACAGTCCATGGTGTCCTCCTTGACGATGAGGGGCGGCGCGTAGTCCCCGTGCTTCGTACCGAACGAGTACGAGTAAGGGTTCTGAAATGTTACAATATACCATTATAGAACCCGGGAGGCAGTGGCGGACTAAGGGCCCGGGGCGGCAAACTAAATGGGGGCCCACGCCCAGGTATGAAAAAAACTTTAAGAACTAGAAGAACGTAGAATACGAGTGCGAGTGAAGCGAGCAAGAAATTTTAGCATACTACCTCGAAAAGGTTAGGTTTTCTTTTTACCATGTATACATTAATAGGATACTTTATCGACTTATATTTGAATGTTGGAGCATTATACTAATATAAGAAGCTATAGCGAGCTCAAAAATTTTTGCATGCTGGATAAGATAAATTTTCGTTTGAACATTTATGTAGAAATAGGAATTAATTGGTCGACCTATTCAAAATAGTTTGAGAGCGTAGGATGCAAGAGCGAGCGAAGTGAGCTCGAAAATTTTAGCACCCCGCCCCGGATAGGTACTTTTGACTATTCATACATAAATAGGAGTAACTTTGTCGACTTTCACAGAAAAGTGGGAGTAAAGGCTCCCGCAGACAGGCGCGACGCGACGGCGTGATGCGACTCCGGTGGAACAATTGTTATGAAAACTTCACGGAAATGGTTCAACCGTGTCTGGTCGCCATCGCATCGCGCCTGTCTGCGGGAAAGAAAGCTTTCAAAGCCTTTAAAGAAAATGTAATGGGGTGAGCTCCAAAATTTTAGCACTCTATATTTATAATCAGCATACGTACGGCCCCCAATAATGACTGTCTTTAACTAACTGAACATATTTTGGCTTTGTTTGGAATTTGATTAAAAAGTACAATTTCTAAAGATTTAGGGGCCCCCCAGGACCGGGGGCCCTGGGCGGACCGCACCTGCCGTCTCTCCCTCTTAGTCCGCCAGTGCATGGAGGGAGTCTCTCGTACGGTGTGATATGTCGTCGACGGCTGACAAAAGAGGCCAGTTTCGCTATACTCTTTCGTAGTGACGAAATTTGGGCGTACGTACTATGTAAAACCGTCAACAGAGGTGTTACCTAATTTGAGATGGGACATTAGATGGCCAGCTAGGATACCTTTGGAGCATCGGGAAGACGTTCTGAGGAGATTGATTAAACTGATTTGAGTTGTTGAGACGATTACCTTCTTTACGTTGTAGAGGTTGGGCGGGTAGCATGCCGGCCCGGGCGTCCGCGTGGCCTTGCCCGCGCCCTCTAGCCGCGCGCCCAGCGAGTAGATCGGCTGTCTGCACACACACATTTAGGTACCTCACCACACGTGCTCGACCGCAGGTCAGTAGAAACAATTTTAATTCAAAAATCGCCCTTATGGCTAGGCACCAAAATAAAGTCGTTATAAATGTCAAATTGTTACCATGGACGTTGGCAAATGATGATAAATGATAAATGATTTTTATTTCTGTAAATAGGTTGTACAAAACACTTTTACACGTCAAACATATTATTTTTAAACTAGATGAGGTCGGCGTTTCCTATCTGACTACTCCGAGAAGAAAGGCCGAAACAAACTCAGAGGTCACAGTCTCTTTTAAAGTCCAGACATAATCTAGGTCAGATCATGTGAAGATTATGTAGATTGGTGTCTAAAAATGGTCTTTTGAGGAAAGAACCACACAGATGACCTGTCCAGTCAGTGCACGCATTTGTCAGTGACCGTGCAGCTCAACTCAGAATTTAAGGAGCTCAACGATTCGACGAACAATACCAAAGAAAGGACATTTGGGTAGGCCGCATAAATTACTCAAGCTGCCCGACCATGATAAAACTAAATGAGAAAATAAAATAAAAAGGAATGATCCACATAGTCTTCACATTCACAAATTATTTAAAATATAAAATACTTTAAAAAGTAAATATTCATGTCATAGTATATAAAAAATTCATTAATGTCAATGTGTATAAAACCCAGAAATAATCTTGGTCAGATCATTTGATCATTTGAGGACCATGTAGATTTGTGTCTGAAATAGTCTTTTGAGGAAAGAACCATACAGATTTGAGATGACCTGTCCAGTCAGTGCACGCATTTGTCAGTAATCGTGTAGCTCAACTCATAACTTAAGGAGCTCAACGACTCGATGAACAATACCAAAGAAAGGACATTTGGGTAGGCCGCATAAAGTACTCAAACTGCCAGATTATCATTAAAAGTAACTGACCCACATAGTCCTCACGTTCACAATAATAAAAAATAATAATGATATTATACTTCACAAAGTAAATATTCATATCGTTGTGCATAAGATTAAAAAAATAATAAAAAAATTACAAAATTCAAAGTTCTGACTGTAAAAAATAAATAATAAATAAATTGGAGCAGCTTAATCCCAGGCCTTTTTGTCCTCAACGTAATCTTTAATGGTATAAAACGCTTTCTGGCACAACTTACGTTTAATGAATGATTTGAATTTATTAAGGCTTAGATCTTGTACATGGCTTGGAAGCTTATTATAAAAGCGTATACATTGACATCTGAACGAGCTACCTATTTTCTTGAGCCTTGTTGTAGGTACTACAAACTTGTGTTTGTTCCTAGTGTTTATGTTATGGATATCACTGTATTTTTTAAACAATTTTATATTTTTATGGGCATATAAAAGATTTTCAAAAATATACTGAGAAGGCACAGTCATTACATTAATTTCCTTAAATTTCTCTCTGAGAGAGTGTCTCGGGCTTAATTTATAAATTGATCGAACGGCTCTTTTCTGCAAAACAAAGATAGTTTGAATGTCGGCGGCATTTCCCCACAACAGAATACCGTATGACATTACACTATGAAAATAGCTAAAGTACACTAAACGGGCTGTCTCTATGTCAGTTAAATTACGTATTTTTCTAACAGCATATGCTGCGGAGCTTAGCTTTTTTGACAATTTATCTATTTGTGGGCCCCACTGAAGCTTAGCATCCAAAGTTAAGCCTAAGAATACTGTGCTATCTTCAGGATTCAATTCTTCGCCCTTTATCAACACCTTAGTTTTCACCTGCCTAACGTGTGGTAGGGTAAACTTAATGCATTTGGTTTTTTTTTCATTAAGAAGTAAATTGTTAACATTGAACCAGTGAACTACTTGTGAGATCGCGCTATTTACGTCGTCAGTAACCAGCTGCTGACGTTTAAGTTTAAACAAAAGTGAAGTATCATCCGCAAACAACACAATATCATGGTTATCCTTTATGAGGTAAGGCAAGTCATTAATATAAATAAGAAACAAGAAAGGACCAAGAATCGAGCCCTGTGGGACTCCCATTGTTACTATAGATCCGGGAGATCTTTGTCCATTAACGTCAACGCTCTGAATCCTATTACTCAAGTATGAAGTAAGAAGATCCAGAGCGGTGTTCCGGATCCCGTAGTGGCGGAGTTTCCTGATTAACGTTTCGTGAAGAACGCAATCAAATGCCTTGGACAAATCACAAAAGATGCCCAAGGCATCGCATTTATCTTCCCAAGCATTATAAATATGTCCTAAAAGTTCAACACCGGCATCAGTTGTAGAACGACCCCTTGTAAAACCGAACTGTTTGCTATGTAATAATTTGTGTTTATTAAAAAATCTTTGCAATTGCTCTAAAATTAATTTCTCAAATATTTTACTAAAGGTAGGTAGTACTGAAATAGGTCTATAATTTGTGGGGTCTGATGTACTACCTGATTTAAACAAAGGTATTATTTTACTATTTTTCATAAGGTCAGGAAACTCCCCACAGACAATACAATTATTAAAGATAAGAGCTAAACTAGGTGCTACAATGTCAATAATAGACTTAGCAACTTCTACAGAATTACCCCACAGATCTGTGGTCTTTTTTACATTTAAAGTGTGAAAGGTTTTAATGATGTCTCTACAGGTAATATGTTCAAAAATAAATTCTGAATCGCAAACATTAACATTTTCCATTAGCAAAGACTCAGCAACAGAAGGTGATGAGTTTAGAGATTTAGTAGTTGAAATAGGAATATCCGAAAAGAAATTTTCAAAAGCCGCTGCGACTTGTGAATCTGATTTTATGATGTTGTCATTAATAGATAGGCTGTAGTCAATATTTCGGTTACCAGACCTTCCCGTTTCACTATTAATAATATTCCAAGTCGTTTTAATTACATTACTACTATTTTTAATCTTCGAACTCAAATAACGCGACTTGGCCATACAACAAACTTTCTTAAATAATTTTGAATAATTTCTAACATATAAATTAAATTCAGCCGTGTTTACATAAGTCCTTTCATTATACAGCTCATAAAGCCGTGTTCTACTTTTATGAATACCTATGGTAGCCCATTCACTGAAAGATGCGTTACTATTAACCGAGATAATCTTAGGAATAAAGGTAGAATTAAATTGTTTACAGTACATATTAAAGAAATCATCATATAGATGATTAGGATCAGCATGAATTGATAAAAGTGGTAATTTATTAATTAGTTTAGCTTTAAAAACTTCCAAGCGACTTGCAGTTTTGGGGTTAACAGTGATATCCTTTTTAGCCACTTTGTTGTTTTGGTTTGGGATAGTAATATTCTGCCCGCAATGATCAGAATCTAGTAAATTTATAATTTCTTTGTGACTTGGTATAATATCTGTATAAATATTATCTAGGCATGTGGCACTAGTAGGGCTTATTCTTGTAGGCTCCAAAAATAGGTTTACAAGATTGTAGGACTGAAACAGACTTATTATTTTACTACAAGAACCTGTGTTTTCCAGTAAATTAACATTAAAATCACCGCAAGTGATAATGGACTTGTTCGAGTTACAAATCTTGTGTAACACCTCATCCATTACCTTTTCAAAGCAGTCATACAATCCTGAAGGGGGTCTGTATATACTTAATACAATAAACTGCTCCAATTCTATACAGGCTATTTCAACTGTCCGCTCAACAGATAGGCTCACAATATCCTTACGGTCTTTACATTTAAGATGTTTACTTACTAAGATTAATGAGCCACCATGTATAGCATTAACTCTGCTGAACGAACTACCGACCTGGTGATTATTAAAATTGAACAATAACTGGTGGCTTTTAAGCCAATGCTCTGTTATACAAAGAATATCAATACTGTTAAAATTCATAAATAATTCGACTTCTAAATCTTTGTTCATAAATCCTTGAATATTTTGATGCACCAGGTTAATACTATTTACTGATTTTAAACTTTTATTTGATTTTATTTTGCAATTCTCATTCTGTACACTATTGCAAGAGGTGGCCTCTATTGTCTTAATTTCTAATTTAAATTATTATCAATGTCAATTTTTGATACCAAATTATTGGCTGAATTATTTAACATGCATTGCTCAATAGAAGCAATTTGTTTAGCCAAATTCTTGGCTGTAATAGAAAAGTAATATGATAGCGACACAGCTATCTGTCTTTTACAGTACTTGGAAAGATAGTACCTATCCATGAAAAATCTATCTTTTGTCAAATAAAACTGATTGTCAACATAATTGTTAGTATCAATTAAATGGAATAAACTATTATTGTAAGTCAAATTATGTAATGTCTTATTCATTTCAGATCTAAAATTGTTTTCTTCCTGTGGCAAACTTTGGCTGTATGGGAATGTGAACATCACAATTTTTCTTAAACTAAGGGAAAGAAGAGAAATTCCCGCTACCTACATAAGACTGATATCCAACAAATAGTCGGTATCCGACCTGATTGGAATACCGGCCGGATACTGGATAGTAAGTAGGTAGGTCAATATTCGGAAATTGTTTTTTTTTTTATATAAACAATAAAAATGACTTTAAAAAAGGAGGAGTTTATGCATTCCGCGTAATTTTTTTTTTTTCATTTTTGTGCACCGATTGTTTTATTCACTTTAAGTAGGTAAGTACCCAAAATATTACCAAATCGAAAAAACGACGAGCAATGAAAAATACAGCATTTCAGTATGTAGATAGCATCAAGTAGGTACCTACGTTTATGATGGCAGACTGGACTGGACTAATAATAATCATTAAGACTCACTTGCATTTGTACACGTTGGTGTCGTGCTGGAAGTATACAGCGGGCCCGGGCGACTTGGCCTTCGCATTATAGCCCACGCGGGCGCCCATCGTGTAGGCCGGCGTGCCCGACCCCAAGCGCAGCGCGTACGCGTTGGGCGCGGGGCCCGGGCGCTTCAAAGCGAAGCCTAACCGCGCGCCCATGGAATAGATAGGGGCCCGCGGCTCGCGCATTGGTGGGCACCGCTCGGGTGCGTGGGCCCCTGGCCCCGGCGTGCGTAGTGTGGAACGCGTCGCAAAGCGGGCCCCGAAGCTCCAGGCCGGCGACGACATGAGACCGTCGCGCGTCACGCGCTCGATGCGGTAGGCGGGCCCTGGGCCCAGTCCCTATCAAATTACAATCGTTTCAGTGTATTATGTAACTATTATTAAATGACTTGCTAATGCGTTGCAATGCCTTTTTACCCGACTATGGCAAAGCAAAAAGAAGGGTTATGATTTTGACCGCTATGTATGTACGTATGTTCATCTTTTCCCTCATAACTTCTAAACTACTCATCATAATTTGAATTGATTTCGGTGGTACTTAGCTCACTTCGGTACCTGGCTTTGTAATTTCAGGGCCAATTAAAAAAAAAAAAAAACTTGAGATATATTTATTATGGTGTCTTTGTAAAATCTGTTATTCGTTATTCGCCGACTCTTAGTCGATACCGTACTCTTTTCAAAAAGGCTATTAGGTATTATGGTTTATTTGCAAGATCAACTCAAAGACAAGGTGATACGCAGACGAACGAAGGTTGCCGACATAGTTCAACGTATTAGCAAGTTTAAGTGGCAGTGGGCAGGGCATAGCGCGTACAGCTGATAGCCGATAGGGCAGAAGAGTTCTCGAATGCAGACCTCGTACTGGTAAGCGCAGCGTAGGACTTCCACCCACAAGGTGGACAGACGATCTAAGAAAGGTCACAGGAAGTAGCTGGATGCAGGCCGCGTACAACCCGTTAGTTCAGAAATCCATGGGGGAGACCTATGTTTAGCAGTGGACGTCTAGCGGCCCGGACGGTGATGGTAATGAGTAGCAGACGGTCCCATACTCAAGCAGTCCCTCTTTCGCAAATGGTCCCATTCGCAAATGGTCCTATTCGCACAATATACCATTCGCAATACCGTACCTTTTGATTTGTGAGGGGGCTACGTAAATGGACTGAGGTATCAACATTTTCATTTCGGTGACGTAAATTTAATTTCGTTGTTATAATATATAATTTCGGTGGACCGCTTTATCATTTCGGTGGAATTTAAAATGAATCTCAAATATCTCGTAACATATATATTTGAGATTTATTTTGAATGCGATATTTTGATCCCATCTAACATACATTAATTAAAATAGACTGAAGGACGATTTAAAGTTAAAAACAAATAATAAAACCTTGAAATAAAAATAAAAAACACCGAAAAGTGAAAAATCACGACATGTTGAAATTGACCCATTTCATAGTTTTAAGTTTTTTTTGTAAGTAGAGCTAGAGTATTCATCTAAATATACATAAATATTTAGATGAATACTAGCTCTAGCCTTCAAAGTTAAGACCTTGCCAAACTCTACTTAAGCAATACGCACTTAAGCTTTGCAGGAAACGTAAGTTTGAATTTCGTGGGCTACATTGAAAGAATCACCTTAATTAAGGTAATGCTATCTATTCTGTTTCATTTTCCTTATTATTTACTCGAGTTTATCATCTTTTTTTTTATGCACGTGTTTCTGTGACAAATAAACTTATTTTTCTTTCTTTCTTTCTTTCTTTCTAAAAGCAGGGACCGAAAACCTTTATAAATTACGGTACCGGTATCGAAGAATTTTGGTTACTTCTACGACTAAGGTTACCGCTATCAGGGTAACCAAGAAGAAAAAACATGTTACCTCTATTTAAGTTACCGTTTTAATGCCGGTAACCTAACAATTACCTTGATTACGACTTTTTTTTTTTTTTTTTTTGTTAGCCTACTCTTTCCCACTCCTGGGCAAAGGCCTTACGAGAAAGAAATAGAATATCGCAATGCCGACAGTTTGTTGGCATTAGAAAATACTTTAAACATTACCAGGGAGATCGTCGCACACTGGAACGAAAATCGCGTTTAGAAGTGTTAGAGCTTAGAGCCGCTAAGTTTTAAGTGTTGTTTTTTTGGAATAATTTATATTATGTATTAATATAGGGTCTTAGAATTTAAGAAAGCTTGTTAACCACTAAACCACTTGTTTTCTACGGTGTAATCAGTACATCTATGAATAAACAAGAATTGAGTAAAAAATTGAATATATTTTTCAATCTAACCCCCACTATAGCGAGGGTTATTCAATCACAGTACATAAATAAGACTACCCAAAAAAGTCCTTCCGAATTATTATTTGGGTTTAATATAACTAGTAGGTCAGAAGGTATTTTGAACCCCGTTATATCCGATACCACTAATTTAATTGACTCGGAAGATTTGAATAACATAAGAGATAAGGCAAGTTGCAGTATAAAGACACAGCAATTAAAAGACGTAGAAAGGTTTAACAAACAGGAAATCGGCCAATATGTATAAGGTAGGAGACTTAGTCCGCGTTGAGAGGCAAGTTCCTCATGATGGCTAATCGCAAAAGTTAGTGGTTAAATTCCAAAGTCCATATCGTGTAATGAAAGTGCTTCCCAATGAAAGGTATATGATTGAAGACACCCCTTGACACGCAAGCACGGCCGTCGATACGAAGCCGTGGTACCTATAGATAAAATGCAGCCTTGGCTAACTTTTAGTAGAAATTTAGAAAGTAGTGATGATGAGGATAGCGATATTAATACTGGCAAGGAACGGAATAAATCAGAGATTTTTTTTTTTTATATATAAAATTAATTATGATGTTGACCTTTTGAAAATATGAATTGAGCTAAAGATCAGGGGAGAGCGACTAAAATTAAGCATTTATTTTGAGATATAATCATAAAATATTGTAACTGATTAAGGATTATTATGCATTTATTTCGAAATGTAATCATAAAATATTGTAACTCATTAACGATTATTATGATGGGTAATAAGTTGAAACTTAATGGTATATTGTTTTTCCTGTTGTCGATTAGATGGTAATGGATTGTATTATAATTTCTTTATTTTTTTCTTTTCTTTTCTTTGCTATTTATATGAGATTGTAAGCGCGAGTACGCACTTTGAACAGGATGGCCGAGCTGTTAGCTTGTATCTGGTAACCCTAATTTAATCAACTAAAACTCGTATGTCACTCTATCGATTATTCGTTCATCAAGACATTCACTGTCATCCACTATGGGAGACAACTGACAGACGGTTTTCTTGTTCGAGACACCGAGCAATGAACACGCATAGAATAACAGCCTATCAAATTGGTGTAATTTTAATCTTAGTAAGTACCTAAGTACAGGACATTATTATTTTGGTCACCTGAGTGTTTTTGCAAATATTATGAAAAAAATCATCAAATCTGTTTTATTATAATTTTTTCGTGTTTAGATATCGGTACACATCTCTTCTGCGGAGTTTCGCCAGCTAATTTAATTTGACCCCGTAGTCTGCTCAATGCCGTAACTTCAAATGGTTTTATGTCCTGACCTGATAAAGGAAAGATTTTAAAAGCTGACGAACATATAAAAGAGTAGACTACCATAGTAGGTACTCGTACATTACCTTGACGCGGTACCCGGCGTTAGTGCCGAACGAGTACATGGGGTTCCGGTAGCGCGACGGGTCGTGCGCCGGGAAGCCCACGGTCGTCGGCAGCCGGTACGCGCCCGGCCCTGGGCCTGCAACACGCATTTGGTACTTTAGCGTTGTGTTGTCCATTTTTGAGTGACCATTCGCAATAAAAAGATGTTAAATCAATTTTGGAAATAGAAATAGAAATCGATATTTTTGCTGGTTGAAATGGAATTTGAACTCTGTATACTACCTATGATCACCGGTATGTTCAATACGGGTATTTTTTCGGTTAGGTAAGAGGTGTGTGTATTCGCCTGCGCACGTCGCCGCACACAGGCGAATAATGCATAATAATTGTTGTCAGAAAACCAAAAAGCAAATTGTTTCCGAAACCGGTTTTCATTATTTAGACAAGACCACTATGCATATGCCTAGCTACATGCGCAAGCACACCACGCGCAAATACCCACAATTACACAATATTTTTAAGTCCAAAGTTTGACTTGTTAATCGGCGGGTGTGTTTTGTGTGTTTTAAACTGCAACTTCAAACCATTTCTTTAGTAGTAACGTAGTAACGTTTTTCGTGGTTATTTTGACTTTAATAATGGATTCTACTCCTTGAGGCAAGGAACTCCTTACCTCAAGGAGTAGAATCCATTATTGAATAAACACAAAAAGTAAATCCAGAGTAGTAGACCCATGTGGCGAACCAACTAATTATCTATGATTCCCACTGTTAGAGAAAACCTGACAACACTAGTCTGTCTAGGGCAGTTAGTCTATGGTTCATAAAAGACGAGAGGATTTTTGAGTCTGAATGTAGAAAGATATTCGCTCAATACTATTACGAGACTGTGTAACGTGTAATTAACAAGTTTACTAATCTGTGTTCGTATATAGGTACATGTAATCTTCCACTGTCGCTTGGATACTGTGCAATGTGGTATAAATATACGTCTATTACAACTGGATCGAGTTTCATTTAACGGGCGCCTTATCTCGCCTAAGCCTTGATAAAGGAGAATGACAAAAAGTGGTACCAAATTTTCTCACGCCTCAAGATAAACTTAATATAGTAAATATTTTTATATTTATTTAAGACCTTCTGCGTCGGGGATTTGATTTTCGAATAGGGAATTTAATTTTAAGTTAAAAAGTTATTGTATTCCAATGCACGTTTCCGTAAACACTTTCTTCTTCCTTCTAATGACGTTCCGTTTTACATGATTTGTACATTTTGGTCCTGATCATGATCTTTTGCACAAAATCATATAAAAATAATAATAATTAACCGACTTTACAAGTAGGTAACTGTATATAATTAACTAAATTATTAATTGTAATATTACAATTAATCATTTAGTTATTATTATAATTGTGGGGTCCAAAAGCAAATCCACCTCTGTTGGTCTAATTTTAGACCAACAGTGTATTTGTACAGTGTTTATTGATTTAATTGATGCAACATTCATCTTTTATTTCTAAATGCGCTAGCGCCTCTAATACATCTGTGTTATACATGCTATTATGGTTTTAGAAAGCATGCTGTGCGGACCCTAAATAAATTGGGTTATGGGTAGGAGGATGATGGGATGTTGATAGCTATGGTGGAAGGTGCTCTCAGTGCTGTGAAACTCCGAACAAAATATTTTTGTATGGAATTTGTGACCTTCTTTAGCCAACATTCAGAAACACACGTCAAAATGACATGATGACCAACATTACATTACGAAGTGGTCACAAACATGTCTGCCTTCGCGCGAGTATTATTCTTTGTGTTGTGATTTTTCTGTTGGTTTTTCCTTTTTCTGGAAGATTTCGGAATAAAACATATCAGAATAATTGACAATGACTCTAAGTTTGTGAACCATCATAGGTAAGGTTCACAGAACATGTGAAGTTTGCGGTATCAAGGAGGCCTAGCTTACCTTACTGTAAATAAGTTGCATTTTTCCAAGTTTCCACTGGATCCAAACTTACCGATACCCCAGATACCAGTACCGATATTTATTGCTAATGTGATCTTGTGCTCACCTAACACTACTAATTTACAATTAAGTAGGAAATTAATAGCATCATTTAAATTCTGTAATACAACTCTGGAACCATCAATAAAGGTTTATTGAAACTCCTACAGTAATATTAGTCTAATTTAAATTGTGATCTAATTTAGTCTAACTAGGTTGACTGCAAATTAAATAGGTCAGAGAGTCAAGATTACTTATACATATTATCTACCTGAGACACCATTATGTAAATAGTGGGAATATTAAATAAATCTAGAGTTTCATATTCTTAGTATAGAAATCTATGCCCTATGATCCTGTTATTTATTGGTGTTCAAAAGGCTCTAGGTACCTGTTATCTCCTCATCTTTCGGAAATAACAAAAGCTGTGAGCTAAATAATAACTTAGAGCACATCAACTATGTTTCATCGTCATCATTGTGAATACTGGCTACATGTTGTGATGTTGCTTATAACAAGTGGTAGCTAAGGACTGTTGTCTCGATCTCGCGAGTGTCAGTGTTCCTCACACAGCGCACGGGATCACCATCCGCCAAGGCTGGCTACATGTTGTGATGTTGCTTATAACATATAAGTGGTAGCTAAGGACTGCTGTTTCGATGTCGCGAGTGTCACTGTTCCTCACACAGCGCACGGGATCACCAGCCGCCGAGGCTGGCTACATGTTGTGATGTTGCTTGTGACATATAAGTCGTAGCTAAGGACTGCTGCTTCGATGTCGCGAGTGACACTATTCCTCACACAGCGCACAGCATCAGCGCCGTGCTCTGTGCTCCAAACCAACTTATGAGAATCACTTACCCAGCGGTTTCGACGCCATTTTGTGTATTTCTTCTTTGTAGGTTTTTATAGGTTTATATTTCACTGAAATTTAATAACATTGAATAAATTTAGCGGCGAAGTTGTGTAAAACTACGGTAATTTTGACATGGATCCGTCGGCCACGACTGTTGATAAAAAATAAACAAATGAACTTTCAAACGTCGAAACGTTGCGTCAGGGTGACGTGATGTGACGTCACGGGTACGCAAGGAGGTCCGCGCAGTGAGGATGAATGCTCTAAGCTACCTACTGTAACCCAGTAGTTATATCAGTAGTAATTAAGAAAAACCAAATGCAGATTTAAATTACCTAATGTTAGAAGTACCTAGCGAATGTGACATCATATTGAATGGAGAAAAACTAGAATATATGAATCAAACGGTTCTCCTAGGAATCACGCTAGACGCGAAATTACAATGGAGACCTCATATAACATCTCTTGCGGGGCGTCTATGCTCGGCCGCTTATGCTGTTAGAAAGATAAGACAGTCAACAGATATAGAAACCGCGCGTTTGGTCTATTTTAGGTACTTCCACAGTATTATGTTGTATGGCGTTTTACTGTGGGGTCGGGCTGCTGACATTGAATCCATTTTTATTTTACACATGGGAGCTGTCAAAACCATTTATAATCTACATCGTCGCGAATCTCTCAGAGAACTAGGTATTTAAAAAGATTAATATTATGACGGTACCTTGCCAATTCATTTATGAAAATATTATGTACCTATCTATACTTATAATAAATCTGTAGGTCAATTCTGTACATTATATATATTTTCAAAATAACTATCAGGGGGTAATTAGTGATCGATACTGATGCCAAAAATGCAATCAGTAAAATTTTTGTCTGTCTGTCTGTCTGTCTGTCTGTATGTTCCTTATAGAAACAAAAACTACTCGACGGATTTTAACGAAACTTGGTACAATTATTCTTCATACTCCTGGGGAGGTTATAGTATACTTTTCATCGCGCTACAATCAATAGGAGCAGAGCAGTGAAGGGAAATGTTGGGAAAACGGGACAAAGTTGCTCCATTTTTTAAGCTTCCGTCGCGTTTGAAGCCTTAATGGTTAAAGCTACATAGAAATTATTTATGACGGAAATGTTCTACATAAAATTATCAAAAAAATATCCCACAACAGCATATGTCTATCTTTTATGGTTGACTCACAATAACACGTGTAACTCCCGATAGCTTAGCAGTTCGGAGCTTTCGGATTATATTTGTTTACTCTTACGTTTATAATACTCTCACTCATCCCTAATTAAAAGAAGTTAATATTATTACCTATTCAATAAAAAAAGAATCATAGTAATCGGTATAGAAACACCAAACTTATACATGAAATACGCTAATAAGCCATCGCGCCGTCGCGCGTGAATACTGAATCATGCCATAAGGATTATTTTTGTGTAACGGTTGCCGCGCTCGACGCGGGTCGTGGTCGATAGGGTATAAAAAGGCGGGAGGTCCGAGCGCGAGCTTCTCATTCAATATTTGGCTGTTGATGCGTTCAGAGCGTTCGACCTTATTGACAGACAATAATTGATATTAACAAACCGTGCTTATCAGCGCGACTTTTAGTCTTTAAATAGTTTATTTGAATTTCTTTTGTTGTTATTTTATAAAATAGGTATTAGTTGTTTTGGTAGTGTTTAAATATTCGTTCGCGCTGAAGTATTTTCGTTCTATAGGTACTTAAGCCTCATGTGAAAGTGATCTAAACAATATTACCAATACATTAACTTAATAACATACAAGGAGTTACACGCTGACGGAGTCGCGGGCACAGCTATTAATAATTACAAAATTAAACGAACTTACCTAAGTGAAGTTCTATTGTAATTATAAAGTGCTTAGTCCTCGATAATTATCCTGATTTACTATGTAGTCCCACTATGTTCCATCGTGTACACGCGAATATTCAGAGAATAAAATAAATCCTGCAAAAAAAACTTTTACGCTGGCAACTATATCCAGCTTATGTCATTCTATTTAGAGTAATCTGCAATGAGAGAATTAACAGACAGTAATTCTCCAACTTCAATCCCAGGGTCAAACAACAAGATATGGTCTTGTTTAGGGCTTGGGAGGGAACATAGTATCGAGGACTAAGCACTTCGTATAATTACAATAGAACTTCACTTAGGTAAGTTCGTTTAATTTTGTAATTATACTCGTGCTTAGTCCTCGATAATTATCCTGATTTACTATGTAGATGTTTAGAGAGATGAAGTTGGAAATTACAAACATGTTTTACACTATTATATAATAAAACATTCAAATATCATAAAATCAACCTTCTAATGTAACTGAAAAACTTTTCAACATTTAAACTTAATTCTCTTTTAATTCTAATTATCAACTAAGTATACAGTATACTCCTTTGACTTTTTATTAATTCATAACAAAAAACACATCAGTCTCAACATTACCAACATTCTTGCTTATTTTCTCTAATCAAAGGTCTATTATAATGCTTTATTATTATAATGTTAGCAAAAAAAAAACTTTTGATCCTATCAACCAACCAACCGTTTTAAAGATACTTAATATCTACTGACACACCTCTACTCTCCATTGAAACTTGACATGTTGAATGAGGAGTGAATTTCTTGATGTCTATGCCACTGTCCATCATTGTATGTTTCATGTAACAACTAATTGTTTGGCTACTAACGTAATTATGTGGCTTTTTAAAATGAATTACAAATTTTCTGTATTAACTAAGGCTTTCACAATTTGTGTGAATGTAATATTGTAATGTAATAGCTTCAACTAGCTTCATATTTTTGACTGACCGATTCCTTGACAATTCAAAAGTGCCTGTAATGGTTTAATTGAAATAAATGATTTGAGTTTGAGTTTGAGTTTAATCACAGGACAAATGCCAGGTTTCATATGAAAATAGGATAACATAATACTCTCTTGCTGTTTTCCTTTCTTAAATGTTTTTAACAAATCAGTGCAATAATTCTAATTACAGATAAGGTTTCTTTGAGCACTAGTAAGAGCTGAAAGAATTACCTACTTTTTGGTTACTTTGTCAAGTGGTCATTGCTGTAATGAGTACCATGTTTCTATACAATTCAGTACCATTGATGGATTCCACGTATCATCAGTATTCAGAATGTATTTAGAAGATACCTTCTAAATCTCTTAATTTGAGGATCCATCACTACATCAGAATCTTTGATCAATGACAATGCAGATCTATTAGTGTTGATTGGAGTATATGAACTGCCAATGTTGAATTGTTGTGTAAGAAACTCTAATATTTTAGTGATTGAAAAATCGTGAATATTTTTACCATTACAACAAATCCACCACTTATGTAATACTACTGAATACTGTTTGACAATGTTATCTGATAAAGAAGATGTCATGACATTAATGGTGTCATCTGGTATCATTTGCTTCTTAAAGCAAGGAAGTGCTTGACAATATGCAGAACCCCAGGGAAAAAAGACTGCTGTGCAGAGGATGCAGTATTCTGGAAGGTGACAACAACAATTGGTTTGATGGTTCAGGCCATATACCTGAATCTGTGATATGACCCTTGAATTAATAAATGGGTATCTTTAAGTTTCAGAATAGTTTTTTAAATGAATGCAAATGGTGGAAAAGCATAATATAATGGGTAATTTGCCCAAATTACTGTAAATGCATACATATTTTCTGCAAGTGTCTGTATCTCTATGCCAGGACTGATATCTATCACACTTAGCTCTAATAGCAACAAATAGATCATTGGAATGATTTCCAAAAGGATTTCACTGTGTCCTGAAATGCTGCAGTAGCCAGTTCCCACTCACAATCAATGTTTTTATTTCTAGACTCAAGATCAGCTTTTATGCTGTCCTTAGATCATACATAAATGTAGATATCCCTATTTTTCGGGCTTCATACCAATAAAATTTATACCTATGCCTAGCAATTAAGATTATTAAATTGTTTTCTACCAATTTAATTATATAATCTATTGTTGTAGTATTGTTTCTATGTAATAAAATTTGGCATCATTTTAGGTCCTTTGTAAAACATTGTAGACCAAGAAAAAGCAGCTAACAGTTCAAAATAGCTTATATGATTTACCGTGTCTTCTTCTGTCTAAACCCCATTTGCTATCTGACCATCAAAACAAATATTCCCGAACAAGTGTGAGATGCATCTGACTAAATTTCAATCTCAAATTGATAATTTTTACAGGGTTTTTATACATTCATGCCACCAGTGTAGATCTTCTTTACAGTTCATATTTATGTTTATAATTAAATCAAAGTCATTACTGTGGCAAACTAACTCTGCACATTTTTGTTTTTCCAAAAATTATAGTGAAACATAACTCATACATGGACAACAAGCTGTTAGGATAAAGTGTAAAGAATAGATGAAATGAACATCACTTTTTATCTGTCACTGTCAAGGTCATATTCTTCATAACAATCACAAATCTAAGTACTCAGCAACTTGCATTAGATTTGAGATTATTTTTATCCTTATTTATGTAACAACCAAGAATCCAAAAGATTGATACTTTTACAAATAAAATGAAAATTCTAAGCATTCTAATATCATCCTCAAGATAAATCACAGATTTTAATCACCTACTACATAGATAAGGTATTACTGGTGTAGGGCAGTACACAAACCAAAGCACAAACAATTGAATTCATAAACATTGTTTTTACAATAAACCCTCAAATAGCTTTTGTCATCACATCAATGTTCAGTGTTAATATATATAATTTAAAAAAAATTATTTGCACATGTAATCATTTTTAGAAAATGAGTTTACATAAAGTGCATATGACTTTAATTTGAAACTGTTATGTATGGACATAATTTAATCAGACATTTCGATTTAATGTTATACTGGTATCTCCATTTCGTTTGTGCATAGTAAATATTTTTGATCAAAAAAGACTGTCCACTGACAGGTGCACACTGCACATCTTCTATACTTATAATAAATCTGTAGAGAGGTCAATTCTGTACATGATATATATTTTCAAAATAACTATCAGGGGGTATAGACCAGGGTCGATAATTTTTAAAACCAAAAAAAATAATAGTAGGATGAAACCCATTAGAAAAGGAGGGGAATATTATAAAAATGAAAGGAAAAATAATTTACGGGCGATCTGAGGTCGGGAAGGGGATGGGGGTGAGTTTTTAAGGGTAAAAAACGGTTTTTCTCGATTTCCGGCAAAACTAAAAGTCCTATTGAAAAAAATTAAATGGCAAAGTTGTAAGTAATAAAAAGATCTAAAACTTTTGTATTTACACTTTTTCACATAACCTCAAAATTTATGTGAAAAATTCAAAAAACCAAGTTTTTGGTTTTTTATTTTTATCTTTTACAAACTTTTTTTTTTTTTAACGAAATTTGGTGAAAACTTACCTTTTTATGTCCCAAATACGCTGTAATTTATTTGATTAAAAATATTTATTATTTCACCTTATTTTGAATTAATATCGAAAAAACACCCTAATTTTCAATCGAAAATTCACCCGTCAAAATATCAGCTTTTTTCAAAAAGTTGGTATGGTTTCTGTTCGTTGAAATCTCTACTTTCCGATGGTGAAAAAAAATATATATGTTACTACAGTAAATCTTCTCAGAAAACGCAAAAATTTAAAAAAAACTTGAATTCGATTTTTTTTTTTTAATTATTATAGATAATTTTGAGCTATTTATTAAAATTTACACTTTAATTACTCGAAAAACGTTAGATTACATGTGACATTGATAACAAAAAAATTGCAAATAAAAATATACTACTATAATTAACAAACAAATAAGTTAATAAAATTAATATTTAATAAGACATCTACAATATTTGGAGAAAGTTGTCGAATCTTCTTTAAATTATATGCGTAGATGCCTATTTATAACTATTTTAAGATAAATTATATATACCTGAGTGACCTACGAAAAATTGTAGCCCATCAAAAGGTATTTCGTGGAGAAGTGGGGAAGGGGCTAGGCGGGTCTGGGTCTTACTACATATATACCTACTATTATATACTATATATTTCGTAGCAGCTGTTACAACCGTTAGCCTAACCAGTATTCGAAATACAGTACAATATACAACATCGTTTATAAAAATACACGTGCACGCTGAGTTTCTTGAAGATAATTGTGACAAGTTTACTTAAAAAAACAAAAAAACTTTTCGAATCTGCATAGGAAGGTAAATACTATCTCTATTTTTATCTGTATCAATCAACTCAAACATAAAAATCGTAATATTTTCTTTAAAAAATAGTATGCTTAACGTAACATAACCTAAAGATTGAATTTAAATGATATTTATTATTTTAGTACAAGATAAAAAAAAAATAATATCCTTAATTTTGCACAAACAAATTTAGTTAATCCCATGATAAAAAAAATATTTCAAAATACATAAAAAATATATATCGTAAATATATTTTTAATAACAAACTTTTGGCTGATTTTCATATATATTTTATACATTTTTAATAGATTTATATTATATTTTTTATACATTTTGACATTTATACATTTTGACAAAAATATATTTACTATATATATTTTTTATAGATTTTTAATATATTTTTTATGTATTTTGAAATTTTTTTTTTTCATGGGATTAACTAAATTTGTTTGTGCAAAATTAAGGAGATTATTATTTTTTTATCTTGTACTAAAATATCATTTAATTTCAATCTTTAGGTTATGTTACGTTAAGCATACTATTTTTTAAAGAAAATATTACGATTTTTATGTTTGAGTTGATTGATACAGATAAAAATAGAGATAGTATTTACCTTCTTAACCGTTAAAGGCCTGATAAACAACTAATTAACGTGCTAATTGACGTGCTTGAGGGTCACCCAGGGCTTTACCGGTTAAGCAGATTCGAAAAGTTTTTTTGTTTTTTTAAGTAAACTTGTCACAATTATCTTCAAGAAACTCAGCGTGCACGTGTATTTTTATAAACGATGTTGTATACTGTACTGTATTTCGAATACTGGTTAGGCTAACGGTTGTAACAGCTGTTACGAAATATATAGTATATAATAGTAGGTATGTATGTAGTAAGACTCAGACCCGCCTAGCCCCTTCCCCACTTCTCCACGAAATACCTTTTGATGGGCTACAATTTTTCGTAGGTCACTCAGGTATATATAATTTATCTTAAAATAGTTATAAATAGGCATCTACGCATATAATTTAAAGAAGATTCGACAACTTTCTCCAAATATTGTAGATGTCTTATTAAATATTAATTTTATTAACTTATTTGTTTGTTAATTATAGTAGTATATTTTTATTTGCAATTTTTTTGTTATCAATGTCACATGTAATCTAACGTTTTTCGAGTAATTAAAGTGTAAATTTTAATAAATAGCTCAAAATTATCTATAATAATTAAAAAAAAAAAATCGAATTCAAGTTTTTTTTAAATTTTTGCGTTTTCTGAGAAGATTTACTGTAGTAACATATATATTTTTTTTCACCATCGGAAAGTAGAGATTTCAACGAACAGAAACCATACCAACTTTTTGAAAAAAGCTGATATTTTGACGGGTGAATTTTCGATTGAAAATTAGGGTGTTTTTTCGATATTAATTCAAAATAAGGTGAAATAATAAATATTTTTAATCAAATAAATTACAGCGTATTTGGGACATAAAAAGGTAAGTTTTCACCAAATTTCGTTAAAAAAAAAAAAAGTTTGTAAAAGATAAAAATAAAAAACCAAAAACTTGGTTTTTTGAATTTTTCACATAAATTTTGAGGTTATGTGAAAAAGTGTAAATACAAAAGTTTTAGATCTTTTTATTACTTACAACTTTGCCATTTAATTTTTTTCGATAGGACTTTTAGTTTTGCCGGAAATCGAGAAAAACCGTTTTTTACCCTTAAAAACTCACCCCCATCCCCTTCCCGACCTCAGATCGCCCGTAAATTATTTTTCCTTTCATTTTTATAATATTCCCCTCCTTTTCTAATGGGTTTCATCCTACTATTATTTTTTTTCACTTTTTATTATTTTTAAAGGCTTCTACCCTGGTCTAGTAATTAGTGATTGATACTGATGCCAAAAATGCAATCAGTAAAATTTTTGTCTGTCTGTCTGTCTGTCTGTATGTTCCTTATAGAAACAAAAACTACTCGACGGATTTTAACGAAACTTGGTACAATTATTCTTCATACTCCTGGGGAGGTTATAGTATACTTTTCATCACGCTACAATCAATAGGAGCAGAGCAGTGAAGGGAAATGTTGGGAAAACGGGATAAGTTGCTCCATTTTTAAGCTTCCGTCGCGTGTGAAGCCGTAATGGTTAAAGCTACATAGAAATCATTTATGACGGAAATGTTCTACATAAAATTATCTAAAAAATATCCCACAACAGTATATGTCTATCTTTTATGGTTGACTCACAATAACACGTGTAACTCCCGATAGCTTAGCAGTTCGGAGCTTTCTGATTATATTTGTTTACTCTTACGTTTATAATACTCTCACTCATCCCTAATTAAAAGAAGTTAATATTATTACCTATTCAATAAAAAAAGAATCATAGTAATCGGTATAGAAACACCAAACTTATACATGAACAACGCTAATAAGCCATCACGCCGTCGCGCGTGAATACTGAATAATGCCATAATATAAGGATTATTTTTGTGTAACGGTTGCCGCGCTCGACGCGGGTCGTGGCGGTAGGGTAAAAAAAGGCGGGAGGTCCGAGCGCGAGCTTCATTCAATATTTGGCTGTTGATGCGTTCAGAGCGTTCGACCTTATTGATAGACAATAATTGATATTAACAAACCGTGCTTATCAGCGCGACTTTAAGTCTTTAAATAGTTTATTTGAATTTCTTTTGTTGTTATTTTATAAAATAGGTATTAGTTGTTTTGGTAGTGTTTAAATATTCGTTCAAATTACAAATTATTAATAGTTTGCATTTTATTTATTTTTAGGTGAAGTAGTAGTACGCATAGATTTTTAGATACCGATAGGTAAGTTTTGGCTAATTTATGTTCAAACAAACCTTACCGGTAATACCACGGGGAACCCGAGCTGATGAGGTTAGGGCTTGCCTGAAAAGCTCTTATTTGTGGCGTGATATACATCCGTGCATTTGACTATAAACATGCGAGTGAGAACTGGAGATAACACGGAAGATCGTGAATTTTCTGATATATTATTAAAGATTGGTGAAGGTACCTATCCACAACTACACCAAGGAAAACTTATTCTGACGCCGAGTTATGTTGTATAGTGCAATCCCAACAACATCTTATATCGTCGGTTTACGGTGACGTAACAAATATATTAAATAGGCACAATTCTTGGCTATGCGAAAGGTCCATTTTAACTCCTCGCAATGACCAGGCATAAAATACTGTCGAATATCCAGGGGAAAGCAAAGTTTAGTTCAATAAAATAGAATGGTCGATGAACAAGAAACCACTAATTACCCGATAGAATTTTTAAATTCTTTAAATATGCCCGGACTTCCTTCTCATGAAATTTGTTTAAAAATTGGCATTCCGATTATTCTGCTCCGAAATTTAAGACCACCACAACTTTGCAATGGAACTCGGCTAAAAGTAACCCAGTTGCAACAAAATGTAATCGTGGCTCAAATTTTAACAGGCTGCGGTGCAGGAGAGACCGTCTTTATTCCCAGAATTCCCATAATACCAAATAATTTTCCATTTCAATTTAAAAGAACGCAATTTCCAGTATCGGTGTGTTATGCAATGACAATTAATAAGGCTCAAGGGCAGACTTTTCGTGTAGCTGGAGTAGATCTCGGTGTCAGTTGTTTCTCGCATGGTCAGTTATATGTCGCTCTTTCCCGGGTTAGCAGTTCTAGAAATCTTTATGTTCACGTGCCGGACGGGTCAACTTTCAACATAGTTTACCCGGAAGCTTTGCGCTGAAGTATTTTCGTTCTATAGGTACTTAAGCCTCATGTGAAAGTGATCTAAACAATATTACCAATACATTAACTTAATAACATACAAGGAGTTACACGCTGACGGAGTCGCGGGCACAGCTATTAATAATAATATTCTGCGGTTCCTTATTGCGATATTTTTCAACAGTAAGTATTGTGGATTGACATATTATATTTCCCTACTAAAATACGAAAGTTAATCTGTCTGTTACATCAAAACCACTGAACCGTGAGGATGGACATATGGTACTTTTTTACGAAAAACGACGGAAACGCGGACGAAGTCGCGGGCAAAAGCTAGTTTATTAATAACACTCAAATCCAACCTATAAGGATCTATTCATATAACAGTATTTTCAGACTCTGAAAAGCACAATTTTAGGTGATATAGGTAAGTATTATGTTGTATAGGAATTTTCATAAGTAGAATTTTATATCCCTTCCTTCAACCGTGATAACTTTATCTTATGTGATCTTTTGCCAACGAGGGTAAAGATATTTCTGCCCCCCCCCTTCCCTGTTTGGATCGACTCGAATTTGAAGGGTGGCATTTGAGTTTTCATTACATTTTCTGAAAAGTGTAGTTGGGGCTGCCTTTTTAATTACCTTTGCAGACTTGACGTGTTCATTAAATTTTTTCACTAAACAGGAAACTTTTCCATTTCAGTGCAACTGTTGTTTGTATCAAATTACCAATACTATTAACATTGCGGTACAGCAATTCCTAATTTCTATGGTAGTCCTCCACTGGTCCCTTTAAATACTTTTTAAGTAAAACATTTAGGTTTTCTTGGTGGTGGACGGGATTCCCAAGGCCATTATCATTGCTTCATGCAACTCCATAAAACCATCATCCTTTAGTTCTTCGGTATCTTCAAACCACACTATCATCATTAGACTAACCTAGTCTATGATACATGAATAAGTGTAAAGAACTGATAATTCTTTATCAATATTGTAATACTCTTGGTGGTGGACGGGATTCCCAAGGCCATTATCATTGCTTAATGCAGCTCCATGAAACCGTCATCCTTTAGTTCTTTGGTTTCTTCAAAGCACACTATCATCATTAGACTAACCTAGTCTGATGATACATTAATAAGAGTAAAGAACTGATAATTCTTTATCAATATTGTAATACTTACTTAATCATTTCTTACAAGAGAAAACAATAATACATGCATATCATAGAACTTCTAGATATACATTATATTTTGTGCTTTTTACCTCAACTTGAGGTTTCGACATCTAGCCTCGAGGTCCTGCGTTATTTGTAGTAATAATTTCTTACGAGAGAAAACAATATGTCGTGCATAGGCGGTGCATACCATAGAACTTCTAGGTATAAATTATATGTTGTGCTTTTTTCCTCAACTTGAGGTTCGAGATCATGTCTCGAGGTCCTGCCTTATTTGTAGTAATAATTTCTCACGAGAGAAAACAATATGTCGTGCATAGGCGGTGCATACCATAGAACTTCTAGGTATAAATTATATTTTGTGCTTTTTTCCTCAACTTGAGGTTCGAGATCAAGTCTCGTCCGTCTTGTCGTAACACGAACTTCATGTTACAAGAATGGATGTACCGAGCACCGGTAATATGGCGGATAAATTATAAGCTTCTGCTACTTTGCAATCCAAATCTATCAATCGTAATCCACTTAAATTTTTCAATGATATCACACATACATACCTGTGTTTGCTTCTTTGTTTATAACATTTTAAGTCTTTCGCTGATCGGCCTTTATTACTGATTCCAAATAGGACGCCGGCGATAACTTATGCCGAAGTCGTCCTCGAGCTCCCCTACGCTGTTTCTTTCCAATTTTCTTCCACATTTTATTGACTGGCATTGTTTAACTTTTTGTTGTTGATAATATAAAAAAAATAAGAAGTTTTATAAGAAAATTCAATAATTTTCTTAAAAATGACGTGCGCTCCACGACGCGAAAATAGTGAATGACATAAGCTGGATATAGTTGCCAGCGTAAAAGTTTTTTTTGCAGGATTTATTTTATTCTCTGAATATTCGCGGGTACACGATGGAACATAGTGGGACTACATAGTAAATCAGGATAATTATCGAGGACTAAGCACGAGTATAATAATATTCTGCGGTTCCTTATATTTTTCAACAGTATTGTGGATTGACATATTATATTTCCCTACTAAAATACGAAAGTTAATCTGTCTGTTACATCAAAACCACTGAACCGTGAGGAAGGACATAATATGGTACTTTTTTACGAAAAACGACGGAAACGCGGACGAAGTCGCGGGCAAAAGCTAGTTTTAAATAAAATAAGTGATAGACATCATTCTAATAGGTACCTACTAGAAATATAGATACCTACAATAAATCAACCATTTTTCAGATTATCTAAAGTACATACCTACATCCCACCACTTGACTCCTAACAAATATTTCGCGAGCGGATCCCTGAATCGAAAAATAATTTCAACGATACTTAAGGGATAGACGAGAAAAAAAAAACATCCCCACTTTACCTGAAGGGGAGGTAGGTACCCTAAAAAAATATTTTTTTCTTGTGTTTATTTTACGACTTTGTCGGCGTGATTAATATGTATACCCATGCCAAATTACAGCTTTCTAGTACTAACCGTCTCTGAGGTAAGCCGCGGACAAACAGACGGACATGGCGAAACTATAAGGGTTCCTTGTTTACTACGGAGCCCTAAAAAGGTTGTAGTCACAGCCATCCGAAAATCGGCCAAGTGCGAGTCGGATTATGAACTCGCTCATTGAATGATCGATATAGTGCATTCCTACAAAGGAGATATTTACAAAATATATGACGCCCTGACCAAGATTTTGTACATTGATTCTCTTGTACACCGAACCACAGATGATATAATACTACGTACAGGATACCTAATCCCATACAAAGAAATGACACCTCCCTTTTTTTTTTTTTTTGGGAAATTATCAAATAACTTCTCCCGCGCTCTGGGCGGAGCGGGAGGGCGTGTCAGACTTTTACTGACTAAAACCCACCCGTGTTCCTTCCGTGGTCTGTGTTCCGGGGTCGCGATATCCCTTTCGGACAAACTCGCAACCCCGGCAGGCATTGGCCCTTCCGGACCCCGTCAGTTGGTGCTGAAATCTCTTTGAGGCGCGCGTGGAACACAACGCGCCGTCGACCCGGGCCTGGTATCGGACGGCGAGCTACCCATTGCTCACCGTCCGCAAGCCCGCGCCTACGGTGGTCGGAAGTCGGCTCTCGACTCCCGACGCCCGGGGCGTCTCCTGCGGCGACTAGGGGCGCGAGAGTCCTGCCTCTCCCTCGCGCGCTCCGCCTCCTCTTTCGCAGAAGGAGGTGATGGCCTCCCATGCACTCTCGCTCCGGACCATGGCCTGAACCAGGGTCCTCCGGGCGATCCACACAGTGGTGACACCCGGGCGTTTCCTCCCGCTTTATCCTGAACAGGAACCTCCCGAAACAACCATGTCCGGTGAGGACCTGCGTCAGGCGGAAGGTGAGGACGCCGTGGCGCCTCTCTAGCCACTCCCCAAAGAGGGGACTTATCGCCACAATTGTGGCGTGCCCAAAATGACACCTCCCTGAGTCTGACTATTGAGCTGGCTTTTTTTCTTCCTCCATTTTTTCAACAGATGGCAGCATCAGCGACTCACTAATTGCCAGAGACTATAGTTTTACAACGCCATCTACGAGTCGACTTAGATACTTAAGGCGTTGTTTTATTATGGTAGATTCTTTAAATCGCACATGACACGGTGCGTTCAAGGACAAGTAAGAAGAATACCTACAACAAAAATATCGGGTGTAAAAAGACACTTTCCGAAGCCGAAAGCCACATATTCTACCCATTATTTGCATCATTTTTTTCCACTAGACCATACCTGGGAATCCACTGGTTCTGGAGATATTGAAGGTCAAAGTCGCATTTTTTTTTTTACTTTTTCACGAAAATGAATTCTATGCGATAATACGAAACTTTTTTCCAAACAAACATTACCTGAATTTTAGATTTATCTTAACAGATTACGCATTTGAAGTTACAAAAACGCAATGAACAACAAGTACCTACCTACGTAGGGTAGGGGCGGAGCTTAACTAACACTGAATCCGATCATTCAAGCGTGGGTTCGCGTTACATTGCGCGCAATAAAAACTTGTTTTTTTTCATAAAAAAAAAAAAAATTACGGTTCCCAGCAATAATTTTTGCGCAAAGCTACTTAGCTATACGTACAGTATGCGTAGTTTACGGCTTTGTGATGTGTCTTTTTACACCCTGTATGTCGAGTTGGCGGAATAGTTTCATTTCTGTGTGAGTGAGCTAGCAATTTTCACGCTGCTGCGAATGCTTCTTTATGGGTTTTTAGTATTTCAATGTTTAAATCTAGATTTTCTTCTCCACGTTACCAAATCTACTTACTACCTATTGCTAAAACCCTAAGACTGAAAACACGCCTTTTTCGTCCAAACTTATTATGATAGTAAATGTTTTTAAAAACATCAAATAATAAACGGCCAAGTGCGTGTCGGACCCCGCACAATGAAGGGTTCCGTAGTTGGGATGAATTTATCCCAAGAACAAACTTAACTAACTAAACTATCACTAAAATTCCTTACCTTTGGCTATGAGATTAGAGCTGTTCTGCAATAAAAAGCAATGTTTAAAAATAATTTTGTCACAATTAAAATCGTATTTGACAAGCGCGACTGCACGTGGTACTTGTTTGCCCCATGATTTGTTTTTAGAGCCGGAGGTGCGCATTGTGGACTGCCTCGACGTGTTTTATGGAATTTTTCACTTTTTGTATGGAAAATATGAAAAATTGTTACCTACATGTTGAGTTATATGGGGTTACGGGTCGAAATTTTCATTATTTTTGCGATAGGACACACCATTTACGAGATAAAAAGAAAATAAAAAAGATACAGTAGGTACTGTTTTTTTGCACTTGAAGCCTAGGTGTTGGTGTGAATTTTAGTTCATGACAACTAATTGTATTCACATCTTTAATCGCGATTAAAAATAGGTAGGTTTAGTCTGGTTTGGTTTTTACAATCAAAAATTGAGGTGAAAAACGTCAAATTCAGAATAGCAAAATTGCCATTTGTACTAAACTAAAAAATCAGTACTATCTTAGTGCTGTCAAACTAAAATATAGTAAAGTTGTGTCACTTTAGTCTATTTCAGGAATGGGAAATCGTCGTGTGACAGGAACAAAATTTTGGTGATTTGACGTTCGAAAAGTGCTAATACTCAGCCTAGTTTGAATAAATGACTTTTAAATTTGAATTTGAATTTGATCAAGGCACTCAGTTTGAGTCTGATCTGGTCCCGTCGAATGACGACACACTTCGCCACTAAGCGAATTAGAACAACGGTATACCATCCTTGAGCCAACGGCATGATTGAGCGTGTTCATCGCCAACTTAAGGCTGCTCTCGTGTGCCACCAAGATTTTCGGGTAGGTGCAGCTGCTTTTCGTACTTCTTGGCATGCGACCCGCTTTCAAAGAAGACCTGAAAGCTACAGCTGCTGAATTGGATTGCGGAGAAACACTTGGCAAGTTGCCGAATTGCTTGTTCCAGTTTCCGAAACTGATACCACGAACGATCCTGCAGACAAGCATATTACAAATTAGAGGATTATATCCAAGATAAGAATGCTTGGAAACATGCTGGTCCTGCTCCATAGGATAATCTAGAATCTAGACAAAATCAAACTGGTTGCTAATTTAAGTTGTATGAATTATTATTTTTATTATATGATTTTACATTCTGTGATTACTTCCTCACACACTGACTTATTAATTGTAAAATTTTAAGAAAATCGTCTACTTTTACAATGTTTGTAAATATGTGAGAACCATGCATCTATCACATAAGTAATTAATTTATCTTTCGTCGCTTCATTTTTAATAATTCTTCTTTTTACCTATTGTGGTAACGTATTTTTTTTTTTTTTTAGTTTCGTCTTCACATATAATTATGTAACTAATGTACGTACATATTATACAAAATATTGTAACACCTTTTAAAAGAGTAACGGTGGAGTTTCTTGCCCATTCTTCTCTATACGAAAACTACCTTTTGGAAGGGGCGACTATAATCAATTCAATTTTTTGTAAACTTTGACGTTTAAAAGTGCCTTACAAGGGCCTATTTGAAATAAATGATTTGACTTTGACTTAGACATTGTTGTACAACTTCGACGTAAAATGTCGACTGTACAACCAGTCCCTGCATCTTGTCATACTCGACCATCTTCTTTTATCTAGGTACAAAGATCTCTCGTCAGCAACTCACGTTTTTCTTCGTGACAAACCAGTCAGACGCCACTTACAACCACCTTATACCGGTATAACCACCACATACCAAGTCATTAATCGCGCCAGCGATGGCAAAACAATGACTAAAACGTCGCTGTAAGCATTGATTGCGTCAAGCCGACTTACATGGAACACGCCACTCCTACAGCCCTCGATCCTCCGACGAATCCAACAAAACCCACTCACAAATCCACATCCAAACCTAAACAGCCCGATCCATCTTCAGACGCAGGCGCCAATCCAACAACAACTACAAAACTACCAAACCACTCCTTCTGGCAGACGAGTGAAATTCAAGGATTTCTCCGATTTCTGGCGTGGCGTCACGTGTTGTGCATTTGTGAACGCACATTAGTATACGTGGCGCGTTGTATTATGTTTAGTTAAGTATTTGTAAGTGAGTCAGGAACGCTCCCTTGCTAAGTGGCAACACTAAGCCACGATCTGGGGCGTCACCCATAGCATCCTTTTTAGTAGCATCTCTCGCTTGCTTGCCAATCGTAGCGAGACACAGACTAGATTTTAAGTCATTCGTTTATTTTGTCCCTACTAGTTTAATTAGTTATATGTGTACTAGTGAACCTAACTTTAAACTATGATACGTGTGTGATAAATATATACAAGGTGTCAGGGACATCGATGCGAAAACGTATACCATGGATTCAGTACATGATTCTGAAATTTTTCGTTGGATATTTATACTCGCCCGTAGGTTTGCTCGCTGCACGGCAGACGTCAAAGTCAGTTTATTTAAAGCGTTCTATCAGTCCTTCTACACGAGCGGCCTATGGGTGTTCATATACGAGCCGAGCCTACAACGTCCTGCGCGTGCAATACAACAATGCCTTCAGGATGCTGTTGCGGTTGCCGCGACGTTGCAGTGCGTCGGGAATGTTTGCTGAAGCATGTACGGATGGCTTTCATGCCATCATGCGTAAGAAAGTGGCACTACTGCAACGTTTGCGTAGCACTCGGAACGGCATCCTGAATATGATTGTTAGCAGAGTGGACTGCCCCATCCAAAGGCACTTGGTAGAATTAGGTATAGGTTTATGTTAAATAGAATTAAGTACTAACAACAATAACATAGCATGTAAGCACAGTTTGTTACTAACCACTAACTACGTATGCTTAGGTCTGAAATAAAGACATTTAAAAAAAAAAAAAAAAAAAATTAAGAAATTGGTGCCGATTCTCTTGTCACAAATGCCTCTAAACTAAACTAAAAATCACTAAAATTTAGTTTATTACTTTTTCCCATTCTGAAATAAACTACAGTGACACAACTTAACTATATTTTAGTTTGACAGCACTATCATAGTAGTGAGTTTTTAATTTAGAGAAAATGGCAATTTTGCGATTCTGAATTTGACGTTTTTCACATAAAATTTTGATTGTAAAATACCAAATCAGACTAAACTTGACAATTTTTAATCGCGATTAAAAAGGTGTGGGATAAAATAAGTTGTCATGAACTAAAATTCACACTAACATCTCGACTTCACGTGCAAAAACAGTACTGTTTTTTTTTTCTTTTGCTTATATTTCGAAAATGGTGCGTCCTATCGCAAAAATAATGAGAATTTCGACCCCCTTTATATAACACTTAAACACGTAACACTCAACATGTAGGTAATATTTTTTCTTATTTTCCAAACAAAAAATGAAAAATTCCATATAAAACTCGTCGAGGCTACACCGACTGCGCGACTCCGGCTCTAAAAAAATCACGGGTTAGGGCAAACCACGTGGATTCGCGATTGTCAAATTCGATTTTAGTCGTGTCAAAATTATTTTTTAATTTAGAGAATTTTATTTGCAGAATATCTCTAAGATCTCATAGCCAAAAGTAAGTAATTTTAGTCTTAGTTTAGTTCGGTGTACAAGAGAATCGGCACCATTGTTGTTCCATACAGTTTGACCGCGTTTCTATGAAACAGCAAATTATATATTTTTTATAAACGACGAAAAATTTCAAGTGAGGGGGCTTCAGAATCATGTACTGACCATGGTATACGTTTTCGCGTCGATGTCCCTGCCACCCTGTATAGATTAACTACAAGTTGGAGTTTCACTTCCGCTCTTACAACTTCACCTCCAACACGTGTAAAAGGAGACAGGTGGAATACCTTCCACTTACGTCCCCAACATTTTTTCATGTGCATTAGATGTTGCAATAAAAAGTAGATAATTTAAAATTAATTATTAAATCAAAAGATGAAAGCTTTTAAGAATACTACCTGCCTTATATAAAAATGTTAGCTAGAAGTTTTTCCTTAATTAATATTATGGTGTGAAGCACCGTCAGTTTTATAACTGACGGTGCGGCGCTTATGCGCCTGATACGTTTGGCAATCTATTGCATGAAGTGCGTGATGTGAACACTGGACGCAAGAGCAAACAATAATCTGATGAAAACAACAACTATGTATTTAGAATTTCTTTATTGTATAGGTTAAGTAGGTACATACATTATATATCATATCTAAAACTTATATACAACGCTCAAGTATAAGTAGGTACAATAGATTTCAACATTTTGAATTATCAACAAAATAGCGTCTTTTACAGGAGATAAATCCCTACTTACTACATTTGTAGGTAATTATAGATAGGACTCGTAAGAACATAAGCGTGATATAAGTACGAATCCAATTAGAATTACCACAAAGAGAACTGAAACAGTCGCAACATTTAAGTTCGCTTACTGGCCACTCTGACTGCTTCGCACGGATGCAGTGGATGATGTGGCAATGTGGCGATAACTCAAAACATCGAGATTTCTGTGTTACATCTAAGTTAATTGTTAATGTATTATACAATCAGTGGCGGATTTGCAGTCGTGGCCGCCCTAGGCCCCAGGCCATGTAGTAAGTATCAGCCGCCCCTTTTCAGCACCCATCATATAGACTACATAATGAATTTACTTTATTGCCAACTATTATCGAAATCGGTTTAGAGATTTAGTTAATTATGAGTCGGGTCGGCGCACGAAATTCTATGACGCGATTCAATTAAGTAGTTATTTGGACATATTTTTAAATGGTTTTAAGTTATTATTGATACATGATGCGGTGCAGTGCGGCCCACCATAATGTGCGCGAACGTTTAGAATATATAGGTACTTTGAGTTATTTCTTGTTAACATCAGTAAACTTTTTGTCACGATTGGCCGCCCCTAATATCTGGCCGCCCTAGGCCCGGGCCTACTGAGCCTTAGGGCAAATCCGCCACTGTATATATTATGTCGCCCATGGGCATGTGCCCGCCCGTATTTTTCTGAATATTCATGGAAAATGATCGAAAATTAACTTTAAAAGGGGGGGGTCTATCTTTAATATTTTTCATGTTATTCAATTTTTATTTTTTTAATAGCGTTTGCCATATCTCCTATGTTATTGGCTCGATTTGGATTCTGTTTATTATTTCTAAAAGCTTATGAGTTATTTTTATCGGATTAACTAATATTTTTTGGTTAAATTTGTCGACTATGAAAAGAAAAACCGAGATGAAGACATTTAAAAAAAAACCAGTAGGTATTTATTTAAAAAAACACCATTGTAAGTCCATAAAATCATAGCGGGATATTGAAAAAATAAATAAAAAATAATAACAAAAAATTAAAATAATTAAAGATAGACACCCCGTTTTTAATTTGTTATGAATATTCAGAAGAATACGCTCATGCAATGTCAATCAATATCGCTCATGGTTATTTGTATGGCTTTCGGCATTATATAGCTATCGGTCATACAATGTCGCTCATGGGCATGTGCCCGCCGCACAATGAGCGACATTGTATAATGGGTGATTCATAAACTTAAACTTTCCGGAACAAATTCTCTCTCTCTCAAATCAAAATCTATTGTGAAGTTTAAAAGAACGAAGCGGTTACACAGATAAACACGAAAAGCGACTTCAACTTGTAATAAACTAAAGTATCCTATGTGTGTTAATCCAGGTGTGTGCCAAAAATTGTTCAGTAGTTTTTGCGTGAAAGAGTAACAAACATCCATCCATCTATCCATCATCACAAACTTTCGACATATACCTATAACGCTGCAAGGTTTTTTGGCGCGGCCAAAATCGGAACAGAAGCGGTCTTGTTTTGTCATTTCATATTTGTGAAAATTTCAGAGGGTTTACCATCAATGCCTGCCTGTCGATGCAAGGACCGTAACAGTCAACGTCGTTCAGAAGACAAGAAGTCCTTGTAGCGCTCTGGGTACAGGTTTTAAAGGTGAAGAAAGAAGTAACATAAGTACTAAAACGAGACGTGCGACCAGCGGCTCGTCACCCTCGTACGTCGAGATAGATTGGGGAGTTCCTACTTCACTGTCGTAAAACGTGGTATAGCTAGTGAATCGACGCCAGCACCTGGGGCGCCAGTGGCGCTGGCTGCGCCGGCGCACGGGGCGCCAGTGGCGCTGGCTGCGCACGGGGCGCCAGTGGTGCTAGCGGCGTGTCCTCCGTGCGCGCGTCGCTGTCGTCACTCTCGTCGTCCGGCGAGATGGCGCCCCACTGCACACGACACACAAGCTCACAAATACTCAAGTTAGTGCAGTTTAGGTCATCGATCCAAAAGTTAATTAAAAAAATCGGCTAAGTGCGTGTCCGAACACGCACAATGAAGGGTTCCGTAGCTGGGATGAATTTATCTCAAATGAAATCGTATATTCTTTAAATAGGATATCGGAATCACATTTACACATCATATTAAAAAAAAAAAAGAAAAAAAAGAGGCTTGCAGAGTTCGGCATTTCCTCTCTGAGTACTATGAGAAGAAAGGCCGAAACAAACTCAGAGGTCACATTCTCTTTTATGTAAAGTCCAGACATAATCTTGGTCAGGCCATATGAGGACCATGGAGATTAGTGTCTGAAATTGTCTTTTGAGGAAAGAACCACTTCCAGTCAGTGCAAGCATTTGTCAGTAATCGTGGAGCTCAACACAGAACTTAAGCAGCTCAATACGACGAAAGGAAATTTGGGTTGGCCGCATAAACTACTCAAACTGCCAGACCAGCATTAAAATTAACTGAGAAAGAAAAAATAAATGAAGGAAAGAAAAAGATATCCACATAGTCCTCACGTTCGGATTAATGTAAATAATATACCTAATACTTTACAAAGTAATTATGTAATTTTGTATATAATTTACAACAATGTCACTAAAACGGGTGTATATTGATGATTTTACATAGGTAGGATTTTACATAAAGAGTTAAGTTTTATGGTTTTAGCACAAAGTATAACAGAGCGAGCAGCTCAATCCCAACTTTTTTTTATCTTCTAAATAATCTGAAATTTTATAGTAGGGGAATTCCCCAATATACCTACCCTTTTTTACAAAGTTTGGTTTTAATACATGGGTAAGTTTCGAATTTCAATTGAAAAACCAACTTAACATAGTAGTTCAAACAAAATGTTCTCCGGTAAATCGATATACGGCACGGTCAATACTCCAACTGGAAATGTAAGGTTGTAATAACAAAAAAAAAAATGTGATGTGTACAACGAACTAAACTATACTATCACTAGTTTCTTATTTTTTACCGACTGCCAAAAAGGAGGAGGTTAGTTCGACGCTTAATTAGTTTTATTTTTATTTTTTTATTTGTGTCCTCAAATTTCTCCGTCAGTTGTGGACCGATATTGAAAAGTCTTTTTTTGTATGAAAGGGTATGCTATGCTCCCAAGTTTGTCCCATATACATTTGATTAACTTTGCTTGGATAGTTTTTGAGTAAGATTCAATAATACGTATTTTTTTCCCACTTAGTATATGGATGTGGATGATATAAAAGAAAAGAAAAGAAAAAAAGAAAGAAAATACGTTTATTTGCGGTACACATGACGCAAAGAAAGAACAAAACACAAAAATAAACAATAACTATGATACGATGATAACTCCCTGTCACTGTTATTTACATAGCAGGTAGTGGTATTCGAATTTGTGTGGGGTAGGTAGGTACCACAACTAAAAAGTGAAAAAAAAAAAAACACTACAAAGTGAAAAATAACTTTAATTTCGGAGATTCTCTAAACTTAAAAACGATTTTGTCACGACTAAAATATTGATTTATATCTAAGTTGAGTAGGCCATAAACCAAGAATTGTTTTAAATTTTAATTAACCCTTTCACTGTGGCGGCACCACGAACTTAAGAGTGAATGAAAGCGAACGAAACGATCCGAAGTGAAGTATGAAACTTTAATTATTTATTAATAATTATTTAAATGGGATTTATGGAGCGTAGTGACGGCGTAAAACTAAATTGTTTATATTTTAATAAATGATGCAATAACCTGTATTTGTTTTTATTATCTGTGACCAATGTGATCCTGCTAGGGTTGTACAGTACACCCAAAACGATTTAGAATTTCGGCGATGGTCTTTCGGTTTTCAGAAATAAACCTTTAATTTTATTAAAATCGACAAAATACACCATTTTAAAAATTGATTCAGGTAGCATGATTATCTTGCTATTTATTTCAGCGCAATAATAGATAATTGGATAATACATCTTTCCAACTGTGCCAATGAAATTCTATATCATTGAACTGAACCCTTTTTAACCCAGTTACTGGGTTGTGGAGGTCAGATAGGCAGTCGCTCCTTGTAAAATACTGGTGTTCAGCTGAATCCGGTTAGACTGGAAGCCGAAAGTTGGGAAAAGGCTAGGCAGATTGGATTGGAACTGAACCCTTTCTTGATAGTTTAAGTAAAAATTATATATCTTAATTCACAGAATCTGGAAGTAGATTTATCCACTTCTTTTCCAAATCGTAATGTAGAATATTAGATGTTCAGTACAAAAATCCTTAAATATTTTCACGAATGCATTTCGTATTGACTAACATCAATAATTTTATTATTAGCTTTCTGCCGAATCGACAACAACTGCAATCACTTAAGCTTTCATAATGATTCTTAAAGATTGTCCAAACTTTCAAGAACTAGAAGAGAAAATGTTATTAGTTTATGACAACAAATTTTATTTCACACCTTTTAAATCGCGATTATAAATAGTATGATTTACTTTGAAAATCAAATTCAGAATAGCAAAATTACTATTGTCACTAAATTGACTAACTAAAATGACATTAATCATTGCCGTTACACTACGTATATAGTATAGTTAAGTTGTATCACTCTCATTAATTATACTAAACTAAAAATCACCAAAATGATTCCTGAAACAAACGACGTATTCCATTCTGAAATCGATCTTGATATCTCCACGCGTTCCTGAGAAAAAAGGGTCTTGGCTCTTGACAGACTGACAGACGTACAGACGGACAACGAAGTGATCCTTTATTTGTTGGTAAACATTTGTGGATATGTTTTGTAAAACCAAGAACCAAGAGCCCACTCGCCAAAAGATCAGTGGTTGTACAGTTGTATGTCGTCATCCTCGTCGTCGTCAACATGTTTCTTTCACTTAGGAAGTACGACAGGTCTCGTTTGGTTTTATACAAAGACTTGGTATGTAGCAGGTAAAGGGCAATGAGCGCTATTGCCACCAGCACTCAGCAGACGGCGGACACTTTGACCGGGAATGGCCGCGAGAAAGGCCCCGGCAAGCATCGTCGTCGCGGACAAAGTGTCCATCGTCTGTTCAGCGCCTTAGAGACGCTGCACTCGCTGCTACACGGGAACCGGGCACCTGTTCGGAGAGCGGGTGCCGGGCGAGCGCGCGATACAAGCACGCCAGGTACAGCAGGTTGAGCACGCCGAGCGCGCGCAGAGCCGTCTCGAACCCCACGCACCACGACACTGCGCCGCCCAACACCGGACCTGCCACAGCCACACAACATATCTAGTGTATTTGACTAATATAAAACATATTCATGTTATGAACCTATTTCACCACGAGATCACAGAAAACTCCAATAACATTTGCGAGTTCTTTTGCAAAATTGTATAGAATCGAACTACTACATTGACACGGGTCACACACATAAGTGTTCCGTTTCCTTGTGGTGCCGAACGTAAAGAATAGTACCAGCCCATTTCTTCCCGTGGGTGTCGTAAAAGACGACTAAGGGACTCAGTAGAGAATGGGCAGCAGCGTTCCCTATGCATTTTAACACCATACTGCGATCGCCAACCCGCCTGCCAAGCGTGGCGATTATGGCAAACCCCCCCATTTAGGGGAGGCCTATGTCCAGCAGTGGACGTCTTTCGGCTGAAATGATGATGATGAATGATGACACACACAAGTGTACGGTCGTTAAAGCACATGACATGTGGTATGAGCTACAGCCGCGTCCGTCGGTTTGTTATTTTTATATTATTTTCAACACAATGTTTCCATATTGTTATGAAATAAATGACTTATGACTGACTTATGAGTCCTTAGGTATCTAAAGGGGACAGCGGAACTAACGCTGTGTTACAAAAAATGTAATAAGCCTTTGGTTGCCTATGCAGATGCAGATTGGGGAAATGGGCCTGATGGGAAATCTTTCTCTGGTTATACCCTAGTTTTCGGTGGTGCTGCGGGGTGTTGGCAGTCTATAAAACAGCGTTGTGTTGCGTTAAGTACTGCTGAAGCTGAGTACATCGCAATCTGTGAGGTCGCTAAGGAAGTGATATCAGTAAATGGGTTATATTCTCAACTGACTGGCTGCTGTTACTATTTTTAGTGATAGTCAAAGTGCCAGTAAGCTAGTTTATACCCGCCATTGGAAAACGTTCCAAACATATAAATATAAGATATCATTTCGCTATGGAGTTAGCAGGTAGTCTCAGAATATTCAACACAAATGACCCTTTGGTCATTTGTGTTGAATATTCTGAGACTACCTTTATGCCTGCTGATATGATGACGAAGGGAGTTGGTAAGCAGAAACATTTGTTCTGCTCACGGCATAGTGGATTAAGCGGGGGTGTTCGACCATGAAGGTTTATAACCCAATATGTTCTAGGAGTAGTCTTCTTTAGTTGTTGTTTTGTTGTTTTCAGATGAAGTTAATTTTTGTTATAATAAAATGTAAATAACTTTATTAAACCACTGTGTTACAATGATATCTTATTTTCATTGAAAGCAAGCTCCGCCAAAATTAATTATTGCAATATACACGTACCAAAATCAGTGTCATTTGGCAAAACTTATGACCACTTTCTAGGTAAATCAATTACTTTCAAGGTAGTATGGCTGCCTAAAATCACTTTAAGTAAGAGGACCATTTTTAGGGTTCCGTAGTGAAGAAGGAACCCTTATAGTTTCGTCATGTACGTCTGTCTGTGAGCGCGGCTTAGCTCAGAGACGGTAAGTAGGTACTAGAAAGCTGTAATTTGGCATGGGTATACATTATTAATGACGCCGACAGTGGTAAAATAAAATCTTTAGGGTACCTCCCCTCCATGTAAAGTGGGCATGTTGTTTTTTCTCGTCTTTTTCATAGTGTGGGGTGTCGTTGGGAAGGTCGTTCAAAATATTGAGGGTGTGTGAAAATCATTTTTCAATTCAGGGATCCGTGCAAATATTTGTTAGAGTCAAGTGTCCCCCCTCCCCCATGCGACACAGTTATCTCGCAGAAGGAAGCTGCAGAAAGGGAAAGGGAGATCACAAGTGCTCTGCCGTCCCGCAACAGACGCACTGGGCGTCGGCGGAGGGCTGATAATGCCCTCTTCCAGCTCCCCTAAATGGGTCCAGGGGCGACCCCGGGGACATCCGTCGCCCCCCTTCACACAGGACCTGAGATGGCGGCACGTAGTATTCCACGCGCGCCACCCTAAGACGTAACGGGGGAGTTTAAACACCTCTCTCCCCCTATGGGACGGGGCCCTCACAAGTCCGGGGCAGCGGAAGTCGCAATTGAACCCGCAGCCCCCGACACAAGTGTGCGAGGGAACACCGGGTTGGTTTTACTGTTACCGAGCGCGTAGGCGGCGCTGGAGGCGGCCTGCAGCAGCGCGGCGACGTGCGGCGCGCGGTGCGGGTGGCGCGCCAGCAGCGCCGGCACCAGCGCTGCGTCCGCAGCGCCCAGCCCCACGCCCAGCAGTGCGTGCGGCAGCGCCAGAGCGGACACCTGTACACACCCGCGACTACTGTTTAAAGAGGCTGACAAAAAAAACAGATACACATATAAAATTTATTTAATTCATGTAAAACCCGTATTACTTACATAAAATAAAACTTCACAAGTCAAGGGTTTTAATAAGTCCTTGAGAGGCCCTAATTGGTCTCTATGTCTTTATAAAAGTACCTATAAGGAACAGAGTGTAAAGTTCACTTATCCTCCATAGAAAAGGGAGGATCCTCGGACCAGACGGGGATTGTGTCTGGTGGGCTACTGCCCGACAATTGATTTCAGTACGTTGTTTATATGCTAGTCGCGCGGTAAACCCTGCTTGCGCGATGCCGGATTTTTGCGTGAGGTCAGTGTGATGCTCTTCGAAGACCGGAGGTCGATGAGCTGAATCGTGTCAGGGTCAGGTGAGGTTCCAGTGACATGGAACCGGGTGCCGCATAGTTCACGGTGAGTCGGAACTTCTTTGAGTCGGGAAGGCAGTGCGTTACGTCGGAAGTGGTCTTCTTCTTTTCGTGTGGTTAGTGAATATCCTGGTGTCAGAGTTTTAAAGCAACCCATGGGCCTCTGACTTGGCCTCACATGCCGTCGAGAAATACCTCTCAGGCATGCCGGTTTCCTCACGATGTTTTCCTCCACCGTTTTTGAAGCAAGTGATAATTATACAATACGCACATGAATCCGAAAAGTCAGAGGTGCGTGCCTTGGGTTCGAACTCGAGACCTATGACTTGGCAGTCCGACGGTCACATTACTAGGCTATCACTGCTGTCGGATGTGGTACAGCGTCGGGATGAGGCTGAGTGCTAGCGTCTACCAGGAGAGGTATTTACAGTTGTTCTTGTTGACCGATCGAAAGTGCGGTGTGCTGTGCCAAGGCTGCGTCAATGTCTATGTTCGGGGTCACCAGTATAGAGGAATGAGAGAAAGGCTGTAAAGTTTACAAATCCTCGGGTGTTATGTCTGGTGCGCTAGGTACTGCCCGACGATTGGTGTCGGGACGTTTTATATGTATATGCTTGTCGCGTGGTAAATCCTGCTTGCGCGATGCAGGATTTTTACGTGACGTGAGTGTGATACGTAAGAGTTAGTTCGCATGTGGCGATGTAGACGCTGCCACATCTTTAACAAAAATTTTGTGAAGTTGATTTGCAGAAAGTACATTCTATACTTACAGAAATAATTGTACGGCAATAACCGTCAATAGTAAGGCCGTTTTCTCATTGGTCAGTGCGATATCGTTTCAATATAGTATGCTCGGTATACCGAAACGATACCGCACTGGTTTCATTTACGAACCTGACGTTATGTTTTCGGAATAATTTGTGCACTACTGCTTAATTGCTTGCGAGAAATAGTCGTTTTCGAGTGATGGAGATGTTGTGGTGTGTATTATCTCAGTTTACGAAAAAAACAAAAGCGACATTGGCGAAATCCGTACTTTGTTTTTTTTTGTAATAAGCCGCTTGTCGTGTCTCAAAACAAAACACCGAGCGGGCTCCAGTGCCCGCTCGGTGTTTTGTTTTGACCGTGACGCGGTAAACCGAAACGATCCCGCTCCGCTCCCGCGTATACCGAGCCCATCAGGAAACCCTCATTGAAATATAGGCGCTCGGTAAGCTTTCGGTACCGAGTATACCGAGCATGCTGATCACGCACCGCTAACGTACCGACCAATGAAGAAAGGCCCTTAGTATTAATGCTCATGTACGAAATGCATTCAAATTGCTAGGGTACGTTCAAAATTAAAATACAACAAAATATTTTATTTCACATAAACCTACATGGGCACTTATGAAACGTCAGAAGCTAGGTGCACGGTTCCAATTTGTCGTTTCCTATAATATGAGACGAGCCGCCATGAAACTCCACGGTTACTCTATTAAAAATAATTGGCCTTTACAATATTTTCAAATAACAGTATTAATACTCGTAAGTATGGGAGGACAGTAGTCTTTCAACAAGTAGGTACCAGGTACTTAAAAAAATAGAAGATGATCAATAAATCTACAGTACACTAAGCCCACAGCGTTCTCACATTTACATTTATTATTTGACATTGTATATTTACAATATATTAAAGATCTGTTACAGCAGTAGTGGCAACCATTATCATCTGGTTTAAATAGGTTTTTATTTTTATTAGGAATTTCATTTGTCTTTTAAGCTTATTTTCTTTTAAATTTTGTGAATGAGAGAACGTTGTAGACATAACAGACTGTAGATCTGTGGACCATTTAATATTTTGCTAAGTACCAGGTACTTGTTGATGGGCCTACACTGTCCTCTCATACCTTTTAACACTGTAACTTGGAAACATTGTAAAAACCATTTACTTTTAAAAGAGTAACCGTGGAGTTTCTTGCCGGCTCTTCTCCATAGGAAACGACCAATTGGAACCGTGCACCTAGTTTCTGACGTTTCATAAGTGCCCTTGTAGGTTTATGTGAAATAAAAATATTTTGAATTTGAATTAGAATTTTACAAAATAGAAAAGAATCGTTAAAAAATATAAATAAATTAATAAAAATAAAAACCTATTTTAAACGAAATGACATGATTGCTATTACAACTGTAACAAATCTGAATAATTATAATGTACAAAAGTAGGTTCACCCTACACTCTACTACACTTGCAACTGGAAGTACACTGCTAGAGGGATCTTTTGGCACTCGAATGACCTTGACAGGAGGGCGCTGTTTGTAAACATGTGTTCAACTGTTTTGTGAAAAGTATTGTAAAAACAAGATGGTTAGTTCAGATTTAGGCCACGCGCCAAATGATCCCTGTACAGCTATATCTGATTATAGAGAGATGGCTAAGGATGGGGGTGCAAGAGAGCAAGTGAATGAATGGAGTGTGGGTGTGTGTGCACTGACGGAGTTTGCGTGCGGCACGGCGAGCGCGGCGAGTGCGACGGCGAGCTGCCCCGCCAGCGCTACGCGCTCGGCGCCTAGCCGCCGCGCCGCGCCGCCCAGCAGGCTGGCCGCCAGCAAGTAGCCGGCGCTGTCCGGCACGAACACCGCGCCGGTCACCCAGCGCTGCAACACGCACACGACGCATGGTGACGAGTGTGACGACACAACACATACATGTCGCAGATGGATTGGTTTGATGGATATCAAATCCGCTGTTTTAAATAACCGCTAGCTGTTTTACAAATCGGCTCCGTTATGTATCGAAACCCAATGTCTTCATTTCATCCCTTCTACCTCGCCACAACTACACATGCAGATCAGTATATCCAATAAATACGAGGTCGCGCTCACACTTGCAATTTATAAATCAGAACGTACTACAAAATCAATTATTATGTTTCTTCAAAACATAACATTTGATTTGAAGAAGCTGTCTTAAATTTTACCGATAATAAGCATAAAACGTACTTACGCGTGCCAAAAGTTACCTGTGGACCTTTCACTCACGCAGAAATCGCGGCTGCCAGCTCGATCTGTCACTCATGACAAGTGTCAATCATAGCGTCTAAAAATTTTGCCGCCAACGTACGGAAAATTTTTCTTTCGATAATTTTCTTTAAAGAAAATTGTAAAGTTTCAGAAAAAACTTATAGAAAGTGAATAATAGTGCTTGTGGTAAGTGATATATAGTGTTACGCTGATAGTTGAGCCAGCGAAATGCCGAAATGGAGATCGAAAGGTCACATTAAATCTAAATTGTCACCGGTGCCTGCGGATTCTCCTAAGTGCGATAGTGGTGAAGAATGCTCTTTATCCTCGGAGGAAGAAGGCACCTATTCCCACTGCCGAACAACGGCAAAGAGATCGAAACGATTTCCTGTAAGTCGGGCCCACGCATTTACAATTGAACGAGTAGACAAGTAAGTGTTAAATCTGTTAACAATGACACAATTTCTACATTATATCACTAATCTTACTCAGAAACACTATCAACAAACTTCTAAATTGCTTCTTGCTAGTATCTACTTCAGAAGCGCATTGTTGTTTTCTAAACAATCCGGTCATGTCTAAAGAGACTTGAAACACTACAACTTAAAGGTTTCAGTGTAAAATATTGTGATTAGGTAATTCCTAACGCAAATACAGATTGTCTTGAGGAGGCAAAACTACTCAAGCAGTTTTATTTTTATTTTGACATCCCATCTTATAAAACAATCCGTTATAAGAAGACCTGTAGGTATGCTCACCCAGCCCATGTGTTTCACACACTGAATTAGAAGTAAATGAGTACTTATGCCACTAAATAAAACTAAAGACTATTTAGCCCCTGCGGAGGGGGTTTTGGCTGGGATCTCTAATATAGGTCTAGTGCAGATGGAGCTAGCTGCTAAAGCAACGTCCACAGGGACTTGTTAATTGGGCAGCAACCTACCCACTGAGATAGTATCCTTCTTTCCATTTTGGAAATAGTCCGGACACACCCATCCAGAAGTGTATTAAAATTAAAATAGAGTGCAATACTCTCATGTGGTATGCAGTTGTTACATTAAAGAGGTTCAGCACCTCTTATGAACTCTAATTTGCATTCAGAACATTAAAATTACTAATTAAATATGACATTAAGTTCTATAACTATTAGGAAATACTAAATATTTAAACAACATTATAATTTATAATGTTAATACTGTATTTTTCTTTGCTGTATTTTGTAATAATTAAGAAAATCTTATAGTTATGATCATCAGGAGCTAGCTTGCTCTATCAAAATTAGAAATGGAACAAATACAGCCACTAAACAATTTAAAACTCACAATATGTATATTTAGTTAAAGCTGGTTTTATAAGAATTAGTTCTTTTATATTAAAAGACATGATAAACAGGATCATAGCAAGAATAACTAGGCCTAGATTCATATTGTTGACAAGATTCAGGCCGTCTAAAGAACCATGTAAAAGCTTGGGAATGATAAGATCCTAACAAGAAGTCGAATAAATAAATTAATAATATTCAGAACAATTCTATTTTTAGCAAATTCCACAAATTTCTATTGCTAAGTCAAAGACCGAAAATATTAATATTCAGAACAATTCTAGTTTCAGAAAATTCTGCAAATTTTTATTAAACGCAAAATATTAATCTATGTGGTTTTCTAATATTATGATATTATAATCAAATAGCCTATTGTTTATACTCAAGTAAGATGATGACAATTGAAAAGTAAAATGCAAGCAATGTTTTATTAATGAATGAAGGGTAGCTGTTCATGAAATAGTTCCCTTGTTAGGTCTTTTTGTTTATAATATAATACCAGCCTGTTACTGTCCCACTGCAGGGCAAAGGCCTCTTCTCATACAGAGAAGGCACCAGCATTGATCGCCATGCTTGCTCGGGACGGGTTGGCGATTTCAGACTTATAATAACTATAAGTCCAGGTTTCCTCACAGTGTTTTCCTTCACCAATGTCAGTAATGTGCCAGATAAACTCAGAAAATGCATATGAATTGAAAAAGTCACATTGGTACTTGCCTGAATTTGAAACCTCAACCTCATGCATGAGAGTCGAGGCCTTAAACACTGGGCCATCACAAAATTAGATTTTTGTTTGAATAGAGAATTTGCGAGCCTGTAAATTTTTTATTTCTATGTCTCAGAGACTGGAACTCCTAAAAAAGCTTGGATGAGAAGTAAATTTCCTAAGCAAATTCTAAATCTCAATCAGGATTTAGAAGATTTAGGCCTTTTTGTGTACTGATACTAGTCACAAGGCCCTGTCTGCAAAATAGTTGAAAAGGGCAGACCAAGAGAAATTAAAAAAGGTTGCTCCATTGGTTTGCCAAGAGTTAATGTGGTGGCCAAAGGCTTTTGATAGACCACAGCTCAGTTCCTCTACACATGGTAAGGTAACCCACTTCCTGTCCACACATGCCGTGGAGGAAAGGTAAGCCCACATAAATGGGCCACTCTATACATCCAAAAGATGCTTTTTGTGATAATACCGCCCATTGTGTCACCATATGTACAATTTCTACATTTATATCTGTAATTCGTATGGTGTAAATTATAAAGAGTATTCTACTCTTGTCAGGAACTTGAACAAACCAGAAAAAAAATGGCACTCGAATTTGCGAGAGATGTTTGCCATATACGCAGTAATAAGCAGCCACAAAAGCCAGTCTTCAGAGTGCAAATATTCTAGTAATTTAATTCATTCCGACAACAGACCATTTGTCGTACATTCAAGGATGAGCGAGGGATACATTTTCCTAGCTCTCCTGAACCTATCTTGCAAAACGACGAAGTTAGCTTAACATCACTCTGTCAGCGGTTTACCTCCCGGGGAGGTTAAGTGTTATAACGGCTTAGCCGACCGCTTTTAAGAACAGACCAGCCTGATTGGCTCCTGTTGCTCCAGGCCCCAGGCCTCGGAGGCCATGTTTCAAAGTGGGGCGTCCTCGACGTTTACGACCTTTTCGTGTAAGATAAGTCGGCCGTTGTGCGACAGTACGTCACATGGGACTCAAACGATGGCTTGGCAAGCTTCTGCGATGCTTCTACGATGCTTTTAGTCAGAGGTGACAGCATTGACTAGCATGGGTGTTCTCTCTTCGCCCAATTTAAGACCGAGTGTTCAGCCATCTGAACTCGGTAATGGGATGGGGACGTACTATATATAAATCGCCCCATACTAGACCCAGTACCAGTACAGGATCCATGTAAGAACCTCTTAGACCTGACAAGCTGCAACTCCTAGCTTGGAAAGTTGGGGGAGGGGGGCAGTCAGGTTGCAAGGGGCAGTGGTCGATAGAGGAACAAGGTACTTGCTAAAATTTATTTGGAGATAATCCATACTACTTACTTATAAAGCTCCTATTCAGAGGTGAATGTCATAGTGTAGATTGCATGGCATTAGCCCTTAATAACCTGATCGCTTCTAAACAGATTTTGTCCATTTGTAAGTTTCAAAAGCATTACCCAGGCACCCATATGGGATAAAAAGATACCCGTTGCTTGGCGTAGATTTACATGCTTAACCTAATAATATAAGACATCTCACAACTTTCAAGATTTTGAATTTTAGTGTGGCCAAAATATGGTTCAAAGACACTGACAATCAAGATGTTTACTTAAAAGCTACCATAATCCTTGTTGATTTTGGTTTGCAATAACAGGTGTGGTTAAGCTTGCCTTGAAAGACAACACTGCCTCTCCTTAGAATGGACTAGATTCATTTTTAAACAAACTAAGATTGAGGAGCCTCTAGGAAGTATAAGGTCTGTGGTAGCCTTCGGGAGGCTGGCTGGAAAATAGATTATCAGATGAAATGAAACTGGAAGAGCCGCTAGAGACAGAAAAATTACTTTCGTAAAGTAGTAAAAGAGAGGGCTACCTCTCAAGAGAATGTATAATGTACGAGTATGTATGTTGTCCGAAAAATAAAGAATTATTATTATTATAATGCTCAGGCTATTATGTTCCCACTGAGTGGACAAAGGGTCTCTCTGTGAGAGAGGAAGAGGATTTATTATATGATAATTTTTAATCCCCTAAGAAAATATTAAAATTATGTTTGTGTACATGATTCACATTTCAAGTTAATTTAATTAACAAATGATGAGACTTCATTTACATGCATCACCACTTGACTAACCTATTGACCATTTTAATAAAAGGTCCTAATTAAATTTCAGTTTCAACGAAATTTTAACTTTGTCATGTATGTATGACATTGAGTTTGTGTTTCCACATCTTTATAAAATTGCTTACTATGACATTCAAAAATGTCTGTACATTTGATTGATCTCATAATTTCCAAGTAAGTAACTAAACTTATATTAATTAAGGATATGAGTGATCCAATTCTCCTTTATTGATGAGATTATTATTCAGTTTAGTCCCATTGATTTTCTATTATCAGCATACTGTAGCCTTATAATTTATATTCACCTTAAATAAGGCAAATAAATTTGCCATTAATCTTTAACATCATAAGGAAGATGTGTTCATTTCTGCATCTACTAAGATAAATATATTGAAAACACTTAATTGTTTTATTGGAACATTTAATTAATACAGACTGAAATATTCGTTCGTTCCATATAATATTTAATTCACATAGCGTCTACATCCTTCGGGTACTCTTTCACCAGCAGATACCAAACAGGTCTTCAAATCAAATGTTATGTTTTGAAGAAACATAATAGAACTGTTTTGCATTAAAACAAAACAGTTATTATGTTATGAAAAACATAACATTTGAGCAATTTGCTTGCTGTTGAATTTTTGAAGACTTCTATGATTGACACTTGTCATGAGTGACAGATCGAGCTGGCAGCCGCGATTTCTGCGTGAGTTGCTTATTATCGGTAAAATTTAAGACAGCTTCTTCAAATCAAATGTTATGTTTTTCATATAATAACTGTTTTGTTTTAATGCAAAACAGTTCTATTATCCTATCAAACACAGCGTGCATTTACCATGCACCGTACAACTCACTGACACAAAAACATCGATCGCTATCGTTTTGCTGTGCAAAAGCCATTTATTTTACATATAATTATGCTAGTGATTGACTAAATCGGAAAGTCATCGATTCTCCCCTTTATTATTTTATTTAAAAAAATTGGGAGTTCCTGAAAAAATAATAAATAAAAAACAATATACTGTTAGACTCACTGTTACAAATAAAACACTACGTATAATAAAATCAAATATATTTAGTTACTTGCACTTGGAGCACTTTACACTTCAAAGGCTGAACGATGACTGACTAACATTTTCGGTACGACACAAAACTACGTAGGTACCTACTATGATAAAGCAGTAAGTCAATTTATTTTAAATTTTGTTTTCATTTATTGTTGACATAATCTACTCATTAAAATGTTTTTATTTTATGAGTTGATTGCAATTTGTGCTTAGGTAAATTATTTTTGCATTAAAGCATTATTATACAAGAATCAAGTTTTTCTAACTGAACAGACAGCTGTGCTGCTGGGGAGTTTGTTGCGCCACTTCTTCTTCCCAGCAGGGTGGGCGTTTTTGGGGGACTGTCTTATGTAATTTTGACGTTCGAAAAGTGCTGATTCTCAGCCTAGTTTGAATAAATGACTTGAATTTTTGAATTTTGAATTTTGCACCAAGCGCCATCTGTTAACAGACGTTATAATTAAAACTGCTTTACCTTAGTAAGTCAAATAAATTAATCTAAACAATGTAAAATCTAATTCTAATATGAAAAATAATATATGATCAAACGAACTTCTTAAGCGAAGTTCGATCAATATTATATGAGTCGCTTCATTCGAAGATATAGGTTCCCTCCCAACCCTATCCCGGTGATAAAGTTTTGCATTTTTGAAATTATGTTTAAATTAAAAAAAAAAAAAAAAAAAAAAAAAAAAAATAATAATAATAAAAATAATATAATAATAATAATAATATTGGCAAATTGGTAACACTGATCTGATAAGTCAACAGCGTAATTTTTTTCTTATCTCATAATTCGTGTAATTATTTATTTCCCTAATATCGTAAAAATACTAAAAAACTCCATAGAATAAACAACAAATATATTTATAAATAATATACACAACTACAATGAAAAAACCAAAAAAATATAGAAAAATCAAAAATGACGCTGTCAAATTCGGACTCTCGATATACATGTAATAAATTATGTGAGATATGAAAACACAAATATGTTGACGAGATCAGCAGCTCACCGTGCACGCCTACCACCCCCGGACTCGCCACTCAGCTCCGCCTCGCCGCCGCCGGTACCCAGCCCCATCGTGAGCGCTGCGTCGACACCGGCCGCGGTAGTTGCGTCGAGCTCGAGCGACGAGTATTTCTCCCCGCCGACGTCACCAATACCTGTACGTCGGCAAGGGAGAGGCCGGCCACCGAGGAGCTTGGGACTTAGGGGCCAACCGGCCCCGAGCCGGGTCCCCGCTGCCGGTGGTTGTGTGCAGCGCATGAGATGGACTCAGTCTATGAACGAGAACGTCATGCGCGCATATTACGGGTCTACAGAGGGAGGAACTAACCTCACTGCGTACCGTGTTAGGATGCTGTCTCTGTTTCAGGAACTAGAGCCAACCGCCAACGTCTCGGCTCAACGACTGTCGGATCAGGTGCGCGTCATCCAACGCAATCATAGGTTGGACGATGCCGCACTTGATAGGCTGCGCTCAGAGGTACTGAGCAACCATATCGTTTCAACTCCGGCACAAACCGCGGCACAAGCGTCAAGTATTGATGCAATCCCGCCGCGGTCCAATCATGGTGTTGCAGAGGAGGATGATAGGGCTGCCACAGTAAGTAGCCAGTGCAACGTTCGATTGAGGAGCGCACTGGAGGATGCGTTTCGGGAGTATAGGTACACCCCGACCGAACTTAGACCCCGATTACCACGCCTACCTATGCACAAAAAAAATAGGGCGCTGGTGTGTGCCTTGGACTTGCAGCTTAGGAATTATTTCGAGAACAGCGAGGACCTCATTGATACACACTCGATCCTGTATTGCGCGGCTGTTGCGGCATGTCGTTTAGCTAACGTCAAGTTCCCAAACTGTGACGGAGTAACTCGACCAAAACCAGCCGTACCAGCCTGGCAGTGCAGGATCGAGCAACGTATCGATGGGGCCAGGGCACTCATCGGCAAACTATACTGCTTCAGGGAGGGCAATACACGACCACGAGTGATGCGCTTTGTGAGGCGGGCATTCTTGGGGACTGGAATCAGCCCTCGAGAATACATGCCCCGTGTCACAGAGCGCATCGACTTCCTGAAGCAGAAAGTTTGTGCATGGGCGAGCCGTATTCGGCGGTATAAGCGGCGGGTTGAACGATACACGCAGAATCGCATGTTCCAGAGCGATGAGAGGTGGGTATATAGAGCTTGGGAGCGACCTGAACAAAATGTGGCAGATGTGTGCCGCCCGGATGATGCCGCCACGAGTGCATTCTGGCGCAACATATGGTCGGTGCCCGTCTGTCACACTGAGGCTGACTGGATGCGGGATGTAGAGCGAGTGTGTGAAACTATACCAGAAATGGAAAAAATCGAAATCACACCACTAGATATAGCCAGAGCAGTCCGTCCGTTACCGAATTGGAAATCACCGGGACCAGACGGACTGCACAACTTTTGGCTTAAATGGCTAATTAGTTCACACACTTGCCTGGCATCTCGGTTCCAGTCATCCTTAGAGTCTGGGTCGCTACCACAGTTTCTAACAACAGGCGTCACCCACCTGCTCCATAAGTCAGGTAGTCCCGCGGAACCCAAGAATTATAGACCGATCACATGTTTGTCGACGGTTTATAAACTTCTTACATCCATTTTGAGAGCGAAAATTAACACACACATTGACAATAACTCTATTATGTCTGCCTCTCAAAATGGATGTAGGAATGGGTCCCGCGGTACTAAGGAGCTACTCCTCATTGACATGGCCATAAGCCAACAGGTCCGTCGATCCCGCAAGGATCTGTCGACATGCTGGATAGACTATAAGAAGGCCTACGACTCGGTGCCACATACATGGCTCATGAGGGTGCTGGAGTTGTACAAGATAGATGCAACTCTGCGCACTTTCCTGATGTCGTGTATGGGGCAATGGAGAACGGTCCTTCGCTATCCAGGATTTCGACAGATCCAGGGGAACGATGAGCCTGTATGGATTAAACGGGGAATATTTCAGGGCGACAGTTTGAGTCCACTTTGGTTCTGCCTAGCCCTGAATCCTCTCAGTACACTACTGGAGGATTCAGGTCTAGGCTATCGGTTGAGGAGAGGTGGTCAGGTCATATCTCACCTGCTCTACATGGATGATTTGAAACTCTTTGCCCCCAACAAATTGCGACTGATGGAGTTACTGAAGGTAACTGAAACGTTCAGTAGCGCCATCAGGATGGAATTTGGTGTGGACAAATGTGCAGTCATGCATGTAAAGCGAGGCGAGATTATGGAATCCGAGGGAACTCAACTCTCGGAATCCATACACCTTAGATCCCTGTCCTCATCCGAAAGCTATAAGTACTTGGGTATGTCGGAAGCATTAGGCATCAATGTTGCTGACATGAAGCAATCGTTGAAGGAGCGCTTCTTTGGCCGCCTGAAGAAGGTATTAATTAGTCTTCTTTCAGGCGGAAACAAGGTGCGCGCCTTCAACGGTTGGGTCATGCCGGTTTTGATGTACTCTTTCGGCATACTCAAATGGACTCAGACCGAACTCGACGCCCTGGATAGGAGGGTCCGTACGCTGCTGACCGCAAACCGGATGCATCACCCACGATCATCGGTGATGAGATTGTACATCCCGCGGAAGTGCGGGGGTCGAGGCTTTTTAAATGCGAAGACCCTCCACAACCGCGAGGTGTGCAATCTCAGAGAATATTTTCTGAAAGCTGAAGTGGGTATGCACCGTGATGTGGTGGCAGTGGACAAGGGGCTCACCCCACTCTCCATGGCTAAAGAGAACTGGCACAAGCCTGTGGTGCTTACTACAGATGACCGCAAAGAGGTATGGCAAAGCAAGGAGCTTCACGGACGCTTCTATCGGGCTCTTCATGAGCCCGGTGTAGATTTCCTAGCGTCCGTATCCTGGCTACGTTTTGGTGACCTTTTCGGGGAAACTGAAGGTTTCGTCTGTGCAATTATGGACGAAGTTATCTTAACGAATAACTACCGGAGATATATTATGAAGGACGGGACGGTTGACGTGTGTCGGGCATGCCACCGCCCGGGTGAGTCCATCAGACATATTATCTCTGGCTGTTGTCGTCTGGCTAACGGCGAGTACTTGCACAGACATAACCAAGTAGCCAGGATTATTCACCAGCAACTTGCTTTGAAATACAAACTTGTGGTTTCTGAGGTACCGTACTACAAGTATGTGCCCGACCCAGTTCTCGAAAATGACCATGTCACGTTGTACTGGGATCGGTCTATCATTACTGACAGGACTATTGCTGCCAATAAGCCTGATATAGTGGTGATAGACCGATTAGCGCGCCGCGCAATGATAGTCGATGTTACTATCCCACATGACGGGAACCTCGTGAAAGCTGAGAAAGAGAAACAAATAAAATATCTCGACTTAGCACACGAGGTTGTCGACATGTGGAATGTGAGCTCGGCTATCATTGTGCCGATTGTCGTAACAGCCAATGGCCTGATGGCCGAAAGTCTCGACCAACATCTCTCGAGGCTCTCGTTAGGCGGTTGGATCAAGGGCCTGATCCAGAAGGCAGTACTCCTCGATACGGCTCGCATAGTGAGGAGGTTCCTGTCTCTGCAGCCCTAACCACCGGTAGCTTGGACCCTGCTCCCGATACCGGCGGAACGCTATTTTTTATATTTTTAAATGTTTTTTATATTCTTTTTAAGAAATATTTAAAAATGTATTTTATATGTCCAATATTGAAATAAACGAAATAATAATATAATATAATATTTTAATTTATTTAAATTGTGTTTATGTTTGTTTGTTTTTTGTTTGTTTTGTGTTTGAAACATAATTTAGAACAATCTGTGGGTCCCATGTAGTGCAGTACCTGGGGAAGCTAGGTTTTAATTTAAACGCTCCTTTGAGCAGCCGTTTAATTTGGTCATCAGATCCGATATTACCGCCTAATAAAAGGGATAACGCTGATCTGTGACTATTTAGAGTTCCGTACGAACTTCCCTTATCAAACTGTTCACTTAAAAAGCGCAATACTATCGGGACAGAGCAATCAAAAAAGTGATTTTATTTACGCAATATTGCCACCACAATTTGAACGACACGTTATATTGCTGCATCGTGTTCTTTGATAATGAGGCCAGCATCAGGTCCAGGGCTGATTCGGGGACGCCACGCAGCGAGAACGCCTGCCTGAGTGAGAGTACTACGGCACCCAGGATAAGGGGATTTCTGTAACATGATACGATATGATGTTCGTTAGGATCTATCCAAATTATTTCAGAAACTATTGTTTTCATTAATTGTGGGTACCAGGCTTGGGATGGCCAAAAAAGAAAGACTAGGATACCAGTGGCACCTTCCTGTATTATTTTGTGAAGACACTTAAGAATAAGTGGAAAAGGGGGAAAAGCATAAAAGAACATGTTCCAGTTCGCTGTAAAGGCATCTATAGAAAGAGCGTCAGGATCCTTTTTCCATGACATATAATCCTGACATTTGGCATTGGCCCGAGAGGCAAATAGGTCTATTTCGGGTTTACCGAGACTTTTTGATATTCGTTCGAAGGCTAAATCGGAAAGTTCGCATTCCGTGTCGGGATTAAGCCTTCGAGATTCTTCGTCTGCTTCGTAATTAGCCTTGGTATTAATGTACGAGGCAAATAACCAGATGTTTCTCTCTTCAGACCATTGCCAAATTTGTCTAGAAAGATTATTCAAATGGGGAAATTGGATCCCCCCCATCCGATTCACGTAGCTGATGGCTGTTGTGTTATCAATACGCAGTAAAACAGAACAATCAGATTTTTGCTTGCGAAATACTTTAAGGCTAAGAAAACAGATAACAACTCTAAGTAGTTGATGTGTTGTTCAAGTTCACTATTTTTCCAAGCTCCATGAGCTCGTTCGTTCTTACACACCGCTCCCCAGCCGGTACGTGAAGCGTCCGTATAAACCTCTAATTCAAAGTTAGGCGTTTTCATAGTGTTTTTAGAATTTAGCACATTCCTTTGCCACCAGTTTAAATCATCAAGAAATACAGGATGAGGTTTGAAGTGTCTATCAAAGCTAGGACAATTTTGTAAGGCTAGAAATATTTGCCTTTCTAAAATTTTTGTATATAACCAACCATATTTAACCGCTGGGCATGCGGCTATTAAAACTCCTATTAACTGAGCAAATTCTCTAACTGAGCACTGAGACAATTTTGAGAATTTGTTAACAAGGTTCACAATTTTTAGTTTTTTGTCGGATGGCAAAGAAATTGATTGATATACTTACTGAATCGAAAATAAATCCTAGAAATTTAAACGTTTGTTTAGGCACAAGAGAACTCTTTTCATAGTTCGCTACGAACCTGAGATATTCTAAAAGGTTTAAAGTAGCTTTAACATTTTTTAGGCATTCTTGATCATCACCGATACAAAGGATATCGTCGAGAAAAATAACATTTTTGAAGCCTTGGTAGCGTAAATGGGAAACTACTTCCTTCATGATTTTAGTAAAGGGTCTCGGAGCTACCGAAAGGCCATATATGGCATACGATTGAACTCGTAGGTAATGATGTTTGAGTTCTCATTTTCGAATTGGAATCTTAAAAATTTGCGATCAGATTTACGAATTGGTATAAGAAAATATACTTCTTTTAAATCGATAGTGGCCATAAAGCCATGAATTGGTAATAATTTAGATGTCGTTCGGTAGTCTTCCATTTTGAAGTGTAATTTTGAAACATAATGATTTAAGTTTTTTAAATTTAAAATAAATCTTTTATCACCATTAGACTTTATGGCAAAAAATATTTTTGAAATAAACTGGTCCTGAGTAGGTTTGCAAGGGCTTATTGCACCTAATGTTAACAATTTTTGTATAGCTACAAACATGTCGACTTTTTCAGTCGATGATATTGAAAAGTAAGGTACATGAGTTTGTGTCACGTTAGAATCAAACGGTAAAGGAAAACCATTACGTATCCAATTTAAAATTACAGAATTAGATGTTATGTTGAGCCAACAATCATAAAAATGAGATATTCTACCAGCGTGTTGTACCTGGCCTATTGGCGCGTCGTAGGTGCCCTCGACTTGTTCGCAGCGACCGAGCTCGACGTCTGCTGAGGTGGAGGCCGACGGCTCGTGGTGCTGTTTGCCCTGTTCGGACCTCTCCGCCCCCCCTGTTCTGTAGGAACCGCGAGGGGCCTGTCCTGTTTCCCTGGTAGGGACCTGGTTGTCGGTATTGATACTGGGGACGTGAATGAGATGTCGTTGGTTCCATCGCGGGGGTACCTTTCTGACCTTTTGGACCTTTTTTAATCGACATGCCTTGCTTCTCGATTGTTTTGGAAGCTTTAATTTTTTCCCCCAATTTATTGCCATATAAGGTTTCGCAATCCTGAACGACGTTTAGAAAAGGTTTGGCTAATGCGTAATTGATGACGCTAATTCGCGATTGTGTTTCCTGATAATGAAGATCCCTCAGGATACGACATCCATCGCTCATAATCCTTATGCTGCAATTTTGTTGTCGCTCGTAAGCATTATTGTCAAAGCTTTATTTATGGCTGAGACGCCAGCACCCAATTGCTGCTGCTCAGATTCCTTCCTCTTATCTCTATGACGAGATGCTTCAGAAATAGCCGCCGAAACTTCATTATTCAGTTTGGGTGCTTGCAGCAGAGTGCAGTTTTCCGGCACAAGATAGTCTTTGAACAACTTATCTTTTGCTTCCTTCTTGAGAATAGGTTCCCATCGCTGAGCTAAGCTGTGATGAATTTTATCACTGAACTTCGGAGTATTATCTGTTTCCTCTCCGAGTGCTATCTGTAGCTCTGGATCAAGCTCTGGGCAGGTAGTATCTTCTGGAGTAGGAGTTGATGCTTCCGCGATCGGCATAGGAACGTCGTCAGGGATATCATAAGGTGCGACTTCAGTCGCCGTTAGATTTTCTTCTACGATGGCTCCGGGGGCGGAACGTAAGGATTCGTTATCGTCTGAAATGTATAAGACATAACTTTGAATTCCACATTTTTGTTCTTTATGTTAACTCACGGTTAACCGCTAAACTTATGGATAAAACGACTAGGTTTCATTCTTATGGGTCATCATTTAGATTGTTATAATTATGTACATAATCGATCATCCTACAGCCATCGTGTTAACGCTCGGTTAACCGCCAGGCGAGACAATCTCACATTGTGTTTGAAAAATCATAGTCTTCGTGTTAACTCACGGTTAACCGCCGGGCATAAAACCGTACTAAATGAATAGTACATAAGCACCATAAACATAATAGGCATCACAATATAACAATGCGCCTGTAATCCTCGCAGAATTAGGTGGCACCATAAAATAATTTATAATTGAGGGTAGTTGTAAATACAATACATACCGAAACTAGATGAAGATTCAATTATCAAGATTCAATTGTCTTCGTTCATCTTCCAGCTTCTTGATTTTACGATGATAGTCTTCAATTTCCTGAGAATATTCCCTTTTCTTCGGCATTTTGTGGAACTAGTGAGCGCGGGTGTTCTTGCTATCGTGCACGAAAAAAGAATGACAGGTTGACTAGTGGTGTGGTTATGGTTAGTAAAGAATCGATTTAATTGTAAAAAATCGATACTTATATCGATTTGCATAAATCTCTGAAAGTGTGCATGTTATCTTGTAGATTAAAGGACTACCTGGTTATAATATATCTGAAGAATGAAGCGAAGAAATATAAACTCTGTATGTGATCGTATAGCTTTTATACACGACGAAGCTTGCTTAACCCCGCGTCTTATTTAAAAGCGACCGACGCGCGAATACACGATCGGTCGAACTTTTGTGTTCGGGGAACCTGAACGCGTGGTCGCGCCGACAGAGGGCGCTTTCCGGTTTTCCGAACAAAAAGTGTCATATACACGCGACCGATCGCGTATTCGAGCGGCAATCGCTTTTAAATAGTACGCGGCCTAACACAGATGCTCTACGAAATATGTCTATTTGATGAGGAACAGTATAATCTTCTTCTTTTCATGTGGTAAGTGTCTTACCTGGTGTCAGAGTTTTAATGCCGCCCATGGGCCTCTGACTTGACTTCACATGCCGCCGAGAAATATCTCTCAAGCATGCCGGTTTCCTCACGATGTCTTCCTCCACCGTTTTTGAAGCAAGTGATAATTATACAATACGCACATGATTCTGAAAAGTCAGAGGTGCGTGCCTTGGGTTCGAACTTGAGACCTATGACTTGGCAGTCTGACGGTCACCACTATGCTATCACTGCTAAACAACAGTAACAGTATAATAATATTTAGGTACACGGATCGAGAGGGTTAATCATATAATAATCTATATAAATAAAAAATTATCAATAAACGTGTTGCTAAGCGCAAAACTCGAGAACGGCTGGACCAATGTAGCTTTTTTTTTTTAAATATTCATTTTTGTCGAGGAAGGTTCTTATAAATGAAAATTTGGAATATTGCCCGGAAAAACGTAAAAACCCCACTATTATTTTTTCAATACAAACTGTTCTAAAACCAAATCAAAGAATAGACGTCTGTCGGGTCAGCTAGGTAGGTGTATATAGGTAGGTAGGTAGGTAGTTATGTAAGTAGATAGGTATGTAGTTAGGGTGGGTAGGTAGGTATGTAGGCAGATAGTAGGTATGTGGGTAGGTAGGTAGATGTAGGTAGGGTAGGTAGGTAGATGCAGGTAGGTAGGTGTAGGTAGGGTAGGTAGGTGTAGGTAGGGTAGGTAGGTGTAGGTAGGTAGGTAGGTGTAGGTAGGGTAGGTAGGTGTAGGTAGGGTAGGTAGGTGTAGGTAAGGTAGGTAGGTGTAGGTAGGTAGGTGTAGGTAGGGTAGGTAAGTGTAGGTAGGGTAGGTAGGTGTAGGTGGGGTAGGTAGGGTAGGTAAGTAGGTAGGGTAGGTAAGTAGGTGTAGGTAGGGTAGGTAGGTGTAAGTAGGGTAAGTAGGGTAGGTAGGTAGGTAGGTGCGCCGTAGATAAGTACTAAGTGCTACCCGTGCGAAGCCGGGGCGGGCAGCTAGTCTATAATATACTGATACTAATGTAATATTAATATTATAAAGAAGTAATTTGTTTGTTTGTTTGTATGTAGGGGGTAATCGCCGGAACTACCAATCGGATTTCATAAATTATTTTTGCATTAGATAGCCCAATTCTTGTGGAAGGTTATAGGGTCGCGGACAAAGTCGCGAGCAGCAGCTAGATTATTAGTAAATCGTTAATTGCTTCATCAAGCGTAGTGTCATCACGCTTGTATTTCTTATCTATGTAGTCCGACTGTGGCCGCGGTTTAGCTGTTGTCAGCCTCTTAAAGTTCAGTTATTATAGATAATCGCTAAACGTCGTTCAGCTGTTTTACATAACGAAGCTGTTTTGTAAAACAGCTAGCGGTTATATACAACAGCGGATTCGATAATCCATACGACATACACACAGAGTCTCATGACATCACTGTACCTGCGGATGGAACTTGTGCATGATCCAGAGCGGCAGGCAAGGCTCGAGCGCGGCCATAACACACGTGGTGAGCAGCACAGCGCCGGCGCACGCGCCCGCACTGCCGCGCCGCGCCAGTGCTGCCACGCCGCGCCACGATACACCGCCGCCCGCCATGCACGGCTACGCAGTGAAAGAAAGAAAAATATATAACTCACGCAGGAACACAAACAAAAAAAAACTGAACATTTAAAACTATCCCTCGAAATCTCAGCATAATGCGATATTTAAAGAATAAATATCGCAGCGCTGGTATTCTGATGGGACCAGCTGTGAGGATACATCCACGCACTAAAAACCCCGTTACTACTTTTTTATTTATTTATTATTTATTTATTATTTATTTATTAAGCAAGGCACACCAACGATATATTTACAAGAGTAGTCACAATAGGATCACGAGTCTTCAGTTCTGTGTAAATACATCACTTAAAGGCATGCACAACATTCACAATAAAAGGTTAACAATTCATTACATTCAATTCAATTCATTATTTTCATTTCATTTCATTTTATTGGTGTAAGTCTAGTTGCAAGGGTTCCGTATTTGGGATGAATTTATCTCAAGAACAAACTTAACATTGTAGTTGAAAAACATGTTTACCCATACATGCCAACTCCAAATGTAAGTTTGTACGCACAATATTGAGAGATTTAAGACCATATACTTCTTATAGGTTTTTCTGTAATCTATATATAATAAAGAACCATTGTATTTTTTTTCAAAATTTTTGGCTCCGTAGTTTCGGATATAAGTGGGGAAAGGTCGATTTTCATAAATTTCCTTAATTATCTTTAAAAGTATTAATTTTAAACTTATAAAAAAAATTGAGATCCTTGCAATAAGCCCTTTCATTTGATCGGTCCACACGGTACATTTTGCAAAACTGTTTTATTTTTTAATTTCTTATTTTCCCCCAAAAGTGACCCCCACATTCAAAATCATCCCGTTACACTGCGGATGGTAAGCAGCGGTTCGGGTGCGGTGTATGCCCATACGATGCATTAGTTTTTTGAACAACTCTGATTCAAATTGTCTGCCTTGATTGCGTAATTGTCACTGGGCACCCAAATCTGGCGATCCAACACTCGTAATGTACTGGCGACCTTTTCTGCGGTTATGTCTGGCATTGGGCAGGCTTCTGGCTATTTGGTAACCCGATCTATCATTGTCAACAAATATCGGTACCCGTTGGAGATAGGTAAGGGCCCGACAATGTCGATGTGGATATGTTCCAGCCGATTTGCTTGTTGTAAGCTAGCTACTGGTGCCTTCGTGTGCTGTTGCTGTACTTTAGCTCGCTGGCACGAATCGCAAGCTCGAGTCCAGTTGCTTACTCGTACGTCGCGGTTCATCGAAGGCCAAAAGTAACGGGCAGTGACGAGTTTCCTTGTGGCCCTTATTCCGGGGTGACTAAGGTTGTGAATCGCTTGGTATGCAGTTTTTCGGAATTCTTGTGGCAAGTACGGTCGAACGGAACTTGTTGACATGTCGCAAATAATCTTCTGGTTGAGTTAGGCATGGCGATAATTATCAAGTCATACTTTCCTGTATTTCTTAAATTTTTAGCTCGCCATCTTCGGATTGGTTTCTTGGTAACTCATCGTAGTCGTGGTGTTGGACAGGTTATGGTTTCTATTCGAGAGAGTGCGTCTGCGACCTGGTTGTCTTTGCCGGTGATGTGTTGAATATTTGACGTGTACTGTCCTAGATATCTTGTTCTTCGTGGTGTTTCGTTGTTACCGGTAGCCGTCAGTGCATGAATCAATGACTTGTAGTCTGTATAAATGATTAGATCGCGGCCTTCAAATATGCGTCGGAAATGTCGTATTGCCATATATATGTATAGACAACAGTTCTCGGTCGTACGTGCTGTATTTTTGTTGTGCCTCGCTGAATTTCTTGGAGGTAAATCCAAGCGGTCTCCATTTTCTGTTGAATGACTGCGCCAACACAGGTGTTCAAAGCCTCTATCATAATAGCGAATGGGTTGTTCTGAGATGGGTAGGAGATGAGAACTGCATCTTCAATATCTTGATTACACTTGTTGAAAGCTAGTTTTGCCACTTCGCTCTACTGAATCTTTATTTTGTCGATTTTTTTTTGATTTTTTTTGGCGTTATGGAAATACGAGTATTTACTCAATTCCTTTTGGTGTTCGGCAGCGTGTGAAAAGGTTCGAACGGTAGAAGTTTAACATTCCGACAAAACAACGAAGATCTTCAACGGTTGTTGGTAGTGGGTATGTTTTGATGGTCTTTATCTTCTCTTCTGTAGGATGAATGCCTTCCGAGCTTATTGAGTAGCCCAGGACGTCGATTTTTGTTTGGCCGAAGGAGCACTTAGCGACGTTGATTTGTAAACCGTTTTCATTGAGTCGCTAGAGCGTCACTTCTTCGAGATTTCTTCTGTGTTCTTCTTCGTTTTCAGAGGCCCCCAAAATATCATCGACGAATGGGTAAACTGGTAATCCTCGTAGCACGTTGTCAATGTGCCGCTGGAATGTTTGGACGGCATTTTTTAATCGGAAGCACATCCTCGTAAGCTCGTACAGACCGAACGGGCTAATAACGGCTGTTTTTTGGTAAATCTTCATCTCTGTTTCTTATCTGATAATAGAATATATATCTTTTGAAGATCGATTTTGGACAAAATCTTCTTGCCTTGCATATTGTAGGTGAAGTCATGCAGACGTGAAATTAGATAGCGGTCTGGTATTGTTACCGCGTTGAGTCTGCGGTAGTCGCCACATAGCCTGTATTTGCCATCTTTCTTCAGCACCCTGTGTAGTGGGCTTGCCCATGGACTATTCGACGGTCGACATATGCCTTGGTCCATCATTAATTGTATTTCGTCCTTGGCTGCGTTATATTTGTGTGGCGAGATAGGGCGAGCTTTTGCGTACATTGGTGGGCCGGTAGTCTCGGTGCAATGTTCGACTTCATTGTTGTACAATTTCCACGTGGTTGGTCTTGTGATATCAGGATACTTGACTCGGTCGTGATATGGAAGATTATCGTCGATGGTGCGTATGCTTCCTTCCGATACAGATATCAGGGACCTAGATGTTGCTAAGTTTGTATTTTGGTCCACCAGTCGCCGTCCATGCAAGTCCATCATTAGTGCGTAGTGATGCAAAAAATCAGCGCCTATGATCGGCCTACTGACTGTTGCGATCACAAAACGCCGCTTCTACTGACGCCTTAATCCAATATTCATTACGACGTTTCGCTTGCCGAATGTAGGTATTTGCATTCCATTTGTTGCGTTCCAGTTGTTCGGATCTCGATTCTTCACTTTACTTCGTTCACACTTGCGGGTAGAACTGAAACATTTGCGCCTGTGCCGACCAGGTATTGTTGGCCGCTTGTTATGTCTGTTATGAATAGGCGGTCTGATTTGTCAACTTGAGTCACCGCCACCGCTTCAGTCTTCTTTAGTTTCCCGGCTGCGTATTTTTTTTGTACATTACAAGGACTTCTACACCGATAGGCTTCTTTGCCGAATTTTCGGTGGAAATAGCACGACCCACTCCGTCGATCACGGGATTTCGAACGTGATCGGCTTCTATAGCGTTGTAGTCGCTAACGGTAATTATTGTCACGATCCATTTTTAGCGCAGCTACCTCCTTGGTCAGGGTTTCGATCATGCGAATGATGGGGTAGACGATATATGGCGTGGTGAGAGGCGGCAGCGGCGGAGGGAGAGAATAGATTGGAATGTCAAGTTTTTATATCATATTTTAGTTGCCATAACCCGATTGTATCTTTCATTGATTATAACGCAGATGAGCCGAATGAAGATTGATGACGAAAGATGTGCATTTGTTAATGTTCCTTTGTATGTGTATAATTTTAGAGTAGACTAAATATGTTTTTTTGGTTCCGGATTGAATTCAGCTTTTTTGTTTGATAAAATAAAATATGTTTAAAAAATGCATTTATTAAAATGTACCTAACCTAACCAAATCGTAATTTGCAGTAAACCTGCAAAAAAATCGAAATGTGTGCTGGGACACATAGTAGAAGTGAAACTTCAACCGACAGGCAACGGACAAGTGGAAAAACGAATCGCAACAAAATTTTAACTTGAAGTTTTACGGGCAGGTTTTCAAATTGGACAAGTACATTAACAATCTCAATGTCCATAGAAGTTTCACTTCTACTATGTGTCCCAAAACACATCTCGATTTTAATTCTTTTTACTTATAATTATAATAATTAATGTAAGTATATAACATATTGTTAAACATTTTAAAAGAGTAGGTAACGGTGGAGTTTTTTTGCCAATTCTTCTACGTATGAAAACTACCTTTTGGAAGGGGCGACTAGAATCAATTGTATTTTTTTGTACATTTTGACGTTCAAAAGTGCCCTATGTGTGTTTGAGAATAATAGTTTGTTGTGAAGTGAACGGGTTGTTCAATGTGCGTCTTTGAAATAAGTTATTTGACATTGAAATTGATAAGGAACTGCGCGCATCGGGTGATGGCCTGATTTACCGTCATTATGGAGCTCATGATGCACCAGGTAGACCTTACCTGGATTCCGGATATTGATGAAAAAATAATAGGTAAGTTTTATTTTATGTAATACGCTCTATTATTTGTTTTGTATCAATATCCGGAGTCCATCTTGAGTAATGTGTTTGTTATCACCTGGTGCGCTTAACCCTAAGACGCTATAATATGTATGTAAAGAAAAATGGGTTAATAAAAAATTATATGTATAAATATGTAAATGTATTACAATATTTAATTAAGTATGATATACTGCTTGCAGCCGGGTGCGCCAAAGTTCATCAAAATTTTCAACTCCGATAATTGGAAATCCGAAAATGTTCTTCCTAACATTTTTCATCCTAACAATCACAATTCCTAACTACTCTGTCTCTAATGTTCATAATTCCGAAGCATTCAACTTCATAATGTCAGTAGCAATAAACATCTATTATAGGTACTTTTATTTGTTTCCCTATATTTTCTCAACATAACCATCTTTTATACTATTATTCAAAGTCATATCTTTTTTGTTTAGATTTCTTTTTATTCATAATAATCAGTATTATAATATACATTAATTTTGCGAACTTTATTTTCACATAACATATATAACGTTTAACAATAATAGTACCATGGTACAAGTAGTTAAATACATGTTGTCTTAAACTCATTTCAATTAAATTAGTTTAATATTAGCGGCTATAGCTTTCAAATAATCACTTTTATTGGTGTATTTTGCTTTAAAATTCAATATATATTTAATTCTATTATATTTGTCATTGTATTTTCTTTTCTTGGCGGCAGGGGGAGCCCCGTTAAGATGTTTTTGGATTTCTGCAGCCTATTTTTTTTTTTTTTTTTTTTTTTTTTTTTTTTTTTTTTTTTTTTTTTTTTTTTTTTTTTTTTTTTTTTTTTGAGGATGGGAAATTATCAAATAACTTCTCCCGCTCTGGGTGGAGCGGGAGGGCGTGTCAGACTTTTACTGACTAAAACCCACCCGTGTTCCTTCCGTTGCCTGTGTGCCGAGGTCGCGATATCCCTTTCAGACAAACCCGCAACCCCGGCAGGCATTGGCCCTTCCGGACCCCGTCACTTGGTGCTGACATCTCTTTGAGGCGCGCGTGGAACACAACGCGCCGTCGACCCGGGCCTGGTCCCTATCGGACGGCGAGCTACCCATTGCTCACCGTCCGCAAGCCCGCGCCTACGGTGGCCGGAAGTCGGCTCGCGACTCCCGACGCCCGGGGCGTCTCCTGCGGCGACTAGGGGCGCGAGGGGGCGCATTTTGCCTCTCCCTCGCGCGCTCCGCCTCCTCCTTCGCGAGCATTACTGCTTCGCAGAAGGAGGTGACGGCCTCCCATGCACTCTCGCTCCGGACCATGGCCTGAACCAGGGCCGGACGCGAGAGATCGCCGCCGCCGATCGCCTCCGTGAGGACACGGCGGTGCTCCGCCCAAGCTGGGCAGACCTCCACCGTATGCTCCACCGTGTCCTCCGGGCGATCCACACAGTGGTGACACCCGGGCGTTTCCTCCCGCTTTATCCTGAACAGGAACCTCCCGAAACAACCATGTCCGGTGAGGACCTGCGTCAGGCGGAAGGTGAGGTTTATGGTCACAAGATTCCCTCAATCCTCTTAGGGGGTGCGCCAAAGTTCACCTAAATTTTCAACTCCGATAATTGGAAATCCGAAAATGTTCTTCCTAACATTTTTCATCCTAACAATCACAATTCCTAACTACTCTGTCTCTAATGTTCATAATTCCGAAGCATTCAACTTCATAATGTCAGTAGCAATAAACATCTATTATACTTTTATTTGTTTCCCTATATTTTCTCAACATAACCATCTTTTATACTATTATTCAAAGTCATATCTTTTTTGTTTAGATTTCTTTTTATTCATAATAATCAGTATTATATACATTAATTTTGCGAACTTTATTTTCACATAACATATATAACGTTTAACAATAATAGTACCATGGTACAAGTAGTTAAATACATGTTGTCTTAAACTCATTTCAATTAAATTAGTTTAATATTAGCGGCTATAGCTTTCAAATAATCACTTTTATTGGTGTATTTTGCTTTAAAATTCAATATATATTTAATTCTATTATATTTGTCATTGTATTTTCTTTTCTTGGCGGCAGGGGGAGCCCCGTTAAGATGTTTTTGGATTTCTGCAGCCTGATGTTGTAATTCTAGAATAATTTTCTTAGATAACAAATAAAATCCTGCGTGGTGCTGATCTACGAACTGTTGAAAACGATTATGCCATGATTCAGCACTATTTTGAGTACGTGGTACGTTTTCCTCGTTTAAAACATACGTGCTCCATAAGCATGGTTCATATTTAGGTGGTGAAGAACTGGTACCCCATATATAATTTTCACCAAACCATTCTGCTATCACTTTTGCTTCGGGAGAGATATTTTGCTGCCATTCGTCAAAATATGTGGGAATTTCTTCTGCTGGTAGATATGCAAGTGCTAAAATGCATTTGATTTCTGATGAAAACGATTCGCTTGATCCATATAGTTTTTGGAAACCTCGACTTTGCACTTGTCTATATAAAATTTGGCCCAAGTGAAAATAACAACCCTTTAACACTGCGTTTTCAAAATTAGGAATACTTGGCACTTAACTGTGACGCCTTTTCGAAATCCATTAATATGTATTTTGGCGATAAAATCAAATTTAATGATTGACAATACTCGATCAAAGATGAGAACAATTTGTCGTATGTGCTTTTGTCTTTATTTGTACACAATGCTATAACTAAAGGAAACGTTTTCGTGTTTATACAGCCGTGTATTGTGTAAACTTGCTGAAATAATTTTGGGGCGACTTTAAATGTTCCGTCCATTATTAAATAAGTGGAAGCACATAAAAAAGTAAGAAATTGTTTAGTTGTATATAATACTATTCTCTTTGTTTCATGCCATTTTTCATCAATTAAGATCATATCGTTGTCCAATTGTAGAATATTATGATTTATTTCAAAGTTAATAGTATCAGGTTCTGTAATTTTTTCTTTTTTGTTTCTTTGACGATATATTACTTGTCTCAAGTTCAAGTTTGTTGGCATATTAGCACGTACACTTGAGGAAGTGCTTGCTTCGCACTCACTAATTATATGAATTGGTTTCTTGTTTTTATTAATTAAAGCGTCTTCTTTAATTTTATTTATAGCGGTGTGTACCTGCAAAGATATCCATAGGTTAGGTTAGGTTAGAACTGTGACCAACTACGCGCGAGCCGAGCGAGCGAAGCGAGCGGTGCCGCGGCAGCGGCCGGCGAGCGCTACATCGAAATTGGTCGCGAAATTTTTCTAAGTATTTTTTTCATAGTGCCCCCAAGAAACGAATCGTTGCAAAATCGACTCCACGTAGTCTTGTTTGCCCTACCCCTAGTGTTATTTAAAATCGCGAAGGCGCGGAGGGGCGAGGCGGCCCGCGAGCTGAGGAGCAGGTGGTTTTAACGCCCGCCGCCGAGGCTGAGGCTGGCCGGCCATGCCGGCCAGCAAGCCGAAGCTACGGTGGTGAGCGTTAAACACATCTGCGACGAGCAGCTCGCGTGGGATCGCCGGAGCCCCACAGCGCCGGAGCCGTGACAGAAACCATGCCTGCTGCATGTTGCATGCTGCATGCTTGCTTGCATGCTGCATGCCTGCTGCATGGTCATGATCATTATGCGTAAACAAATTTATGCTTTAGAATTTGATTAAGTTATGCGTACATATAATTAGGATAAACAAAATTATGCCATGTTATATTATGTCTAAAGTTTTTATGCAAATGGATAGGGAACCGTTTTGTAATCACAAGAAATAGTTTAAAAACAAACCTTTTCCTTTAAAGGATCTGGTTCATGATTATGTTCTTGGTGCGGACCTTCCAGCAATTTATACTTATTGACTTCCTTATCGAAAGTAGTGATTAATCTCGCCTTACACTTATACTTTTTGTTGCTTCTTAATTCACACGCCCAATATTGTTTATCCACTGTTATTCGGTTTTTTCATATATAAATCCATGTACGTCTAATTTTAATCCTCCGCGACTGGTTTTAAATGATTTTAAATAATTTTCCTCCATATTAATAAAGCATTAACACAAACATGCACGTAATAATGATAATACACCGACATGAACTTAGCAATAGACACAACACAGTACGTTATGTAAAGCATACCTCCAAATAATAAATAATCAAACCCTCAAATTAAAACTATAAATATCATCTTATACCCACATATATTTTTTATAACACTTGGTAAATGTTTCTTTCTGAGTATGAGTGAAAATATTATGGTAATTATGTTTAGGGATAAAAGCGTTATGATAAAAAACAGTAGGAGTTTAAATATATTTACATTAATGATATTATTAATTACAATTTTCGGAAACATGAGTGTTATGAACATCGCCGGTAGCACTACAAATAGTATGAATGAAAACTTTAGGATGAAAAATTTTAGGAAGAGTGATCATTCGGATTACAAATCGTTAGGAAGAACAATTTCGGGTAAAGAACTTTAGTTGAGCCAATATGGACCCCTTGCAGCCACATTACATACGTAATGAAATAAATAACTAACGAAAAATAACGGTAATCTTTCAAATGAACAGGATCCAAATATTAGATAAAGGAGAATGATTGGGAATATTCGAATTATTTTGCAATTCCCCTTGAGAATAACTTTGGAAGGTATGAATCATTTTACAGTTACTAGTTGTAAGAATTTGATCAATCGGAAAAATTTCTAACAAATTAAGAGAAGCTACTGCAGATCTTATATACTGATCCTGGAGTTGCATCAATACCACTAGCTTTTAAAAGAGACCTCACCGACCCGCCAATAACAGTTCTCGACGCAGGTTTTATAGTTGTTGTTTATTATTTTATTTACTCGACGGTTTAGACTTAGTTATACTAATCGTCGTAACCAAAAATCAAATAGGTTTTTATCAGGATGTTCCCTAAGCCTCCATCCAGATTGCCTATAGTTATGGTTGTCTCTTTTAGAACCAAATGCTGGCCACAATACAATAGAGGTATTTTCATCAACTAAACTGGTGCTATCAATTCGGAATAATGTAAGATCGTGAACCCTGCGACCTAGCAGTAGAAGAGTCAACATGTCTCAATGAATGAAATAGGTATGTATATTATTTTCGTCAAAGTTGTAAGTACTCATGTATTGCAATACAACCAAATTGGTGGTTTAGCAGATTTCTATATGTTTTATAACTAAATTTAAAGACAAAACAATATTTGATGTTAAGTGTGTGTAAGTTGTTCTTTAACCTTCCCTCCAAAAAAAGAAACGTTTTATAGTTCAAGCCCCGCGGTTTGACATTGACGTGCTCTTTACATCACTTTCGACATTTTTCAGAATTGTTTGATGTTATCTGTATTTTTTTGATTATTTTATGTCTAGTTGACGAGGATATCCGTCAGGCCATAGAGTGAAACAGCCCACAGACGATATTAGCCATTGTTTAGCAGTAAAAATAGTGATTTAAGCCGCGTGTCGTGCAAACATGCCGTTACCAAATGAATACAGTGGGAATTGAAGGAAGTTTCGTTTGCTGTATCCATTTGGATACAGTGGCAAGACCTATATGACATTGTAAATGTGCTAAATATCAAGCTACTTGATCCGCATTACGGTATTTGTAATAAATTGAATGCGACTGACACCATCGTGCATCGCTTCCATGTGCGCCACGCTGGTCTGTAGGTATTGATTGTGGAGCCAATCCAGGTTGTTAATAGGAGTTTTTGTTCTTGATCTGTCCAGTCTGTCAAAATATCTGGCCACCCGAAATCAGCCATGGCACCAAGTGTAGTTCTTGCACCTGCGGCGGATGCGTCCCTGTGCTGGTCTATCAGAGTGCGGGCTAGATCTGAAATCACAAAAAGGGGAATGTCGCGCTCGCCGTTGAACATCGCCTACCAAAATACTTTGTTCCAGTTCAGGGCAATCAATATTAGTCTCCGACGGCTTGGTTCAGGTGTCTGGGAATTCTGGAAATCAGATTTGGTGGCAGAAACGACCAAACTAGTTTGTAGTGCCACTGATAACAAAATGCGTTGTGGTGTTGTGCTTCCTGATCGTTCACGGCCAATGATGCGTACCTTGGTACCTACTATATAAGTTGTTCTCGATGCGAAGAAGTCGTCGTGCCCCACATTCGAAAGATTTTATCGTCGTTGCTGTCCTCGTGAGGTGCCAATCTGGGCAAGCCTTCTGCCGAGAAAGATCCACCTCCGCATTGAATGTGCCCGGAAAAGAATGTGCTGTCGGATGAATGTTCTACTTGTCGAACAGCAAGAAATGGTCGGGTTAATTGGATTTTGAGCCACCCTCCTTGTTTATATACGAGATTACTGTCCGATTGTCGATTTACAGCAGTATCTGTGCATTTTGGAGTGGCTGTTGGTTCTGACGTTTAGTTGCGTAAACAGCGAACATCTCTTTTTTGTTGGCATGCCATATGAATCCGTCCTGGTTCCCACAATATTTGTATTGCCGAGATGTCCCTCCCCATCCGTAGTCTGATGCGTCTGCAGTCAATAAGTGTGTCACCGAGCTCACGTGGATCGGCATCGACTTTCCTATAGCTTGACTCCATCTCTGACTGAGCTGGTTGAGGGATAGGTATCAGCCGGTACGGATGTTTCACCGACAGCTGTCGACTGTAGTATTGCAGAGTGCGACAGTGAAGGCGACCTCTCGGAGTCACGACCATTGCAAAGTTGAGTCTCCACATTAGAGTTAGGTACTGCTTTAGGGACCACTTGCTTGTCTGGAGCTGTTGGTGAAGTGTTTTGCGTAGCGATAGGCACTTCGGCTCCGACAGGGACTTTGCGTTGCGTTTTGTGTCCCATGTTATGCCGAGAATTAAACTCGAGGCATTGTGTCGGAGCCAGTACAGACTTTTCGAAGTTGATTATCCACCCCACGACGTATATTTAGTAACTTAATCCGCGTAACTGTTCTTAATGAGTCATAAAGAACCCAACGGTTGTCGTGTCCACACGTCGGGTCCGAGTTCGCAACAAGTCAATCGCCTTCCTGAGGATGCCTCGTTGAGAGGTGAAATACGTGTTCTATATAAATACGATTTCTTACAGGGTTCTTTATGACTCATTAATAACAGTCACGCGGATTAAGTTACTAAATATACGTCGTCTATTGTATTTTATAATGGATTTCCGCAAAGTCACGCCTGAATCAGTTAACTATCCACCCCAGTAAATGCAGAATCTTTATCGTGAATACGATGTCGATGCCAACTGCGATTTTGACTGGTTTGCTAGAAGGAAATCGTGACTCCTCAGGAATTCCGCATTTCCGCCACCCAATTAGTTATCGAGGCAAACGTTTTGGATGCCGATGAAAGGACGAACGGCAAACAAAACAAGTCATTTGAATATAGATGATAATTTAATCTTAGGAATAGGAACCTACTGATACGGCTGTGCGATGGCCACGAATAGTTGAAGTGTTTTGGCTACTACTAACTGATTTAGTTGCTTCAGATTGAAGATAGGACGGAAGGTCTGATCTGACTTCGGTACCAGAAAGAACGTGGACAGGTAGTTGGGCATCCGTTCGGCAGGTACACTTTGAATCTGTATGGTCATATTGGGAGATATTTTGGTTGTTTTTTTTTTTTTTTTAATGCCTGCTATTGCGATTTATTTCCCCTAGGTTTAGCTCGATGGTTGCTTGCTCGATTTTATTTTTGTTGTGAAGCGTGTGAGCCATGGTTTTGTCCTTTATTGATATCGTATCGACGTACAAATCTATCATCAGGTTGTAATTACTAGTCGAAAGTTTTCGATTTTGATCAAAATAATCTTTAGAATAAGTTCGAGGACACTGTGTACTGATACAGTAAATTTATCCACCAGTTCCCCAATTTTTTTAAGGTAGTTTTGGACTGTGTTGTACTAGAGGAATTTTATGTATTTCATCGCGATGAAAGCCTTCGGAAATCTGGCGCAACATAGCCTCTCGACGTATATTTATTCAATCGGGTCTACGACCGCACACTATTTGTAAGAAGTCAGTACTTATCCTTACTATACGCGATTTCTTTCGAAAATATGGTCTCCACTTTTTCAAATAACGTGTTGGGTTTATTCGTTTGTGAGACACAATTGTTCTTTTGAACAATTCACCAATGATTTTAATGTTTTATGCAATTCGTCGTTTTGAGGAAGTAAAGCATTCGTTAATCCAGCAAAAGATCGTTCTTATAAATATGAGTGTGAATCTTCTTTTAACACATCCGATTCCAAACACTTTAGTTCGTCGTTAAAATTTAACTCGACAAAACCAGGGGTAGCTGAATATTTATTTTGCGCATAAAACGCTCAGTTCCGTTATTTTCTTAAGAAATGCTTCATTCGCGGGATCTTTTACCGTTGTACTGACTTCAGACAAAATCTGGACGTATTGTTTTTAACACTAGAATTCGTATTTACAATGTCGGAATTTTTCAATATAAGGTTTGTTAATTGTTGTAATAAAAACTCAAATTGTGCATAACTCACGGTTTGGGAGTCCCTTCTCGCTCTGCGTTTCTCAGGATTGGGTCCACTACTCGTAGAAACATCACCATCACTATCTGTACTTCGTGTCAGAGATCGAACCCGTTTACGCAATAATGAGCCGTCAATAACACTTTCCTACTCTAAATAATTATTAGAATTTTTCATAATAACAATGGAGAGGTAAAAAATTTCACGAATCTAAAACTGAAATAGTTTTTATCAAACTTTTAAATAAATTAAATAGGTCGAATTTTTCGCGAATTTTGGATAACGCTAACAACTAAACGGCGCGAAAAACAACGCTATAATGACGGTAAATCGGGCCATCACCCGATGCGCGCTTAAAATACCTAGTACCAACGGTAATTATAGAGGGCGCCACCAGCGGAGAGGCAAAGGAAATGCTGACAACAGGCTAAAAGACGGGTGCTTGACTCAAGATGGATTCCGGATATTGATACAAAATAAATAATGATTTATTATGTATATAAATAATACGATCGACCCACGGAGCTTCGGGCTCCACGCGCTTGTCAAACGATGGCCTCTACTCATAGAAATCTTTCTTATATCTATGCCTCTACTTGACTTCCGTAGTACGCTAGACGTACAGCCAACTGTACGTATTGTTTACTCTTGAGACACTGTAGCTTGGTTCTCAATTAAACAGACAGAAGACAGTGTTGATGATAAACAATGGTTTTATAATTCTGATAAAGCGTCGTGCAGACCGGCGCCACGCGACTCTGACAAAACAATTTCTAAGAAAACTTCTCGGTAGAACAATTACCTGTGTCCCGTCGTGCTTGTCTGCACGAGCCTTTACACTTCGTTCCATTTTAATTCCAATAATGAATTTTTAGAACAGAAATATATGCGGAGCGGTGTTCGTCCTTTTAGAGAAAAGCAAGCAACACTTGGTTACCACAAGTAAACGCGCGTCGCTTCGTGAGATCTAAATACTTTAACTACTTACTAATGTTGTGCTGCAACTTGGTAGCTCAGTTCAAAACTAATACATACTTACGCGATTAAACTCCTCCTTATCCAGAAACATGTATTGCATGGCTGAAACCAATGGACATTGGACAATTAACTGACTGAAAGGTTTCAAGTATACGGAATTAAAAAGCGCTCGTTGATTACCGAGGTTAGCTATGAGTGCGGCGGCGATGAGTAGGAAAGGAGCACCGCGAGACCACAGCGCGTACGTGGCGCCGCCGAATGGATAGCCCACCAACACGCCTGCAACATACCCAACACACCCCGCACGGTTCAACACAACCACTTCATAGGTACATGTGTATATTCAGTAATCACCCAAATTAAATTTTCTTTTAAATCAAGTTGGTACGAGATTGTTGATCGATACCCGCTTGGGTCTCTATGTACTTACTAGTGTTTATTAATTAATGCTTCTTCGGGCCAACACTTGTATGGCTAACGGGGTTCCGCAAAGTTTAAGAAGTTTTCCGGCAGACAAATTTTAAATACGAGCTACGTATGTTTGAGCTGTGTGTTCTGTTTATACTTTAGGTACCTACTTGTATAAATAAAATCAAACCGTGAAGTTGCAGTACATCCGTGCATGGGCAGTCTGTATGTCCGTGTGTGAACGGATGAGTATGAGTGTGTAGGGGAGTATGCGTGTGTGTGAGTGAGTGTGTGAGGGACAGAGGCAGTGTGTGCTACCAAGCGCTACGGCTCCAAGCAGCGCGCCGATGGCTCGGTCGCGCTGTTGCTGTGGCACGGCGCGCGCCGCCAGCGCCAGCCCGGCCACACCCGCCAGCGCCGCGCCCGCGCCGTGCGCCGCGCGGCCCAGCGCCACGCACAGCGCCGCACGCCACCCCACGCGTCCGCTCACGCACGTGAACACTGTACACACACACCACACGTACCTACATCCGATCTATTTTCTCATCGTGAAAACTTAGGTGTAGTTATCTTAAACTGAGCTGTCAGTGGTGTCCTGTGTCAATCAGATGGAATCACTTTACCTAAGTTTTCACGGTGAGACCCCCCCTGGTTACTAAAGAAAAATACATGTTGCGCCGACTCCAAATAGATTGGGATAAGGGCCAGAGCATGAGATGTGTGCTCAGACCTTGGTTGAATGCTCTAAGGATACATCATACATCCTCGTCAACGTGTATACTTGAATCACAGAACAGATAATGTTCTGTGACTTCAATAAACGTAACGTCGTTTTCAAAAATTAACACAGTTACATTATGTAGTTTTCATTTTAAATACATAAGTTTAAGATTTTTTTATTAAAATTAATAAGGTGGTACATTATTTAAAAAGTAGGCGAAAACGATCAACTACGACGAGATCTCGCCTGATCGCCGGGTGAGACCTCAAACGGCCAATCTCTCAGCACCAAACTTAGCACGCGAGATCTCGAGTTGTTAATCTCGTCTCGACCGTGTGATACCGATGGCGGCAGCGGCGAGCGTGGCGGTAGCAGCGCGCAGCACGGGCGCAGCGCCGCGGCGACACACGGCGGCGCCCGCCAGCGGCGCCGCCAGCAGCTGCGCCGCCGCCTTCGCGCCCAGCAGCACGCCCACCAGCGCCTGCGACCCGCCGCCTGCGGGCACGCCACGTTATAGCATTCAATTGCATTACTTATTTATAACCCGCTGAAACAAAAAATAAAAGCGAATTGCGGTTTATTACCTCGCAGAAGGTGTGAAAAGTAGTGTATCTCCTCGGGGATAAAGGTTTCTTCGTCCTGGGACTCCTGGGCGAGCTTGAATAGTTGAATCCCTTGCTGCGCTCGAAGGCACTAGAATCCTTTGTTACATTCGGAATTCAATGTAGCGCTCGTGACATTAGACAATACTTTATCCCCAATCACTATATAATATGTCGTGGCCAGGATCTTAAAATTGATCATTTCATGAAGTTTTCGACCATTTCATGAAATTAGAACATCAACCATTGGCCACATCATGATGTGATCTGCCTTAAATAGGTACTCAACGTCTGACGATAAATGAACAGTTAAACGCACGACTACTTCATGATGTGGCCAAACATTAGTGATCATATCGTAAAATAGTTACATAGATTATCCACCGGTAGCTGGTCTACCGGTGGATAATCGCTTTGTTTTTGTTGTGCATCATGGCGGTGGCATACAACATATCAAACAAAGTAAGGTGACCACACAAAAAATTCGATGGACTTTTATTGGACTTCCATGATATTATGGAAAGCGACCAACTTGGAACTAGCGTTCGCGAGCCGCTGCCGCGGCACCGCTCGCTCGCTCCGCTCGCTCGCTCGGCTCACCTAACTCATTTGGTCGGGTTACTACAAATTCAAAAGTCATTTATTCAAACTAGGCTGATAATCAGCACTTTTCGAACGTCAAAATTACATAAGACAGCCCCTCAAAACGCCCACCCTTCACCACTTCCTAGTGTGTTAGCTGGGAAGAAGAAGTTGCGCAACAAACTCACCAGCAGCACAGCTGTCTGTTCAGTTAGAAAGAAAAAAAATGATTCCATATAATAGTATTCAACATAATTAACCTAATTTAAATTACTATCCATATGTTAGCTAGCACACGCCAATATACCAAACAAAATCATCGAGAACTATACTCGGGCAGAAATAAAAACTAAACGTAAACAAAACTTAACATCTTAATAAAAGCCTCCAGGCATAAAGGGCGTGCCCGCTTACATAAAACTGTAACTGGAAATTATAAATGATAAACTAGGACCATCGAGGTAAAATAAATAAACAGTTAATTACTAATAACAATAAATAATATGATCAATTGTCGAGGTCACTAGATACATATTGCAATACAACTCATAAAAAAAAAAACATTGTAATGAGTAGATTATGTAACAATAAATTAAAAAAAAAACAATTATATAAACTCATATAACCTGTCAGTAGGTTGGTCGCTGTGATTAACTCAAGACAATGTTTATGTTCTTTCTCCAGAATTAGCTTTTCTGGAGAAAGAATATAAACATTGTCTTGAGTTAATCACAGCGACCAACTATTCTGAACAAAGGTTGGATTTTACTTTCGTTTTAAACGCATTAAAAGGCAAATCTAGCAAAGAAGAGGGTAGCTTGTTATAAAAGGTTATACCAAGCCCAACAAATGCGTTATGAACCTTATGAAGCCGGTGAAAAGGAGCTCGTAGTTTTTCTTTATTTCTAGTGTTAACATTGTGAAAATCACGATCACAAGCGGCGTGAAATGCAACATAACACTTAAAATTTGTTATTAAACGTGAAAATTCACGCCGCGGCAGCGGCTGGCGAGCGCTACTTCCAAGGTCGCAGTTACTTGGCAATTTTTGCTAAGTACACCTTAAACTATGGATATTATTATCCTATATTAATGATATGACCAAACGTCGACTGGCATATAATTAAACGTTGACGTTGAAACGATATGTTCAATTACAGCTGGCCATTTCATTAAACACTTCATGAAATTATCAATTCTAAGATCTGGCTACGACAAATAACATTGTAAATTATTTTAAGTAGGTACAACAACCTATTTAGGTATTAACTAATTAACTAAAACTTAACCAACTAAAATATCACGTATGTACCCAAGAGACCGGAGGCTTTGCCACGCCGTGTGGCAATACCTCCGGATTCCAGACCAGTTAAAATTGGCTAAAGTAGTTCCTATATTTAAAAAAGGTATTAAGTCTAATCCGAAAAATTACCGACCTATATCCCTTTTGCCAACCATATCAAAAGTATTTGAGAAAATCATTAAAACAAGACTGATGGTACATTTAAATGCAAATAAAATTATTAATTTAAGACAATTTGGGTATCAGAAAGGCGTCGGTTGCTCAGATGCAATAAATACTCTTATAAATGACATAATTAATAAATTAAATGACAAAATGAAAGTGGCAGGGCTATTCATTGTAGCTCGCCGTCCGATAGGGACCAGGCCCGGGTCGACGGCGCGTTGTGTTCCACGCGCGCCTCAAAGAGATGTCAGCACCAACTGACGGGGTCCGGAAGGGCCAATGCCTGCCGGGGTCGCGGGTTTGTCTGAAAGGGATATCGCGACCTCGGCACACAGGCAACGGAAGGAACACGGGTGGGTTTTAGTCAGTAAAAGTCTGACACGCCCTCCCGCTCCACCCAGAGCGGGAGAAGTTATTTGATAATTTCCCACCCTCAAAAAAAAAAAAAAAAAAAGGGCTATTCATTGACCTTAGCTCTGCTTTTGATACGATTGACTATGAATTATTATTGACTAAACTTGAATTTTATGGCATCAGAGGCAAATCCTTACAACTTTTAAGATCCTATTTACATAATAGACAAATGTTTGTCGAAATAAAAAACATCGATGATAGTAATCAAGAAGTCATATACACCTCTAAAATTACAAACATAAAACGTGGTGTGCCCCAAGGCTCTATTTTAGGACCTATATTATTTATTATTTTTACAAATTACTTGCTTAATTTTATGCATTATGTTCAACCAGATGTAAAACTGGTGGTATTCGCAGATGATACAAATATAATAGTTGGGGCGAATGATTTAAAAGAATTGACCAAAATTTCTTCTCAGGGATCAGTTAATACTCGGTTAAGATGTGCCGGCGCCATCTAGTTTTAAAATATTGACCAAAAAATTACGTGTAAAAGTGTCTTAATTAAAAGATCTACTTACAGAAATAAATATCTTTTCATTTCACTTTATTTAATTGGGGATGTCTACGAAGAGATATTAGGAAAAGGGCAACTGGCTGCACTTTATATATAGCAGCTATTTGATGCAGGTTTCGGTTACCGGTGTCTGTGTCGGCGATGTGCCGCACGGTGTGGTTGAGCAGGCTGGCCAGCGGCGCGTCCTGCGTCGTCCACAGCGCCAGAGCCTCGCCTCGAACCCAATCCGGGATGATGGGAACTGAACAACACAACGCAACTTCAGAATCAGTGGCGTAAGTTCAGGTTAGAGGCCCTGGCCCTGGTGCAAAATGGAAATTGTTAACTTTTGTTGTTTTCTTCGGATATACCTATATATCTGCCTAGCCGTTTCCCAACTATGTTGGGATCGGCTTCCAGTCCAACCGGCTGCAGCTGAATACCAGTATTTTACAAGGAGCGACTGCCTATCTTACCTCCACAACCCAGTAACTAGGTAATACGATACCCCTTACTAACTAATATTTATTATTTATTTCTGAGTGTATCTTGAACATTACTAAGATCGGACTTGGACTTGGAAAATATCCCACGGGAACGTACTATCGGGAAAAGGAAGCAAAGCAATGATCGCATACCTAATAGCCGAGGAAAAGGTCAAGGACACTGCTAGCGCCGTGCCGCCCTTAATTGAGATATCTTTTAAAGTAGGTATTCATTTCAATAATATGATGTCAAGGCATATTTTAATCTAAATTAAATGCCCAATCTAAATAACATATTTTATTGGAAAAGGATTATATAATACCGGTCAAAATAGCTTCGGAAATAACAATGAAGGTAAAAAAACCGACTTCCAAAAAAAAACACTACAAAGTGAAAAATAACTAAGTATTTTCGGAAGTCGGTCGGAACATCTCTTGCGGGGCGGCTAAGCTCGGCCGCGTATGCTGTTAGAAAGATAAGACAGTTAACAGGTGGTATAGTAATCTTATTCTAGATGCATCGTCTTCACATATCTACACTAATATTATAAAAGAGGAAAGATTAGTATTTTTGTGTATGTTTGTAATCAATAAACTAGAAAACTCCTGCGCCGATTTCAAAAATTCTTTCACCATTAGAAAGCTACATTCACCTTGAGTAATATAGGCTATATTTATTGCTAGAAAAGAGTAGGGATCCTTACTAAAACTTTAGTTACGTAACCCAAGGTGTGAAAAAAAAAGCCATAAAACATCTTTCGTCGCATGCGCTGCGGAAACTATTGATGATAGAACAAAAGTATGTTCTACAATATTAAAGAACATATCAATAACTACAAAAATACGTGTGGCACTCGAGGACTGCCGCGGTAAAGCTATTGCATAGCATATATTCAAAAATAAGAAGATAATATTGTTGATTTAAAATATTTTTTTTTAAAAATACCCCTATTCCCCCCCCCTAAATCGCAGAATTTACACAACCGTCAATGACGTCTGCCCTCACGCGTCTGCCCGCGTTCGGGTCGCGCACTCGGCGATCGCGCGTCATTGCCTATCCCGCCCCTCCACCCTCGTTCTGCGCGCCCGCCGTCGACTCATCGCAGGTCATTCTTATCGTTCTAACTTTTAAAATATTAGTCCAAATTACTTAGTGTAAAAGACAAATTTTATCTACATTAAATACCGAAAGCGATGAAGGTATTTATTTTGATACGAATTAACTAAATACTCTAAAATATGCAACTTAAAAAAAGTATTCAATTTAAATGTATTTATAGCTCACTATTTTGGCTATAATGGCTTCCACATAAAAGGTAGATATATGCTGTCGCGGACTTTTATTTAGAACTCTTTAAGACAAACAACCCCACAATACATTCTTTTCATGTAACTCCAGCGGTTTAGGCAGCGCACGCAAAGATAGATCTCAGAGGGCAGGATTTTTTCCGACTTACTGGATACTTATCGTTATATTATGGCTAAATCACATAAAATCTTTATAAATTGTAGCCTATGTGTTATTCTGATATATAAGCCACATTACTGTAAAGTTTCATTAAAATCCGTTCGGTAGTTTTTGCGTGAAAGAGTAACAAACATCCATCCATCCATCCTCACAAACTTTCGCGTCAGGTTTTTTTTTCGTTACGGAATTTCTACATTCGGTCGCCGCGCTCAGAGTCTCCGATAAAAGCTATGCAATAGCTTAAAAAACTTCGCAATACTATATGTCCAATTATTATCGTTATGTCACAATAACCACTTTTTACTTTTTAAAATTTAATAGAAATTCCGAACAAAATTAGACCATGGTATTCATACTTCTGTTTAAATCCTTACCCAAATAAATCATATTGATTTCAAAACTTTCAATTAATGCAGATTACTTTTTGAATTGTTGAAATCGGCCTTCTTTTTTTTTTCACACCTTGGGTTACGTAACTAAAGTTTTAGTAAGGATCCCTACTCTTTTCTAGCAATAAATATAGCATATGTTACTCATGATGAAAGAATTTTTGAAATCGGCGCAGGAGTTTTTGAGTTTATTGATTACAAACATACACACACAAAAATACTAATCTTTCCTCTTTATAATATTAGTGTAGATGTATACAAAATATCGTAAAAACATTTTAAAAGAGTAACGGTTGAGTTTCTTGCCCATTCTTCTCCATACGAGAACTACCTTTTGGAAGGGGCGACTAGAATCAATTCTATTTTGTGTAAAATTGACGTTCAAAAGTGCCTCATTGAAATAAATTGTTTGACTTTGACTTTGATAAAAAATTGTTTAAAATCTAAGCAACGTAATGACAGTTGGGTTATCATTTGAACATTGCATCGAACTGTCCTGTGTTGAGCGGAATAAGCATGTTGTAATGTGCGTGTACAGACCCCTTAATTATCCGAACTTTTCTTTATTTGAATCAATAATGGAAGATGTCCTAGCGAAACTTGCATCAAGTAACAAAGCCGCAATTATTTGTGGTGATTTTCTATATAAATATTCTGGAAAATAATTCAAATAGCATTAGAATATTAAGCCTTATTAAATCGTCCAATTTGTCTAATGTTTTTACAAAACCTAGACTAGAGTAACTCCAACTTCTGCTACTTGTATCGATAATGTCTTCTGCGATTGTGATAATTTAGATAAAGCCATCGTAAATGATTTGCCGTCTGATCATAGTGGACAAAAAGTAACTTTTAAGTTTAAAACACTTAAGCAAAAACTGCAAGTACAATTTAGACCAATTACAACTGGCAAATTAAATAGATTCAATAGTACCCTAAATAATAAGTTACTTGCTCTGGGCCATAATATGGACGATGCAAATAAATTGTATGAGGGTTTCTTTTCAGTAGTGCACACAGAATTCAATAAAACTTTTGAAAAGAAAACAAAAAATATTTGCCCTAATTTTTTTTTAGTGACTGGGCAAATAGAGGTATGAGGATAAGTAGGGAAAGACTGCTCAAGCTGTATGCCCCTAAGCCTTAAATTAACACTGAAACTTTCAACGAGTATGTTGCTACATATTCCAAATTTTTTAGAAATACCTACAAGATAGCTAAAGCTCTGTATATTAGCAACAAGATCAAATCAGAGTGCTTTGAGTTTTGAGTTTTTTTTTTCCATCAAATGATAAAACATTGAATGAAAAACCGGCCAAGTGTGAGTCGAACTCGCACACGACGGGTTCCGTACCACCGCACCGCACCGTATTTTGGGAACCCATGGTGGTACGGAACCCTTCGAGTTCGTGTGCGAGTCCGACTCGCAAGTGGCCTGTTTTTTTAATTCAATTACATGACAATACAAAAAAACGTAGGTATATTTTACATTTCAATTTTTTTTTATCGCAGAGATAATGATAGTGTGAATTAAATAATTATTTAATATGGCCCAGTCCCTTTTACAGAGAGCAGGCCTGTGTCCCAGTCCAGTGTGCAGTGGAAACATTAATAAAGGCTGATTATGACTGTGAAGTACAAAGTAATTTTTTGCCGGTTCAGAAAATCGCCCATATTTAAATAAAATACCTACCTTATGAATCGACGTAATAATAATTGTTGACGTTTAATATTTGTTGATTATACACAGTGTAGGGTACATGATATACAGACGTTTCGAATTCCTAACTTATATAGTTTTTGCGATAGAGCTCGTACAAATTTTTTCTAAAACTGACGACTTTTACAACCCCATATTTCTTTACTATTGAAGATAAAAAAATATATAAATTATATTTATACTCTACTCGATGAGTTCTAAAGAATGATACCCCACATGCCAGGGTAAGATTTTTTTTTCAAAATCATTAGTTTATTGTCATTAAACTTTTGACTTTTTTCTTGCGACTACGGAACACTAAAAATCTTTTTAGTGTTCCGTAGTCAACAAAGAAGGAACCCTTATAGTTTCGTCATATCCGTCTGTCTTTCTATTACAGGATAATGTACCTAAGTAAAGGTACAGGGCACGGGGTATAATTAAAATACTCGATTCTGGCGTAAAAGTACCTGCGCAGACACAACATTGCATTTTTCATACAACTCACTGCACTGCAGGTGCGTATGTGTGACTGAGGTGTGCGACGTAACAAAATGGCGATCTTAACAATGTTGCCATCACTCGAAAAAGTGCACTGATTCTGGCGTTATAGACGACTTTTTGTGTTACCCCGTTGTTCGTCTTCCGCCCAAGACATCCTTGAGTAATTTTTTTCAAATAAAAAAGATTTGTCCCTCATGCCTGGTACCACTTTGCACCATAGTAGTCATTGATGATACACTATAAGAGCTTTAGTAGTTACGCCACTGCTCGGAATACAGGACACGTCGGATAGAAACATAGAAATACTCTCGGCAACAACATCAAACTGACCTAACACAGTGAGGAGCACGTTGTCGAGGAAGAACGTGAAGTAGATGAGAGCGAACGCGATGGCGCCGGACGAGTCGCCTGCCTCCTGCATGCTGAGAGACACTGTCACCTCACACCGAGGCACACTGTGCCGCCTCGAACAGAGTGTAGCGCGCGAATGAACGCCGCGTCGCCGCCGCCGCCTCAACTCTGCGACTGTGGCGTCTTGATAACAACTCGATGCGATACATTTTCCATCAGCGCGCGGCAGAGCGTGTGCGCTTCCTGATTCAATTTTCTGGTCCGCGCACTGTAATGGCGCCCAGCGCGGGACTCACTGATTGTGATCCGATAAATAAGTTGAGGCGAACACAAAAACACGACAGCGTCGCGTCGCCGCCGTCGCGTGTCGCTCGCTAGGTACTCGAAGTCGTGCTTGCCTAAGTAAAAACGTTGAAGGCCGAGCGTGAAGTAGTTTTCACAATAGCTGGACTAAGGAACCTACTACGTATGTACATAACTACACGCTTGTCTCCCCAATAGGCAGGGGTGCGTAAACCCACATCAGCCCACATGTCACAATGGCACGAATTCAGACTCCAGGCTTCTACTGTATAATAACACTTTTCCTCGATCTCGCCCTAGAATCAGACCTCAGAAGTCGAGCTTGTAGACAGTATCTAGATATACCTACCTACATCTACATACATATTATTTTACTTTGCTTGTGATTCAATTGTATGTAAATGTGGTTAAGCATCTCGTCACAGCCATCAGGAGCACATCTGCGCCCATTATCCCCCCACTCCACAACGCCCGCGCCCCTGCCGCGCCCCTCCCGCGCTCTTCATCAATCACTTCGACAATCTGTACCTAAAACGACGTTACAAGGTTATTTGGGCGCGTGGCCAAAATCGGAACTAAAAACGTATTCGGGCGCCAAAATATCCTTGTAGCACTTTACCTACCTATTGCTAGCTTGTAGCTCCACCAACCTCATTACGTTCAGGGAAACAAACTTTGGCACGTAGGCACGGCTCCGCTCATCTGAAAACCCAGCTATAACTATAGAATTAGTTTTGCATTCCATACGCACTATGAAATTCCTGACGTCAGTTTGTACGAGATTAGGATGGCTCTGAAGCAGCTCAAAAACAATAATCCGCCGGGTGATGACGGAATTACGATCGAACGCCTAAAGGCCGGCGGAAAACCCGTTCTTAAAGCCAGAAGCTGTTTGATTCCGTCATACTAAAGGGCAAAAGGCCACACACGCATGGAACAGAGGTGTCGTTTTCTTTAAGAAGGGCGACAATACCCAGCTTAAGTATTATAGGCCCATCTCACTTCGGAACCATCAGTCTAATTATGCAACACATTTTATTTCTGATTACAATTCTGAATCGAAAGCAAGTCCAATTTTAAACGCATGCCATAATTCGAATTACGATAAACATTTTTTACCAATCGACGGAAATTGGATAGGGTTGTTTGGTTATCATTTTTGTTTGCTTGATGTGTTTTCTTACACCATATAGGAATGATTAATTTCCAAATTATTGTGCTATAATTTAATTTTGTTTTAATTACAACTGATGCTGTACTAGTGCTTATAAATGAAAATGTACAATGATTGCCGAAAAACCAAAAACCAATTTTTAAAACACTTTCTACAAAAAACTACCATGATTGAAATACGTAACAAAACGTTTTTCTTTTCAAGTTTTTGTTATCTGTGGCCAATGACAAAATCGTAGAAAAGCAGTGTTGTCAACTTAGTGGGATTTCCACTAAACCTGGGGGTTTGGACACCCCTACTGGCGGAGAAATTTTGCTTTCAGTGGCTGGTGGTTTTGTCTAGTGGTTAGTTTATTCAATTTGTAGAACTCAACTTTGACTCGAGAAAATATTAAAATAACACGATGATGGCATTTTTTATTGTTTGTGTAAAACCTGTGTCAGTGATTTTTTAATTTATTTTTTCAAATGCCGCGAACCACTGCGGATTCGAACGCTGATGTGGTAAGACTGACACAGCATGACGAATATATTGAAGCCACACAGAGGCTCCGCCCGAGTGGAGATCGAAAAACAACATCATATCAAAATAAATATCCCACGGGAACATACTTCCGGGATAAAAAAATCTGCCGCTAAGCCGTTTGAAAACAAACATCTTTTCATTAATTATACTGCCATTTGTCATGCCACCAACGCAATAGAAGTCAAAATCGGTTGAACGGACTGTAAAAAAGGTTTATTTAAATGTCTAATATTATTTTATTAATCGAGTATAGTTAGTTAGTTATTTCTAGTGGTTTGAAGAACTACCGCTAGTGGACTAGACATGGGCGTTTCTGGATTTTTACGCAAACGGTTAAATACCTATCCTATTTCAGATTTTGAATTCGTTTTCAAAATCCGTTTTTAGAAATCGATTTCAGGAGAGGGTCCGGCTCGCAGTTTTGATCGTCTCTAATAATATTATTCGGTTGTAAGTGCAACGATCAAAACAATTCATTCAAACATAAACAAATACTTCCTTAAGCAGCTACTCTTGCTGTGGTTTTGTGAAATCGGTTTGTCTAGTTCGGATAATCGATACGATACTAATCAATTTCTGACTGCGATTTCAGTCAGAAATTTTAAATTCGTTTTGATACATCTGACGCATGCCGCAGGACTCAGGGAAAAAAATTTGCAGCACTGAGTAAAAGTTGAAACCTCTCGAACGATCTGCCGACTCATTGAAACGACGTGTTCAGAGTCGACTTTAATGCGAAATATTGCTTGTCTAAAGTATACCTTTGCTGCTCTAACTTTATCTGTCCAATACTATACCTCCCGAAAAACACCTGTTTTCGCTTGTTTTTTGGACCTGTCAAGGGCATTTGACCTAGTGTCTTATGATGTACTGTGGGAGAAATTGCAGAGCGATACAACGTTACCGAATGAAATAACATCCTTGTTTCGTTACTGGTACAATAATCAGAGGAATAGTGTTAGGTGGGCGGAGGCTCATTCGGATGTGTACCGGCTGGAGTGCGGGGTGAGGCAGGGGGGGTTGAGCTCGCCCCGCCTCTTCAACTTGTACATAAACCGGCTGATCGGTGAGCTCAGCAGCGCCAGAGTTGGATGTCATATAGATAGTATTTGTATGAATAATATTAGCTATGCCGATGACATGGCCCTTCTGAGCCCATCGATCGGCGCTTTAAGGACACTTGTGGCGATTTGTGAGTCCTATGCAGTGGCCCATGGGCTCAAGTACAATGTCAAGAAGAGCGAACTTATTATGTTTAAAGCGAGTGTCATAAATTATTCTGATGTCCCCGGTGTCTCGCTTTGTGGTACTCCTTTAGCTTGGGTAAAGAAATTCAAGTACTTGGGTCATTGGGTCACTGATGATCTCAGGGATAATATTGATATAGAGAGGGAACGCAGGTCGCTGGCTGTTCGATGTAATACTTATGCTGGTTCGAAGATTTGCACGTTGTACTGACGAAGTAAAAATAACTCTTTTTAAAGCCTTTTGCCAGTCTTTTTACACGTGCAGTCTTTGGACCAGTTTTACGCAGAGGACATACAGTGATCTGCGTGTCCAATATAATAATGCGTTCAGGATACTGTTGGGGCGGGCGTGGCGATGTAGTGCGTCCGGTATGTTTGCGGAGGCGCATACTGATGACTTTTACGCCATAATACGCAAGAGGGCCGCCTCCATGAATGGCCGGCTGCGCACCGCCACCAACAGTCTCCTGAGCGTGTTTTCAGATCGGTGGGACTCCCCTCTGCTGCGCCACTGGGTGAGAATCCACACCAATTTGCGTTTTTAATTAATTTTTATTATTACTAACACTTAGTCTTTAAGTTATCTTGTATACTAACACTATGGACGCATGTCTGAAATAAATTATTTGAATTTGAATTTGAATTTATCAATGTGTAAGGAAAAGAACAGGACGGGCATGTAACATCACATGTTAAACATTGGAAAATAATCCGCGCTGGAATGATCACTCTTTGAAGTCTGTGGAGGATACGCTATCAATCATGTTTACATTTTGGTTTTATTGATTTCGGTAATGTTTTTGTTTATGCATTGTTTTGCCTTGAATCTACACTAATCTACACTAATATTATAAATAGGAAAGATTTGTATTTTTGTGTGTATGTTTGTAATGAATAAACTCAAAAACTATGCGCCGATTTCAAATTTAGAAAATTGGTTGTCGCTTGATCGCTGTCTACAAGACATTCAAAGCAATCGAAAGTTGATGGCCCGGATGGCCCCCGTGGTAGTGTTATTGGCAGGGTATTTTAGTCAGACTTTACCCGTTATAGAGAGAGGCACTGCATCAGACGAAATTAACGCATGTCTGAAAGCATCATATTATTATCTGTGGACCAAAGTTGAAAAGCTTTATCTTACCACTAACATGCGAGTCCAGTTATTCAGCGATGTCGAGTCAGGAGTATATGCTCAAAAACTCCTAGAAATTGGTGAAGGCCACCTAGACACCGACCAAGAAGGTATAGTTCTATTCACACACCAATTTTGTCATGTTGTGGAGTCGGAAGACGATCTCATTGATCAAGTTTTTCCGAATCTGCAACAATGTATTCTCGACGAATATGACTAGCACTAGCACCAAAAAATGAGACTGTTGCGAAAATAAATAAAAAATCTTGGACGAAATAACCAGCGAAACATCAGTGTATAACTCCATCGACACAGTCATATCATCCGATGACACTACGAGCTATCCCGTGGAGTTCCTAAACTCTTTGGAGTTATCCGGGGTGCCATCACATAAGTTGGAATTAAAAGTAGGTGTACCCGTTTTGTTAACGATTATGCAACGGTACTCGGTTGCGAGTCAACGAACTAGGAAGGCATATTGTGAAGGCCACAATCTTAACTGGAGAAGCCAAGGGAGACAATGTTCTTATACCACGCATCCCAATCATACCCAATAACTTACCAATTAATTTTAAACGCCTGCAGTTCCCATTAAATGTTGAATTTTCAATGACTATCAACAAATCGCAGGGTCAAACCTTAAAGGTAGCAGGCACACATTTGGGCACCCCATGTTTTCCCACGGCCAGCTCTACGTGGCTTGCTCACGAGTTTCTAAATCGCAAAATCTGCATGTTTATGCTGAACGAAAAAAATCGTTTAACATAGTTTATAGGAGTATTATTACAGTAGCTACCTATGTATACCTTTGCATTACTATCAATCATCATATACATCCGTACATCTATCCTCACAAACTATAGCGTTTGTAATACCTGCTGGCTGTGCCCGCGACTTCGTCCGCGTGGAAAATTCACTTTCGGCAAAAAATTTAGGCAAATTATTTTGCAAATGAAACACATACATATCCATTAATGTTCATTTAGAAAAAAAATGTTTTCCCATGGCTCACGTGTATCAAACCCGCAAAATCTTTATGTTTTGTCAAAAGATGAAAAAACTAAAAACGACGTGTATAAAAATGTACTTAAATAAGTATTTGTTTTGATGGATTTGGATGAAATTTGGCACACAATTAATTAATAACCTGTACCTTAATTACGTAATGCATGATCAATCAGAATCTGAATCGTTTTGAAACAGATTGCTAATCCATTGCTTCATAAGTTCGACATAAATAATCTGCTCAACAACGTAAATAACGCAATGAATTGTGTTAAGCTGTCAAAATGAAACAGATTAGTCATAATTGTTTACGAAAATGCGTTGCGTAATTAGATAGCTGGATTAACACATAGGATACTTTTTATTCCGGTAGCACGTTCCCGTGGGATAACAAATTTCCGACCTCCACGCGGGCGAAGCCGCGGGCGAAAGCTAGTAGGCTATATTTATTGCTAGAAAAGATTAGGGATCCTTACTAAAACTTTAGTAACGTAACCCAAGGTGTAAAAAAAATGCCATAAAACATCTTTCGTCGCATGCGCTGCGGAAACTATTGATGATAGAACAAAAGTATGTTGTACAATATTAAAGAACATATCAATAACAACAAAAATCTTCGCGATACTATATGTCCAACTATTATCGTTATGTCACAATAACCACTTTTTACATTTTAAAAGTTGATAGAAATACCGAACAAAATTAGACCATGTTATTCATACTTCTGTTTAAATCCTTATCCAAATAAATCATATTGATTTCAAGACTGTTTCAATTAATGCAGATTACTTTTTGAATTGTTCAAAGCGGCTATTCCATTCAATAGATATTACGAATTTATAAAGTCATAGGTAGCCGCGCGGCTCATTCGCGCGGTCGGCTCCCTACGTAGCGGACGTAATCCAGTTTATACTCTTTAAGTGATCGTATAGCTTTTGTACACGACGAAGCTTGCTCTCACCCCGCGTCTTATTTAAAAGCGACCGACGCGCGAATACACGATCGGTCGAACTTTTGTGTTCGGTGAACCTGATCGCGTGGTCGCGCAGACAGAGGGTCCTTTCCGGTTTTCCGAACAAAAAGTGTCATATACACGCGACCGATCGCGTATTCGAGCGGCAATCGCTTTTAAATAGTACGCGGCCTAACAAAGATGCTCTACGAAATATGTCTCTTTGATGAGGAACAGTATAATCTTCTTCTTTTCATGTGGTTAGTGTCTTACCTGGTGCCAGAGTTTTAAAGCCGCTCTGACTTGGCATCACATGCCGTCGAGAAATATCTCTCAGGCATGCCGGTTTCCTCACTATGTTTTCCTTCATCGTTTTTGAAGCAAGTGATAATTAAACAATATCATGAATCTGAAAAGTCAGAGGTGCGTGCCTTGGGTTCGAACTTGAGACCTATGACTTGGCAGTCTGACGTTCACCGTTAGGCTATCACTGCTAAACAACAGTAACAGTATAATAATATTTAGGTACACGGATCGAGAGGGTTAATCATATAATAATCTATATAAATAAATAAATATCAATAAACGTGTTGCTAAGCGCAAAACTCGAGAACGGCTGGACCAAATTAGCTTTTTTTTTCTTAAATATTCCTTTATGTTCGAGGAAGGTTCTTATGAAGTGAAAATTTTGAATAATTGCCCGGAAAAACGTAAAAACCCCACTTTTCTTTTTCCAATACAAAATGTTCTAAAACCAAATCAAAGAAAAGATGTCTGTCGGGTCAGCTAGGTAGGTGTATAATAATAATTATGTATAGGTAGGTAGGTAGTTATGTAAGTAGGTAGGTATGTAGGTAGGGTAGGTAAGTAGGTGTAGGTAGGGTAGGTAGGTGTAGGTAGGGTAGGTAGGTGTTGGTAGGTTTAGGTAGGGTAGGTAGGGTAGTTAGGGTAGGTAGGGTAGGTAGGTAGGTGCGCCGTAGATTAAGAGGGTGCCTAAAGGTCCACTAGCGCCACTCTTTAAAAAAAAAATTATCTCGTGCGTGACTGAGAAGGAATTATTCATGAATAACGGCTAATAAGGACCCTCGGTAAGTGTGTCTAGAATTTTCTAATACCTTTTATAAAGCTTTATATTGAGACACGGAGAAACAAAATACGATCTAAAGAAAAGCGGCCACATTCCTCTAGATCGTATTTTGTTGCTCCGTGTCTCAATATGAAACTTTATAAAAGGTATTAGAAAATTCTAGACACACTTACCGAGAGTCCTTATTAGCCGTTATTCATAATTCCTTCTCAGTCACGAGATAATATTTTTTTTAAAGAGTGGCGCTAGTGGACCTTTAGGCGCCCTCTTAAGTACTTAGTGCTACCCGTGCCAAGCCGGGGTGGGCAGCTAGTGTTTTATACTTTGCAACATACAAAATTATATTTACTATTCTCTTACAGAAACATGGGCCTATGCTAAGCAGTTTTGGAACATTTTTCTTGTGGCTTGTGGAAGTCGGAAAAATCTCTCGTTCAAGACACTGCGTGCTCTGTTTTCGTTTTCTACTGGCTGCACTAACACTTTCATAGGCTATTTTGCTCAATAGCGAAAAGTACCTAAGTGGATATTATCACTACAAGTAAGTAAGCCAATATAAATAGGAATAACCTGTGTAAGAGAGTACCTTCGTATCTCATTCGATTAATGTAGCTGTAGGTACATTATTGGTGAATCTACATATGGACAATCATTCCTTTGTTAGGTACGTAAACACAAGCATCTTAAGTGAGGTTAACTATTTATTGTGATTAAAATAATTATTAAAAAGTATCTTTACTATGTCCGTCAACCTCACATTCTAACTGAAATTTTTAATTGATTTTTATGTACATAAGTAGATGTTGAAATAAACTATTATATCCACTAACCAAATAACAACTAACTACAAAACGTATTTATAATATTTTCACAGGCAGTGCTAGAGCTGAAAATAAAAGAATAGAACGCTACCCAACATCAATCTTGTTGATCAAACATGGATTGGATAACCAATCTTCTGTATTAATCATTGAAGTAAGCTTTTTGGCACATAGTTAAGAATCAAGCATAGCAAGTGACTTAATTATAAAATTATGAATATATTTCCTTGGCCGAACTTACTACTTACATAGACACATCATATCGTCGACCGTAGGTTCAATTGAGGTAAGGGACAAAATACCGAAAATGAGTTGATCCTAAATCTCGACATAAAATCTCGTCCTAGTAACGGTGGACCTCCGTTCGGCAATACAAATATCTTAATGTCTTGGGTATTATTTAAGTATGTAGACCTTGAAAATATCCCAAAGGCGAGATTTTATGGCCATTGTAAAGACACATTTTTAGGTTAGATTTTATCAGAATACCTACGGTCTGAAAAATATTTAAGTAAGTATTGTAAAGCGTTTCGGGAATTACACTAGCCCCCGACCCCGAATCCAACTCCATATCTAATCCTACAGAATTAATCAATACCTTTATTATTATAGGCGAATTACTAACATACCTTACGTTAAATAGCTCACATTCCTCACAGTCACTTTGCTCCGAAATTATTTCCTCCGTGTTCAAACAATGCAAACGTGATTCACCCTTTTTAGCACTACATATTTTCTTTAGATGGCCTTTCACACCGCACACTTGGCACCGATAGTTTTTAAAACGACACTTGTCAGCGTCGTGGTTTCTGAGACCGCTCAGAAACCACGACGCTGACAAGTGTCGTTTATTATTAAAAACTGTATACCGACGAATCTCCTCGGAACTATTGTTCGAGCTGCGGGTGGCCGTCACACGCTCGCCGTGCGCGCGCTGGTCGCGCTGCCCGCTCAGCCGGTACACAGGTTCTTCCTTGATCTGCGTGGCCTTGACGGTTGTCGCCGCGGTGTCAACTTTTGCTGCGGCCCTGGATCGAGCCAATCGCGCATACGCAGCCTGTTGAGCTACCTCCAATGCCTTAGCAAAAGTGAGTTTGCTGGCATCCTCTTCAAACGTCCGGTCACGTTCCCAACACGGAGCGAGCCCGAGTATGAAACGGTCTCGCAGCAGCATATCCAATGCCTCCCAAACTCACAATTAACAGCTAAACCTCTTACACGAGCCGCCCATTCTTCAACGCTCTCGCCATCAGATCTACTCGCCTCGTAAAACTTCTCTCTATCAGCAAAAGCACAACGTTTCGGCGTGAAATGTTTGTCTAATTTTTCTACTAGATCCTCGAACTTAACTTACTCGAGTACATCGGGGTCTTCGGGGTGAAGTAAGTTCCGTGCAAGGCGGTAGGTGTTATCCGAAAGCTGCGTCAGTAACAAAGCACTTTTATTTTCGGTTTAAACTGTTCAATTTCATGTACTGTAGTAGCCGACCTTTCAATATAGGCCAATCTTGGGCGTCGTGATCGAAACTTGGAAGATTTCCTTTTTATATTTTTTATATATATAACTTTTTATATTTTTTATAATAATTGTGGGTAACTCGTCGCCAGTGATCTGTCAGCTACCGAATGAAACCACAGTTGCGATTGGATGCTAGTTTATTACTGTCCTAGTGACACAACATAATAGTAATGGTGCAGGCACACATACACATACACCTCAGTATACAGTTTTGTTCAGAATTTTTCACTCTTTCGAATGGTGTATATCAAAAAGTTCTAGCTTAAGAAAAATGTCCCTTACCCTACTGATTTTTTGGATCCAAATAATAATTTCGAATCAGCCCCATAACAACAATGTATCTGAAAACCATGCAATATAGCAACTTGAAATGGTGTAATTACCGCCGCCAATCCACTTCAAATAAGGTAAGTGTAAATAACAGAGCTATTTAGATGTAATTCCTTATGTTTTTGATCCTTTTATTGTATTTAAATTCCTCATGTTTTAACCCTTTGTATTCCATGTTTTATATTTAAAAGTTTTTTATCCTTAAAGTAGACGTAATTTCCTTAGAATCGTGATGATTAAATCCTGTAAGAAAAGGTGTAAAGTTCTAATAAGAACAATGTATAATCTTAATTCTAATAAGAAATGTGTAAAGATCTAATATGAACAATGTTTAATTCTAATAAGAAATGTGTAAAGATCTAATATGAACAAGGTTTGTCTTGCAATATGTGTAAAACTGTGATTTATATGAAAATAAATATGCTGCTAAAACACACGAACATACACATAAAACTTCACAAGGTAAATATCGCCACGTAGTGGATCTGAACCTACGCGGCAAAAGTATAAAAGAGCAGCGCTCGCGCGCTCAGCGTTCACTCGCTCGCCCGCCGCCGCCCACGCAACACATCACATACTCCCGCAGCTGTAAAACTCAAGAAGTATTTTTATTATAATCTCCTGGTTTCTCCTGGTATCACACACCTATGGTAACACACAAAATAATGACAAGCTGTGTCATTCAATGGTCCTTCGAGCCGGATAAAACAAACCAGTGCATCAGTGAAATAAGAAGATTATTTTCAAGCAAGAAAACTCCAGTGAAATAAGAAGATTATTTTCAAGCAAGAAAACTCCAGTGAAATAAGAAGATTATTTCAAGCAAGAAAATTCCAGTCAAGAAAGAAACAAGTACGCGCGAGTTATTAGTGTTGGTCTGCTTAACCACACTAAGATACTTGGAAGCATCCTTCAACCAAGTACGCGGCCACCTAGCGGTGTTAAAGGCCATTCGTCGTACAGAAGCAAGTGGTTTATCTGACGATTCCACGCGCCCCCCCAAGGGCGTCACAGTCAGGCCCCGCCGGTACGGTGTGGAACGCTTTGGGACCACAAGTTGGCACGCAACGACGGGTGTGCGATATTCCCACCGCACCCTGATGCACCCGTAAGCGCCCGCATCCTCTGCCGGGAGGTTCCTTACCCTCCTGTACCTTTTCATTCCCATTCCTGGTCCGGCATCACCGCGGTAGGAGTCCGGCCAGGCAGCTAGGGCAGATAGACTGTTAGGCGTCAAGTGTCAAGTGAAGTGAAAAGTGTAATTTTAAGAGTTAGGGACCCCCCTCGTGCGTAATGGATAACGTACGAATGCTACGTTCAGGCAAGTCTACGACTACCACAGACGCCACGCCGGCGTCGGGCCAAACAGGGTCGTCAGAGACCAACACGTGGAGTAAGGGCACCGGCACAGAAGACATGTCCGGTGAAAGCAGCACGCATAGCCAGGATAGAGCAGTGACCAAGGTTAGAACCGTGGAAGTAGATTTAAATAACGAAGTTAGAAGTGCGCCGGGCACAGTAGTAAATGTTCCCGGGGACAGAGCAAATAGCAGATTGTCGATATTAAAAGCCGAATTAGAGTTGTACAATTCCGAGTTAGCACAGGCTAGGGCGGCCTCCGCAGCCGCAATGCATCGTCTAGAAATAGCCAGAATAGAGTTGGAAGGTTCTAACGACGCGGAACCGTCGCCCAATGTAGAAAGGTCTCGTGTTGAAGGTTGGATCTCGGATCAACGCGCACTCGATAGGCCACAAGTATCAGACAGAGCTCAAGCCCAGGGGCAACAGCCCACACGGCCACCTAGCATAGTTAGGAACGAACCACGCGAAGGCGAGAACATGCACGCTAATAGTAATAATAATAACAAAAATAGCGACATGTCAATGTTGGCCAACGCGATAATGCAGGCGGTAAATTCAAATAAATCTAGTCCCGCGGTACCAAAGTTCATTCATGAGCTCCCTCATTTCGACGGAACCATCGCGGAATGGATGGCTTTCAGATCAGTCTATAACGACACAGAAGCCATGTTTACAGACGTACAAAATGTGGCCCGTCTACGGAAAGCGTTACGAGGCGCGGCTCGCGAAACGTCTAGGGCATTATTGTTTACAGTGTCGGATCCGTACGAAATTATCGACACATTAGAAAGACGGTACGGAAGACCGGAATTACTAGTGCTCTCCGAGCTAGAGACCATTAAGCGAATGCCACGTATGTCAGATGACGGACGCAACATAGGTACTTTCGCGAGTAAAATAGCGAATACAGTAGCGGCAATAAAATCACTCAAACAACCGCAATACTTATACTCGCCCGAGCTAGTAAGCAGAATAGTAGACAAATTAAGTATCATTTTAAAGTACAAATGGTACGAATTCAAATGTCAGCGTACCGAAGCACCGGAATTAGAATCACTGTCTATGTTTCTTAACGAAATGGCCGACCGATGCGGCGCAATGTTCGCATACGAAACCGCGCGCGAAGATCGTAAAAAAGAAAGGCAAAAACCGCGCGCAGTCAATAATACACGGTCGTACAACGAAGACAGCGACAGCTCGTGTCATTCGGACACGGAAACTCGTCAAACTCGTCGTAAAACGGTAGCCACGGTAAATAAATCGTCTAACAAAAAACAGACATCGAAAACGCAAAAATCGCGATCTTCACAGTCATCAGCTGAGCCGACGCAGTCGGATAAAATAAAGTGCGTAATGTGTGCAGGCAACCACAAGGCCGAGGAATGCGCGGACTTTGCGAAATTAGCCATAAGTGAAAGATGGAACGCGGCCAAAAATAATAAATTGTGTTTCCGATGTCTGTGCGATTCTCATAAAAAATTCGTTAAATGTAAGTACGTACCTTGCGGAGTAAACGGATGCGAAGCGTCGCATCATAAAATGCTGCACGGCAGCGACAATAAGAGGGCGTCCGAACCTCAGTCTACCCGCGGCAACGTAAGCTCGATTAATCATTTGCATAAGTCTAATACCTACCTAAAAATAGTACCGGTCGAGTTAAGCGGTCCGATAGGTACGATAACCACCCACGCCTTGTTAGATGAAGGTTCGACAATGACGCTAGTCGAACAAGAGGTAGCGGACGGTGTTATACCTAGGGGACGCGGCCAGCTCTTATCGTTAGAAGGAATAGGAGGAAATAGAATAGACGAGACAGAATCGTGCCACGTAAAGTTGTCAATTCGCGGATTATGCAGTAGAAACATAGAGACAATGGACGCGCGCACAATAGGCAGTTTGAACTTATCCCCTCAGGAAATAAGTAGCGACTTGGTGCGTCAATGTAACCACCTAGCTGAGTTAGAAGATGAACTCTGTTACGAGTCCGGTAAACCGACTATTTTAATAGGCCAAGACAATTGGCATTTAATCACGTCTAGACAGCTGAAAACCGGTAATAAAAATCAACCTGTAGCATCGTTAACTAAGCTAGGTTGGGTACTGCACGGGCAAGACTCTAGGCCGCGTAATGCCGTCGCGATAATAAACCACGTACGACCAACACAGGTCGATGACCCCGCGCTACAGCTGATTAGAGATTTTTTTAGTATCGAATCGTTAGGTATTGAACCACGAAAACCGGCGTCTGATCCAGACCAGCGCGCCCTAGCTATTCTAGATAAAACATGCAGAAAAATAGAGAATAGCAATAGGTATGAAGCAGGCTTACTGTGGCGAACAGACACTGAGGAAATGCCAGATAACAAAAAACAAGCTCTCAGTCGTCTATTCAGTTTAGAGTCAAAATTAGATAAAAATAAAACTTTAAAAATTGAATATAGTAAACAGGTAAATAACCTTATAGAAGCGGGTTACGCTGAAAAAATAGAAACTCCGGCCACATCGATACGCAGTTGGTACTTACCCCACTTTTCAGTTGTTCACCCACAAAAGGGAAAAATTCGATTAGTCTTCGACGCAGCAGCTAAGTACGGGGGAAAAAGCTTAAATGACGCGCTCTTAGCGGGCCCAGATCTATTGCAGTCGCTATTCGGAGTATTAATTAGATTCAGAGAGGGTCGAATCGCAGTCGTAGCCGATATAAAAGAAATGTTTTTACAAGTCAAAATAATCGAGTCAGACCGTGATAGTCTACGTTTTTTATGGAGGGGCGAGGACAGGGATGGGCCACCACAGGAATTCCGAATGACATCGCTAATATTCGGGGCGGCGTCATCCCCTTGCACCGCTATTTATGTTAAGAATAAAAACGCAGAAAATCACAGCCTGCAGCACCCAGAGGTCGCAAAAGCAACAGTTCGTAATTTCTATATGGACGATTATTTAGGCGCGTTTAACGACGAAAACGAAGCAAAAAATGTAGTCAATTCGATGCATAAAGTACACATGGCAGCATCTTTCGAATTACGCGGGTGGGCGTCGAACGCACCCGCGGTAATCAGTGACGTCAAAGACACGCGCAACTCCGGTACGACCACACTAGGTAAAAGTGAAACGGAACGAACTTTAGGTTTAATCTGGAATCACGCGCGCGACACGTTGGGCTTTAACGTCAATCTCAGAAATACTCCTACGAGCGTCATACAGGGTGACACGTTACCTACAAAACGACAGGTAACCAGCGCGGTCATGTCAGTATTCGACCCACTAGGCTTGGTATCACCGATCACGATGATAGGTAAATGTCTCATACAAGAAATATGGCGCAGTGGCATAGATTGGGACGATCCCATCACAAAAGAACATCACGTGACATGGTTGTCATTTATAAATAATTTACAGCTATTAAAAGAGTTAGAAATAGACCGCTACCTACCCGCGACACCCTCTGGCGAAGGGGAGCTACACGTCTTCTGTGACGCGAGTGAAAAAGTTTATTCCGCCGCGATATACTTCGTCAGTACAGGGTCAGACGGCATTAAAACGTCACGATTAGTAGTAGGTAAAGCTAAGGTAGCCCCGTTAAAACCCATATCGGTACCACGGCTAGAACTTCAAGCCGCAGTGTTAGGCAGTAGATTAGCCGAATCGGTCAGATGCGAGTCTGAGTACAAGATAACGAAAAGTCATTATTGGTCCGACTCTAAAACCGTACTAGCTTGGATTAAATCAGACCCACGTACCTTTAAATCTTTCGTCGCACACCGATTAGCTGAAATCGAAAGTCTGACCACTCCGGTAAATTGGAGATGGGTACCTAGCGCTGATAACGTCGCGGACGACGCAACCAAGGGCATACCTGCCAACTTTAACTCGAAACACAGATGGTTCACGGGACCAGAATTTATTAGAAACGACCCCGAGACCTGGCCAAAAGAGAAGCTAGTCGAGGCACCGTTACCCCCTTCAGGGGAGGAAAGAACGCTGAAACAGGTTCACGTGACCATCAGTCACAAAATCAGCGATTACTTACCTAAAATAGAACGTTTCTCGAAATACATTCGATTAGTGCGTGCTGCTGCAACCGTCCTTGTCGCCGCTGAGGTATTTAAAGCCAAACTACTCAAAAGAATCACGAGAAATGAACTCGCACCGAGTCACATAAAACTAGCAGAGTTACTGCTAGTAAGAAGAAGTCAGTATAACTCGTTTTCCGAAGACATCACTACCATAGAGGCTGGACGACGACCACCGAAGAAGTCACCGTTCTACAAGCTCTCCGTGAAAGTCGACCGTAACGGGATCCTGTGCTTAGATAGCAGAACAAAAGACGAGCACAACCTGCCAGTCCTACACGCCAAAGAGGGCTTCACACAGTTGTTGGTGCATCACACGCACACAACATTCAATCATGGCAACCATCAAACAGTCATGAACGAGCTAAGACAGAGATATCATATCATAGGACTGCGCAGCGTTATACGCTATATTTGCAACAAATGCCAATGGTGTCGGACCTACAAGGGGATACCTACTAAAATCCCCCAAGGCGATCTACCAGCTGAAAGGCAGGCCCAAAATCAGCCGCCCTTCACAGCAGCAGCTGTTGATTATTTTGGGCCCATGCATGTAACCATAGGAAGAAGACATGAAAAGAGATGGGGTGCGCTATACACCTGTCTTACCACAAGAGCAGTACATCTAGAACTAGCCACCTCTCTCACAGCCTCCTCAATGATAATGAGTCTCCGGCGCATGATAGCACGCCGCGGCACTCCGACTGTACTATACAGCGACAATGGAACTAATTTTGTAGGCGCTGAAAAAGAAATACACGAAGCAATACAAAACAACGAACAAGCCTTAGACGATTTCGCATCCCAGAAGCTAATAACGTGGAAGAAGATACCACCTGGTGCCCCAAGCATGGGGGGCGCATGGGAAAGACTCGTGAGATCAGTTAAAACGGCGTTGAAAGTCACACTACATGAAAAATTCCCCACGGACGAGGTGCTACATACACTATTGTTAGAAGCAGAACATGTGATCAACTCAAGGCCATTGACCCCGGTGAACCCCGATTTGATCGAAGAAGCATTAACCCCTAACCATTTTCTTATGGGACGTTCTAGTGGCATGTCACCGTTGGGCTCATTCAAGGATGTCACACCTGATTCACATACCTGGAAAGCCACACAGGCGTTAGCTGACACATTCTGGGAACGATGGCTGGCAGAATACAAACCTCTGTTGATGCCCCGACCCGGCTCCAACCCACAGCATAAAAACATAAAAGTCGGCGACATTGTTCTAATAGTGGACAACACAATGCCCAGAGGGGTGTGGCCCCGTGGAGAAGTAACCCAGGTGCATCCAGGTCCAGATGGACGTGTTCGCGTAACAGAAATAAGAACAGCAGTCGGCTTAATACGTCGTCCTGCCTCTCGCCTCATCGTGATCACAACAACGGACTGATTATTATGTAAAGTGCTTGCGCACGAGGGGGAGATTGTAAATAACAGAGCTATTTAGATGTAATTCCTTATGTTTTTGATCCTTTTATTGTATTTAAATTCCTCATGTTTTAACCCTTTGTATTCCATGTTTTATATTTAAAAGTTTTTTATCCTTAAAGTAGACGTAATTTCCTTAGAATCGTGATGATTAAATCCTGTAAGAAAAGGTGTAAAGTTCTAATAAGAACAATGTATAATCTTAATTCTAATAAGAAATGTGTAAAGATCTAATATGAACAATGTTTAATTCTAATAAGAAATGTGTAAAGATCTAATATGAACAAGGTTTGTCTTGCAATATGTGTAAAACTGTGATTTATATGAAAATAAATATGCTGCTAAAACACACGAACATACACATAAAACTTCACAAGGTAAATATCGCCACGTAGTGGATCTGAACCTACGCGGCAAAAGTATAAAAGAGCAGCGCTCGCGCGCTCAGCGTTCACTCGCTCGCCCGCCGCCGCCCACGCAACACATCACATACTCCCGCAGCTGTAAAACTCAAGAAGTATTTTTATTATAATCTCCTGGTATCACACACCTATGGTAACACACAAAATAATGACAAGCTGTGTCATTCAGTAAGGGTCTCCCCAATCAACGAATTACCATTACGGATTACTCAGTGCGTCAAAAGAGTGTTCTTCATTTTCTGTCAACAATCTCTTTACACTGTATTTTTCTTCATACATTTTTTCAACAAGACACATTTTTTTAATTAATAGATTGGATCCAACGTAGAGGTCAATTTAATGTAAGGGACGGGACTACAAGATACTTGGTCAGTAAGGGACATTACTAACAAAATACGTTGGTGTAAGGGACGTCTATTTTCTTAAATAGCTAACTTATTTAAATAAATGATAGGTATATAGATTTTTTTTTTTTGTTTCTCTCCTTCGCACGTTTTCTCCACACATCTGACATTGGCAGAATTGTCGACATCGGCACCATTGCCATAAAGAAAAATAGAATAGAATAGAATCATTGAGGTTTTACACAAAGTGTTTTTTGTGTAAAACCAACCAGGACCAGCGAGGTCGATTTTTAATAATAATTGTGAAAGTTTTCTTTCAGCCTATTAGACTTTGTGGATGGATGTAACGGATCATGGAATATATTGAGGATTTACTTAAATTCTTTATTTATATTTCAGGTGTCAGGCACATTATACAACTACAATATTCAGGAAAAAATTTAACTCTCTCATGCGCTTACAGCAAGAATTAGCAAGCAGTACATACATAATCCATGATGACTTTCACAGAAATACATTTGATCCCAAATTCCACTAATCTTTATAATATATTTGTTCCAATTTCTTTTAGCCCCATGTCCAAATATTTCATAATAATGTGAATAAATGCAATTTAAAATATAATAAAAGTTGTTTTTGTTTACCATAATTTATTTCTCTCTATTTACTGTTACCTAATGAACGAAAACGACAGTTAATTTAGGCAAATACCTCTAAATAGTATCAATATAATAATCAATTGGCTGTGTTTATAAAAAGCATAGTATTCAATTTTTAAATATTTCTTAACAAGTTGGTTATTCAAACTCAAACTCAAAGCATTTATTTCATTAAACCATTACAGGCACTTTTGAATTGTCAAGGAATCGGTCAGTCAAAAATATGAAGCTGGTTGCCCATTCCAAAGCGTAGTAGGTACCTATGGAGAAGAACGGGCAAGAAACTCCACGGACACTCTTTTAAATTAAATAAATTGTTACAAAGTATTGGTTACATCATTCATGTTGAAATTATACATGTGAGAACAATGTAGAAAGACGTGCACGTTAGAAGCGTCCGTAATACAAAGATAAAACAAAGAACAGTTCAAGAATTAAAATCAGCCATGCCCGCTAAGAGTTGACCAGTCCCAACTGACGGCGCCCGTTCACGCTATTTTTACGCTATTTTTATTTGTACCTCTATAGTTCATAATTAAATCGTCAATAATATTCCATGATCCGTTACATCCATCCACAAAGTCTAATAGGCCTCTCCCTTAAACACTGAAAGAAAACTTTCACAATTATTATTAATAAATTAATAGTTTAAAAAACACAAAAAAACACGCTTTTACGCACGCACAGGATAGGTGCGTGTTTTTTAGTGTTTTTTAAACTATTAATTTATTTTATACTTTTTAGTCTTTGCTAATGGCATACGAATGAGCCCGCATCCTCTCCATCCCCGCCAGTGCGTCTGTATTGCATGGTGTCTTACCTGTCAGCTTAGTGTATAGGACAATTATACGGTCAACCCCCCAGAGGTCCGAGCAGAGGAGCAAGGCTACTTACAACAGGGTTTCGCCCGGTTCCCTGAGGTGACTCTAGCGACATGACATTTGTAACCACCCTCATTCCATTCAGCCCTCGGCACGTTTCTCACCTTGGCTTGGGTGGGATCTTTAACAAGCTACTACCCCATTTATAAATGTATGCAAGTATTTGGTCCAAAATAAATGATTTATTTATTTATTTATTTTATTTACACGTCAATATACATCGTATGCTAATATCCATCATGAAGTTCCAGTTCAAATCTTCCGGCTCCATCATCAGATCAGTTCGATAGTACCATATTATTGTATTCAGACCTTGAAACCTAATCGTGGTCAAAGTTCATTACAAGACCTTTCTAACAAGTCCAAACACGGCTATAATACGATCATCCATCATGAAGTTCCAGTTCATATCTTCCGGCTCCATCATCAGAACAGCTCGACAGTACCATGTTGTTGTATTGTCGTCAAAATCACATACAACTGCCAATTTTCTTAAGCTACGATCTTTAGAAGATGGTTAAATTAGTTTTCTTAGATTTGATTACATAGTTACATACATACAGGTCGACCTAATAAAAGCGTGTTAAAAATCGACCTCGCTGCTTCGATATTTTACGTGAGCACAATTTCTGAGCAGTAACCTAACAAAAAGTACTAGGCTTGCATGAATTCACGATAGTATAAGTGCAATTCAGGTCGCACAGGGCTAAATACCTACACTTATATTCATAGTAGTTGCCTCTCTTTCTATCGCGTAACTCATGTTCTGACTACGTTACGCCCACTGAATTCGACAAGTCGAGCCCGCCACGTACCTACTTGTAGCTTCATATCTCTAATGCAGAGTGAACCATCTATCTGTATTCGTCTGTGGCTATCGCCCTATGGGCCATGCACCCAGTCGTCCAGCATGTCACGGCTGATAGTGTGAGTTGTGAGTTGCCACAACTTGTGTTGTGTGCTCCGTACGACCTCTTAGTAGGCACCTAGGCCAGAGACGATCCAGAGACTAATATATACAATGCCACCCATGGGCATGTGACCGTCCGTATTTTTCGGAACATTCATGAAAAATTATAGAAAATTTACTTTAAAAGGGGACAATCAACTTTAGTCGACCAATTTTAATAGAAACTGTTAGTTAATCCGATAAAATAACTCATAAGCTTTTAGAAATAATAAACAGAATCCAAATGAAGCCAATAACATCGGAGATATCACAAGCGCTACTCAGAAAATATATTTTTTTATTAAAATTAATAAATTATATTATATTTATGTACCTATATGTATAATAAATTAATTAAATCTTTTTCTCTCTTTTAAAGTTTTCGATTATTTTTCATGAATATTCAGAAAAATACGGGCGGTCACAGGCCCCTGGGTGGCCCTACCTACCTGCCCTACCTGCCCTACCTGCTCTACCTACCATACCTACCCTACGACTTTTTGCGTACTATTGGTTTGAAACGTCAACGACAGTTGTATTTATATGGACCTTCTAATGTTGGTAAATCATCTTAAGGCGAGGTGACCCCGAAAAACGTCATTTTATATTGTATTTTATTCGTAGATAACACGGATTAAAATTTTGAAAAAAACATATGATATATTTCACACTTCGATCTAGGTATTTCGGCCGTCCGATACACGATTACGTGCACTTTACTGCATCCAATTAAATCGCAAAGACACGTCTAAATTATGGTCTAATTATCATTTTATTTGAGTTATATTAGGCTTTGAATAATAAAACTTATACTATAATAAAGGTCGTAAAAAATGTGATAGAAAACGGCCGTCATAATGTGAAATATGAAAATACTTATACCACTAATTCCAAAATCAAGCGTTTTCATCTTTTCATGCGCTCGCCCCGTGTCATTCAGTCCCGAGCGGAACGTCTTGGAGGTCGGACGTATGCCAATTTTTGCGAACCCGCCACCCCCGCTAAGTTCTGTTACCGGCTGAGCCAAAAATGTATTGTAAATTTGTAAATAATAATAGGTACCTGTATAATTATAGTTTAATTTTTAAATAGTGTTTTTTTTAGGTAGGTACTTCTTAGTTATTTTATTTAAAAAAATGGGCAAAATTAAAAAAAAAATGTTGTCGTCGCTGTGTCTACGAAGGCTGAATAAATAAAAAAAGTAAGGATGCTTTAACAATATTACCATTGGTACCTATATTATATAAATGTATAATATTTTACTTTATTAACTAGGTAAGTACCTACGCGGAATAGATTTACATACCGCAAATATGTGTGTAAAACAGTTGAATTTAAACCCTATGTCAATGTAAATAAAGACGCCACGCGCGCAAAAGTTATAATGGTTTATTTTTCTCCCGGAATAGATTTACCAACCGCATCAAGTGTGTAAAATAGTTGAATTTGAACCCTATATCACAGAGCATAAAGCCGCCACGCGTACAAATGTTATAATGTTTTACTATTTTCAAATATCAAATAGTTCATCCCGCTGAGTTGGTCCGGGTGGTTTTTATCATGTTTATTAGCCTAGGTAAGTAGGTATTGTATTGTCTACCACACGTCACGCGTCTGTGGTAAGTGATAACACTATGACCTTGAGGTGGCCCAACGTACAGAGTTTCATTAGAATAAGAGACCAGCTTGACACTGCTTTTGCCACCACAACACAAAAAATAATACCTAATATTTTATGGTGTCTGCAACGTTTGTGTAGGTCTCGTCTATGCCATGTACCTAATACGCGCAACACACTCGTGCCATAGTGTAGAAAATAATGTACAGTATGACCATTTCCTACAAAAATATGATTTATTATTTTCGGTAACGTTTAGGCACAAATTCGTTTATGCGAAGTACACTCCTTACTAAAAACACAGTATCAAGTTATGAAAAGCTTATAAATAAAATAAAAGTACATATACAGGGTGGCAGGGACATCGACGCGAAAACTGTGGCTAAGTTTTAGATTAACATCCCTCGAGTTGGGAGTCCATATTTTTTTTACAGAAAGATTATATTATTAGAAGCCTCCACGCAAAGTTTTAAGTTGCGGAGATAAATGGTTTACGAGAAAAAAAAAAACAAAATCGAAGAAATTTAGCATTATTTAGTCACTTTTGACATTTTGTCTCGACATTGAACGTTTCGTTTTACGAAAAATCAACACACTAAAATGTTGTACTTTATAATAATAATGAAATAAATACGTATATTTATAATTTAGATACTTTTTAAGCATATTTCATTATATTACCTATATTTTGTTGATTTAAATGAGTGCTATTAAATTAACACTTAAAATAATTTACCGACTATTGCCGTATTTGAAACCAAACGTAAAACGACGCCATTTTGTGTTGTTACTAATACTTCGCTTAATCTGTTACTCTGCTGTCAAGCTCAAGCTTGGCCGGGATGCTCCAAGTCCCGACACATCTCAACTTAGTCAAAAGGCAATGGGAAGGTAGGCTGCAAGAGCGAGCGAAGCGAGCTCGGGATTTGGGGCACACCGACACGGACAGGTTAGGTTAGAAGGGGAAGGGGATGGCGGGGTCTTTAGACCCCGCCATCCCCTTCGTGGTTATTTTTATTAAACCACCCAGAAATAGGAGCCCCGCCAAGCGGGGCTCTGTCGACTACGCCTGACAAAAAAAAAAAGATAGCCATAAAGTACAGTGCTTCCTCCAACAAATCATCAAAATAAGATCGCAAAATATTTAGTTAAAAAAAACAATGCGTTAACTAAACTTCCCCCATGACGGGGGGATGTCCTACTCCCCTCCACAAATATATGTACCCTTATACAAAAAGTCCTTCCGAAAATTCGAAAGTTAGGTTAGAATATTAAAAAATCATACATAACTAATGATTCGGTGGATAACGAGTAAGTTTTTAGGGTTCCGAAGTAAACAAGGAACCCTTATAGTTTCACCATGTCCGTTTGTCTGTCTGTCTGTCCGTCCGTCTGTCAGTCCGCGGCTTAGCTCGGAGACGGTTCGTACTAGAAAGCTGTAATTTGGCATATGTATACATATTAAACACGAAGACAAAGAGGTAAAATAAAATCAAGAAAAATATTATTTTTAGGGTGCCTCCCCTACACGTAAAGTGGGGATATTTTTTTTTTCTCATCTACCCCATGGTATCTTTAGAAAGGTCGTTCAAAAATATTGTGAGTTTGTGAAAACCATTTTTGGATTAAGGGATCCGTTTGCGAAATATTAAGCTTTTAACTGAAATGTTTTGTTAGAGTCAACTGTCGTCGTCCCTGCCAGCTAAATGATTGTACTTGGATTTGTGAAAAAAATTACAGCAGTAGTATATATAACGAGTAATAACCGACCAACTTAAATTTGCAGTTTGATAAACATGATCTCCCCATACATTCCGTATGGGAGAAAATGTTTTTCAACTACAATGTTAAATTTGTTCTTGGGATAAATTCATCCCAACTACGGAACCCTTCATTGTGCGTGGTCCGACATGCACCTGGCTGGTTTTTAAAATATCATCTCACTCGTTATTGTAACACCATAAAAAATACATAAATTAATTAAATACACGCCCCACCTACCCCAATACAATCTTGATATTGTTATTCCAAAATTGTAATACAATTCTCATAAATTAAATGTGCCTAAATACTACTTGATTTTATAGACTGTAGCACGAAGATGTCGCATCAAAGTCGAAGTTCGAAAGTCGAATAGCGCGCTGCGCGCACTTTTGAATCGTACCCGTATTCATGATCTTCGTGTCAGTCAGATTTTAAATCCACCTTATTCACAAAAATTATAAGTACCTACTTATACCTATTTTTAATTATTATTCATTAAGTTTAAGTTTATATAATACCTACCTAATCTATCTACAACCTTAAAAAATACTTAATAAAAAAATAAACTTATAATAATCAATACAAGTTGATCTACTGCATTGCTCTATTCTGTGACCTACTCGAGTTCATGAACTTATGAGCGGTGCGCCTGGCGCGCGGGTCCCCCGCGCATCGTAATTTGTTTCGTATCGCTACTCGTTGCGGGGGCTGGGGTAAGCGTTGAATACCTACTGCGTTCGGGTTAGGCCGGCCTTAACTATATTGAAAGTTTGATTGGTCGTGTGAATATGAAGTATGTTTTTCATCCGGGAGATGGTAGGTAAGTTTTTTATGCAGGGGTTTACCCAGTTAGAAACTTCATCAACGTTCACTACAATGCTACATATCGCAACATCGGTGGAACAAGGGCACAACTGCACGTTTTGTTATTTTCCACTAGAGACATTTTTTATGATTTTTGTAGAATAAAATAGAGTTTTTCTGCTTATATCGATTTTAAGTACTATATTTTTTTTGGGTGAAATAAGCCTTACACTTTTGCGAATTAACGTATTTACTTTACGGGAGTAAAATACTTATTATTTGTACTATAATTTTAAGAAATAATATTTTTGATGTGCAGTTTGGCCCTTTTTGCACCAAAATTTAAATAATTTTGTAATTATGACCCTAGTAACACACTTAACTCATTTTCAGATGTTTTGTTAGTTGTGCCCTTGTTCCACCGATGGTGCGATATATCAGATAGGCTGGAAAATTCAGTAAAAAGAGGGGGTGAAGAAATTCCATGACTAGGGCTAGTATCCAGAAATGTAGAGTGATAGTACGTAGAAAACGCTTCGCAAATTGTTTCTCCGGTACGCAACGCTTCGATATTATACTCGTAAACCGCATTTGAGTTGTGTCGTTTTTTAACGAAGATCCAAAAATATTTAGATTTTTCGGTTAAATTCAAGTAGTAGGTACCCTGTAGTAATCTGTGCCTGTAGCTCCATAGCAATCTCCAGTCTCCACCGCACAGACCACTATACAGGGTGTCCGGGACGCGAAAACTGTTACCCTAGATTCGAAAAGTGCAATAAGTACGCGGTCAAAATGTATGGTACAGCAGATTTTTCTTTTAGCGCACGAAAAATTTCAATGCAGTTGGATTCAGAATCATGTACAGTCACGGACTGTTAATTGATGAGCCACTTGCCACGTTTTTATTATAGCCGTGTAATGCAAATCGGGTTTAGTTGGTTATACCTACTCGTAGACCCAGACACGGAAAGTCATACGTCTTCGTATTATCTTGTTCAATAATCTTACACTTTAATTCAATATTTACGGTTGGTATAATAAGAGCCAGCTATCTAATTACGCAACACATTTTCGTTGACAATTCCGACTAATCTGTTTCAATTTGACAGGTCAACAACATTCATTCTGTTATTTACGTTGTTGAGCAGATTCTTTTTTCGAACGTACGAAGCAATGGATTAGCAATCTGTTTCAAAACGATTCAGATTCTGATTGATCGTGTATTACGTAATTAGGGTTCTGAACTACAAACTTGACAGCAGAGTGACAGGTCTAGCAACCGTAACCTAGCGACGATTAGAACAATAAAATACGGCGTACCTCAAGGCAGTGTACTTGGACCACCCCTCTTTTTAATATACATTAATGACCTTCCCGGACACATAAACCATCCCATGGTACTATTTGCTGACGACAGCACAGTAGTAGTTGAATGTGACAATAATATGACTTATGAGAATGAAATAAATATGACATTAAATACAATAATATCTTGGTTCAACAATAATAATCTTGTAATTAATTTAGACAAAACTAAAATCATGCATTTCTACCAGAGAATTCCAAGTAAGATCCCTGAAATTCAGTATTTAGGGAGTCCAATAGAGTCAACTACTGTCCCCAAATTCCTCGGCATCGTAATTGATAATAATCTGACATGGAGATCACAGACAGATGAAATTTGTAAAAAAATGAATAGATTTGCATACGTTCTATTTAAACTATCAAAGACTGTCAGCCTAGAATCTGTACTAACGGCTTATCATGGTTATGTTGCATCAACACTTAGGTATGGCATAATGTATTGGGGCAACTCCGTCGATAGAGATTTTGTATTTAGAGCTCAAAAAAAATGTATTAGAAAAAAATGTGTGGCCTAAATAGCACCGATAGTTGTCAACCGTTCTTTAAAAGCCTGAACATTCTTACCCTACCATCACTGTATATCTACGAAACAAATATATAAATTGTCAAAACACACATCTCACAGTACAAATTAGCTTTTAAAAGTCACTATCGCAAACTACGTGACAAAAATGAGTTAGAGCTTGAAATCACACATGGTAAAACAGCCTTAATGAATAAAAGCACTTTCTGTATGGCCACAAAAATATTTAACAAGCTGCCTGAGACATTGAAATCGTTAAACCTGGACAAATTCAAAAGAGTGCTTATGAAAATATTAATTGATAAATGTTACTACTCGCTAAAGGAATATTTGGACGACAGTTCTATAATGCCTCCTATAGATAATAAGTGTTAGGTCATCTATTTTGACATTACTGTATTTATTTTAACTAATCGACATTGCAATCCATTGACATTATTATAATACATTTAACATTTATGTGCTACCTTAGATTTAATTGTTGACACTGAAGGAATAGTTTAATAATTGTTTTGACATTTCTGTATGTATTAATTTTAAATTTTATGACTGACATTATTTTCTATATTTTTTTTTTTTTTTCCTGACATTTTTATTTTTGTTACTCGTATTTCTTAAATTTTATTGTTGACAATTTGAAAATATTTATGAATCGCTTACACTTTAGCATTCTTGTTTTTTATAATTTAAACTCATAAAAGTATTTGTTGCACGTAGATAATTAATAATTAAATGTAAAATTGATCATCATATTTGTACGCCAAATGGCAAAACATAGAGCGCATATGACAATGTAACACCTGTTTGTAACTACCTATGTTAACAAATAAAGAATCTGAATCTGAATTTGAATCTGATTGTTTTAGCATAACGATAGTAAGATTAGCGTACGAACAAATTATGATTTATTATTTCGACATTGGAAAAACTCGGACCCGGACGAAACAGATGTGTTCGGATGAAATTGTTTATCCGAACACGTCCGTTTCAGCGTCCAAGATGACGTTCATGACCATTATGATAACTGTTGTATTGATATCTCTTTGGTCTTCGGATAGGTTTTCAGAATTAACGAGTATTTGAGCTCTAATTCAAAGGAGGTCAGATTTCAGATAAACGTATGCAACATTGTATTGATTTATCATTTACAACTTATTAGTCAACCTTCAACCTCTATGGATAAGACTATTTCCTGACAATCGTAATTTGTCATCTTATTGACGAGAATGCGATTTGAGTTCGTGTTCTCAGTCTCAGTTGTGGGTCATCAATTAAAGTCCGTGACTGTACCCACTGAATTCAAGGTAACAGTTTTCGCGTCGATCTGCCACCCTTTAAAATACTGCTCCATCGGTTTCTCGCTCTATTTGTGTTGTGTTGTAAAACTTGCGTTTAGTAAAAGCTTATTCTAGGGAGCTTATTCTATCTGTGCATTCTTGACGAAAATTCAAAACGACTTTCGCAAGCTAAATAACGAATAACTTCAAAATATCAAATTGCTAGAATTTGATATTTTGAAGTTATTCGTTATTTAGCAATAAATTGTAATATGTATTATTTTCATGTTTTGAATAGTAAATTTATTATGAGATTATTGCTGTCGTACTGAATTCTTTGAACATCTGCAATAACAAAACGCAATGTTACTGTCAATAATCTACGTCATTCGAGGAGCTTTTAGTGATGTGCTCATCATCCACCAGCAACCATCGATATAAACCAACAGATTAAGTTTTGAACAGTTAACTTTGATGACTTAAATATTTTGTTAATAAATATGGTGCATGTAACATACAATAAGGTATTTAATAACAACACAAAGCAAAGTAAATAAGGAGTTTTGTGTACAGGTATTAAGTAACGATTATGTAAAAATGTCCTATACATAAATAATAAGTCTGTAAATATCATAATCAATAAATAAATTAGTTACAACATGTGTATGTAAGTAGGTATATACATTAACTTGAAAATTGTATATCCTAACTATAATAATATAAATGTGAAAATGAGTTTGTTTGTTTGTTACGCTTTCACGCTAAAACGTCAAAACGGAATTGGATGAAATTTGGCACATGGGTAGACCATGACCTGGATTAGGACATAGGATACTTTTTATCCTGATATTCCTACGGGCGCGAGACTTATGCGATTGAAACTGCGGGGCGCAGGTAGTCACCTATTATAAGTCAAATAAAAGTTTTATTTCAAAAATTATTACCTAAGGGGGTGAAAAGGGGGATACAATTTATATGAAAAAACTTATTTGTTTGATCTAAAAACTTGAAACTTTGCCCGAATGCCTATCTTAATAATAATAATAAAGAACGTAATCATTAATTTTCGAAAACTACCCTTTAAAGGAGTTGAATGTGTGGTAAATAATAAAGTTATTTGTTTTTTAACAAAACTAAATCCTCAAAAAGGGTTCAGGGTGTGTCAACGTTTGTATGGAAATATTTTAACAAGCTGTCGAATTGCTGCGAAAATGGGTATAAATAATGTATAAGTCAAATAATTAAAACGTACCAGACGATTTTTTCATAAAAACAAGCCCTATCTAAGTGAAAGGTCTTATTCCTTTGATTTATAAATTTCAAAAACATAAATTTTCAAATACGGCTTTTACCGGGGGTGGCGGGAATTAAAAAAAAATGGATAAAGAAGGTAGGAAAACCACGCGGGCGAAGTCGCGGGTAAAGTGCTATGAGTACAATATTTAAATTTTCCTTTTTTTCCGTACCTGTCATTATTTAGGTAACTATAGAGGTGATTGTATTTACTGCCTGTGCTCGAGGTGTATCAGTGACAGTGTATATATCGCAGATACCACTAATACCCTCGAAGTACCCATTCGAGTTTAAAAGGCTGCAGTTCCCCCTTAAGGTATTTTTCGCAATAACGATTAATAAAAGAAATGCGTTAGCAATATTCTTCAAAATGATTGAGATTAGGATTAATCGTGTGTTACGCAATTAGGGTGCTGTGTGCACAAATAAAGGTATTTTTTAATTTAATAAAATCAAATCGTTTATTACTTTGCAAACATGGATAATTAGTATACAGATGTTTTTTTTAAAATGATAGTCCTACATTTAGTTTATTTTGAAGGTACTATGATGTGTGTGAGTGATTACCAAAAATAGGCAGGTATTTAAAAATAATAAAGCAATCGTGATTAAATTCTACGATGGAATCTAAATGCTTTTTTCAAAATATACTTTATAGCTAGACAATAATCAAATTAGATTTTGCCAGTCGTTTTACACGTGCAGCCTGTGGGTTAGACATACGCAGCGGGCCTACAACGTTCTTCGCGTACAGTATAACAACGCTTTTAGGGTGCTGTTGGGGCTCTTGCGGTTCTGTAGCGCATCGGGCATGTTTGCTGAAGCAGTTACAGATAGCTTTCAAACTATTATGGGAAAAAGAACAGCATTCCTGATGCGAAGGATTCGGGGGAGCACCAACAGCATTCTAAAAGTGATAGTGAATAAGCCTGATTGCTCGTTCCTGGGGCACTGGACCCGTATGCACAGCTGCTGGTCTGGTGCAGCGGGAAGCGGATATAGTTATAGGTTTTTAACTAGTTTTATTTTTGTTTCTGTTTTATTTTAGTTTGTTTTATTTATTTTAATTAGAAATGTTACTAACATAGTTTTATAAGTATTATTAACAACAATATGAATCACTTGTGTTCGACTTAAATAAATAAATACCTACCTACTTAATCATTTATGTAATGAGAGGTTTTGATCTGAGTATCACATTAAAACCAAACTATCTGACCTACCCTACTAGGCCCTGTTTTGGTGCTAATATGCTACAAACAGACGGGCAAGCAAAGGCAACCTAATAACGCATGTTTTGTTTAATCGAGCTTTTAAATGAATCGACATCGATAATCGAAGAATATCGATACTGGCCGTCAAACTGCACGTACGATCGTCACTATTCACGACATATAAATTAGCTAATAAATATCAGTCAGTCAGTCATCTTACTTTGTGTCAGTCATGTCGTTGGCGAAAGCACTGTGCTGTGGGTCGATCGGCTAGGATAGTTGAGAAATTCGATACGAGTGACGAGGTCGTGTTTGTGTCGCAGTGGAGGCGTAAGGAGCTAGGCCGAGCCCGGTAGTGGCCTGCGCCCATGCAAGCTTGCGCCGCCACCCGCAGCTCGCCCACCGACCTGCTGACGGACGTCGACCTGCCGCTGCCTAGTGCCGGACGCCCCGCACTAGCGCACCTGCATACTATCATGGTAAGCGCTTCTCCATAATTTTTCATTGTTCTGGGCCCGTACCGCCATTATAGCTACACCTGTTCAACGTACTCGCTCGACAGAGTACCAGATTTTTGCCATGACAACAAGTGTTTACCTAACTCGCGTTAATAAAAGCCGTCGATTAAGGGCAGCAAATGAGGAGCAGTTTGATGGAGCATTGTTTAGTGGAAATGTAGCGGCGCGGCTGCAGCCATCAGTCGCGTCGCCCGTTCGCGGCAGTGTGTGCAGCTCAGTGCAATATTCACGAGCGTGTGGTGACGGCGACACCGCACCGCGCGTGTTTACACAACACCACTGTTAGCAATAAATGTTAATAATGTGCATATTGACCCTCTTTGTTTGGTTCAGTCAGCTGTATAAATTTATGTTGTAACGCTTATAAACAGCAATCTTTATGTTTTATAATAAGACTTGGCTGAAGTGCAATGTGTGGACATGAGTGATTTGCTACCGTTGTGTCTGCTGTGTAGTATGTGTGAAACATAACACAGTTCGGTGTAGGCAGCAGGTCAGTGGAGACATTCTCAGGTGACCGGCGAGCATGTTACAGCTGTTGATGAGCTCTCTTGTGCATGCCTCACTCAAACAAGCTTTTGTTGTGACTGCATCTCATTAATCACAGTCTGTTGTCTGTCTAGCAGGGCACTGTGGCTCTGAGACAGCAATGTATGGCTGCTGTCATTTTGTTCAACTGTATGAACACACATAATGCACATCCATCACTCACACTGTACATTCAAGCAGCTATTGTAAGCTAATTAGTGTTTAGACAATCGCACAGCACTATTGAATAACATACACTGTACTAACTGTGACTCATTTACATAAGTGACTAGTATTAGGTGACATAGTTGCTGGAGGTTACTGGAACATTCAGTAAAGAACTCAACACGTGCACCCATGCTGCGAAAGTGGCAAGCAGGCTGACTGCCCAGTATCATGGATGCAGTGGACAATCATAATAATGTTGATGAAACTTGTTGAGTGTTTACTCTTTATCTCTTAAGGTCGGCAAATACATATAAGGAAGTAAGGCCACTTCCAGTCTGAAGTGGTTTTGTGTGTTGGGCTATTGTTTACCACTCACGTCACCATTTCATGGAAGTATTGATAGCTAGTAATAAGCTTTGATTTGATGAAGTGCACATGTAACCATTATAATTCAGCATTGTCAAGTGCTGATAAATCAAAAGGGAATGTGCAGTCATGCATGTTGGGTGAGGGGAGATTGTGTGCACCAGTCGGTTCTTGAAGCAGTTCTATATGAAGCAGTTCTGTACAGATATTTTGCCATTTCTTTCAAGACATAGTCAAGTACCTGTGTCAAAAGAGAGCAAGAATCGTACAGTTGTATGCTCTGGTGGTCACCAAGAGAATACAACTTGGTGACCACCACTCTCCTGGAGTGAAACAAAAGGCATAACATGAACTGCTTCAAGAAGCAACTGACAGATTAAATATCTCTGTTGGAAAAAGATGCATCAGCAAATGGGCTGCTAGTGTGCCTTACCAATTAATAGCCCGTGGAGGCTCTTCTTTAGCAGTTGGAGCAAGGCCTTGATGCAGAGAGCAGTACTCTTGGACACTGCATATTGTTCAGAACCCCTGCTTAGATGTTTTATTGACACTGATCAACCAAAACCGCTGCTATGAAAGCAACAAAGTTTTATCAATCATGTAATCACTGTGTTCTGTGGCGGAGCTCCTCATTACAGCTCTTGTTGAGATTATTAAAAACTATTGCTCAAATTAATTGCAAGCTTGTGTAATAATATTGATAACCTAATCAATAAACATTCAATGGTCACTAAAATAAACTCAACCCACTTTTAGCATGCTCTTAATCATAAATTCATAATAATATTTTCCTAAAAGTTAAACATATAATACTGACCTACAATAATAACAAGCGTCGTAATAGTATAGGTGCTACCTTATCAATGAAGTTCTTATTAAATATTCGAGTTGCCTGTATCAGTTCCTGTGTGGAAGCGGCCCCGGACAGTCATGGCCAGAGCTGTGCTGCGTACGACTGTAGTGTGTTCCCCGATGTGTTGTGTGCTGCAGTGCAATACTTGTGCAAGTGTTAAATGTTAACAAATGCACATCATAAACATGCTGAAATAACATTCTCATATAATTAATGTGTGATATTTGTGAACCCGTTTGATGACCGCGTGTCGCGTCCGCCAGTGAAGCGGTTTCACCATCAATATGATATTTAAACAAAGTAACACTTGATTTAAACAAATAATTAACCAAATCGAATTGTTTTGTTACCAAATAGTTTTTGTGGACACAACGTAATGAGGCTGAGGACGGCAGCTGTTAACTGCTTCAGGTATGATTCATTACACATTGCTCACGAATCTGAATGTCACAGCTGTAGCGACAGAAGACCGTTACTTATCATTGTTTACTTAACATTAGGGTCATTCTATGGTGACGGGTGTCGGGGAAGATCACATGGCGGGTCGAATTTGTTACCAAGCATAAAGCGTAGTCGACGAACGGACTTACTTTCACAATACAAAAAAAAGTTAGTAGGTACCCTCATGTAGCAGTAACTTTTACTTACATTTTGTGACGGGCGCTAACAAATACATGCGGTTACCATTTTATCAATAAAATGATTACTACTTACCTGATTAATTTCAATTTTTTCTTATGAAATGTTAACGAGTCGTAGAATCGAAAACAAATGAAATTCTTTGATACGATTGACGTAAAAAAAATGAGTTTTTATTTTAGTATTTTTTTTCCTTACTACGCTGACATTGGAAGCCTCTGAGTTTGAAGAAAATATTACGAAAATTTACGAAAATATTGATAAATTTCGTACGACTTTCGACGTATCACCTATATGTAGTCAATTGCCGTATTGTGTGATACGGCAATGAGAGTCCTACCGTATTTTGTGATACGGCAATGAGAGTCCTGCCGTATGCCGTATTTTCTGAAAATAAATCTCGAATTGCCGTATAATACGGCAATTGCCGTATCAATAACAACGTTGAGCGGCCAGTGGAAACACAACACACCAACGCTATAGGGTCAACAGGCTAGCTCGGAGCTCCTGACTGACGCGTCATACGTCAGGCGCCACGCGCCGCCGCCGATACAGCGCACGTCTGACTAAACCCACCGCCACATTACCTTCTGTGTGTTGTGTTGTGATGCGGGATCGGGACCAATCAAACAAATCTGTTTAGGGCTACTTACGTCAAATCGGTAATGAGTTTTGATTGGCTAACACTGCGTCAGAAGGCCTCACGACACGACACAACACAGTCATGTGAATCCGGCTTAAATTGCGCATTCCAATTAAGACGCAGATATATGCCAATGGCCTTGAGTGGTTAGCTTGCGTGTTCTGTGCTGAACTCACGCAACGCGTGGTACGTCCACCCAGTAATAGAGAACTCGCCAATCAAGGAGCGATGTCCCAAATTAGACGCATTATTAATTTATCGTTTCCTTATCCTTACATATTATGAAACAAAGTCCCCCGCCGCGTCTGTCTGTCTGTCTGAACGCGATAAAATCAAAAAGTACCGAACGGATTTTCAAACGATTTTCACCAATGGCCGGGGTGATTCATGCGAAAGGTTTTAGTATATAATTAATTAAATTTTTGTGTAAATTGGCTGAAATATGACGATTATTGTCGAAGATGTCGGAAAAAATCATGCTTTACTGGCGTGCGCCGGGTAAACCGTAAAAGATACATACAAATTATGTTATACAGAATAGTTCATCTTAAAAATCTTCAAATCTTGGTTCTATCTTCTAAGGATGACCCACAGTAACCATTATTATCTTTCAGAATTTGATAAAAATTTCATTGTTATTTCCGAAGCTATTAAGACCAGCCATGCTATTCTGTAAACATCTCACCGTGAAAACTTAGGTGAAGTGAGCGTGGAGTGAGCTGTCAATAGTGTCAATCCCTGTGGAATGACAGCTCACTCCACGCTCACTTCACCTAAGTTTTCACGGTGAGATGGTTACAGAATAGCACGGCTGTATTATATTAATCCTTATCCAATAAAATATGTTATTTAAATTGGGCATTTAATTTAGAAAAAAATATCACAGATTCAAAATTACTCGTAACAAAATAATAATTATTGACGGCTACGCGGGCGGTAGGAGCCAATGACCTTTGCCTCGGCTATTAGGTATGTAATCCCGGGAGTACGTTTCCGTGGGATATTTTGCGACATCCACGCGAGGGAAGCCATGGGCAAAAGCTAGTTATACATAAAACAAAAGGTATTTTAATAAAACAATATACTAAAAGCACAGTATAAAAAGATACAGTAGGACAACGCCTTTGATCTCGAGGTAAATGACGACAGCGTGTAGGCATTGTCGCGACAGCTAGGGTTGTCCCAAGTAAACAATATTTATTAATTAATTTATTTATTTTAGATCAACATCGTTATCAACATTATTATTTCTTTTATTTCATTTATATACATATAATTTACATTTTTAAATATAAAAAAAAAACAAAAGAGAAAACAAAGACATTTAAAAATAAAAAAAATAGTACCCCACCAGTATCGGGAACAGGGTCCAAGCTACCGGTGGTCAGGGCTCCTGAGAGAGGAATCTCCTAACGATACGTGCCGTGTCCAGAAGTACCGCTTTCTGGATCAAGCCCTTGATCCAGCTGCCTAACAAGAGCCTCCTCAGGTGTTGGTCGAGGCTTTTGGCTATTATGCCGTTGGCCGTCACAACTATCGGCACAATGACTGCTGTATCCACATTCCACATGTCGACAACCTCGCGAGCCAGGTCAAGATACTTAATCTGCTTATCTTTTTCAGCTTTTACGAGGTTCTCGTCATGCGGGACCGCTTTTTCAATAATCATTGTGCGACGCTGTAATCGATCTATCACCACTATGTCTGGCTTATTGGCAACAATAGTCCTGTCAGTGATGATAGACCGATCCCAATACAACGTGATATTGTCATTTTCGAGAACTGGGTCGGGCACATACCTATAGTACGGTACTTACGATTCCACAAGGTTGTATTTCAGAGCAAGTTGCTGGTGGATAATCCTGGCTACAAGATTGCGCCTATGCAAATAGTTTCCATTAGCCAGACGAGAACAGCCAGAAATAACGTGTCGGATAGATTCCCCCGGACGGTGGCATGCCCGACAGATGTCAACCGTGTCGACCTTCACAATATATTTCCGTTCCGTTGTTCGTCATCATCACTTCATCCATAATCGCAAAGACAAAACCTTCGGTTTCCCCAAAGAGATCATCGAATCGCAGCCAGGATACGGACGCTAATAGGTCTACATCGGGCCCATATAAATCCCGGTAAAAGCGCCCGTGAAGCTCTTTGCTCTGCCATACCTCCCTGCGGTCATTAGTATCTAATACTATAGGTTTGCGCCAGTTCTCGTTAGCCAAGGATAGCGGGGTAAGGCCCTTGTCCACTGAGACCACATCTCGGTGCATCCCTACGTCGGCTTCTAGGAAGTAATCCCTGAGACTGCATACCTCACGGTTGTGCAGGGTCTTAGCATTTAAGAAGCCTCGACATCCACACTTCTGCGGGATATACAGTCTCATCACCGATGAACGTGGGTGATGCATCCGATTTACGGTCAGCAGTGTGCGGACCCTCCTGTCCAGGGCGACAAGTTCCGTCTGGGTCCATTTGAGTATGCCGAAAGGGTACATCAAAACCGGCATGATCCAACCGTTGAAGGCGCGCACCTTGTTTCCGCCTGATAAAAAACTATTTCATACTTTATTCAGGCGGCCAAAGAAGCGCTCCCTTAGCGATTGCTTCATGTCAGCAGTGTTGATACCTAACGCTTCCGACATACCCAAATACTTGTAGGTTTCGATTGAGGAGAGGGATCTTAGGTGTATGGAGTACCCTGCCTGTGTTGCGGGTTTGTCCGAAAGGGATATCGCGACCCCGGCACACAGGCAACGGAAGGAACATGGGTGGGTTTTAGTCAGTAAAAGTCTGACACGCCCTCCCGCTCCGCCCAGAGCGGGAAAAGTTATTAGATAATTTCAAACCCTCAAAAAAAAAAAAAAAAAGTGTATGGAGTCCGAAAGTTGGGTTCCCCCGGATTCCACAATCCCCCCTCGCTTTACATGCATGACCGCACGTATGTCCATACCAAATTCCATCCTGATGGCGCTACTGAAAGTTTCGATACGATAACCTTCAGTAGCTCCACCAGTTGAAAATTGTTGGGGGCTAAGAGTTTCAAGTCATCCATGTTAAGGAGGTGAGATATAACCTGACCACCTCTCCTTAATCGATAGTCTAGTCCTGAGTCCTCCAGCAGTGTGCTTAGAGGATTCAAGGCTAGGCAGTACCAAAGTGGACTCAAACTGTCGCCCTGAAATATACCTCGCTCGATCCTTATCGGCTCGCTATTCCTCTGGATATGTCGACATCCTGGATAGCGAAGAGCCGTCCTCCATTGCCCCATACATGACATCAGGAAGGTGCGTAGAGTTGCATCTACTTTATACAACTCCAGCACCCTCATGAGCCATGTATGGGGCACCGAGTCATAGGCCTTCTTATAATCTATCCAACATGTCGACAGATCCCTTCGGGAGCGACGAACCTGTTGGCTAATGGCCATATCGATGAGGAGCAGCACCTTAGTACCGCGGGACCCGTTCCTACATCCATTTTGAGAGGCAGACATGATGGAGTTGGTGTCTATATGTTTGTTAATTTTAGCTCTCAAAATGAATGTAAAAACTTTATAGACCGTCGGTAGACAAGTGATAAAAGTTTTGGCAAGATGGGTGCCACGAGTGTTAACTGACGAATACAAAAAGCGACGTTTGGAAAATTCTAAGCGTAATCTCGAAATGTTCCAGCGTGATTCGGATAATTTTTGCCGTCGCCTTGTCACCATGGATGAATCGTGGGTCCACCATTTCGATCCTGAAACTAAGAGACAAAGCATGTCTTGGAAACGACCATCCTCTATCCATTAAGAAATTTCGAGTTGCTCCTACCGCTGGCAAAGTTATGGCCTCAGTGTTCTGGGATAGTGAAGGAATCCTTTTTATTGATTACATGCCAAAAGGCCAGACGAGAACTGGACCCTATTATGCAAATTTAATCCCGAAAGTGCGTAAAGCGATTAAAGAAAAACGTCGTGGAAAACTATCGTTGGGCGTGTTGTTTTTTCAGGATAACGCTCCTGCTCATCGATCGGTAGTTGCGCTCAACGCAATCCGCTGTGCTGGCTTCAATCTCCTTGACCACCCACCATATTCTCCGGACTAAGCCCCAAGTGATTTTCACTTATTCCCAAAATATAAAGAGGACATTCGTGGAACAAAATTTTACGATAATGACGCGGTTATGGCTGCCGTAGAGGAGTTTTTCGAGAGTCAAGAAAATCAATTTTTTTCACAAGAAATAAGGAAGTTAGAAACGCGTTATTCTAAATGCATTGCATTGGAGGGAGATTATGTAGAAAAATAAAATATTTTTGTTTAAATCTTTGCATTTTTTAATATTGATTCCAAGAATTTTTTGATTCACCCTCGTATAATATAATTTCATTTCTCCGTTGACATACTTCATCCTTTTTATTTTTAGCCAAAATACACGGTTTCCTTCTGCATTCTTTGACACTTTCTTTCCTATCACACTCGCACCAAATTTTTTTAAGTCTTTGAACTCTCTAAATTTCAATTCTCGCACATTGTATGGCTTTTGGATCTTGTTCTTTGTTTTCTTTGAAGATCTTGCCCGACGAAAAATGTTAACCCATTCCGTCATAGAATATACTGATGTGTGTTTCTTGGCGGACTCAATGCTGCTGTGCATTGAGTCCACTTCTATATAAGACTGCCCACTCTCTAGGAACTTGTGCTCGATGACTTTGATGTGATCAATCTTCTGGACAGCCCAAAATGGTAACGCAGCGACCAGCGACATACTGATTTCGGTTCTGCCCTCCGCAAGTGTCCGAAAAAAAGCCACCTCTTCAACATTGGGAGGTACATACTCAGACAAGTACATAAACAAAATCGAAACAATTTCCGAACTATCCTTTCCAGTTAGCTCGGTCCACGGAAAACAATAGGCTTCGTTAGGCAAAGCAGTTTCGTAGATACATAAATTATAAATTGTTAGTTTTCTAGAATAGTATAAAAGACCCACTTCGCCACAAGGTATTTGTAAGATGGCTTGTAGATCAAATGTAGCTGAAATGAATTTATTATCCTTGTTTACTCTTTCCTTGTCTTTTCTATTTTCCTCATTGTAAGGTTCTTTTCTGGCGATATGCTCTTCATATTCCTTCTGTAAGCTAGGCTTACCTTCAGCGTTCGTGCGTTTATATTTCGTACAAATAAGGCACTGGTCTTTTTTAGGAAGAAAAAAACCTAAATTAAATTCTGTACCAAACACTGCGATAAATGGGCTCTGAAACTGGACCAGTTTGTCTTCTCTTACAATCATCAACGTAAAGCTTGTTCATTTTTGCCAAGGACAAGTTAGAGTCCAAGTACTCACGTCGAATAGTTTTTCGAACGTAATGACTTTCCATTTTGGGAAATGAATTAATATGATTTCGGACTTCCTGTAATTTTTAATTTGATATTTTGTTAGGAGGTGCCTGACGTCCACGCGGATCTTCTTTTAGTGAGTAAAGTCCCATTTCGATTAATTACGGCTTCTGTAATAACGGATGCCGAAATGCAGCGGGTTTTTCTGAAGACATTTTGACTGATTTGCCTTCTTTCTTCGTTACTTAAAAGAAATATTTTTTCGTGTTCGACCTGATTGTTGTGCGCTTTCTGTTGAGTTTCATACTCTTTATTGGTTGTACTTGAATAAATTTTTACAAAAAGTTTTCTTCGATGTAAAATCCAACTGCCAGTATTCTCGACAAAGCATCATGCGATCATCTTCAGTTATGTAGGACGTACACATTTATACTGGCATTTTGTACTATCAACCGGTTTAGGTATTTTTGGATCTCTACGCTTTTTTTTAATTACGTAGGGTAAACTGTCAGCTCGCCTTTTTTGGCTATATTAACTTTCCATGAACTGTCTGGAAATCTGGAACACGCCAACGACTGCGTGGTTTTAATGTTTTCCACACACGGTCTAACATCTCTGTTAGTAATGTTTTTATATAACTTTGACTTTCTTCTCGATAAATAACTCGGAGCACGTGCTTGCAAGCGCAGTTGTCCTACAACTAAGTATGCGTACGCATCGAATGAATCAGTGCAAAAACACAATAAGTTTAGGTAGTCTGTTTTCCTTGTAGATTATTTCGAACGTAAAAATAGTCAATTCTAACGGTAAAAACTGCTAATACACGTTAATGTGAATTGCCATTCTATTATATTGAGCATTTTCTAAATTATCATCGAGTTAAAAATACTATTTCGGTAACGTATGAATTAATTCTATATTTTGGTTCTGCTTAGAAAAACTGTATTTTAATCTTAGTTTTGCAAAAATCGACACTTAGTCGGTTTTCCCATTAACACGACGCTATTTCGATGTGCCACGTTGACGCCCGCGCGCCCCAGCACCTGTACGTTAGTACGTTTGTATATTACTACTTATCCAAGGTAGGTCACACATGCGCGTACACAGGGGGGGGGGGGGGGCAGGGCAAGGCAGCTGCCCCCCTAGATTTTGTATGCTTAGTACCTACTGTTGTCGATAAAAGTTATGTAAGTCACGTTAAGGCTTAAAAAAAAAAAATTTAGAAAAAAAAAATATTATGCAAAATACGCGAACGCAGCAAGCAAGCGAGCACAAAGTTTATTTGACTACCTTTAAAGCAGGATCTCCTGCGGGTTTTTCCTGTACACACTACATCTTCAAACCTTCCTCAATTCCAAATATGCCGTGTAGTGTGTAGGCTATAACATGTGCAAGGGACCCGGCTTAAAATCTGCTTTGCCCCCTGTGGCAAAAGCTGGGTACGCCCATGAGGTCTCAGTAGCCACATCCACATCAGAGCACATACTCGTAAAAAACAGAAATAGTCACAGTAGCCGAAATCGGCATGGGATTATACAATGGGTATGTTATACTACTTAGTATCTACAATAAGTAGATAAAATATATTATTATGTTTCTTCAAAGCATAACATTTGATTTGAAGAAGCTGTCTTAAATTTTACCGATATTAAGAATAAAACGTACTTACGGAGCCTCTTGTTACCTGTGGACCTTTCACTGAAGCAGGACTCGCGGCTGCGAGCTCGATCTGTCACTCATGTCAAGTGTCAATCATAGCGTCTACAATTTTTGCCTCCAACGTACGGAAAAAATTTCTTTCGTTAATTTTCTTTAAAAAAAGTTGTAAAGTTTCAGAAAAATCTTTATAGAAAGTGAATAATAGTGCTTGTGATAAGTGATATATAGTGTTACGCTGATAGTTGAGCCAGCGAAATGCCGAAATGGAGATCGAAAGATCACATTAAAGGCCGGTACCTGTGGATTCTCCTAAGTGCGATAGTGGTGAAGAACGCTCTTTATCCTCGGAGGAAGAAGGCACCTATTCCCACTGCCGAACAACGGCAAAGAGATCGAAACGATTTCCTGTAAGTCGGGCCTACGCATTTACAATTGAATGAGTAGACATTAGACAAGTAAGTGTTAAATCTGTTAACAATGACACAATTTCTACATTATATCACTAATCTTACTGAGAAACACTATCAACAAACTTCTAAATTGCTTCTTGCTAGTATCTATTTCAGAAGCGCATTGTTGTTTTCTAAACAATCCGGTCATGTCTAAAGAGACTTAAACACTACAACTTAAAGGTTTCAGTGTAAAATATTGTGATTAGGTAATTCCTAACGCAAATACAGATTGTCTTGAGGAGGCAGAACTACTCTTCAAGCAGTTTTATTTTGACATCTCATCTTATAAAGCAATCCGTTATAAGAAGACCTGTATGCTCACCCAGCCCATGTGTTTCACACACTGAATTAGAAGTAAATGAGTACTTATGCCACTAAACAAAACTAAAGACTATTTAGCCCCTGCGGAGGGGGTTTTGGCTGGGATCTCTAATATAGGTCTAGCGCAGATGGAGCTAGCTGCTAAAGCAAGGTCCACAGGGACTTGTTAATTGGGCAGCAATCTACCCACTGAGATAGTATCCTACTTTCTCTTTTGGAAGTAGTCCGGACACACCCATCCAGAAGTGTATTAAAATTAAAATAGAGTGCAATACTCTCATGTGGTATGCAGTTGTTACATTAAAGAGGTTTAGCACCTCTTATGAACTCTGAATTTGCATTCAGAACATTAAAATTACTAATTAAATATGACATTAAAATGGTCAATAGATTAGTCAAGTGATGATGCATGTAAATGAAGTCTCATCACTTGTTAATTAAATTAACTTGAAATGTGAATCATGTACACAAACATAATTTTAATATTTTCTTAGGGGATTAAAAAATATCATATAATAAATCCTCTTCCTCTTTCACAGAGAGACCCTTTGTCCACTCAGTGGGAACATAATAGCCTGAGCATTATATGTACATTCTCTTGAGAGGTAGCCCTCTCTTTTACTATACGAAAGTAATTTTTCTGTCTCTAGCGGCTCTTCCAGTTTAATTTCATCTGATGATCTATTTTCCAGCCAGCCTCCCGAAGGCTACCACAGACCTTATACTTCCTAGAGGCTCCTCTATCTTAGTTTGTTTAACAATGAATTTAGTCCATTCTAAGGAGAGGCAGTGTTGTCTTTCAAGGCAAGCTTAACCACACCCGTTATTGCAAACCAAAATCAACAAGAATTATGGTAGATTTTAAGTAAACATCTTGATTTTCAGTGTCTTTGAACCCTATTTTAGCCAAACTATTATTCAAAATCTTGAAAGTTGTGAGATGTCTTATAATATTAGGTTAAGCATGTAAATCTACGCCAAGCAAGGGGTAAAGAACGGGGTAACCTGACTGCCGCCCCCCCCCCCCCCCCCCCCCCTCGCTCATCCTTGAATGTACGACAAATGGTCTGTTGTCGGAATGAATTAAATTACTAGAATATTTGCACTCTGAAGACTGGCTTTTGTGGCTGCTTATTACTGCGTATATGGCAAACATCTCTCGCAAGTTCGAGTGCCATTTCTGGTTTGGTCAAATTCCTTACAAGAGTAGAATAGAATACTCTTTATAATTTACACCATACGAATTACAGATATAAATGTAGAAATTGTACATATACGGTGACACAATGGGCGGTATTATCACTAAAAGCATCTTTTGGATGTATAGAGTGGCCCGTTTATGTAGGCTTACCTTTCCTCCACGGCATGTGTGGTCAGGAAGTGGGTTACCATGTGTAGAGGAACTGAGCTGTGGTCAATCAATAATAGCCTTTGGCCACCACATTAACTCTTGACAAACCAATGGAGCAACCTTTTTTAATTTCTCTTGGTCTGCCCTTTTCAACTATTTTGCAGACAGGGCCTTGTGACTAGTATCAGTACACAAAAAGGCCTACATATTCTAAATCCTGATTGAGATTTAGAATTTGCTTAGGAAATTCACTTGTCACCCAAGCTTTTTTAGGACTTCCAGTCTCCGAGAGAGAAATAAAAAATTCACAAGCTCGCAAATTCTCTACCACTCAGTTGGTTGCCACTGGAACTGAACAAATGCCAAAAAAAAGGGCATGATTTCAAACAAAAATCTAATTTTGTGATGGCCCAGTGGCCTCGACTCTCATGCATGAGGTTGTGGGTTCAAATCCGGGCAAGTGCCAATGTGACTTTTTCAATTCATAAATGTACTTTCTGATTTATCTGGCACATTACTGACATTGGTGAAGGAAAACACTGTGAGGAAACCTGGACTTATAGTTAATATAAGTTTGAAATCGCCAACCCGTCTTGAGAAAACCTGGTGATCAATGCTCGTGCCTTCTCTGTATGAGAAGAGGCCCTTGCCCTGCAGTGGGACAGTAACAGGCTGATATTATATTATAAACAAAAAGACCTCACGAGGGAACTATTTCATGAACTGCTACCCTTTATTCATTAATAAAACATTGCTTCCAATTTTACTTTTCAATTGTCATCATCTTACTTGAGTATAAACAATAGGCTATTTGATTATAATATCATAATATTAGAAATCCACATAGATTAATATTATGCGTTTAATATTAATTTGCAGAATTATCTCAAACTAGAATTGTTCTGAATATTAATATTTTCGGTCTTTGACTTAGCAATAGAACTTTGTGGAATTTGCTAAAAATATAATTGTTCTGAAATATAATTTCATTATTCGACTTCCTGTTAGGATCTTATCATTCCCAAGCTTTTACATGGTTCTTTAGATGGCCTGAATCTTGTCAACAATATGAATCTAGGCTTAGTTATTCTTGCTATGATCCTCATTTATCATGCCTTTTAAAATAAAAGAACTAATTCTTATAAAACCAGCTTTAACTAAATATACATATTGTGAGTTTTAAATTGTTTAGTGGCTGTATTTGTTCCATTTCTAATTTTGATAGAGCAAGCTAGGTCCTGATGATGATAACTATAAAATTTTCTTAATTATTACAAAATACAGCATAGAAATAATACAGTATTAACATTATAAAGTTGTTTAAATATTTAGCATTTCCTAATAGTTATAGAACTTAATGTCATATTTAATTAGTAATTTTAATGTTCTGAATGCAAATTAGAGTTCATAAGAGGTGCTAAACCTCTTTAATGTAACAACTGCATACCACATGAGAGTATTGCACTCTATTTTAATTTTAATACACTTCTGGATGGGTGTGTCCGCACTACTTCCAAAAGGGAAAGTAGGATACTATCTCAGTGGGTAGGTTGCTGCCCAATTAACAAGTCCCTGTGGACCTTGCTTTAGCAGCTAGCTTCATCTGCGCTAGACCTATATTAGAGATCCCAGCCAAAACCCCCTCCGCAGGGGCTAAATAGTCTTTAGTTTTGTTTAGTGGCATAAGTACTCATTTACTTCTAATTCAGTGTGTGAAACACATGGGCTGGGTGAGCATACAGGTCTTCTTATAACGGATTGCTTTATAAGATGAGATGTCAAAATAAAACTGCTTGAAGAGTAGTTCTGCCTCCTCAAGACAATCTGTATTTGCGTTAGGAATTACCTAATCACAATATTTTACACTGAAACCTTTAAGTTGTAGTGTTTAAGTCTCTTTAGACATGACCGGATTGTTTAGAAAACAACAATGCGCTTCTGAAATAGATACTAGCAAGAAGCAATTTAGAAGTTTGTTGATAGTGTTTCTCAGTAAGATTAGTGATATAATGTAGAAATTGTGTCATTGTTAACAGATTTAACACTTACTTGTCTAATGTCTACTCATTCAATTGTAAATGCGTAGGCCCGACTTACAGGAAATCGTTTCGATCTCTTTGCCGTTGTTCGGCAGTGGGAATAGGTGCCTTCTTCCTCCGAGGATAAAGAGCGTTCTTCACCACTATCGCACTTAGGAGAATCCACAGGTACCGGCCTTTAATGTGATCTTTCGATCTCCATTTCGGCATTTCGCTGGCTCAACTATCAGCGTAACACTATATATCACTTATCACAAGCACTATTATTCACTTTCTATAAAGATTTTTCTGAAACTTTACAACTTTTTTTAAAGAAAATTAACGAAAGAAAATTTTTCCGTACGTTGGAGGCAAAAATTGTAGACGCTATGATTGACACTTGACATGAGTGACAGATCGAGCTCGTAGCCGCGAGTCCTGCTTCAGTGAAAGGTCCACAGGTAACAAGAGGCTCCGTAAGTACGTTTTATTCTTAATATCGGTAAAATTTAAGACAGCTTCTTCAAATCAAATGTTATGCTTTTCATAACATAATAACTGTTTTGTTTTAATGCAAAACAGTTCTATTATTATAATGTATGTATGATTATTAATACTTACTACAATAAGTACCTATAAAGATACCGGTCAACGTTATCATAAGTATCGAACAGGTTTTTCCTTGTACGATCGTGGCCATAAGGAAACTCCATAGGGAGTTCCCTACGTGATCGAATCAGAAATGAAGAGATCCGTAGGAGAACCAAGGTAACCGACATAGCCCGCAGAATTGCCAAACTTAAGTGGCAATGGGCAGGGCACTTTGTTCGTAGAACAGATGGCGGATGCGGCCGTAAGGTTCTGCAGTGGCGACCGCGTACCGGAAGACGAAGCGTTGGTTGGCCTCCCACAAGATGGACCGATGACCTTGTGAAGGCCGCAGGAATCCGCTGGATGCGGGAAGCACAAAATCGGTCTAAGTGGCGGTGCTTGGGCCTACGTTCAGCAGTGGACGTCTTTTGGCTGAAATGATGATGATGATGATCGTGGCCATTGTGCTTGTTTATGTACTGTTATGAAACATTTGAAATCGGTATGTTGAGGTGAGATTGTCGCTGACTAGGGATTATTCCCGGGAATTCCCGGTGGTAGTAGTTTCCGAGAAATTCAGATCGAGAAAAGTCGAGAACTCGAGAAATCATTTATCTAGTAGGATGCCGCCCCCCAACGGAGTCGTTTGTCGATACTACCGACAACTGACAAACGACTTGGTAGGACTGGACAGTGTACGCATTGTGGTTAGGCATTTAGCTCACGTGCACAAAATTTATGTAAAATCCGAGGATTCCACACGAATTGACACATCAGAAGCGTCTACCAGTTTGTCCAGTTTTTAAGCGTCAGCGCCAAAAAATTTAATTTATTCGAAATTTTAAGTGATTACTAGTCCAAGCACAGGTTTTTAAATTAAAACACTATTTCCAAAAATAGTGCTGTGATTATTCACAAACTTAGATATTAATAATCGAGTTGAGTTCGTTTTTACACGACTGCCCCAGAAGGAGGGTAATGTTTTTCGAGAGTATGTATTCTTTGGCACGCTCTGTACCCTAAACGGCTTGATGGATTTTAGCCATAGATATAAGAAAGAAGGAGACATGCCTGGTAGTTGAAAATGTATTGAAACCCAATGTCTCCACTATATCCCTACCGTAGATCTCTACCTTACCACAACTACACATGCTGATCAGTAAAAGCTCACACTTGCAATTTATAAATCAGAATCAAACACAGCATGCATTTACATACAACTCACTCACTGGAAAACATCGATCGTTATCGTTGTGCTGTGCCAAAGCCATTTATTTTACATATATGCTAGTAATTGACTAAATCGAAAAAGATCATCGATTATCGATTCTCCCATTTATTATTGTAAGTATTAAATTTTTTGAGAGTTCCTGAAAAAATAATAAATAAAAAACGATATACATGTAACAAGATGATATAAATAAACAATAACTAGTTAAAAAATAATAATTAAGTAAATAAAAAAAAAACAACATTATGAGAAAATCTAAATGAGTTTAAAACAAGATTTCACATCGGTCTTCCTATCAAGCTGTTGACAAATTGAAGAATAAACTTTAATAGTAATATAAATTCATACGACAATCGACATTGTTGTCGATAGCCTACGTTAGTGGATCTGCACAACCACATCACTAACTCGTCGCAACACAAAGCGGCCGTACTACGCGATACGCGACATATAACCATGATGAAACTTTTAAAGAATTTGTTAAGAAATATTCTAAAACTTTTAAAAGAGCCTGTTCCTCAGCAAAAGCCATACACATTAAAAATAAAATAAAATCTTCTGGAAATAAAATTAAAACAACTTGGAATATTATTAATTCAGAAACGGGAAGAACGACAGTTCGGAATCGTGACTTCCATCTAAAAATCAATAATGTAGATATTAAGGCAGACATGGAGGTGGCAACTGAGTTTGAAAAATTTTTCACTAATGTTCCCATTTTAACAACCAAAACTCTGTCAATGTCGTCCTCCACTTCTGCTTACTCAATACTTAAAGAATGTGTACCAGAATGTCACAAACTTTTTGAATTCACAATTATTAATGCTAAAGACACTATAGAATCTTTTAAAAAGCTTGATGTAAAAAAAACTGCTGACCATAGGGGATTATCAGTACATACCATGTCTTCAATAATTGATGTTATTTCACCCTTTTTAGCAATAGTTTTTAACTCTTGTATTGCATCTGGTGTATTTCCTGATTTGATGAAACTTAGCAAAGTGATTCCACTGTTCAAATCTGGCAGCACAACTGATCCCACAAATTTTCGGCCTATTTCGATATTACCTACATTGAGCAAAATCTATGAAAAATTAATTTTAAAACAAATGTTAGGACATTTCAATGTACATAATTTACTCCATCTGAAACAGTTTGGTTTTACTAAGGGTCGTTCAACTACAGACGCGGGCGTGGAATTACTGAAAAGCATATTCGAGGCCTGGGAGGAGTCGCAAGATGCTCTTGGCATTTTCTGGCGACTTGTCCAAAGCCTTCGATTGCGTACATCATGATACTCTCATCAGAAAACTGTACCACTATGGTATGAGGGACAAGGCTCTTGACCTTCTGACTTCTTATCTGAATAATAGAATTCAGAGGGTCGATGTAAATGGCAAGAGATCTGCAGGATCTGCGGTCACCATGGGCGTTCCGCAGGGTTCAATTCTAGGTCCTTTCTTATTTCTAATTTATATAAATGACTTACCTTACCACATAAGGGATAATCACAAGATCGTATTATTCGCGGATGACACTTCCCTCATTTTTAAAATCAAACGTCAGTTAGTCAACTTTGAACAAGTCAACGATGCACTCTCTAAAGTTGTGCATTGGTTTAATGTAAATAATCTTCTCCTGAACGAAAAAAAGACTAAACTCATCAAATTTTCAACGCCAAATGTCAGGCAGCTAACTACCAATGTTCAAGTTAATGGAATAGAGTTGGACCCTGTTGAGTCAACAGTTTTTCTTGGAATAACTATTGACGGTAAATTACAATGGGGCCCACACATAGAAAAATTGTCAGGTAGGCTAAGTTCCGCCGCCTATGCTGTTAAAAAAATTAGACAGATAACTGACGTAGATACAGCTAGAATTGTTTATTTTAGTTATTTTCATAGTCTTATGTCTTATGGGATTCTTCTCTGGGGAACCTGTGCGGACATTAATACTATCTTTGTTCTACAGAAAAGGGCTGTTCGAGCCATTTACAACCTCGGTCCAAGAGATTCCCTTCGGGAGAAATTCAAAGAAATAAATATTCTGACTATAGCCTCACAATATATTTTCGAAAACCTATTGTATGTACACAAAAATATATCAAATTTTAAGAAAATGTCCGATATTCATAGTTTAAATACCAGGAATAAACACAACCTTGCTGTACATCGCACACGTCTCCACAGAGTAGGCAACTCGTTCATGGGTCAATGTATACGCTTTTACAACAAACTTCCCATTGACATTAGAAACTTACCCATTAAACGATTTAAAAACTGTATTAAAACCAAACTTTGTAAAAAAGGGTACTATAAAATTTCAGATTATTTAGAAGATAAAAAAGCTTGGGATTGAGCTGCTCGCTCTGCTAAGCCTTGTGAAAACCATAAAACTTGACATTTTGCTTATTCATCACAATAAACCAGTTTTATATACATATTGACATTGTTGAAAATTATATTCAAACTGCACACGATTACTTTGTAAAGTATTATATTATTTTAATTATTGTGAATGTGAGGACTATGTGGATATTTGATTTTTATTTTTTCTCTTTCATTTATTTTTTCTTTCTCATTTAGTTTTAATGATGGTCTGGCAGTTTGAGTAGTTGATGCGGCCTAGACAAATATCCTTTCTTTGGTATTGTTCGTCGAGTTGAGCTCCTTCAGTTTTGAGTTGAGCTCCACGATTACTGACAAATGCTTGCACTGACTGGACAGGTCCACTCAAATCTGTGTGGTTCTTTCCTCAAAAGACCATTTCAGACACTGATCCACATGGTCCTCATATGACTTGACCAAGATTATGTCTGGACTTTAAAAGAGACTACGACCTCTGAGTTTGTTTCGGCCTTTCTTCTCAGAGTAGTCAGATAGGAAACACCGACCTCATCTAGCTTATTTTTAATATTTTTTTATATGACGTGTAAAAGTGATTCCGATATCCTATTTACAGAATAAACAATTTCATTTCATTTCATTTCGATGCAACCGCTTACAGAAATTATCGTTTTGTGATTTTTACATTTCTTTTCCAGTCACTTAGCAACATACTTAGGTAGTAAGCAATGTATTTACTGCAATAATAGTACAGTCGCTGTGATATATAAAAATAAAAAATAACGTAGTAAACGCAAAAAATATTTTACGATTTGTTGTTTTTCAACACAAATATAGTAAAATACTTGTGTATATATCGATGCCTTACGGGCGAAAAAGGATAACCGCCACTTTTAAAATTTTACAGGGGAGTGATTTTTTATGATTTTTTTCGTTGATTTTGAACTTTAAATCACTCCCCTGTAAAATTTGAAAAGAGGCGGTTATCCTTTTTCGCCCGTAAGGCATCGATATGATAAGTGGTTCTATGATTTACAAAGTTTCTAGTTTGGTTTCGATTTTTACAAGAAACCACTGAACAACACGGTAAATTATTCTTAAATGTTATCATCACGATCGCGTTCGAAAGCGCACTAGTTAGCGGAGACGGCTATTTGCCTGAGGCATGAGCATTGTGAGCATTACGCGCGGACACAGACACGGTACACGCCCCCATGCCACTTCTCCTGTTATTTATATTTCTATGATTTTAACATATGAGGTGTCGTTAGATTCGTCTTAATTGTGGGCGTGACATAGGCTATATAGTATTTATACAGGGTGGCAGGGACATCGAGGCGAAAACTGATACCATGGATTCAGTACATAATCCGGAACCTCATCCTGAACCTGAAAAATGTCAACGCCCCCGGCGTTATTTTTTTTTTTAATAACCGTCGAAAAATTTCAACTGCTTTGAAATTTTTCGTCTGTTATAAAAAAAAAAAAACTGCTTTACTATAAATTTTGACCGCGTATTACACTTTTCTTGATATCGCAGAATTTTGGTATCGCAGGCAGGGACAAACCATATTTCAGGTTATAGATTTGTCTGCCGCCTGCGATACCAAAATTCTATAATAATGCTTGTTTTTTTTCTTTTCAGTTATGCGTTTTTGCAGTCGGGTTTTTAGTTAATTAATTTTTCTCGTGTTTATTTTGTCTTTTTATCAGACTTTATAAGAAAGAAGAAAGTTCAAAATATTATAATAAAATTATAAAAACCTATTTAAACCAAATGACAATGGTTGACACTACAGCTGTAACAAAATGTTGATTCTTTTCCAATTTACAATCAACAAAATCTCACGTTTTTCTTTATTTAAACAAAAAAAATAAACAAATGGTAATTTCTCGGTTTCCCGGGGAGTCCCGAGAAATCGAGTTCGAGAATTATGGAGACCAACGAAAAGAAAAATCCCGAGAAACCATAAACCCTACCTCTGACTGAGGTAGTTCTGTAGAATGCTTAGTTACCTACTCCCAAAACATGTACAGGAGACAGGACCTATATTAACCGATCTTGATCATGAACTTTGCCGGGGGGCTATGCCGGCTATGTAGCCTAGGTAGTAAATTTAGTGATTTTTCTTCGAAAATTAAGGACTTTCTAACTTCATCCCCCTTTTTAACCCTTCGGGGTGGAATTATCAAAAACGCTGAGACACGTATAAATTAATTTTCAATCGTCAGCCTAAACACAAAATTTGAAGATCCTAACTTCAAAACTGACGGACTTTCATATAAACTTCCATCCCCTATTTAACCCTTTAGGGGTGGAATTCCCAAAAATTCTTTTTCAAGTTCAAGTTTCATGTCTCTAGGACTAGCGGTTTGGGCTGTATGTTGATATATCACCCAGTCAGTCAGTTTATTATTTTATATAACCTTAATTTTTGTTTAACCTAAACCTCTTAAAGTAAACTCGAAAGTAATTCCTAATGATGAGTACAATGACCCCTGTCATTGTACTCATCATTAGGAATTACTTTCACTATGGGACCAACGCTGAAATCGCGAAAAAAAGTCAGCAGTTCCCTACATTTATGTTTGTATATCTCGTCGAAATGAACAGCTGATTTTTTTTCGCGATTTCAGCGTCGGTCGAAAGAAGGTTGTATAGATATATATACTTTAACCTCTGAGTTTGTTTCGGTGTTTTTCTCAGAGTCGGCTAGGAAACAACATCTAGTTTCAATAAAACCTATTTACGAAATAAATAAATGAGTCATTGTCTTTTCTGCCGCCAAGCGGCCTGGCTGTGTAACTGTGTTCCGGTTTGAACGGTTTGCGTGCCGGTGGCATTACAGGTACGAGAAATATCTCGTGTGATATTTCAGAGTTTTCTCGAGAAATATCTCGAGAAAACTCAGAAATATCTCGAGAAAACTCAGAAATATCAGAGTTTTCTCTGAGATGGTAATGTACCGGCCACCCCTGCGGTATTGCCGATGTCCGTAGCGGTGGTAATCACTTATCATCAGGCGACGTCGGCTTTTTTGCCATCCAATAAGATTAAAAACTTAAAGGCTTAAATCTGGAACTGCTTAGAAAGGAATGTGAAATGTTCGTCTGCAGACGGTAAATCTTCAGTAAGATTGTAAGTAACTGGGGGATAGGTAATGGTGCGAAGCTCTGTTGTTCATAACAAGTGTTTTGGCGCGTGCCCGTGATCAGAGGCTTTGCTTATATAAGCGCGACGTAACCGGAGAGACCGCGCGAGGTCCCCGTCACCTCGCCTCGTCAGTCGTGGAGCGGGAAACACACTGACTCACTGCTTCAGACAACATCAGCAGCAGTACCAAACGTGCTGCCGTCGGCTGCGGACGGCGGAAGCGGATAGGTGTTGCGTTGTGTGATGTGCGCGTCTGTCCGTTGATATGACGTCTTCTTACTACTTTACACGGGATGGATAAAAAAACGTACGTAACGCTTAGTTTACTTTCTCCTGAGTTCTGACTTAGGTCCTTACGTCTCTGTCTGCCTGCCCGTTAATGCGTTTAAAACTCAAGAATAACTCGTCCAATTTACGTGTTTTGTTTATTATTTATTTTCATAATATGGTCCTCTGGCTAGTTTCCGTTGTAGTGCATCGAGTCATACCACGTACTACTCCGTTTATAAGGCGAGCGAGGCCGGTGTAGCGAAACCGGTTTGTGTGTGATTCATGAACATGATGGATGCGGCTGCTAGTGATCGTGTCGCGGTCGTCACTTGTCTTGCTGTTGGTGTCATGCCGCATGCCAAGCGATGCACTTCGCCTGTCGCTCCGCGAAGTGCGCGCCTTGTTTGTACTGACCGTAACGTAAACGCAGCAACAATGCCTTGTGAACTTGTAATTGAAGCTCATGTTTTGTTTCTTCGATGTCGAAATAGGCGTTGTCGTTCCTTATTTACGTTTTATTACCCTAGCTTTTTCCCGTGGCTCCGCCCGCGTGGAAATTATCCCACGGGAATACCGTACCCGCACGGGATAAAAAGTATCCTATGTCCTAAGTCCTAACCTAGGTCATGCCATAGGCCATGATCTACCTGAGTGCCAAATTTCATAGAAATCCGTACATGGCCGGGCCGGCGACGATGATCGTCGGCCCAGCCAAGCATCCCTGACTGCCCTGACCACTCGGACTGTTTTGTTTTAGTCTTCGGAAGTAAGGTTTCTGTTCCGGTCTGTGGGATTACTGTTACCACTAAAGAAATCCCAAGTAGATGTCTCGGCGACCCAGAACAGTACAGCCACGTCTGTCTAGCATTAAAGTGGAGAGTAGGTACCTACTAGCGAGCTAGCCCCAAATGAAATGGATAAGGCTAGGCAGAGACTACAGAACTATAGTGGTCATAGGTCGCGTGCTCAGCTGAATGATAACCGCTGGTCAAGTGCTATGCGCGGCGTGTGGGGAGGGGTGGGGGGAGCGCGGCAACCTTGTGCGCGCGAGTGTGCACGGGGTGAACCACCGGCGGCGACGCGACGCATTCCCGCGCGGCGCGCGCTCACTACTGAGTACTGACGACAGCTCCAATACGTTTAGTAAAGTGTGCGCTGCATAGGAAGCTCCACACAGCTTATGACTAGGGCTTCCAATATTCGTTCGTTTTAACTTTTCGAATTCTAAAAATTTTACTATTCGAATACTTCCAGTTTTCCAAAGTTTTCGAATTGTTCTATAAGACGGTCATAAACAATGATAAACGGTCACAATCATAATACCTACAAAAGTATGCCCTGCCCTTGCGAAATGAAAACATATTTGTTTTTAAAAAATCCTATAATAGTAAGTAACATAATGAATGAGTGGAAGACGCGGAAAAACTTGAAAAAAAAAAGTTATATGATTTTTTGTAGTGCAACCTTAAAAAGCACAAAGCATCGGGAATTTTCATCATATGTATCTACTAGACGATGCATTTTTGCAGGCGATGCCGTGGGAGGAATGGGTAGACAATAATAAATTATAAGCCTGGAAAAATATAATTTATTATTGTCTTCAAAATTCAAAAGTCATTTATTCAAACTAGGCTGAGAATCAGCACTTTTCGAACGTCAAAATTAAATAAGACAGTCCCCCAAAAACGCCCACCCTTCCCAGCTGGGAAGAAGAAGTGGCGCAACAAACTCCCCAGCAGCACAGCTGTCTGTTTAGTTAGAAAAACTTGATTCTATATAATAATGCTTTAATGCAAAAATAATTTACATAAGCACAAATTGCAATCAACTCATAAAATAAAAACATTTTAATGAGTAGATTATGTCAACAATAAATGAAAACAAAATTTAAAATAAATTGACTTACAGTCAAATAAAATAATCCAAACAATTATATGAGCTCGTATAGTATCATATCGTCTTTGATTCTAAAAACACTTGTTTGTTGCTTGGGGTACATTGGCTTAATTAGTCCCAAGCCTTTTTGTCGTCTAAGTAATCTTTAACTTTATAGAAACCTTTTTGACATAGTTTCTGTTTAATAAATGATTTAAATTTATTGAGGCTCAGTTCTTTGACATGGCTTGGGAGTTTGTTGTAAAAACGTATACTTTGGCACTTAAATGAATTACTAATTTGTTGGAGCCTAGTCCTCGGCACAAGAAATAAATCTTTGTTTCTAGTATTTAAGCTATGAATGTCGCTGTGTTTAGAATAAGTATAGATTTATATTCTTTTTTACATGAATCAGGTTCTCATATACATATTGAGACGCGACTGACATTATGTTTATTTCCTTAAATTTATCCCTCAGTGAATGCCAGAACTTAGGTTATAAATTGCTCGAATGGCACGTTTCTGCAGCACAAATATAGCCTGAAAGTCGGCCGCATTTCCCCACAACAAAATGCCATACGACATTACACTATGGAAATAACTAAAGTATACCTACTAATCGAGCTGTTTCTACATCAGTCAAATGACGGATTTTATACACCGCGTAGGCTGCAGAGCTTAGCCGCTTCGACAATTTGGTTATATGAGGTCCCCATCGAAGCTTCGAATCCAAAGTAATACCTAAGAACACAGTGGTGTCCACAAGATCCAATTCTGTCCCATTTACTAGTACATTGGTTTTCACCTGCTTAACGTTAGGTGTCAGAAATCTAATACATTTAGTCTTTTTCTCGTTCAAAAGTAAATTATTAACACTAAACCAATGCACAATTTTAGAGAGAGCATTATTTACATCGTCTACCCATTCCTCCCACGAGTCAGCATCAAAAGAAGCCATTTGGACAAAAACGGCAGTCTCCATTTATCCTGGATAGCGATGACGTCGATGCTGTAGCCACATTACTAAGGTCCTATCTCTTGACGACTAGAGAAATGTCGTCTTCATCATCGTCATCAATGTTGACAAAAAAAAACCTTTTAAAAAGAATATAAGATTCTAGCTAAAGATATAAGCTTTTTAAAAAAAAAGGTTTTTTTACTTGTAATTTTTTAACCTGCATTTTTATTCGCAGCGAACCCTTTCATTTTATACCTATACTATAGTAAACATAAAAAAAATAAAATGTCCGCCATATTGGATTAATAGTGATGTCAGAATATTTTTCTAATTATTCTCGGCAAGCCCTTTCATTTGATAGGTCCCATATTGCAGAAGTGCATACAAATAAAACTATTCCGCCATCTTGGATGTTCCGCCATATAGGATTTAGAATGACGTCACATTATTTTTCGAGTTACTCTCAACAAACCCTTTCATTTGATACCCAATAAAAAAAAAAAAACATATTGTAGAAATGCATTAAAAATAACTATTCCGCCATCGTGGATTTAGAATGACGTCACACAGCTTATAATCGTGTATTGTCATCCAAACTAATCGTGTATACAAAATTTCAGCTCAATCGGTTGAAGATATCTGCTTCAAAATTGAGTAACAAGTTTGAGTATGAGTTTGTCCATTCGTCTAGTGCGTTAATTTCATGAGTAAAACATTACATTCGAAATACTCGAATACTTGTGTCTGTCATAATCGAATATTAGAAGAGGCGAATACTCGAATCTTTGGAATATTCGAGTATTCGAATAATAAGCCCTACTTATGATTACATCACACCGACGCGTGTGGTTCGTAACTACTTACATTACTTACAAAAATAATAAGGGACTAAAAAGTGTGTTCTGTTATAAAACGTGCTTATAATAAAAAAATATACCAGGCTATTTTTGTCCCACTGCAGGGCAAAGGTCTCTCATGCAGTGAAGGCAGGATAACGTACTTTTAAATACACATTAAAAGATTTTTGAAGCCTTTAGACACTTCTCACCTACGAATACTCGTAATAAAAGTTAGGAAGCGTAATTGTGATCAAAATCAACGAAAAATTCAGCTACAAAATCACTACATTGACAAAATTATCTCGAGTATTCAAACGAAGGAAAACACATGCAAATAAGCCAATGAGCTGCGCTCGCGTAAAGCTTTGTGCAGACCAGCGTAACTTGTCGCGCGATGCGACACCGTTTATTGTTATACCGTCAAGTTTTCTTAGAAATTGTATTGTTCGAGTCGCGTCGCGGCGGCGCGTCGCGCTGGTCTGCACGAATCTTAACGCGTTGCATTCCGGCAAGCGCGGTGATTGGTTCTCGGCAGGACAGATAATGGTTATTGGTTCGCGCACCTGCTACGAGAAGTGTCATCTGTCGCCGCGACGCGACGTGCCGAGTGAACCCAATGCTCGCCAATCGCCAAGTTGCCGCTACCATAATCAAGGATGATGGAAAGAAATTGCACAAACAACTTAGTGGTTCAGTACTCAATACTGAAAACATTTAATGCATTCCAAAATGTGTCCTTAGGTGGTAAATTAGATCATTACGGACCCCGTCAGGCACAGCAAAATAGTAGGAGAGAAACTTATCAGTCTTCTTAACTCTATTATCTAATGTTATTAGGGTTTCATAAACCTTTATACTAATTCAGCTTCACCATAAAGCCTCGAGCAGACAACAAAAAAGTGTGCACAGTGCACTGTGTCCCGCGTGCGTGTGCTGTAATGTGGGGCGGCGCGGTGGTGTGCGCACAAGTTCATTACCACGCTTATCGCGGCTGCCTTCGCGGCGCTTATCGCGCACTGATAGCGTCTAGCCGGCAGGTGAGTGGCGCGTCCTTTACCCCGTGTCTACATTTCGACACTCCCAGTCTCCGACCTGTATCTCTGATCATCGTCTGTGCCGGTTTCAGTGTCTCGAGCACTATCGTCTAAGTGATGAACTGGTTAACTTGGCTTAAGCATTTGTTGTGAAAACCTACAAGAAAAGTACGTAACTGTTTGCATCGAACGATTATTGTTTTGCATTATCGATGGTGTAGTTACCTTATATCCTATACTATTAAATAAGCATTATTTATTTTATAAAAGTATTTAAATATTTGTAATAATTTTTTATTTTATTTTATTTTATTAGGTTCACCAACAATTGATTACACTGATACAAACACATAATACATTTAAAAAGTAAAATAACAGTGCATCAGTTACTTATAGGTAAACACCACATGCATAAAACAATAAATCGGACAATTATGCTAACTTACATATTAATAAGCGCTAATATAGAAAATTTGGTAACATCGGTAATAAGTAAATTTTTTATAAAATAAATAAATATATAAATATTAACAAAGTAGAAATATGAAATGGTAGAGGTAAAATTGGCATTCTTCGACATTGATAAAATTTGATTAAAATTGATAACAAATAACAAATAAATAAATTCATACATTAAATAGCAATAAGTGAATTCATAAAAAATATTAATATCGGCAAACAGAGATAAAGTTCAGATAAATGAAATATGGTTAAAATTGATCAAGTTTTTTTTATTTTTATTGTTTGAATTAAATAAAATTGATAACATTGGTAAAGATTGGTAAATATAAATATAAAGATAAAATTTATAAGACTATAATAGTGGTAAAATTGACACAATTCATAATAAATACTTGATTAGGATTAGCCCGGTATACGATCAAGAATGGCTTTCTGTTTAGCAACAGAGTCAAAGAGAAGATCAATAACATCACTGTAGCCATTCACTGCCTTACACATTCTTGCAAAGGGCGAATTGGCTCCCAAAATAGTTCTTCTAAAAGGTGGACAAAGTGGCGTGATGGCACTACGCGGGATTCCACAGGGTGCACGAAAACTGAAAAGGGCAAGCAAGCTGGGACTGTCTATTTTATGCTTAATAATTTTATAAGCAAACATTACATCAATTGAATGTCTACGTTTTTCCAGAGAAGTCATGTTAAAATGCTTAAGTCTCTTACTGTAAGAACGTATTTTTTTGGCAACACCATTGAAAAATGCGAGAAGCCAAGTGAAGCGTTTCTGGACACGTTCAAGACGCGATGAATGCGTTGCGTAGTGAGGACGCCAAACTACACTATTATATTCCAGTATGCTGCAAATGAGACAATTATACAGTAGAATTTTCGTTCTATTATGACGAAAGGTTTTACAATTTCTTAGGACGAACCCTAACATTTACGAAGCTCTTTTTATAATACTATCGAGATGTGGCGTGAAAGTTAACTTCCTGTCAAACAGCACACCAAGGTCCTTAATAGTTTCCACTTCCTTAATGTTTTCACCGGATATATGATAACTGCTTCCTATTGGGATGTTCCTTCTTGTGAATTTAATATGGTAACATTTTTTGGTGTTCAGTTCCATTCCATTACTGTCGCACCATAGAACGAGACGCCTGTGGTCACTTTGGAGTAGTAATGAATCTTCCTCAGCCTTAATAATTCTCAAAAACTTTAAATCGTCAGCATACATAAAAAAATCGGAGTGCAAAAAACACCTTGGAAAACAAACCATATACCATATCATTGATAAAATAAATAAACAAAACTGGTCCCAAGTGTGAACCCTGGGGAACACCGGAGGAAACACATTTTAGGGTTGATTGATAACCATTAACGACAAAGAAAAATCTATCCGTTAAATAGGAACTCAGCCACTCTAACAAGGACCCAGAGATACCGTAGGCGCGCAACTAAGTTATTAAGATTTTGTGGGATACCTTGTCAAACGCTTTGCTGAAGTCCGTATAAATAACGTCAGCTTGATAGACTGCATCGATAGCCTTTGTGAGAAGTTCTGTGAAAGGTACCAAATTTGTACCAGTAGAACGGGTCTTAACAAATCCGTGCTGACTGTCGCTTAAACACATTTTTAAATGATCCTGAATATATGGGCATATTAGTGACTCAAAAACTTTGGCGAATAAAGATAAAATTGAAATAAGCCTGTAATTTGTTCCAACATCATTGTCATCCGATTTGTGAACCGGAACAACTTTTGTAATTTTCCACTTTGAAGGAAATGTACCAGTCGTTAATGATTTGTTATAAATCAACATAAGTGGGTAAACCAGCTCAGATGAACATTCTATAATAAATATTGGAGGTATTCCATCCGGCCCAGCCCCTTTTTTTGGATCAAGGCTTTTTAATTTCTTGTGGAGGGATTCACAAGAAATCCATGGAGCAGTTAGACACAAGCTATTATTTTCAAGAGATTGCAAAAATTCGGAATTGTATTCAACACCGCTACTATCATCAGGGGTATAAACGGACTGGGCACGCCACAATTGTGGCGATAAGTCCCCTCTTTGAGGAGTGGCTAGAGAGGCGCCACGGCGTCCTCACCTTCCGCCTGACACAGGTCCTCACCGGACATGGTTGTTTCGGGAGGTTCCTGTTCAGAATAAAGCGGGAGGAAACGCCCGGGTGTCACCACTGTGTGGATCGCCCGGAGGACACGGTAGTGCATACGGTGGAGGTCTGCCCAGCTTGGGCGGAGCACCGCCGTGTCCTCACGGAGGCGATCGGCGGCGGCGATCTCTCGCGTCCGGCCCTGGTTCAGGCCATGGTCCGGAGCGAGAGTGCATGGGAGGCCGTCACCTCCTTCTGCGAAGCAGTAATGCTCGCGAAGGAGGAGGCGGAGCGCGCGAGGGAGAGGCAAAATGCGCCCCCTCGCGCCCCTAGTCGCCGCAGGAGACGCCCCGGGCGTCGGGAGTCGAGAGCCGACTTCCGGCCACCGTAGGCGCGGGCTTGCGGACGGTGAGCAATGGGTAGCTCGCCGTCCGATAGGGACCAGGCCCGGGTCGACGGCGCGTTGTGTTCCACGCGCGCCTCAAAGAGATGTCAGCACCAACTGACGGGGTCCGGAAGGGCCAATGCCTGCCGGGGTTGCGGGTTTGTCTGAAAGGGATATCGCGACCTCGGCACACAGGCAACGGAAGGAACACGGGTGGGTTTTAGTCAGTAAAAGTCTGACACGCCCTCCCGCTCCACCCAGAGCGGGAGAAGTTATTTGATAATTTCCCATCCAAAAAAAAAAAAAAAAAAAAGGGGTATAAACGGACGTAAAATAGTCTGCAAATAAGTCGCATACTTTTGTTCCGTCAGAAGTAGCAGTGGTTCCGTCGGTCATGGTCAAGGGGTAAGCAATTGAACCTCCCCGTTTTGCATTTAGATAAGTCCAAAATAACTTAGGGTTAGACGCTAATTCATCTTCCAGATGTTTTGTGTAATCCTTATAACAAGTGGAAGCGAGAATTTCACAACGTTTACTAATAAGTTTTAACTCTATTGCATCTAATGGGTTGTTATATTTCTTGAAGCGCTTTCTAATCTTATTCTTTCTGGCATTTTTTTTGTATCGAGGTACCAAGAACATCATAGAAGACCTCCAGCATCCCATCAACACCACTTTGTCCACTGAATAATGAATTCCAGTCTAATTATGTATTTTAAGAATTTACGAATAGGATGATAATCCGCCCTATGGAAGTAAGGAGTCGCCTTTGCTAGGTTGTAGGGGAGCCTAGCTTCCCTGTCAAATGAAATAACAATCTCAAGAGGAGGGTGATGTTGATCCACATTACTTAGAAGATACACATTTTCATTTACACATAATAGCGGTATAGTGGACAGCACATCATGTTCTCGAAAACGGCTCTAACGATTTCGATGAAAGTTGCAATAGAGAGGTTTACGGGGGCGAAAAATCGATCTAGCTAGGTCTCATATCTGTGAAAATTCGTTTTCTCTATTTTATTTTGTACCTTCTTCGGTTTTATTTTAATGTTTATCAGCGGAAATTTGTAAATGGCCTTTAATTTTATCATTTTTGCATACGATCGTATCAGCTGTAAGTTTCCCGAACAGAATAAAATAATATAAATAATAATTAATTATTAAAAAAACTAAATAAATTAATAAATATAATAATTTATTATTATTATTATAATTATTTTTATTTTATTGTAATTTTGATTTTGATTTTAATTTTTAATTTTGATTTTAATTATAATTTTGAAGTTTGAATTTTTGTTATTTTTAATCAAGTGGTCTGCAATAAGATTTTTATTATTATTTTCTTTTAAAGATTTTTATTATATATTAAATATTTTCTCAAACATGCTAGGAAATTCGAGCATTATTTTGACAACCTTCGAGATAAATCGAAAATGCTGTACTGTACCCCAATTGCGTAATACACGATCAATCAGAATCTGAATCGTTTTGAAACAGATTGCATTGTTCACAAGTTTGAAAAAAAAATCTGCTCAGCAACGTAAATAACGCAATGAATGTTGTTGAACTGTCAAAATGAAACAAATTTGTCGTAATCGTTTACGAAAATGTGTTACTTAATTAGATAGCTGGTCAAATTTATCCGAGCACGCGGCCGTCAGTGGTCCTATGAAAATCCATAATCTGTCGTATTTAGCGGCCGAATAACTTACTATGAGCTCAAATGGATGTCCATTCGCCAAAGGAGAAGTTAATGCGCTTTAACCACGCTTTTCTCCCTTCTCAACTCTCCCACTCCTCCTTCTTATCTTGTGTCTCACTTCCAATATCTATGTTCTTCACACACTAAGAATCCTTCTCATACTTCTGACTTTGTTCATTCATCCGTTCATATTCAGTCCATTCTTCTTTGGAATGCGCTTCCTCTTAATATCAGGAGGCCACCAGTCGGTATGCATTTAAGCGGAAATTGCGGAGTTATTTTCAAAATAAATAGAGTAGTCATCTCAACTCCTCTCTCCCTTGAATTTGTATATATATATAATATAGGTATATATTATAGTAAATATGTATATATGTGTATGTACACTCGAGAGCAATGAATCCGGGTCACTTAAAGAATGTTAAAAATCTCGGAAACTAAAAATGATAGGTTAATGCAATAAATTGTATTTAATAGACAATGTAATACTCCTTAAATGAAAGTAAAAAAATATGAGTCACCATACATTTTATTAACACAAAATTACATAAAGAAAAAAACTGCTGATCTCTCCTTAAAACAAAAATAGGAAACATGAAATTTTTGAACTTTATTACGATTTTCTTGAATTTTAATACTTCGTATTGCCTCCTCGTGCTTCCATTACTGCGTTTACGCGGTTTGGCATGCTATACACCAAGTTCCTTATACGATTTTGGGGAATATTCTCCCATTCCTCTGTGAGAGCAATTTTGAGCTCACGAAGCGTGATTGGGGGAGGGTTTCGTTGTTTTACGCATCTGCCTAGCTCGTCCCAAGCATGCTCGATCGGGTTGATATCCGGGCTGCGCGCTGGCCACTCCATACGAGTAATGTTCATCTCTTGAAGGTAGTCATTCACAATCCTACCTGTATGAGGTCGGGCATTGTCATGCATAAATATAGCATCCTCACCTAAATTGACCATAAATGGACCAACGTGATCATTGAGGATTTCTTCCACATATCTTACGCTAGTTAAAGAGCCGTTTTCTATGATCACCAGCTCTGTGCGACTTTCAGAAGAAATTCCGGCCCACACAAGTACAGACCCACCACCGTAGGCTACTTTTTCTTCGATGCATGCTTGCTTGAATCTTTCCCCTGGTCTTCGATACACTCTGTGTCTTCCATCGTGCTTGTAGAGCATAAATTTTGATTCGTCGGAGAACATAACTTTTGACCAATCTTCAATACTCCAATTTACGTGGCTCTGGGCATATCTTAGTCTTGAAATACGATGCCCACGCTCCAGTTTAGGGCCGTTTGCAGGTCTAAGGGGTTTTAAGTTAGATTCAGCAAGCCGACGTCTTACTGTCCATGCACTTGGGTTACTTCCTCCGAGGCGTCGAAACTGATTTGTGAGTTCAGTTCCTGTGAGAAAGCGATTTCGAAGCATGGTGTTCACCAAGTATCGGTCTTCTCGTGCTGTGGTACACCTGGTTCTGCCCGTTCCTGGTCTGCGTAGGTTAGAACCAGTTTCTTCGTAACGTCGGAGAACTCTTTGTACTGTTGACAGCGACACACCGACAGTCCTGGCTGTATCGCGCTGACTCCGGCCGGTTTCCAGCATTGTAAGTATTCTGGTGCATTCTTCAGGCGTAAGCGACATAATTTCAGCTTGAATAATGAATATAGAGCACTATCAACATGGTTTATGTACCCACATAAATGACAGATTACAAACAAAAGCAAAACCAAATGCTGTAATTTCGTAGTTCCATCTTCGAAAGTGGCCCTTTTTCAAATTTGAATTTTTTATGATATAACTTTACAATAACTAAGAAGTTTTAATACCTTCATTTAAGGAGTATTACATTGTCTATTAAATACAATTTATTGCATTAACCTAGCATTTTTAGTTTCCGAGATTTTTAGGATTCTTTAAGTGACCCGGATTCATTGCTCTCGAGTGTATTTATAATGAAATAATTCTCAAGTTTGTTTAGGTAGGGTAAAAATATAAAGATCTTTAAAATATTCAACTTGATATCCGTATAATTCATTCTTATTTTTATAATGGAGGTCAATGTTTATTTGACATGAGTAAGTTACATTCAGCCAAACAGGAATCGTCAAATAATCCCTAACGAACAATTTTATAGAATGTGTGCACAGTTATCATTAATTTAATATAATTCGGCCAATATGTACTGTAAAACGAATTAAAATAATTTATGCATATCAAAATTAATTAAATCAAAGCATTTTCAAAATAGAAAACATATCGCAGGCTGTATGAATTACATGTCCTTTGCCTTACTGACAGTTTGACATTTACTGCATTTCATTTTTCTCTATGTATTCTGTGGTTTGTTTACTTGATTCATGGTTTTGCGTTTGCGACTTGAGTTACACAATTTCAGATTGCTTTTTAAGATATTTAACGACGACTGTGGCCATTTTTAAGGATTTTGATTTTACTTCTGCACACGACACCCATTTTTGAACACGGACTTAGATTGGACCCGCCTAAACGACGACTCGGCTTTTTGACGACGGATTTGAACCTACTTTATAATACGACGCTGCTGTTTTTTTGGACATTTGCCCCGTTTATATTTAAAAATGGATAGAAGACTACACTGCGTTAATTGCTATCTCGATATTGCAAAGATGAGACGTAACGTCTTATCAGTGCAAAATGATGAAGTACGTTGTTTAATACAGGCATGGATAACACCTCAAGCTGTAAGTATTGAGATTCCCTAGTTTTCTTACCTATTTATATTGAATGCACTGACATACAACAATTAATATTATATATTATATTCCTTAACCTTGACTTACCTATATTACAGAAAAAATGTTTGAAACTGGCTTCTACCTAGTTTTTTTTATATTATTGAAATTGTAATGGGTTTCCTACGACTTGTAGTACAATTTGGCGTATATTTCATTGTTGTCCATTTCAGGCATTTTTTTGTATAGTCGATGGGCATTCCCCTTTAAGTTGGTTGATTATCGTCAGTCTGAACGCGATAAACTCAAAAACTACGGCTATCGCCAATGGACGGAGTGATTCATGAGGAAGGTTTTATATCTTCAATTCGATCTTTCATGAAGTTGATAAGACTTAGGTATAAAATAAAAATAATACTAGTAACTACATGATATTTCCAAACTTTTTGTGGAACAGAAACACAAAATATTAAAATTTTCTTGGTAAAAAACATCACGAAGATACCTCTAATTTCCCATCATCCAAATTGGTCCATTGGTCATCCAAATTGTCCAAAAAAACTAAAGTACCAGAAAAAAAAAAACTTTCAGAAAAACTATCCAATTCCTAAAATTTTTTACTATAACGCCAAACCCGCATACCCATCGCGTACCTAATCGTTACGTTGTTACAGACGAGTAAAACAAAATGCCCTGGCTGGAGGCCTTAATTTATCGAGGCAGCCACTTAATTGATTGAGAAAGTTCGGTTAAGCAGCCGACAACCTCCTAGGTTGACCTGAAACATATATACAAGATATATATATATACATTGCAATAGATGGAGCAGCAAACGGACGCTGAGCAAATAGCTCATTACTATTGCACGTGTAATATCGGCAAGAGGACCATCGGATGCTGCTCCCATATCATGACCATAATCTGGTACATGGGTAATGCGAGATATGACCCTAATCTCACTCCACCAGCAATAACATTAGATAATGTTTTTGTAAGACTAGGCCAGGTTTAATATATTTTTTAATACACATTATTGTTTTAGGTTGTTTCATTTTATTAATATTTAAAAACCCTAAACAGTCCATGCCGTATTTCGAAAACCGTTTAGTTAAAAAATACATGAGTAAACATATTTTATTTCCTACACTTTTAGCTGGTTGCAGAGAATTCATTACATTTGTTATATGTTTATACAACATTTTATTTGACTTTTTATGCTGCTAAACTCGCATGTGACAACTAAACTATTAGGCGCACGAGTTTGTCTCCATAGTAAAAAATGTCATTGATTGTATATTCAATCCACATACAACGTTTTTTTTAATGGCCGTTTAACTTTTCGTTTTTTGGACCATAAATCTATGAATCGTGAATGATCTCCTTTGATGCTTATTTGACAATACAAGGCGAAAAATATTGTGCAGGCTTTTTTTTAATTCCTGTATTTTGGTTTTATTACGTCTACGAACTCTTAGCACTTACGACGTTCTTAGTTCGTGGAAGAAGTCATCTTCCGTCGCACATTGCGCGAACTTTAAGCATATTTTTGTTTCACACTGTGAGTCATGCACGGATAGACATTCCTACTTAAAGAGTGTAACCCAAAAATTCGTACAATTTTTTTTCATATACCTAGTAATAAATCCTACTTTTTTTTGTTTTGCAACTAAGATATTCTAAATAAGTAATATTAATTGTTAAATTTCCGCAACTGTCATTATTTTATGCAAAAACTGCTAAACAAAAACGGAAAATGTAAAAAAAATACTTTGATGGCTGAAAGAATATCTTGGAAAGGGTTAAGTAAGGACGGTAGGTCTCATAGTGATATCTGTCGGAATAACCCTAGACTACCTCCCCTTAACGGCTCCACCACTATTTTCCAGTCACCCTGTATAATTATGTGGATGTTTGTGAATATGATTGCATGAATGAAATGCACCGATCCCACCAGACTCGATAAATCGAATGAACCCCAAGATTTGCACTAGCCCATGAAGCCTCATGTTTCATGGGACTACAAAGGCCATTGCAAAACTTTTTAAAAAGGTACTACTACCTGCTATGTAAATAACAGTGACAGGAAGTTATCATCATATCGTCCACATTTAAAAAAGTAAGTGGGAAAAATACGTATTATTGAATGCGTATTATCCAAGCAAAGTTCATATTATATGGGACCAACTTGGGAGCATACCCTTTCATACAAAAAAATAATTTTCAAAATCGGTCCACAATTGACGGAGAAATCGGCGGACACACAAAAAAAAAAACATACATACGCGACGAACATATTACCTCTTCCTTTTTGGGAGTCGGTTAAAAAACAGATATACATCAGTTTCTACCAAACCACAAGCCATTTTTTTTTTAGATTAATTCGGTTTCATATCATAGTTCAGAGTAAGAAGCCATATTGTAACCGTAATTTTGCATTTAGTTGAGGATTTAGTAAGTTGTAGGATTTTGAGTTGGTAAAGATAAAGATAAAGATCATTTATTTGTATAAACATGGTAATTGAGTTTCGAGCAAATGTGCGGTCCCATAAAACTGTACGACCTTCTACCGATTGTTTTAAGGCATCGAACCTTTTCCCATTGTACCCTTCGACTTGACAGGATATAAGTGCCCATGGAGATTTTGTGACACCTTAGAGTGACTGATAGGATTTACATCCTATCAGTCACTCTGAGTTCTTAGAGTCAGACAGCTTTACAGCTGTCTGACTCTAAGAACTCCAACTTCGGTGTAGAGTGTATTAGTGGGGTACCGGAATGGTCTTCTTTCGGCAATTTTAAGCAGAGCTCGTTGAGCTCTTTCAACCTTAATTTACGAGGTTTTACCAGCCGCACCCCATGCTATTATACCTACAATAATTTAATTTTAGCTTGAGGTATTTTCATGGCGCATAGTCAAACTCAAACTCAAAGCATTTATTTCAATTAAAGGCACTTTTGAATTGTCAAGGATTCGGTCAGTCAAAAATATGAAGCTAGTTGCCCATTCCAAAGCGTAGTAGGTACCTATGGAGAAGAACGGGCAAGAAACTCCACGGACACTCTTTTAAGTAAAATAAATTGTTACAAAGTATTGGTTACATCATTCATGTTGAAATTATACATGTGAGAACAATGTAGAAAGACGTGCACGTTAGAAGTCCATTTTTATATATGACTAGCTGCCCGCCCCGGCTTCGCTCGAGTAGCACTAAGTACGTATCTACGGCGCACCTACCTGCCTACCCTACCTACCCTACCTACCCTATCTACCCTACCTACCCTACCTACCCTACCTACCCTACCTACCCTACCTACCCTACCTACCCTACCTACCCTACCTACCCTACCGACCCTACCTACCCTACCTACCCTACCTACCCTACCTACCCTACCTACCCTACCTACCCTACCTACCCTACCTACCCTACCTACCCTACCTACCCTACCTACCCTACCTACCCTACCTACCCTACCTACCCTACCTACCCTACCTACCCTACCTACCCTACCTACCCTACCTACCCTACCTACCCTACCTACCCTACCTACCCTACCTACCCTACATACCCTACCTACCCTACCTACCCTACCTACCCTACTAAAAAGTATCCTATGTCCGTCTCCTGGTTCTAAGCTACCTCCCCACCAATTTTCAGCCAAATCGGTTCAGCCGTTCTTGAGTTATAAGTGGTGTAACTAACACCACTTTCTTTTATATATATAGATAAATAGGGTGGGTCCCAGCACGCTTCCCTGGGGCACACCAAATTGCACTGTGTCTGGGTCAAGGAAGATGCCAGTGCATACCTGTTCTTGACCTATATTAAGGGTTATAAAGTCGACTAAGTTGGTTACTGCATCCTCCGTGGACCTTATACAAACATTGCCTTGCGTGTGCAATACAACAATGCTTTTAGGATACTGCTGTCGCTGCCACGTTTCTGTGGCGCGTCAGGGATGTTCGCAGCAGCGCGTACAGATGACTTCTTTGCGATCATGCGTAAAAGATCCGCGTCACTACTGATGTCGTCGGATATGAAACAGCGAACGAAGTAATACTAACAAATTATGGGTAATGCCTGAATTAAAGATGAATAAATAAATAATACTAATTCTTAATAGTACATTACTGTCGCGGCCTGCAACAAGAGCATTGATGGACTCACGTATGTATGGCCGCGTCGGCCCACATTTTGACCTTCGTCCATCAATGCCCCTTTTGCAGCCCGTGGCAGTAATGTACTAAACATGCGTAACTCCCAGCGTAGAACATGATCGCGAATCACCTTCTTTTTTCAAGTCAGTTGAATGGCTCGGGTTGTGGGCCACACACACATGAGAACTTACGTGAACTCGTTGCCAGCTCGCCAGCTGCCCTGCCATGTATTCTTTTGCTGACCATAACGAGTATCACCAGTATGAAACCAGTGTCTGTTATTACTAGTTCATTGTGTCGGCTCACGGCTGGTGTTTCACCGGTTTTATCGGTTGCCTTTCATTCTATATAGGTACTAGCGACCCGCCCCTGCTTCGCACGGTTTTTACGACTTGACAAAACATTGAGATTTCTTTATTATATTTTCCGAATAAATTCTCTCAATGTGATGGTGATAACCGCATCAAAATCCGCGGAAAAATGGTTTAGAAAAACAACACGCTCACATAGAAACGAACAAAATAATATGTTCAGACATATAAATTGATATGTAGTATGAGTAACACGTACCTGTTGGGGCAGGCAAGTTCAGGCTGGTTCATTTGTGGCACGAACAATTTACGTAAATAAAGTCGGTTAAAGAATTGATTGCACATGCAACAGACAACTCAACGGCTGATTGGAGCCGACTTGACATACTAGGCGCTTGTTCCTCACGAACGAATGGAACGAAAGTACTCAGTACTGATACTTAGACATAATGATGACCCGGCGCTCTGACGAGTTTAGTAGTAACAGGAACCTCTAACACAATGAAATTGACAAAAGTCGTAAGATAAGTCGTAAGGTACCAGGATTAGTCCGTCCGAAGACGTCCGCCATTTGAAATATTTAATACTAGTTCTATCAACATCTCAATTAGCGACTACACGGACTGACGCGCGGCCGCCGTCGTCATTGCATTATAATAAACATTGCTCAGCAAGTGCTGGTGCTACGCGACCTTCACAGCGGCGGTACACGACTCTTCACTTAACTCGCTCCGCAAACAAACAATCAAACTGTTTGCTTGCTAGACGAACTGAACGTAAAACTGATCACGTATATTTTTATAGATAGCCTCCTTTACAAAGAGTTCTTTCTATTACGGAAAGTTCTATTCTATTCTACGGTAGTCTTAATAACACGTTTGTCAGGTAGATATACCAGCGATCGATGAAGTATTAGGGCCCCAATCTGGCCGTCATACTCTTCAGCTCCCACACATTACGCTGGGTGTGCCAGAGTGCATCGGTGGCAGGCAGTCCTTGTGTACGAGTGTCACGCCTCTGTGTCGTCACCCAAGAGATGTTCGCACGACGCGCGGTCACGACCTCTCGCTGAGCACTCATTAACGTGTTATGTGCGTCGTGACGAGCGCAGGGCCGCGGTGTAACTTGCGCAACACACGGAACTGCTTAGTGAGAGACCTTCACCTGACGTTTACTTAACTACTGACGACGCTGACGTTACATCACGAACTGATCATCATTGTAATCGGCAGCCACTTCCCATGCGTGCGGCCGTCGCGTGTCACTCTTGGAAGATGTGTTGTTGTTCTTGAATGATATCTCTGTGTTCACTTGTCATTATCGTCGTCGATGGCCGCGATCACGGCTGCGTGATAATTGTCCGCCGTTGTGCAAGATGTCACACGTTGTCAATGTGCCTCGATGGAACCTCGGCAGAGTGAGAGCCGAGGTGTGCTCAGTTACCTCACCAGCGCACGTGTAACTCGGGGCATGTGGTTACTGATGCGCTTCTCTGTCTTTGCGAGTACAGCTGTTAGCGAGACGAACCTCTTGTTTATGTGCATTCTGAATGTTGTTTGTGATTCCGGTTTTAGGTGCGAGTGCGCGGCTTGAATACTGACACATGTCGTGAACTCGACAGTCGTGACGTGACTGCTCACTTGGCCAGTAGTGTCAGGTAACATCATCGATATTGCCACTGTGACACCAGTAAAATATGTTGGGTGGTTTCATCGTTATTAGCATTGCTATTGCTATCGCATTGCTCACATTCTTTATACGTCTAAGATTGTGCATCAATCTTTATTATAATTGTCAAGAAAAGGATGATGTAAAAAGAAATTCACTTAGCTAATTGAAATCGCCAGTCCGCCTTGAGCAAGCGTGGTGATCAATGCTTATGCATGCTTTCTCTGTGTGAGAAGAGGCCTTTGCCCACCAATGGAACAATAATAGGCTGGTATTATTATTATAAATTCAAATGATTTTCCTCGAAATAATTAAACAATAAAGAAGCTTACAACCGTTAAAGATTCCAGTACATCGTACGCTGGCCGCACTTAATTTGCTCTTGGTTTCTAATCCAACAAACGATCTGTTTGCGGTCGAATATTTTATTGGCATGTCAGAAGTACTTTGAAAGGCAGTGTTCATAAACAATTTTTCCACTTTATTCACCACAACTCCCACATCAGTCCCTTTCAATCCGGTTTCAGGACCGGGCACAGCAAAGTGGCTGAGGATATAAGGCGGGGAATGGAAGACACTAAAGTTACAGTCTTACTCTACAAATTGACTTCTCCAATGCCTTGAATACCATCAGTCACGAAGTCCTTTTATCCATCCTTTCCTACCTTATGATCTCTCCGGAGGACGTAGTAGTCGAGTAAGCGTGACCTTGCAGCTGACGTCCCTCAAGGCGGTATATTATTTCCTCTTTTGTTCTCCATCTTTATTCATCTCATTACCACTGTGCTTCGAACTACGTATCATCTTTATGCCGAAGATTTGCAGCTTTACGGCCAGACAAGTGTTGATAACATTTCTGAAGCCATTGAGGAGCTAAACCGGGGTTAAGTGTGGTCAAGGACTGATCTGATCGATTTGGGGTGGCGGACTGGCGGTTAACTCTACCAAGTGTATCATAATTGGGAGTACAGCAGAGGGAAGCTGAATGGCTTAACTGTGTCACCTCCGTCGTTCCGTTTGGCTTCGATGTTAAGGATCTTGGTTTGCACGTGGACACTAGTTTTGACTGGCGAAAGCAAATCACGACTGTTAGTAAAAAGTCACCGCAACGTTACTGTCGCTCAATCGGTTGAAAAATCTTCATCATCACACATAAAGGCAATGCTTGTACACTCCCTAAGACTACCTGAATGCAGATTTCCTCAATATACTTGACCGCCTTCTCAATAATTGCATTCGATTGGTTTTCAATTTTCGTAAGTAAGACTACGTATCCGCACATCGATTGGTTTTAAAATGGTTACCCATTCGTTAGCGCTGAGAGGTGAGGGCTCTGTCTATGTTGTTTTCTATTCTCAACAAACCCACCCACTTCTCCTTACCTGACTCCTTTATGCTCTGCCAATAGTAAAAATCTTCGTTCCACCAACAATCGTCTTCAACGACATCCTTCTCACCGCTCTGGTGTCATTCACTCTTCTTTCTTTGTCCAGGCGGTATTTCTTTGGAAAGCTCTCCCTATGAGCATCAGGACGGCAACCAATCGGTTGTCTTTTAAAGTGAAGGCACGTGAACATTCACATAAGAAGTTGGCAGAAACATTCCAGCGCTGATTTTCTGGATTCGTTGTCTCCTCTATCGATCGTTATTTCTCTTGACAAAGTTTATTCTGTTTATATGTAATACCTTTGTATTTATTCTTGTATTTTATAGTTATATCCCTTATGTTGCACCTGCAATGTTTTCTCTCTGCATCACCTTAAGGAAAAATTCATAAATAAAGATACCAGAGATCGCGAATTCGCGATGATACGACAAAATGCTACAAATGTTGCGTGCGGCCGTGTTACAGGTGTGTGGTGGGTATCGGGTGTGAGCGCGCCCCCATGCTGGGCCCCGTGCGGCGCTCGCACTGCGCCGCGTTGGCCGCCCTCGCCGCGCTGCTGCTGCTGCTGCTGGCGCGTCTGCCGCCGCCCACGCCGCCCGCGCCGCGCCCGGCCGCGCTCGCGCCGCGCCCGGCCGCGCCGCTCCCCGCCGCGCCGCGTTCCTCGCCGCGGCCGGTCGAGCGCAGCTCCGCGCCGCCCTCCACCGCGCCCGCGCCCGTGTCCACGCTGCCGCCCGCCACCACGCGCCGCGACCCGCGCGTGGTGCTGGTGCGCGACGTGTACGTGGCGGGCCACTCGCGCCCGCACCCCGAGCTGTGTCCGGCGCTGGGCGCGCGCCTGCGCCTGCTGGTGCTGGTGACGTCGGCGCCGAGCCACGCCGCCGCGCGCGACGCCGTGCGGCTCACGTGGGGCCACTACGCGGCGCGCGCCGACGTGGCCGTGGCCTTCGTGCTGGGCGAGCCGCCACGCGCTCTCGCGGCCGCCATCGAGGCGGAGGACGCGCTGTACGGCGACGTGATCGTGGGCCGCTCGGTGGATTCTTACTCTAACCTGACCCTCAAGACGCTGTCGATGCTGGAGTGGGCCGACACGTACTGCCCGCGCGCGCCGCGCCTGCTCAAGACGGACGACGATATGTTTATCAACATTCCGCGCCTGCTGGAGTTCGCGGCCGCGCCTGGGCGCGTCAACGCCACGCGCACCATTTGGGGCAAGGTACATCAATCCATTTTAATCATTGACAATGCGTGCCTGTCGGTGCGAGGCCTTTTCTGTAAGTTACTGAAATTGCGAAACAAGAATCACCAGCGATTTTTTTCACGATTGATCATAATATCCAAAGAACATTGGGCAAACATGTATGAGGCTTGGTCCAAATGTCTACCACTAACGTGACCTATGTCACTAAATAGTAAATACTCGCGTTAAGCTTCGTGCAGACTAGCGCGACGCGACAGCGCAACGCGACACCGGTTATTGTTATACCGTGAAGTTTTCTTAGAAATTGTATTGTTCGAGTCGCGTCGCGCCGTCGCGTCGCGCTGGTCTGCACGAGCCTTTATACTCCAAATACCTACCACTTGAAACGGTCGGACGCGTCATTGAAAGTTGGAACTGCAGAATGGACCATGTTAACCGCAGTTACGGACAACATTTGAAAGAAATAATCTTTAAAAAATAAATGTAAGGAATGGTCGTTTGGTATGATAATAAAGATAACTCGCTAAATTTGTAAGTTTAAATTTTTTATTTAGAAAGAACCAGAACTCGCCATTTAAGCTTCAATAAAAATAAAAAAATTATTATATATAGTCTTCAAATTTCATTTTAATTTACATGTGTACAGTTGAACATTTGAAAGAAATAATCTTTAAAAAATAAATGTAAGGAATGGTCGTTTGGTATGATAATAAAGATAACTCGCTAAATTTGTAAGTTTTAATTTTTTATTTAGAAAGAACCAGAACTCGCCATTTAAGATTCAATAAAAAAAAAAAAAATATTAGTATAGTCTTCAAATTTCATTTTAATTTACATGTGTACAGTTGAACATTTGAAAGAAATAATCTTTAAAAAATAAATGTAAGGAATGGTCGTTTGGTATGATAATAAAGATAACTCGCTAAATTTGTAAGTTTTAATTTTTTATTTAGAAAGAACCAGAACTCGCCATTTAAGCTTCAATAAAAATAAAAAAATTATTAGTATAGTCTTCAAATTTCATTTTAATTTACATGTGTACAGTTGTATGGTTCTATAAAATGTGCTAGTAATATATAGTTAATATTAACTCACAAAAAAGTAAACTTAAAACTCAACTTCAAATTGCTGTAAAAAAAAACTAAAAGTGATCGGGATCTTCGAATTCTTTTAAATAGTTCTCTAGCTTGTCCCCTTTCCAAAGGTATGCAATATGTAAAAAAGACTTTTAATAGCTTTAATAATTAGCTAAATATGTAGGTAATGGAGACACATCAGGCTGATATTCGATATTACGGTATTAACACTAGCAATTATACTCAGCTTCGTCCTCGAGATTAGCATAAACACAATGTAGTAACACGTACGGTGTTGCCTTTGCGCACTGAAAGTAAAAAGCCCTATACCTAAAACTAAAAAAAAAGCATTTTTTTTAAACATTTTTAGGTGAGGGTAGACATATTTCATTTGTTCGATACCTACCGTGTTCTATTGCTCATTCACAGTTCAGTGCTCTGCCGGAGCGTACATTATTTCTCAAATAATTATAATCAGTGTTGTTAAAGTTTAAAAAGTGTCATGGGGAAACGAAAAAGTAAACACGATTACGAATATATTACTAAAAAGTTAAAGAAATGGGAGAAGAAACTTCAGCGAGAGACAAGATCGACGTCGCATTCCAGAGGTTAGTCAAGTGTCAATCATATATTGCGTAAAATCGTTGAATTAATAACGTTGCATAATCACATCAACGTTTAAACGTTGTCATAAGTCGTTGCGGTTAACTTTTGGGGTTAACACTTCGGACTAATAAACCATAAGTACCTACTTAACTTCTTTGGTTTTTATATCACGTGCAAGGCTAATATTGCGATCAGTTATAAGAACTGTTACCTTGTTAGTATACGTGAAGCTATATGGGTGATGCGGCACCAAACTCAACGCCAACCGCTATTACACGATAGGGTATGCAGATGACCTCGCAATCCTTGTATCGGGGAAGGTGACGGGAACGATCTGTAACCTCACTCAGCAAGCACTACGTATCGTAGAAAGTTGGTGCAGGAAATTTGAACTATCAGTGAACCCCACTAAAACTGAACTAGTCATGTTTACCCAAAAACGAGCATTAGGCCCATTCTGTCTACCGAAACTGTTCGATACAGAGCTTCAGTTGGCCAGCGAGGTCAAGTACCTTGGGGTCACTCTAGACAGTAAGCTAAACTGGAGTAGCCATGTAGACAACAAGCTAAACAGGGCCTGCATCACCTTCTGGCAATGCAGGAAAATGATAGGTAAGAAGTGGGGCCTATCCCCCAAAATCATACTGTGGCTGTACACAGCTGTGATCCGCCCCATGATCGCCTACGGGGCCGTGGTCTGGTGGCCCCGCACACAGCTGGTTACAACCTCCAACAAACTACAACGCCTGCAGAGACTAGCCTGCGTTGCGACCACTGGCTGCATGAGGACTACTCCGACTGCGGCAATCGAAGCCATGCTGGGTCTAACCCCGCTCCATCTGTTTATACAGCAGGAGGCGACGATGGCGGCGGTGCGTCTTAAGGCAATTAATCTCTGGGGTAAGAGAAACACACAACACACCGCGCTGCTCGAGGGACTCAATTCTGAGTTCCCTATTACGAAAGCCATAAATGATCGGGTGCCCAAACAATTTATCTTCGATAAAAAATACAGGATTCAACTTCATGAGGATCACCGATGCGAGGGCTTACGCCCCACAGAGCTACGAATCTTCACCGATGGATCCAAAACAGGTAGTGGCACAGGTGCTGGAATCTTCTCGGAGGACTTCAACATACAGATAGCCACACCATTGGGGGTCCATAACACAGTGTTCCAGGCCGAATGTATGGGTATATCTCTTGCCGCTTTAGCCATCATGGCCAGGGAAGTTAAGGACCACTCGATACGTATACTCTCAGACAGCATGGCTGTTCTGCTAGCGCTAAACAGCCACACTGTTGACTCTGGGCTGATATACGAGTGCCACCAGCGCCTTAACCAGGTGGGTAGCCTCAATAATATTACCATTCAATGGATCAAAGGACACAGCGGTTCGCGGGGCAACGACGCAGCCGACGAACTTGCCAGAAGGGGGTCGAGCATGGCACCAGTGGGGCCAGAACCCATTGCGCCACTCCCCTTCGGGTACCTACGCACTCTGGTAAGGAAACGAACCAGGGACCAACATCACAAACTTTGGTTGGACCACGGTGAGTGCAGGCAGGCCAAGGAGGCACTCCCTACAATTGATGGCCGCTTCACGAAACAGGTTCTCCGACTAACTAAACAACAGCTGCGTACAGTCACTGCAGCTGTAACTGGCCATGGGTCATTTAATAAACACCTCTTTGTCATAGGAGTCACAAACAGTCCGCTTTGCAGAGCCTGCATGGAGGACGACGAGACAGCAGCTCATGTGCTGTTATACTGCCCGGTGGTCGCCACATACAGGGCAAAGTACTTCGGTAACCCAGGTACCCTACGTGAGATTGTCAGTGACACCAAGGCGCTGCTGGCCTTCTTTGAGGAGCTGGGGTGGATCGAATAACCGATTTTCCCACCCGTACGCAAAATACGCGCTTAGTCGTGGAGTTGCGGATATCAGCCCGTATTACCTATTACCTATTACCTATGGGTGATGCGGGCAGTCTTTGGGATTGTCACTTCACCGTAGATACTAAGCCACACGCGGTACATATCTATATCCATAGATATACCTGCCCACCTACGTGCGCTTATCTTATTGTTGTAAATTAATTATCCATTCGTCCGTTTCATTTCAATAACAATGTGGATTGATTATCTTCTTCTTAAATAACTAAAGAAATATACACATTACAGAGGATACACCCTCTCCCCGTTGTCGATACTACGACGAAGAGTATTTTGAGGAAGTAGTGGAATTGGAACCAGAATATCATGATGAGCCACCCATGAGCGCTGGAGATCCCATTCCTTCGAACAGTGCCTTGGACCCAGTTCCCTCAACTAGCGCTGCAGATCCAATTCCATCCACAAGTACTTCAATGCAACAGGTCCCTTCCTTGGAGACTGAAGTCCTTATTGCATCTGACATACCTTCGAGCATCGAGCTGGACTCGAAAATTTTAGAGATATTTGGAGAGGATCCGTCTGTGGAAAAGATCTACGGCAAAGAAATTCAGACCGACCTGGCTGTTCGGCTACAACATCTGGCTACTAAGGGCTTGTCCAGCGAGCTTCGTAAGGAGTTGATAGAAAGATACTTACCTCCTAGTAATTGCAAGCTAGTTGACTCGCCGGAACTTAATTTAGAAATAAAAGCAGCCATATCAGAAGTTGTCTTAAAAAGAGATAAGGGTATTGAGATGAAACAAAAACAGTTAGGTTGTGCCATTTCATGCTTAAGTGATGTTATTACCCTTATGATTGCTAAAGAGGACAAGGACACAGAATTAATACAAAAGATGATGGACACTGTACGCCTTCTTTGTGACAGTCAACACTCGGACTCAACACTCCGCCGGAACTTTATTTTACACAACTTAAAAAAGGAGATGAAAGAACAACTACAGAAAACAATAATTGACAAACACCTTTTCGGATCAGATTTAGCTGAAACATTAAAAATGGCAAAAACAATAACAAAAACAGGAGCAGAATTAAAATCAATCTTAACTCGGCCACCCATCAACAGAACGAAGACAGCGCCGCCTCCGCCTCAATCGACGTTCCAACAACGGAACAATTTAAACTGGCGGGCTCCTCCCCCGAGTCGCAGGCAAACGGGGACTCAGAGGACGAGGGAGCCTGCACAGAGATATCCGCCCGTGAACACCTCGCGCGGGTCTTATCGAGGTCGACAGCAGACAACGCCCGCAACACGGGCGAGCTACCGCAGTCGTCGCTAGATGTTACCGGGGTAAGCAATTATGCTGGTAGACTTGCACTTTTTTATGACACTTGGTCAGAACTAACTTCTGATCTGACCGTTCTATCATGGATTTCTGGATATAAAATACCTCTTTCAGGTCGTGTTATACAATATACTACCCCCAATAAAAGAATCCACTCAACATCAGAAAAACAAAATTTAAAAAAATGTATTGACGAATTGTTATGCACTGGTGCTATCTCTCATTGCAACCCTTGTGAAGGGCAATTTCTATCAAGCATATTCTTAATACCTAAGCACAACGGTAAACATAGATTCATACTTAACTTAAAAAATCTTAATCAATTTATAGAAACCCAACATTTTAAACTCGAAGATTTACGAACAGCAATTAAACTTGTATCGGAAAATAATTTCATGGGAACGGTAGATTTAAAAGACGCATATTTTTTAATAAAAATTCATGATGATTATAAAAAATACCTTAGATTCGAATTTGACAATGTTTTGTATGAATTTAATGTGTTACCATTCGGCCTAAATACGGCACCTTTAGTATTTACTAAGATAATGAAACCGGTTGTCGGACTGCTCAGATCCTGCGGTTATATGTCTAGTATACAAGGTGGAGACGACAATACAACAATAAATTAAACTTCGTATACCTAATGCCGTTCCCAGTCTGCATACAAAAATTCAATCAAATATATCCAATAGTTTAGTCACAGGACATTATTTTACATTTTTAAGATTTTCTACATGATGTATCTAACAATAAGCCAGCGCCGACAGGTTAACGACATCGGCAATAATCTGCAACGGTAATATTGGTATAAACAAAACATGTTGCCAGCTCGCTACTTCAATAACCTTCGCCAAAATTGTTCTTAAATTTTACTTCCCGATGAGAATTAATGCATATTATACCTTATCTCTGAGGCATAAGAGTCATAAAGCGTGTGAAGAAAATTAGATATGAAAATAATGCATGCGGAAGTTATTACTACTTGTTACGCACTCATGTCAATCGTAAATTAAGTATGTGCGAAAGGGATAGATTAGATAGTTTGTTTATTTCTACTTCGCTTTCTTGCCGAAACCTGCAAAAATTGGTGTAGGTCAGTGTGTCGCCGTGATCCTATGACGTCGTACGCGTCATTGTTTCGTATCGCAAGCGCAGGTGTTCCGGTTTCGCTGCCTTTGAAGCGCCCGCCCGCCCGCCGCTCGTTTGTTTATGAAATTGTGATTATCTTAAGACGATTTAGTGTGAAATGTGCGAAATTAGACGCTTTATTTAATTAGTGACAGGACACAACGTAGTAATAGGTACCTAGTTAAATTGTTAAGTGAATTTTGCGAAATTAGACGCTTTATTTAGTGACAGGACACATACAACGTAGTAATAGGTACCTAGTTAGTTAAATTGTTAAGTGAATTGTGCGAAATTAGACGCTTGTCATTGTGTGTTATCTAATCGTTTGTTTTTTGTAATAACAATGCCTCGTTTTGGTTACACAGCCATGGAGTACACCGACATGATTTTAATTTATGGGGAATGTCACGGAAACGCCGCTTTAGCAATAAGAACATACCGAGAGAGGTATGGGAACACCCGTGTATGTCCTACGGACGGCCGCATTATCGTTAACGCTGTCCAGAGGATACGGGAAAATGTACCCTTAATCCCGCATTTGGATAGTGCTACTCCAATAGTAACAGTGACCCGAGACGAACGAGTTTTAAATTATTTTGAACGCAATCCTACGTCTAGTCTACGTAGGGCAGCTCGAAATTTTGGTGTAAATCATAAAACCATACACAAAGTTTTAAAACGCGACAAACGGAAGCCTTTTAAATACAAAAAAGTACAGGCGTTGCTACAAAGGGACAAGCCAGTAAGAGAAACCTTCTGTCGTTGGATAGAAATAAAACATTTAGGTAACCCCGACTTCCTGTACAATGTGATGTGGACTGATGAAAGTACATTCACAAGGAACGGCTTATGGAACCGACAGAATCTTCGGTACTGGAGCCGCGAGAATCCGCATCTAGTACGGGAGACTTCGCACCAATACAGATTTGCTATCAATGTGTGGGCTGGCATACACAGGAATACCATAATTGGTCCGGTTTTTATTGAGGGCAATTTAAATGGTGCAAAGTTTTTAGAACTTCTCAACGGACCCGTTTCAGATTACACGGATGATCTTCCGCTAAACGTGCACAGCCAGATGTGGTACCAGTTAGACGGAGCACCAGCTCATTCAGTGACGTCTGCCAGAGAGCGTTTGTCTCAATTGTTTGGACAGCAGTGGATTGGCCGTTATGGACCAACACGGTGGCCAGCGAGGTCACCGGACCTCACGCCATTAGATTTCTTCTTGTGGGGTCATGTCAAAAATGAAGTTTATTCAACAGACGTTGATACCGTTGATGATTTAAGGAGCCGAATAATAATATCTTTTAATAAATTAAAACAAATGGCCGCTAATGGCGACCTCTTATCAAGAGTAAGAAATAATCTTTTAAGACGGTGTAATTTGTGTGTTCGGGTTCATGGCGGACATATTGAAAATAAAAAAATTTAATGGATACTAAGTCTGAATAATTATGTACGATAAGTGATTAACTGATTAAACAGTGATTGTAATTAATAATTACTCGTGGGTGACTGTGACTATTCAGTTAATAATTTGTGATTCTGTGTAATTGTTTTTGCATTCATAAAAAAAAATATGGCGCAAAAAATCACGTCGTCGGCGCTGGTCGCACGACCCGACGCACCACCGATACACTACCCCGCGCTGTTGCCGCTCTTCTCACAGGTTAGTGAACCAATATTTAAAAATGGTGTTCTGTTTTGTTTACATTTTTATGCTATTTAGTTTGTTTGAAAAGATTTTTTTTTAAATTTCGGTTCTAGGATTTATTTGATAGTTTCAAAATATTCCTATGAACTAGTATTACCAGTGTTTTCATTTATTGTTGTATCGTCATCTCCACATTGTATATTTAGATGATTTGTTGCTTATTGGTAATTCTTACGACGTTTGTTTAGAAAACTTAGCGGTAACTCAGCGATTATTGTCAGCTTTAGGGTTTATTATAAATAAAGATAAATGCAACTTATTGCCTACGACATCATGTAAATATCTTGGTTACATAATTGATACTAAAAAATTTCAAATCAGTTTACCTACAGAAAAATCGAATAAAATTACAAACCTTTCGAAACATGTCACGATGTAAAATAAGAGATTTTGCAAGTTTAGTGGGTCTATTGTGTTCTGCTTGCCCTGCCGTCGAATACGGATGGCTATACACAAAAGAATTTGAAAGATGCAAATTTTTAAACTTAAAAAAAGACCCATTAAACTACGACAATTATATGAACATACCATCATACTTGTCGTCAGATATTGATTGGTGGTTTAATGCATTAGATAACCCTATTAGTAAAATTAAATATGATGAATACTGCCTGGAAATTTTTAGTGATGCTTCGACTACGGGGTGGGGCGCGGCGTGTGGGAAAGAGACAGCTAGTGGGGCATGGACAGTTGAAGAACGATCACATCATATAAATTATTTAGAAATCGTTGCCGCCTTTTTTGGCTTAAAAGTTTTTGCTGTAACAATGAAAAGTTGTCAAATATTACTTCGCATTGACAACACTACGGCCATATCCTACATAAATCGGATGGGAGGCATACAATATCCCCATCTTACACGCATAACAAAAGAATTATGGAAATGGTGTCAGTCTAGGAATATTATTGTGTATGCATCATACATTCGTTCGGCAGATAATACAATAGCCGACGCGGAATCACGTAGAATTCATCCAGATGTTGAGTGGGAATTGAGCGACTCAGTTTTTTACAATATAACATACACGTTTGGTTTCCCTGATGTAGACATTTTTGCAAGTCGTGTTAACAAAAAATGTCGGAACTATATATCCTGGTTCAGAGATCCTGACGCTATGGCCATAAATGCATTTACCTTATCATGGTCACAAATTTACTTTTACGCATTCCCTCCTTTTTCAATGGTCTTAAAAACGCTACGAAAAATTGTTAAAGACAAAGCTACAGGTATTGTAGTGGTCCCCTTATGGCCCACCCAACCTTGGTACCCTCTATTCAGGAAACTTCTTGTATCATCTGTTTTGTATTTTGATCCAAATAAACAAACAATTTTATCACCTTCCAGCAACAACAATGCACACCCTCGGTTTACCCTGGCTGCCGGTCTCTTGTCCGGGACTCGTGGCTAAGAAGAAATGTTCCATCACCTGCAATTGACATAATGTTGGCTTCCCTCTCCGGTACATCCATAAAACAATACGACACCTGTCTTAAAAAATGGTATAATTTTTGTTTGTCTAAAGATATCGACATTTTCGGGGCATCAATCAATGATGCGATCCTATTTCTAACGACATTGTTTGATTCAGGAGCACAATATGGGACTTTAAACAGTTGTCGATCGGCTTTAGCCTTAATTCTGATTGAAAAAGTCAGCGATAGTGAAGTTGTAAAACGCTTCTTTAAAGGTGTCTTTAGACTTCGGCCACCCTTACCGAAATATAATACAACTTGGGATACGTCTAAAGTCCTAAACATTTTGTTCTCTTGGTATCCTAACGAAAGCTTGGGTTTAGATAAACTTTCACGTAAATTAGCCACTTTATTATCCTTGGTTACTGCACACCGAATGCAAACTTTAGCTAAAATTTATATAAATAACATCCAAATTCATGCTGACAAGATCACTATTAAGATACCTGATATTATTAAAACATCAAAGATAGGAACCGTGCAACCAAATCTAATTTTACCATTTTTTCGCGAAAAACCGGAAATCTGTCCAGTCCTGACCCTTTTAGCTTATCTAAATTCGACTAGTTCACTTCGTGGTAATGTAAATAATCTATTTATCGGTGTGAGGAAACCACATAAATTAGTTTCGGCACAAACGTTGAGTCGGTGGGTTAAAACTACGCTAGGAGAGTGTGGTATAGATATATCTATATTTACAGCTCACAGCACCCGTCATGCTGCCACATCTAAAGCCCACAAATTAGGAATTAATTTGGAAACGATTAGAAAAACCGCGGGATGGAGCGGTTCGTCTCAGGTTTTTATGAAATTTTATAATAGAAATGTACATATTACAGAAGAAGATGATTTATTTGCAAGATCAATACTAAACAATTGTAATAACAATTAAGTAAGTGTATATTATTACGTTTCATGATAATTTGGTATTTATGTTAGATACTCATCATTTCAGCCGAAAGACGTCCACTGCTGGACATAAGCTTTTATGTTAATTAAGTTAATCTCAACTTAAATTTATATTGTAAGCAGAACTATTAATTTATTTAATTACTGTCTTAAACGAATGTGTGTTACTTTATTTAAATAACCATCATTTATGATTTTAAACTCATACCAACGGATTAAAATTGAATGCCTTGTTACACAAAAGTGTTTAATTGATATTTCAGTAGCTCTCAATTTCTACATTGTGTTTATGCTAATCTCGAGGACGAAGCTGAGTATAATTTATGATTAAACGAACTTACCTGTACGTGAAGTTCGATCATAATTATACGATGGCTTCGTCCGAAGAGATTAGCAACCCACCCTCCCATATTTTTTTCCCCAAAAAGAAATATTCCCTACCATTTCCTGAAATATCAAAAACAGGAATCGAGGATTTAGGCTCTGAACTAAATGAGCAATAGAACACGGTAGGTATCGAACAAATGAAATATGTCTACCCTCACCTAAAAATGTTTAAAAAAAATGCTTTTTTTTTAGTTTTAGGTATAGGGCTTTTTACTTTCAGTGCGCAAAGGCAACACCGTACGTGTTACTACATTGTGTTTATGCTAATCTCTTCGGACGAAGCCATCGTATAATTATGATCGAACTTCACGTACAGGTAAGTTCGTTTAATCATAAAGCAATGGACCTCTCCTACCGGCCAATTCAATTTGGCAAACGATGCACCAAACACTGTATATTGTAAGGCTTGATTATCAGATACCATAGAATTTCCTGTAACAGCTTAAATTCCATGAAATAGAATCCAGAATTACTTACATAATTATAAGGAACAAAAGTAAGTACTTACCTATCAACAATAGAAACTTCGAAACACAATCACTAAATGGAATTACTTAGTTAAAATTGCACCATTGCCAGGTATTCTACACAGAACAGATAAAAGAGGTTAGAAAGGAAATAGTTCCTGATTTGTATTAGAACGAGTGTCGCTGCTTATCTCTCACTCTGTAACTCACCTGCAAGCAAGAGACCAATCGGACGCGCATTACGCACACAAATAAACCACACGCACTTAGATCGCGAGTTTGCTATTGGTTGTCACACTAACGCAAACACTGCGCTTGAAGTACACTCACACACGCGCAAAAGCAATTTATTTCTCATACATGTTACAGCAACCAAAAGGTCGATTATTTATATAGATAAAATTACTGTAATTTTAAGTTTTAGCTATAATTTCGGGAAGGGGGATAATTAGTGTGGACTTCTTAAATACATATAAATAATAATGTTAAATTAAGGGGGAACATCCGATATAGCCGAGAAATCAAAATTTTCTTTAGTTTTTTGCTAATTGCAGCTCTGTTTTACATGTGATACTCCCTGGCCGCGCCACAGTGGAAAATTAAAAAAACATGTTTCTAGATTAATTGTACCATATATGTATAGTACATTATACGGTACGTGTAATGAAAATAATTGTACCTCAACGAATAATGAAATATAATGAAGTTTTGGTGGCGCGGCTGGAGAGTATCCTCTCTGGCCGCGCCACCACGGTTTTCCTAAACTACTAGGCGCACCCGGATATAGTAAACTCTAAATAATTGTACCGGAATTGTTATTTTCCGTACGCTATAAAGAGATCCGAAAATTTAATTACTTTAGAAATTATAGCCTTGCGTTGGTGGCGCGGCCAGGGAGTATCCTCCCTGGCCACGCCACCAAGAGTTATTCGGCATACCCGAACATGGTATACACTAAATAATTGTACGCATTACGTACTACCCAAAAACGTAATAATATTACGGAATTTTTTTATATCTTATGAGAAAACATCAAATCAAGAATATGCACATCAGCAGACTTGCTGATCTTTGTACTTACTAGATGTGGCCTTCAAAGTAGAAGTACAAGGAATTATCTCGCTGAGATGGTTGCATAGAAGTACTAGAAATATGCAACAATACGAATCTAGATGCATAACAAGAGTAATTGATCATCAAGAAGAAGATAAGAAGTTGGTAGGTACTTTTTATTACGTACGGTCAGCAATGAAAGTCGTTAACACTGCTACTTTTATATGACATCTACAATTACACAAAATTATTGAGTACACTGCTTTTTAGCATTTCTTAGAAATAGTACATTTGTTGCGGTTTCCCTTTAATAATGCGCTCGCATTTTAAAAAGTTCGCATCCAGGAATCAAAGCCGTTTTTTTGGAAAAAAAAAACATCCCGTATTTTTGTACTGAGCAACAGTGTTGCTGACAAGGATCAAATACTACAAGGAATATTATGTGTCAAATCAAAGTGCCAGTTTTTGTAATTTTCATTTGTTCACAAAATACGGAAAATTTAAAAATTACACTTTATATTTAATTTAATTTTTTGGATTGTTTATTTTTTTTTTTTTTTCTGTTACGGACGCTTTTCATGTTTTGCATCGTTCTCACATGTATAACTTCAACATGAATGATGTAACCAATATTTTGTAACCATATCATGTTTTAAAAGAGTGTCCGTGGAGTTTCTTGCCCGTTCTTCTCCATAGGTACCTACTACGCTTTGGAATGGGCATCTAGCTTCATCTTTCTGACTGACCGACCCCCTTGACAATTCAAAAGTGCCTGTAATTGGTTTATTTGAAATAAATGCTTTGAGTTTGAGTTTGAGTTTGATTTATTGGCCGAATTTGGTTCTTAGCAGCTACAGTTTCGGTTGGTATACAGTACAGTATACTTATATACTCTAGTTACTAACCATAGTTTCGGATTTCTCCCTGATTTGCAATTGCAATAATTATCTTGTAGGTATAAACTGATATAACAGAGTTGGGACTGATTTCAATGATTTATCGTTAAACAAAATTTCCTTTGTTACTCGTTTCTACTAACTGTATAAAGTTTCGCTAATGGCCGCCAAAAACAATCCGCGGCACACATTTGTGTGATTTTAGAGATCTCATTTAAAAGTAGCAGTGTTAACGACTTTCGTTGCTGACCGTACCTAATAAAAAGTACCTACCAACTTCTTATCTTCTTCTTGAAGATCAAATTCTTGTTATGCATCTAGATTCGTATTGAGTTGCATATTTCTAGTACTTCTATGCAACCATCTCACCGAGATAATTCCTTGTACTTCTAATTTGAAGGCCACATCTAGCAGTGGCGAAGGGTGAGTTTATGAGAAAGGTAAGCCGGAGCAAAAAAAAAAAAAAAAAAACTACTACTACAATCTGAGAAAAGTAAACATGGAAAACAAAACATCTTATTTAATTTACAACTACCAGTCAGCTATTGATATTTATCGTAAAGGGAAATATTAAAATGTTTGAAAAACCCATCGCGTCGTTTGTAGTTTATAGTCATATCTGGTCGAACACGACTTAGCCTAATTATGTGTTTCTTATTTTCAAAACTTAACCTTGAAAAGGATGTTTCCTCACGAAGCAAATAATCTGTCACACAACAGTCTAAAACTATTAATGCCGCCATCCTACTAATAACTTTTCAAATCTACTCTAAAAAAGTAATTTCAACTTGCTAATCTATCGACTTACCACAAATTCCTAATTACAACGACGGCGAACGCACAATTTCACAACAAACTCACGATTATCCAATTCTAATTGTTACACTAATACTACACTAATAACTTATATGAATACAACGAACAAAATGCTAATTAACTACAAGTATCAACAAAATTAAAGGTTATAAATTCTATTATCTATTTACGTCAAACGTCAACAAACATTTAAAATTATTGCGTGCGTGGAGCGTAGAGCGAAGTTTGTCCCTCCCCCCGTCCCGAACCAAACCGAACGCTTACGAAATTCAGCGAATGGATTCTTACACTGTACCTATCATAACTCGACTTATTACGGCTTACTATTGCCTCAAAAAACAGCGTGTCACGTGACCTGAAGTGACGTCATGACGAGATTATTTTGTATAGAAATTTAAGTTTTCATAACCCGGACGGACAACGAGTTATACTGGAGGCACTAGAGCAAAATTGGCGCGCACTTTAAATGTTTTGTTTTCGTTGGAATATAAAGACAATTTTTTTAATGTAGGTTAGGGTTTTGTAATACTTTAATTTTATGGTGTAAGTATTAAATAATACATTCAGTGTGATTATTAAACACTGCTGAGAACTACTGACTGTCATAATTTCCTAAGGGAAGCCGACAGGAATCGGGTTATTGGTTAGCTGCGCCCCTGACATCTAGTAAGTACAAAGATCAGCAAGTCTGCTGATGTGCATAATCTTGATTTGATGTTTTCTCACAAGATATCAAAATTTTCCGTAATATTATAACGTTTTTGGGTAGTACGTAATGCGTACAATTATTTAGTGTTTACTATATCCGGGTGCGCCTAGTAGTTTAGGAAAACCGTGGTGGCGCGGCCAGAGAGGATACTCTCCAGCCGCGCCACCAAAACTTCATTATATTACGTTATTCGTTGAGGTACAATTATTTTCATTAAACGTACCGTATAGTACATATATCTTGCAATCTGTGAGAGTGATTTCGTGAAAAGGGACGGATGTGTGTAACAGGAAGCCGGCGAAGCGCGCGCTATTTGAATTGACCGATGAGCGCGCACGGTGCTAGAGTTGGCCGTCAGATGGGTACCAACACATTTTCCGAGAGGTCTTATGAAGCAGTGAGTTAGCAATCTGTTCAAAACGATTCAGATTCTGATTGATCGTGTATTACGCAATTAGGGTAATGGGCTACAGCTAGTAAGTAAATAAATGATACAAGTAAAAAGGATTTTCAGCTTTATAGCTGCGTAAACCCAATAAACACGACCTTTTAGAATAATAATCACAATAGATGATCTAGGTGCGGTCATTTTATTTTAAGATAATAAATGGTACGCAACTCAAAATCTGCAATAAAGTTTTATAAAATATAAATTATACCCTACTTACTGAAAAAGGCATAACGATATTTTTGTGCGGAGAAGCTCCTGATTTTAAATATTTTTCCCTTAATTTTTGGTTATCATTTTCTGCAAAATGTTGCGAACAAATTGTGCTACATTTAGGAGATATCCATTCGATTCTACCAGTTGCTTCAATCCACAGTTTTCTTGTATCAGGATCTGCTGGAAACCTACAATGTTTTCATTATACAATAAATGAGGTTAGCCACCTCAAACCAAATTTTAGACGAAAAACCCACTCAGAAGCTAAATTAATAACCCACAATAAACAATAATTGGTAAACAAAGTTATTTTAATTATAATATTACTGATAATAATCATTTAATTTTGTATCAAACACACATACTTAATATCGACATTGTTTACAACACTATCGATACGCGTGGATTTCGCGGAATTTCAACTTTGGCTCGGTGCACGCGACGTTCGTAGTGAACGCAATACATTGCGCGATCACTCGTCTAACTACAAGATGGTACCCATGCATTGCAACCAATGTATAATTTTGCGATCTGTTAGCGATAGTATCGTTTTTGTCTACAAACTACATAATACTATTGTAATAATTACAAATACTACTTGTATTTTAAGGTTTTTGAAGTTACCGGTGAAAATAAATCCCTTCCCGGGCTACACTACACACCTGGCTTCTTTTCCGACACGTTATGATAGCGCAAGACGGCATAATTCTTTTTTTTTCGCGGACCTTCCCACGTTATCACAATTATGAGCGCGACTGTTGGCCGGTGAACCAAATTTCGGGTAATATATGAGAGTTTGCTCTTATGTGCGGCGCGCCTGCCCCGCCCACAAGGCCCTTCTAACCTATTTTATCTGTTCTGTGATATTCTACATTTAAATATTCGTACGTGTTTAGGTACGATAGCTATCACCGGGCGGACGATGCATACGCGAAAACTAACACCACGACGTCACACCGCCGTGACTAATCGCAGGAGACTGAAGCGCGGGACGAGGGCGCGCGGGGGGTTGTGCGCCTGCGATAGGATATCAAAGTGGCCGATGGCAAGTGCCGGCGACTACAACCCGGGCGCAATAACTTGACACCTGGCTCGAAACTCGACTCCCCTCCCGCTAACCCGCGCGAGGCCCCGCTGGCGTCCTGAAGGACGAGAGCGGGGCCTCGCGCGGGTTAGCGGGAGGGGAGTCGAGTTTCGAGCCAGGTGTCAAGTTATTGCGCCCGGGTTGTACCTATTCGGCCGCGGCACGGAAACCTACAAATTCATTGATAAATTCCGCGTATTTAGTAGGGTGCGTATGATTTGAATTTTAATATTTTGAATTTTTGATAAAATTTTACAATTTGACATTTTATTTTTAAAATTTTTGTTTATGAGTTTTTGATATGGATATTTACATTTATTGAATCACAATTTTATTTTAGGTTTTTGGCCAATTTAATTTAAAATAGTTTATAATTTAAATTAACATTTATTGAATCACAATTTTATTTTAGGTTTTTGGGCAATTTAATTTAAAATTGTTTATAATAAATAGTTTATAATTTAAATGTGTGTGTGCTAAACTATGGACTAGAAGTATGTCTGAAATAAATGAATAAATTAAATTATAATTTATTTTTATTTTTTCTTGTAATTCCTATGGGAATTTATGGCTTTTTCACATTCTTTCTTTTTTAATTTTCATCGTTATGGAATATTCTTTCAGCGATAAAATAATCATCTTCCTATCACTCATTATTCTAGATACAAATAAATGTATCAATAAGGAGGAATTTAGAGAATTCGAATCGAAATTTCTACTTTACATAAAAATAAAGCACTACCTGATGCCTAAATCATTTCAAAAACCTAGGCGGAATGTAGGCTTGCACAATATCACATAAAAGTTGCTACTTAATCGACCACTTCGCTGGAATCGGCCTTTAAACGAGGTGAGGCGGAAAATCTCCTTGACAGTAGAAAGAATGAACGCACGGCGTGAGATCGAGTCCGTGTATTGCATATCACCAAGGATTCAAGCTGTATCCATCAACAGCTTGAGTAGCTCAGGGTTTTTATGACCTGATGAGAGCAGCGCAGTAATAGTCTGGCTGATGAAGGACAAGGCACAAGATGTTAATACCTGTTTACTTTCTATACCCTTATCTCGCTTTGCTTGTACTGCTAGTTTCTATCACAGAGGCTCCAATCTCCGGATCAAGGGTAGGCGCTTTTATAAACTTGCAGTTCACCGGTACCAAATATCTATCTTTTAGCTCCTTGCGGTTCTCTTTAGAGAGACCGGAGTATAAGTTCCCATAGGAATTTCAAGAAAAAATAAAATAAATTTAATTTATTCATATATTTCAGACATAATTCTAGTCCATAGTTTAGCACACACAAATTTAAATTATAAACTATTTATTATAAACAATTTTAAATTAAATTGCCCAAAAACCCAAAATAAAATTGTGATTCAATAAATTTAAATATTCGAAAATTCATAAAAAAAATAAAAAATGTCAGAACCGTATAAAAAATAAAATGTCAAATGGTAAAATGTCATTAAAAATTAAAAATATTAAAATTAATAATCATATAAATTGCAAACAAAATAATAATATTACAAAAATCTATGGTTTACGTCTTTACCTACCCCAAGCCTGATAAACGGGTGCATGTAAGGCCTGCCAGTGCTGCATGAAAGGCCCGTCCAACCTGTTGGCAACAACGGTAAGAAGACTGTTGCCGCTGCCCCGCACTCTACTTGCTGTCGTGGTTATCGTTGACTGTTTTTATGCCAGCATGCGCAAGAAGGCGCTCTTGCGCATGCTGGCATAAAAACAGTCAATGCGGACGCTCGTGAACATTCCCGATGCGCTGCAAAAGCGAGGAAGCCGCAGCAGCGCCCTCAGCGCGTTATTATATTGAACGCGGAGAGCGTTGAAGGATTTCTGCAAATATGACACCCACAGACTAATCGCATAAAAAGATGTGCAGTAGGCTCGAAACAAGGTGATCTTCACATCCTTGGAGTTACGAGCAAACCTGCGGGCAATGATATCTGCCCTCACCGACAGCGCCCTCCTTTCTCGCTCAATATCAGCGTCGTCCTTTAGGTCGGTCGTCACAATATGGCCCAGACATTTAGAAGTGTGTACCCGGTCCAAGTGCCCTTGGAGCGGGTACACACTTTTGAAGCTTAAACGGATTTTAGCCTATCGCACCTTCGAAGGCCGATTACAGCGAATAATAGAAAGTTAAGGACTAACTTTTTTATGTTTTGGGTAGCTTAGGGACCTACATAGCCTTTAAAGTCAGCTAGAAGTTGAAAATTTCAGTCTTACCAACTTAAATTACTGTTATCGATACTTTTTGAGTAACTTGCAGGAATGTTAGGAAGTTTATTATATTAAGTATGAAAGTCATATTCAAGAAAATACTGTCGCATAAAAAGAAACTGAATAACACCTACTTACTATAAAAAAAAATATGAATTTTGAATCATGAAGCTCCACCGGCAGAAAACTCAAAAGAACTACAAAAAAAAAAAAAAAATACGTGTGGCACTCGAGGACTGCCGCGGTAAAGCTATTGCATAGCATATATTCAAAAATAAGAAGATAATATTGTTGATTTAAAATATTTTTTTTAAAAAATACCCCCCCCCCCCCTAAATCGCAGAATTTACACAACCGTCAATGACGTCTGCCCTCACGCGTCTGCCCGCGTTCGGGTCGCGCACTCGGCGATCGCGCGTCATTGCCTATCCCGCCCCTCCACCCTCGTTCTGCGCGCCCGCCGTCGACTCATCGCAGGTCATTCTTATCGTTCTAACTTTTAAAATATTAGTCCAAATTACTTAGTGTAAAAGACAAATTTTATCTACATTAAATACCGAAAGCGATGAAGGTATTTATTTTGATACGAATTAACTAAATACTCTAAAATATGCAACTTAAAAAAAGTATTCAATTTAAATGTATTTATAGCTCACTATTTTGGCTATAATGGCTTCCACATAAAAGGTAGATATATGCTGTCGCGGACTTTTATTTAGAACTCTTTAAGACAAACAACCCCACAATACATTATTTTCATGTAACTCCAGCGGTTTAGGCAGCGCACGCAAAGATAGATCTCAGAGGGCAGGATTTTTTCCGACTTACTGGATACTTATCGTTATATTATGGCTAAATCACATAAAATCTTTATAAATTGTAGCCTATGTGTTATTCTGATATATAAGCCACATTACTGTAAAGTTTCATTAAAATCCGTTCGGTAGTTTTTGCGTGAAAGAGTAACAAACATCCATCCATCCATCCTCACAAACTTTCGCGTCAGGTTTTTTTTTCGTTACGGAATTTCTACATTCGGTCGCCGCGCTCAGAGTCTCCGATAAAAGCTATGCAATAGCTTAATAATTTGAAAACTACAAAATATTGCGGAACATACATGGGGTATTTTCGGATATCCCTGGACATGGGAAATATTTTTTTTTTATAAGAAAGAAAGAAGAAAGATAATACGTTTATTTGCGGTACACATGACGCAAAGAAAGAACAAAACACGAAAATATACAATTTGGGGGAGAATATGCGTCACATCCACGCATGATTTATGACGTCTCTTTGCTCCACCCTGAATATTTTTGTTTTTGATGTAGGTAATGATTAAAAATCTACCTGTACAAGTATATATCTACCTAGAATGCTGATATCTAATACCCCTAGATTTAAGAAAGAAGCTAATACCTACGTTCCACTAATTCCTATACCATCATTGAAGACAAGACACCAACGAGTATAATTGAATTGATCGCAGGTGATGCGGCGCTCGCTGCCCAAGCGCACCACCAAGTCCAAGTACTACGTGTCGCCGCTGCAGTTCCCGGGCCGCGTGTTCCCGGACTTCGCGACCGGGCCCGCCTACCTGCTCACGGCCGACTGCGTGCGCGCGCTGCTGCGGGCCGCGCCGGGCGCGCGCTACGTGCGCCTGGAGGACGTGTTCGTGACGGGCGTGCTGGGCGCGCAGCTGGGCCTGCGCCGCGCGCACGCGCCCGAGTTCTACAACAAGCGCGTGGCCGCGCACCCGTGCGCCGTGCAGCGCGGCCTGGCCATCCACATGGTGCGCTACCACGAGCAGTTCGACCTGTGGCGCAAGCTGCTGGACGGCAAGACCAAGTGCGCCAGCTAATCGACGACTTTTTTACGAACTGTATTTTTATATATGTAAAGTACAAAGCGTTAGCTTTAGTGACTCATCGCTCGGCGGCGCGTACCGAGCGCCTCGCTCCGCGGCCCGGGCCCGACGCCGGGCCCCGGGCCCCCGAGCGACGTGCCGGTAGGGACGTGATCTGTAATCGATACACATTGTACACGTATTCTATTTGTTTAACTGTGCGTGCAGGATGTGCCAGATGTAAATTATACATATAGTATGTATGTACGTTGTAACATGTCGTTTTATTGTTCCCTCCACCTCCCCCTTCCACTTATTATTACATGTATAATCGTATTTGACCAAGTAACTTAGACAACTGGCAGTTTTGGGTTAGGGCAAGCCCTTTGATTTGGGAGTCCTGGTGACGGAATGCCGGGACAGGCTTCTGCGCCCTGCCGCTGGCCTCGCTACCGTCGACGCGATCCGACAAGTGCTCGACGAATGGCTCGGGAGGACGCACGGCTCCCTGTCGTTTCTAGCGACGCTGGTGCTCTCGGGGCATGGCTGCTTCGGGAAGTACCTGTGTCGCATAAACAGGGAGCCGAACGCCCCGTGTCACCACTGGAAGACACGGCGCGGCATACGCTGGCAGTGTTCCGCTTGGGAGGAGCCGCGCCGTGCCCTCATCTCAGAAGTAGGCAGTGACTTGTCACTGCCGGCCGTAGTGAATACGATGGTCGGCGGCGACGAGTCCTGGGACGCGGTAGTTTCCTACTGCGAGACAGCCGTCTCGCAGGAGGCTGCGGAAAGGGAGAGGGAGATCTCGTCCACTCACCCGGCCCACAGCATCGGCGGAGGGCGTATAACGCCCTCTTCCAGCCGCCCTAAATGGGTCCAGGGCCGACGGACTCGGGGAAGTCCGTCGCCCCCCACTCCCCGGACCCGAGGTGGCGGCGCGTAGTGTCCCACGCGCGCCCCTCTACGTCGCGGGGGGAGTCAATCCCCTCACTCCAAACTCAAAGTATTTATTCCAATTAAACCATTTACAGGCACTTTTGAATCGTCAAATAGTCGATGAGTTAGTCAGAAAGTTAAAGCTAATTGCCCATTCCAAAACGTAGATCTTTATGGAGAAGAACGGGCAAGAAACTCCAAGGACACTCTTTTAAATATAGAAAATTACAAAATCCTGGGTAGGTACATTATTCTTGTTGTATCTATATGTGAGAACAATGTACAAAAAATAATCAAAACAATTCAAAATATAAGATTAAAAATAAGCCCTGGCAGATAAGAGATGACCAGCCACAACTGACGGCGCCCATCCACGAACTTTTTTTTTTTTTTTTTCACAACACGTTTCCTTTGCCATTACAGATTAAATCTAATGCGACAAAGTTAAAATATACATACTTAACTTACATGCTACTAACCTTACATGCTATACAGTACGTGGCCCTTGTGAACTCACCCAGTGTACAGGTGAATATGTCTATGGCATTCGCCACCGTGTTGAGAGTGCGTAGCGCACGAGTCAGCGGTGCGCGCCCCAGCAGGTCAGTGCGCGCACTCGGCACCACCAGCAGCTCGCGCCACGTACCTATCCGGTAAATTAAACCCTATTTCTGATAGTATATCGGAGTTTTGTATTGACGCGTGGATCAGCACCATCCAGCAGCACAGAAATTCGATATTTTTTTCGAAACCTATGTTAATTTTTATCTTAAAATCGTCTGTCCAAACCATATTTGATCTTAATTTCAATGTATACTTGCCCGCCTTACCTGTACTCTGGTGCGCGTTCCGCGAGCTCGATTCCCGTTTGGTACTTAGTCAAAAAACTAAATTTTTGACAAAAACCGGGAAATTACGACTACCAAACGGGACTCGAGCTCGCGGAACGCGCACGAGAGTACAGGTAAGGCGGGCAAGTATACATTGAAATTAAGATCAAATATGGTTTGGACAGACGATTTTAAGATAAATATTAACATAGGTTTCGAAAAAAAAATACGAATTTCTATGTGAGCTAGGCGCCCGTGCGAGGTGTCAAAAGACGCGTCTCCGCGCGGGCTAGTCACCTGTGAAATAACTGGAATTTACGCAGAAGAAAAATGTTGACTTTTGGTCAAAAAACTTAATTTTCGACAAAAACCGGGAAATTACGACTACCAAACGGGACTCGAGCTCGCGGAACGCGCACCAGAGTACAGGTAAGGCGGGCAAGTATACATTGAAATTAAGATCAAATATGGTTTGGACAGACGATTTTAAAATAAAAATTTACATAGGTTTCGAGAAAAAAATCGAATTTCTATGTGAGCTAGGCGCCCTTGCGAGGTGTCAAAAGACGCGTCTCCACGCGGGCTAGTCACCTGTGAAATAACTGAAATTAGCGCAAAAGAAAAATGTTGACTTTTGCTCAAAAACCGTAATTTTCGACAAAAACCGGGAAATTACGACTACCAAACGGGACTTGAGCTCGCGGAACGCGCACCAGAGTATACAGGTAAGGCAGGCAAGTGTACATTGAAATTAAGATCAAATATGGTTTGGACAGACGATTTTAAGATAAAAATCTACATAGGTTTCGAGAAAAAAATCGAATTTCTATGTGAGCTAGGTGCCCGTGCGAGGTGTCAAAAGACGCGTCTCCTCGCGGGATAGTCACCTGTGAAATGACTGAAATTTACGCAGAAGAAAAATGTTGACTTTTGCTCAAAAACCGTAATTTTCGACAAAAACCGGGAAATTACGACTACCAAACGGGACTAGAGCTCGCGGAACGCGCACCAGAGTACACAGTTTATGCAGGCAGGTATAAATTGAAATTAAGATCAAATATGGTTTGGACAGAAGATTTTAAGACAAAAATTAACAAAGGTTTCGAAAAAAAAAACGAATTTCTATGTGAGGTAGGCGCCCGTGCGAGGTGTCAAGAGACGCGTCTCCGCGCGGGCTAGTCAACTGTGAAATAACTGAAATTTACGCAGAAGAAAAATGTTGACTTTTGCTCAAAAACCGTAATTTTCGACAAAAACTGGGAAATTACGACTAGCAAACGGGACTAGATCTCGCGGAACGCGCAACAGAGTACACAGGTAAGGCAGGCAAGTATACATTGAAATTAAGATCAAATATGGTTTGGACAGACGATTTTAAGATAAAAATTTACATAGGTTTCGAGAAATAAATCGAATTTCTATGTGAGCTAGGTGCCCGATGGAGGTGTCAAAAGACGCGTCTCCGCGCGGACTAGTCACCTGTGAAATAACTGAAATTTACGCAGAAGAAAAATGTTGACTTTTGCTCAAAAACCGTAATTTTCGACAAAAACCGGGAAATTACGACTACCAAACGGGACTAGAGGTCGCGGAACGCGCACCAGAGTACACAGTTTATGCAGGCAGGTATAAATTGAAATTAAGATCAAATATGGTTTGGACAGAAGATTTTAAGACAAAAATTAACAAAGGTTTCGAAAAAAAAAACGAATTTCTATGTGAGGTAGGCGCCCGTGCGAGGTGTCAAGAGACGCGTCTCCGCGCGGGCTAGTCAACTGTGAAATAACTGAAATTTACGCAGAAGAAAAATGTTGACTTTTGCTCAAAAACCGTAATTTTCGACAAAAACTGGGAAATTACGACTAGCAAACGGGACTAGATCTCGCGGAACGCGCACCAGAGTACACAGGTAAGGCAGGCAAGTATACATTGAAATTAAGATCAAATATGGTTTGGACAGACGATTTTAAGATAAAAATTTACATAGGTTTCGAGAAAAAAATCGAATTTCTATGTGAGCTAGGTGCCCGATGGAGGTGTCAAAAGACGCGTCTCCGCGCGGACTAGTCACCTGTGAAATAACTGAAATTTACGCAGAAGAAAAATGTTGACTTTTGCTCAAAAACCGTAATTTTCGACAAAAACCGGGAAATTACGACTACCAAACGGGACTAGATCTCGCGGAACGCACACCAGAGTACACAGGTAAGGCAGGCAAGTATACATTGAAATTAAGATCTAATATGGTTTGGACAGAAGATTTTAAGAAAAAAAAATCGAATTTCTATGTGAGGGAGGCACCCGTGGGAGGTGTCAAAAGACGCGTCTCCGCGCGGGCTAGTCACCTGTGAAATAACTGAAATTTACGCTGAAGAAAAATGTTGACTTTTGATCAAAAACCGTAATTTTCGACAAAAACTGGGAAATTACGACTAAAAAACGGGACTCCAGCTCGCGGAACGCGCACCAGAGTACACAGGTAAGGCAGGCAAGTATACATTGAAATTAAGATATGGTTTGGACAGAAGATTTTATGATAAAAATTAACATAGTTTTCGAAAAAAAAAACGAATTTCTATGTGAGCTAGGCGCCCGTGCGAGGTGCTAAAAGACGCGTCTCCGCGTGGGCTAGTCACCTGTGAAATAACTGAAATTTACGCAGAAGAAAAATGTTGACTTTTGATCAAAAACCGTAATTTTCGACAAAAACTGGGAAATTACGACTACCACGCTACCACTTCGCTCAGGTTAGGTTTTTTTTTTTTATTATTTTTTTTTTATTGCAGGAGTGGGAAATCTTCATGGACGCCCAGACTGCCTCACTGATGAGCCAGTCTGGGCAGTGCCGGACTCTTACCGGCTAAAACCCACTCCTGCCTTGCATGTGTCCTCTGACGTTATCAGAGCTGCGAACTGTTGTTAGTACTGCGAAATTTCAAGATTGCTAGTACAAGAATTTTTCAAGCTACTTTAAAACAAACTAAATACATATACATCAATTCAACAATCTACCAAAATTTTTCCTATCTCAACTATGTTTAAATACTGCCAATAATTATGCTATTTAATAATATACTATTTCTATGTGGATCTTTTATTTAATATCGGACCGTACCAAAATTAAGTCTATGAGTCTATTTCAGTTTTATGACACTTCTTTTATATATATATAGACATTTTTTTCTTCTTGTTTTATGATACATAAACTATATACTTATTTTATATTTTTTTTTCAATTTACTTAAACTGTCTTATTCCTTTCAATTACCAATGATGCCACTTCACTGCAATAATCTAAAAACATTCTACGCTTCTTTCCTTTCATCAAACCGGGTAAATTTTGGGCGATCAATTTAACGGCGAGTTTGTGCTCAATCTCGAACCTCATTTTTGCGGTGATCGGGCACTCGAGCAGTATGTGCAGCACGGTCTCTTCCACGCCAGGCTCGCTGGCGCACGATAGATTCTCTTTACACTTGAAGGCTCGTACAGACCAGCGCGACGCGACGACGCGACGCGACTCGAACAATGGAATTTCTAAGAAAACTTCACGGTATAACAATAACCGGTGTCGCGTCGCGCTGTCGCGTCGCGCTAGTCTGCACGAAGCTTTAAGCGTTTCAGATATGAAGAGAACCCACCGTGTCCCGTTAGGATTTGCGTGGTAATGCTCGTGGGGGCCATCTTCCGTACCACACCGTACGCTACCACCGCGTCAGGGAAGAAATATTTGGTGCCCGAAGCCGTGTTACCCGACCTATATCTTTCGTTCCATTCGTCAAGCGTTTCCGACCGGATTCTTCGCTTGATGAATGATACGGGACACAGATCGTAGTCTGGCTTCTTCTTCGACCCCAGGGCAGCTTCCTTCGCGAGTTGGTCGGCTCTTTCGTTTCCCTCCAACCCTGCGTGGGCCTTGATCCAGAACAAGGAGACACTCTTGTTCTGGAGCTTACAGTGTCGTATGGTGTCTCTGGTTTCCACAGCCAAGGGGTGGGGGGAACTAACGTTGATCACCGACTGAAGGGCCGCCATAGAGATAATTTACTACCAACAGCTACGAAGACAATGCTTGTGCAGTCCTTAATTTTCCCTATCATCGATTATGGTGATGTGTGCTACTATGACCTGAATGCAGATCTTCTCGACAAACTTGACCGTCTTCTCAATAATTGCATTCGATTCGTTTTCAATCTGCGTAAATATGATCATGTTTCTGCGCACCGGTCGCTTCTAAAGTGGTTGCCCATACGCCAGCGCAGAGAGCAAAGGGCGCTGACTACCTTGTTTTCATTTCTTGTCTCTCCCACTTCCCCTAGTTATCTAGCCCCCCACTTTCAATACATTTGTGACAACCACAGTAAAAATCTACGGTCTTCAAATAACCGCGTTCTTCTATGTCCCACTCACCGCACAGACTTCATTCACTCCTCCTTCTTCATTCAATCTATCTCCCTGTGGAATGCGCTCCCCCAGGAAATCAGGATGGCAACCAACCGGTTATCCTTTAAAGTTAAAGTTCGCGAGCACATTCGTAAGAAGCTGGCAGTATCATCACAACGTTAATGTTTTCCCATTGTTTGTCTTATTTGTTTTAGTAAGCATATTCGTGTATTTATGTATATTTATTTGTGCTTATATTTATATATAATCAGACATATATACATATTATGTTTATTGTTTGTAATAGGTATATGTGTATCTTTATATATTACTTAAGTTTTTTATTTTTATTCCTCAATTTTTCGTAATTGCACCTACCACTGTTTGTCTCTCCATCACCCAAAGGTTGACTGGTAGAAAATGCCTATGGCATTAAGTCCACCTCTGTACATTTTTGTGCTTGAAGTATTAAATAAATAAATAAATAAATAGAGTCGCTGAAGATGCCGAACGTGGTTTCCCTGTGCTTGGGCACTTCCCTTACCGCTCTTTGTAGAGCCAAGAGTTCAGCCTGGTAGACGGTGCAGTAGGACGGCAAAGCAAGCTTGAGGGCCTTTGTTTCGGTGGTTCTATTCCACAACGATAGCGCCGATCCGACTTTGCCCTCAATCTTGCTGTCGTCGGTGAAGATGCGCACATCGAAGTCGCTGTGGTTATTATAGTGTTCCTCGTCTACCAGGCTTCCAAACTCCAGATTTATTTGATCCGCAGGATGCGGGGCTTCTATCGCTGGGGCCATTTGCTCAATCTCCCTGTCTCCCACTATGTGCTGGGGCACTCCCCTCTTGGCTCCGTAGAGCGCAGCCGCTTCCCGGATACGGAGGTCGGGTGGGAGTATCCCAGCCAGAACCAGTGCCGAGTTCAATGAGACCGTGCGGTAGGCTCTGCACAGCTTCTGGGCAAACCCTCTCTGGACGACGTTAAGCTGCTTTTTGACCCCCAACTTGTTGGCAGCAGGTGCCCATGCACATGCGGCGTACAGCACAGTCGGCTCCACTGCTGCGGTGTATATAGCCCTTATCACCTCTGGGTGCAAACCCCAACTGACCCGGGCTGCCCTGGCCAGCTGCTTGTACATTGCTATCGCCTTCTTACAGGCGATAGTTATGTGTTTGTTGAAGGTGAGTTTGGCATCTATAACGAGCCCTAATATTTTAACATCTTGGGACATTCCAATGTCGATCCCCCCCATGCTCAGGCGCGGCGTGTCATACTTGAGCCTCCGCGTTAGTACCATCGCACAGGTTTTGTGCGGCGCGAATTTCAGCCGATTTTTGACACCCCACGCACGAACATGTTCGAGAGCGGCATTGGCTTCTCCCTCGATTCCGTGTGCTGTATCGCCGCAAAACACCAACACCACATCGTCGGCAAATGCCTGGCAGTAGTCGCCCCTACTCTCTAGCTGTTTCAGGAGTGGGTCCAGTAGCAAATTCCAGAGTAAGGGCCCCCCTATCGATTCCTGGACGCACCCTTTGCCGGTCAGTCTCCTGCTCTCCTCCCCGGCGTACCTCACGGTGACCACCCTGTCACTACCCATACCCGTCTCAAATTTACAGGACACTTTTCCTCAGCCAATCGTACCTTAATAGCGGGCCACCACGCACTATCGAATGCTCCCTCGATATCCAGCGACACAAGCGTGACAATCTTCTTCTGTGCCAACTTTGCGCGGATGTACTGCACGAGGGTAAAGAGGGAGTCTTCAGTGCTTTTTTGGGGCATAAAGCCGTATTGGCGAGTACTGATCTTGGGCAGCAAGTAGAATTTGAGACGAGCAACCAGCATCTTTTCGTACACTTTCCCAAGGACAGGCAAGAGCCCAATCGACCTGTACGACTTTGGTACGGTGTACGAGTCTTTACTATCCTCATGGATGTCCTCCGCCCTGGGGCGGGCGGAGGGGTCTGTCAGACTCTTACTGACTAAAAACCACCCCGGTGTTCCGACTCACACCTACGCCGGGGGTCGCGGGAACGAAAGAATCTTCCGCAACCCCCGGCCGGTGCCGGCCCGCCTCCGCGGGCCTCCTCTCGGGTCAGGGGGGGGAGTGAGGTGTTTGACTCCCCCCGCGACGTCTCAGAGGGGCGCGCGTGGAACACTACGCGCCGCCACCTCGGGTCCTGATGTGTGGGGGGCGACGGACGTCCCCGAGTCCGTCGCCCCTGGACCCATTTAGGGAGGCCGGAAGAGGGCGTTATCCGCCCTCCGCCGACGCCCGGTGCGCCTGCTGCGGGCCGGGTGAGTGGACGAGATCTCCCTCTCCCTTTCCGCAGCCTCCTTCTGCGAGACGACCGTCTCGCAGAAGGCGACCACCGCGTCCCAGGACTCGGCGCCGCCGACCATAGCGTTCACTACGGCCGGCAGCGACAAGTCACTGCCTACTTCTGAGATGAGGGCACGGCGCGGCTCCTCCCAAGCGGCACACTCTGCCAGCGTGTGCCGCGCCGTGTCCTCCCGGCAGTCGACGCAGTGGTGACACCGGGCGTCCGGCTCCCTGTTTATGCGACACAGGTACTTCCCGAAGCAACCATGCCCCGAGAGCACCTGCGTCACCCGAAACGACAGGGAGCCGTGCCTCCTCCCGAGCCAGCGCTCGAGCACCGGCCGGACCGCCTCGACGACGTCGAGGCCGGCGGTAGGGCGCGAAAGCCTGTCCCGCCATTCCGCCACCAGGGCCTCGCGAAGCTGAGACCGATGCAGCTCCACGTGTCGCTGCATCGGTCGCTCGCCTCGCGCCCGCGCTTCCTCGCGCCACCGATACGATGACGCGAGTACTTTCGCCTCCAGGTCCCAGGGCGGGGATCCGGCCAGTGCGCAAGCCGCCTCGTAGGAGAAACCTAACCTAACCTAACCTAACCGAGCTGATGCAGAGCCTTGTGGAAGGCCTCAAACAGCACAAACAGGCATTGCAGGAGTGCCAACACCACACCCAGACTCTGTCGGAGCATCTCCAACAGGCCCCTCGCTACGTCGCAGGCCAAGGTCCGACTTTCGCGGAGATGGCCGCCGTCGTTCCGAAGCAGAGCATCCAAGAGCCTCTTCACTCGGTGGTCGTATCATCTACCAATGATCAGGACACCGGTGAAGAGGTTATTGAGAAGCTCAGGACGGCGGTCAATGCCAGGAACGAGGGCACTAGAGTGGAACGGCTGCGCAAAGCGAGGGATCAGAAGGTGGTGGTCGGCTTCAGGACAAGGGAGGAGCTGGCCAAAGTAACGGACCGGATAATGAAGGCGGGCGGCCTGGTGGTAGAGGAGGTAAAGAACAAGGATCCGCTCGTCATCATGAAGGACGTCCTCTCTTGCCACACTGATGTGGAGGTTGCCGAAGCCCTGCAGCGGCAAAACACCCATCTGGTGGGGGACATCCCTGCAGAAGAATTGAGGTTGAGGGTGAAGTACCGTCGAAGGACGAGGAACCCCCACATGTGCCACGTTATTCTGCAGGTGTCCCCTACCGTATGGCAGAGGCTGACTATGGCGGGTCGCGTGCACATTGACCTACAGCGAGTGAGAGTGCAGGACCAGTCCCCACTGGTGCAGTGCACTCGCTGCCTGCGCTTCGGCCACAGCCGAAAACTGTGCACGCAGCCCGCCGACCTCTGCATCCACTGCGGCGACCCCCACATGCGGGCTGACTGCCCGTCACGGCTGGCAGAGGAGGCTCCAAAATGCCACAATTGTCTTTTGGCCAAAATGGAAAAGACTGGCCATAACGCCTTCAGCAATGAGTGCCCGATACGCCAAAAATGGGATGCGTTAGCACGCCTATCGGTGGCGTATTGCTAAGGTGCAGCCAGTCTTTACCGGAAGTAAGACCCGATCAGACCACAACGGTATTGTTTTCAAAATTTATTTTCAGAAACCCAAAATTATAAACACATCTAGGAACAATACATATAATAATAAAAAACAAGCTAATTGGTGTCAATTTCGTGAGAAATTGGCCCAATTAAAAGCAGATTACAAACTAAACTTAATTAGAATTAAAGTCAAACTTACCTTACCGTTGTGGTCCAACATGCTCGTTGTTACTTGCGTAGATACTTGCGCTATAATCGTATTTAAAATTATAAGTCGGCCAAGACTAACAAGAATAAAAATAGGCAAACCATATTATATTAAATTGTTAGTAAACATAGTAGTAGTAGAAATAAACAAATATGTAGAATAAGAAAAAATGTCTATATGATATATTGTAGATATATTAGAATAGGCATATTAGAAATATACTCGTAGTAAAGATTAAGATATAGCTAAAAATAATATAGGTAGCATAGGTAGACTTAGAAAAAGGCAAACAAACCAAAACATAAAAAAGAAAAATACAAAAATAATAAAGAAAAACCTTAATAATAATAATCTTCTCATAACCTTGTATAAATGTGTTTAGATTTTAGCTTTTAGATGATAAGATATATTGAAAAATACTTGAAGTAGCAAGAGGGTTCTGAAAACTTCCAAGAAACTCTCCACTTCCCAAAAACGGGACTGAAGTAAAAAATAAAAAAACAACAAAAAAAAAAAAAAAAAAAAAAAAAAAAAAATGGCGAATACAATTGGAAATACTGCGAAAAACAGGTCTCTGATAATGTCAGAGGGACACTGAGCAAAGGCAGGAGTGGGTTTTAGCCGGTAAGAGTCCGGCACTGCCCAGACTGGCTCACCAGTGAGGCAGTCTGGGCGTCCATGAGGATTTCCCTCTCCTGCTAAAAAAAAAAAAAAAAAAAAAAAAAAAAAAAAAAAAAAAAAAAAAAAAAAAAAAAAAAAAAAAAAAAAAAAAAAAACCTAACCTAACCTAACCTAACCTAACCTAACCTAACCTAACCTAACCTAACCTAACCTAACCTAACCTAACCCGAGCGAACCTAACCCGATCGAACCTAACCCGATCGAACCTAACCCGAGCGAACCTAACCCGAGCGAACCTAACCTTTTTTTTTTTTTTTTTTTTTTTTTTTTTTTTTTTCCCGGGGTGGAAAATCCTCATGGATGTCCTCCGCCCTGGGGCGGGCGGAGGGGTCTGTCAGACTTACTGACTAAAAACCACCCCGGTGTTCCGACTCACACCTACGCCGGGGGTCGCGGGAACGAAAGAATCTTCCGCAACCACCGGCCGGTGCCGGCCCGCCACTGCGGGCCTCCTCTCGGGTCAGGGGGGGGAGTGAGGTGTTTGACTCCCCCCGCGACGTCTCAGAGGGGCGCGCGTGGAACACTACGCGCCGCCACCTCGGGTCCTGATGTGTGGGGGGCGACGGACGTCCCCGAGTCCGTCGCCCCTGGACCCATTTAGGGGGGCCGGAAGAGGGCGTTGTCCGCCCTCCGCCGACGCCCGGTGCGCCTGCTGCGGGCAGGGTGAGTGGACGAGATCTCCCTCTCCCTTTCCGCAGCCTCCTTCTGCGAGACGACCGTCTCGCAGAAGGCGACCACCGCGTCCCAGGACTCGGCGCCGCCGACCATAGCGTTCACTACGGCCGGCAGCGACAAGTCACTGCCTACTTCTGAGATGAGGGCACGGCGCGGCTCCTCCCAAGCGGCACACTCTGCCAGCGTGTGCCGCGCCGTGTCCTCCCGGCAGTCGACGCAGTGGTGACACCGGGCGTCCGGCTCCCTGTTTATGCGACACAGGTACTTCCCGAAGCAACCATGCCCCGAGAGCACCTGCGTCACCCGAAACGACAGGGAGCCGTGCCTCCTCCCGAGCCAGCGGTCGAGCACCGGCCGGACCGCCTCGACGACGTCGAGGCCGGCGGTAGGGCGCGAAAGCCTGTCCCGCCATTCCGCCACCAGGACCTCGCGAAGCTGAGACCGATGCAGCTCCACGTGTCGCTGCATCGGTCGCTCGCCTCGAGCCCGCGCTTCCTCGCGCCACCGATACGATGACGCGAGTACTTTCGCCTCCAGGTCCCAGGGCGGGGATCCGGCCAGTGCACAAGCCGCCTCGTAGGAGATCGTGCGATATCCCCGGATGACTCTGACGGCCATCGCCCTCTGCGGTCTCCGCATGACGGCGATGCTCCCGGCCGTCAGGTCAGCCGCCCAGATCGGGGCCCCGTAAAGGGCCATCGATCGCACGATCCCCACGTAGAGCCGCCTACAAGCGGCGCTCGGGCCCCCCAGATTGGGAAGCAGCGTTGAGAGCGCTCCAGCAGCGCCCAGCAACTTGGGCGCCAGCCGTCGGAAGTGGGGCCCGAAGTCCCACCGGCTGTCGAGGACCAATCCTAGGTACTTCATGGTACCCTCGACAGCGATCCGAGCCCCCCCGACCACGATGTGTGAGCCGGGTGACGGCGCCCGCCGGGGGCCATGGAACACCATGGCCTCCGACTTGCTGAGGGCCACCTCCAGGCCTAGGCGACGTATGCGGCTCACCACCTGTGAGACCGCAGCCGTCGCCAGCAACGCTGCTTCCCTGTGCGAGCTCCCCCGGGCAGTGACCAGCGTGTCGTCCGCATAACACGTCAGGTCTACCCCCGGCCTGAGCTCGCCCCTCAGCACCCAGTCGTACCCGATGTTCCACAGGAGCGGCCCTAAGACCGAGCCCTGTGGAACACCGCACGACATGCGGCGCTGGTTTCCGCCATCACGTCCCACGTAGGTGACACACCTCCCAGACAGATAAGCCCCAACGATGCGGCGGAGGTAGGGAGGCACACCATGATAGCGCAGTGCCTCCCGAATACAACTCCAGGGCAGGGTGTTGAAGGCGTTGGATATGTCCAAGGACACCGCCAACATCACCCCGCCCCGAGACACCGCTTCCTCCGCCAGGACTCTAACCCGCGACACAGCGTGTATCGTGGAGCGCCCATGCCGAAACCCAAACTGACTGTCGTCCAGGTCCGGCCCCTCTCTGCACAAGTGGCCGACGAGGCGGGCTGCGATTACTCGCTCGAACAGCTTGCCCACCTCGTCTAGCAGCACTATGGGCCGGTACGCGGACGACGAGTCCGCCGGGCGCCCCGCCTTCCTGAGCAGGACCAGACGACCAGATTTCCACAAAGTGGGAAACTGGCCCTGCTCAAGACACGCTGTGTAGAGTCCTCTCAGTTGGGGCTCGAGCTCCTTCAGAGCGAGGGCCAACACGCAGCCGTGGATCCCGTCGGGCCCCGGAGCCACGTTCTTGGCCCGGAGCCGCATCACGGCTGCCCTCATCTCTGCCTGTGTCACCCCTGGGACGCTGATGGCGTTCACCTCCTCTTCTTCTGCAGACTCTGCGGCCGTGGGCAAAGCCATCGGCGGCGGAGTGTGCTCCGCTCTGGCCGGGAAGAGGGCTGCAACCACCTCCTCCAGCAGCTCGGGTTGGAGACTCTCCGTAAGCGGAGGCGCCGCGGCTCGAAGTTTCCCTCGAACCGCGCGATAAGGGCGCCCCCACGGATCCCCGTCTAGAGTCTCCAACATCTCTTCCCTGGCTCGCGTCCTCGACTCGCCGATGGCCAGCCCCAGAGTCTGCTTGGCCGCGCGGTACACCTCATACAGCGCGGCCTCTTCGTCAGGGACCCGACGACGTCTCCTTCGGTATCGGGTGTACCGGCGTCTGACCGCCACGCACGCGACGCGCAGCTGCGCGATCTCGGCGGTCCACCAGTACACCTGGCGCCTTGCGGACTGTGCGTGGACCCGGGGCATGGACGCGTCGCTGATATGCGTCATAGCCCCGCGGAACCACAGCGCCTCCTGCTCGACGTCGACGGGTCCGTTCGTCGCCGACTCCCGGCTCCAGGCCTGGACAATAGCGGCCTCCTCGAGAAGTTCCCTGTCTATGCGCTTACGCGCCCAGCGCGGACCGTCCGTTCGCGGGGTCGGTGGACCGCGGCCGCCGGTGGTCTGGGCGGAGACGTCGAATCGGATGTATCGGTGATCCGACAACGTCTCCACCTCCACGGCGACACGCCAGTCGCGGACACGGCTCGCGACAGCGGGGCTAGCGAACGACACGTCCACTATAGACCCGCCCCGCTGCCGCACACACGTGTGTACCGAGCCCCGATTCAGGACGGTCAGGCCAGTCGTGACCGCCCACTCCTCCAGCACCTCGCCCCTAGCATCGGTCACAGGGGATCCCCACGCCGCAGACTTGGCGTTGAGATCCCCCAGCAACAGCACAGGGCGAGGGTGGAATCGGCCCACGACGGCACCCAACTCGACAAGGAACCTCTCGAAGTCGGCGAGACTCTTGTTGGGCGAAAAATACGCCCCAACAGTGCCAATGCCGTCCGCGAGGGCGGCTACCCAGCCGCGGCCTCGGGACGGGTTGACAAGAGCCCCGCCAATGATGGCCACCAAACCGTCCAAGTCTCCCACCCAGTTATCCCTGGGGGGAACGAAATACGGTTCGGCGACCACGGCCACGTCAATCGACCACTGTGCCATGCTCTGGAGCAAAAGATCCTGAGCTCTAGCACAGTGGTTGATATTGCCCTGGAGGAAATGGTACAGCGCCATTAAGCGCAATCCATTCCCTCCAACGCACCATTCCTAGGCCGGGAGTCGGCCGAAGGGCAGCCAGGCTGCGGGGGGGGTAAAGAGCCCCCGGCAGCCATGGCAGCCCCTGTCTTCTTCAGGTTAGGTTAGGTTAGGTTAGGTTAGGTTAGGTTAGGTTAGGTTAGGTTAGGTTAGGTTAGGTTAGGTTAGGTTAGGTTAGGTTAGGTTAGGTTAGGTTAGGTTAGGTTAGGTTAGGTTAGGTTAGGTTAGGTTAGGTTAGGTTAGGTTAGGTTAGGTTAGGTTAGGTTAGGTTAGGTTAGGTTAGGTTAGGTTAGGTTAGGTTAGGTTAGGTTAGGTTAGGTTAGGTTAGGTTAGGTTAGGTTAGGTTAGGTTAGGTTAGGTTAGGTTAGGTTAGGTTAGGTTAGGTTAGGTTAGGTTAGGTTAGGTTAGGTTAGGTTAGGTTAGGTTAGGTTAGGTTAGGTTAGGTTAGGTTAGGTTAGGTTAGGTTAGGTTAGGTTAGGTTTTTTTTTTTTTTTTTTTTTTTTGGTTTGGCAGGAGTGGGAAATCCTCATGGACGCCCAGACTGGCTCACTGGTGAGCCAGTCTGGGCAGTGCCGGACTCTTACCGGCTAAAAACCACTCCTGCCTTTCAAAGTGTCCCCCTGACATGGTCAGAGACCTTTTTATTCATATAGTTTTATTTAATTAAATTTTTTCATTATTATTTCGCCAAATATGTAAAGATTGTACTATTTAAATTTTAGTCAGTTTCTCAAAAAATATCAAATTAGTGGCTTACAAAAGTAACAGCGCAGTAATTAATTCTATACATTTGCTAATTCCAGTTCACTACACATATAATACCAAAGTTATTTCCCATAATTCTAGAAGTCTTATTTTTAACATCTTATTTTAACATCTTATTTTAACAACTTATTTTAACATCTTATTTTAACATCTTATTTTAATTTCTTATTTTAACATCTTATTTTATATATCTTATCTTAAGCATCTTATTTTAGACATCCTATTTTAACATCTAATTTTACACATCTTATTTTAAGCATCTTATTTTAATATCTTATTTTAGACATCTTATTTTATTATCTTATTTTAAACATCTTATTGTCGACTTTTTACCTATTGTTTTATATATGCTAGTCAATATATTATACTAATATATATATATAGCATGGATTTATTATTCTATTTATTTTTATTTATAACGCGTTTTGCGATGTCTATCACGTATTCTAAAAATATATCTCTGAGTTTCCTATTAGACATGAACTCTGGGAGATTTTCAACTATCATTCTACTATCTAGCTTTTGCTCAACCTCGAGTCTCTTTAGGGCGTAAACCGGGCAGTCGGACATAATGTGTTCCACCGTTTCGGGTGTCCCGGGTTGACAGATGCACGATGGGCTCCCCTTACACTTAAAGCGGTGCAGGTATTCGGAGAAACCACCGTGCCCCGTCAAAATCTGTGTTACCACTCCGGTTGGCTTTACCTTGCTGACGATCTTGAAGGCATTTATCGCATCTGGGAGAAACATCTTGGTGACGGAAGCTGTTTCGCCATCCTTGTATCTCCGGTTCCATTCGTCCAGCGACCCCATTCGGATCTGCCGCTTGACGAATGAAACCGGGCAAAGGTCATAGTCCGGCTTCTTTTTAGATTTAAGTGCAGCCTCTTTCGCAAGGTGGTCTGCGCGTTCGTTGCCCTCCAGTCCGGCATGAGCCTTCACCCAGAACAAAGAAACATCTTTGCTCTGGGAGAAGGCCGCGCCCACGTTTGCTCTCGCCTCCACAGCCAGGGCGTGGAGGGAACCTTGGTTCGTGACTGTTTGAAGTGCTGCCTTTGAGTCACTGTAGATTCCGAAGGTTCCCTCCTTGCGCTTGAGGATTTCTCTCGTGGCTACGCATATGGCCAGGAGTTCAGCCTGGTAGACCGTGCAGCACGACGGCAAGCTAAGCTTTACGGACTTGATCTCGGCAACGCCATCCCAAAGTGACAGTGCTGCTCCGACCTTGCCCGCGATCTTGCTGCCGTCGGTGAAGAACCGGACCGCCTGGCTGTTGTGGGTGTCCACTCGGGACTGGTCCTCCAGACTCATGAACTCCATGGCCATATGTTTCGCCGGATGTGGAGTCTCCGCAAATGCCACCACACGCTCCACCTCCCTGCCCGCTAGGGCTGGCTGGGGCACTCCTCTCTTTGCCTCATACAGGGCGGCTGCTTCCTGTATTCGGAGGTCGAGAGGAAGTATCCCAGCCAGCACCAGGGACGCGTTCAACGAAACCGTGCGATAGGACTTGCAGAGCTTTTGGGCGAATCCTCGTTGGACCGTGTTCAGCAGCTTCTGCACTCCTACTTTCTTTGTTGCCGGCGCCCAGGCGCTTGCCGCGTACATCACTACCGGCTCCACCGCTGCCGTGTAGATGCTCCGTATGACCTCCGGATGCAGGCCCCAGCTCACTTTAGCCGCTCTGGATAGCTGCTTGTAGATGTTGGCAGCTTTTCTACACACGTTTGCGGCGTGGGTGTTGAAAGTGAGCTGGTGGTCGACGGTGAGCCCCAGTATTTTTATTTCCTTAGACATGCCAATGTCGACCCCGCCCATGCTCAGGAGTGGGACATCGTACTTAAGCTTCCTGGTAACAACCATTGCACAAGTTTTGTGTGGTGCAAACTTCAGCTTGTTTCCGATGCCCCATTTCCGAACATACTCGAGGGCGGCATTGGCACGTCCCTGAACTTCCAATGCTGTGTCACCGTCGAAGATCATTACGACATCGTCGGCGAAAGCCTGGCAGTGATCTCCCCGCTCTTCCAGGCCCTTCAACAAAGGGTCCAGAAGTAGGTTCCAAAGGATCGGACCGCCTATAGACCCTTGAACGCATCCTTTGTTGGTGTTCTTTTGGCACTCTGCTCCGGCGTACCTAACTCGGACACTCCTACCAGCCAGGTAGCTGTCCAGCACCCGTCTGAGATTCACCGGGCACCTTTCCTCAGCCAGTCTGGTCCTGATTGCTGGCCACCATGCGCTGTCGAAGGCTCCCTCTATGTCAAGTGATACAACAGTGATCAGCTTTTTTTGATTTAGCTTAGTTTTGATATGTTGTATCATGGCATAGAGGGAGTCCTCGGTGCTCTTCTGGGGCATGAAGCCAAACTGACGAGTACTCAACCGCGGGATCAGATGCCACTTTAACCTTGCTACCAACATTTTCTCAAACATTTTTCCCAGGACTGGTAGGAGGCCGATCGGCCTGTAGGACTTCGGGTTGGTATAACAATCCTTCCCAGGCTTCCGGATTATTATCACTGTGGCCACTTTCCAGGCTCCGGGGAAGTGGCCCTGCTCGAGGCACTTGTTTGTCAGCGCAAGAAACATCCCCGGGTCCCGGAATATGGCTTGGGCACAGATATCGGCTGTGAGACCGTCCGCCCCGGGTGCCTTCTTGGAGTTAAAACTTTCCACCGCGGTTCTTAGCTCCTGTTGCGTAAACGGTGGGTCATGGTATTCATCATGCGCCCAATCGTTTACACGACTGGCCGCTTCTCGCGTCCGACGGTGGTCGGAGTTATCATCCTCTTCAGGGTCTTCGGGGTAGAAGGTCTCTGCCAGCAGTGAAGCCGAATCATTGCCATCAAGTGTCAGCCCATCCTTCACCAAGGGCAGGTCCTCGTGCCTTTTTGCAGTCTGACCTATGATCCTGTATATGCCCTCCCAGACTCCTTCCTTGTCCTGCTTTTCACAGAACGCCTTCCAACTGACAATCTGCGCCTTTTTGGTTTGGAGTTCATAATTTTCTTTTGCTTGCAGGTACTCCTCGACGACTCCCGCTCTCCGGACTGGTGCTGCACATCGAATGCGGCGCCTTTTGGTGTTGACCTCATCCATCATGTCAGCAAGCTCGTTGGACCACCACGGTATTGTAATTTTGTTATTGATTTTAATTTTTGCCAAAGTTTCTTTACATGTTTCGGTAATGGTGCTTATATATTTATTTATGCTATTTTCTAAGTCAATTTTATTACTAATTTTGTTAATTTCTGTGGTGTTTAAGTTTGTTTCTACTTTTAATTGGGCCAATTTCTCATGAAATTGGCTCCAATTTGCTTTTTTTGTATTGAAAAGTCTGGTGGTTCCTTTAACGTGTGTTCCTTTAGATTTTTGTAGGTTAATATTAAATACAATACCGTTGTGGTCCGAGCTTGTGACGCCTTCCTCAACCCTCCAGTCCTCCACCAGGTCTAGCAAGTCCGTTGAACAAGCTGTTACGTCAACGAAGCTGGTGAATGACTTGCCACCCCTGATGGTGTCGAAGGTTGGCGTGTTTCCGACGTTGAGCACCTGCAAGCACATTTCTTCCAGCGTTCCCGACATATCCTCACCCCTACTATCCAAGACCAAACTGCCCCACCAGGTGCTCTTCGCATTTGCGTCACCCCCCATTATAATTTTTGTAGGGCCCATTTCCTCACGAATCTGCAGAAGCTGCTCCAGGTATGGCTGTATGGGTTGGTCCGGTTCAAAATAGAACGAGACTACTGCGATTTCCCAGGCGCTGGTTCGGATCCTCACCACCGTGATGTTATTGGTGGTGAGTTTTGGACACTGCGTGACGTCAAGGTCATGATCAAAGACGACTATTGCCGCCTTCACAGTTCCACTTCCATGTTCCGCGCACTGGTAGACTCTCGCTCCCCGGTAGTCTCGCATCCTTTTAACCCCACCCACATATGGCTCCTGGAGCAGTGCGAATGCGACCTTCCGCTCACTAGCCACTATCATGAGCTCTTGGGTCGCCAGATTCTTCCTCTGCAGATTCGCTTGGATCACTTTGTAGTTTGGTCGGACACCAGGGTGAGTTCGAGTTTGGGTCGGGCACGTGTTACTGCTTCCGGGAAATGCTGGTTGCACCTTAGCAATACGCCACCGACAGGCGCGCCAATGCGTCCCACTTTACGCGTATCGGGCACGCACTGTCGAAGGCGTTGTGTTCGGTCTTCTCCATCCTTGCCAATAAACAATTATGGCATTTCGGTGCCTCCGCTGCCAGGCGTGACGGGCAGTCTGCCCGCATGTGAGGGTCGCCGCAGTGGATGCAGAGGTCGGCGGGCTGCGTGCACAGTTTCCTGCTGTGGCCGAAGCGCAGGCAGCGAGTGCACTGCACCAGTGGTGACTGGTCTTGCACTCGCACCCGCTGCAGGTCAATGTGCACGCGACCCGCCATCGTAAGCCTCTGCCACACAGCAGGGGACACCTGCAGGATGACGTGACACATGTGGGGGTTCCTCGTCCTGCGACGGTACTTCACCCCCATCCTCCGATCATCTGCAAGTATGTCCCCGACCAGGTGGGAGTTTTGCCGCTGCAGGGATTGGGTTATCTCCTCATCTGTGTGGCAGGAGAGGACGTCCTTGATAATGACGAGCGGATCTTTGTTTTTCACCTCCTCTACCACCAGATTACCCGTCTTCCTTATCCGTTCAGAAACTTTCGTCATTTCCTCCCTGGTGCCGAAGCCGACCACCACCTTTTGGTCCCTCGCCTTGCGCAGCCGCTCAACCCTCGTGCCCTCATTGCGGGCATTGACCGCCGTCCTTAGCTTCTCAATTACCTCTTCACCGGTATCCTGGTCATTGAGTGATGAAACGACCACCGAGTGAAGAGGCTCTCGGATGTGCTGCTTCGGGCCGGCGGCTATTTCCGCAAAAGTCGGACTTTGGCCTGCGACAAAGCAAGGGGCCAGCTTGAGTTGTTCCGACAAAGCCCGGGTGTGTTGTTGGCACTCCTCCAACGCCTGCTTGTGCTCTTTGAGGTCAGCCACAAGACTCTTCATCATCTCTGTCGGTTCATTCGTGGTGAGCCTCATTTGCGCGGCTATCGGAGACGTTGCTGGTATTATCGCAGGTGCGGGTGTGGCGGGGACTTTGTTTCGCTCTGACTCTTTTACCAGCTCAAAGAGTCTGTTAATTGCGTTGACCACCTCAGTCTTTATTTCCGTCTTCAGGTTGCGAGAGTTGCCCAAATGAAGTTTTGCTTTATTCAGGCAAGCTCTCGCCTCCGCTGTGATGTTAGGGTAGACGGTCTCAGACTTTTTTGGCGGTTTTGCGGTATCCGCGGACACTCGGCGCGTCTCCAGAGTGCTGGTAGTCTTCAGAGAGGTGGTTGGTGTGGCGTCGCGCTTTGGGTTGGCCGGGGACTTGGCCTGAGGCTCAGTTTTCCCGGCCTCCCATTCCCCGATGCTACGCCTCACACAAGGGAGCGAGGGTCCAGCCTTCTCTGTCGAACGCGGCGAGCCCCTGGAACCCGACGAGCTCGCGTCTTTTGCCGGTGTACGGTACATCTTACTGGTTTGCGTGAAGGTGAGGTTCATCAATCAACCAGTCAGGGGTCACTGGCGATAATCCTAGGTCCCTGTAAAGGGGGGACAAACACAGAGTGTATCCTAAAGTTAAACAAAATTCTCCTACGGCCACACGGCCGTAAGGTCAAAATGAGTACAAAACAAAATAAAATCCTATACAGAACTCCGTCAAATTTATGTCCAAAGACGTAAGAACACGTTGGTTTAGGCCTGGTCTTAATAAACAGGACTTAGATGTAGCAGAAAGAGCTTAAAATAAAAAAATTATAATTTGTCAAAACCGAAAAGTTTACCTGGCCAGTGAGAACAGGGTGGGTGGGAGGGCAAAATTTTGATTTTCTATGTTAGCTAGGCGCACGTGCGAGGTGTCAAAAGACGCGTCTCGGCGCGGGCTAGCGTTCTGTGAGGTTATTGGAATTTTCTTTGAAGAAAATTTTTGACTTTTCGTCAAAAAACGTGTTTTTCGACCGAAAAGTATGAAAAAACCGGGAATTACAACTACCAAACGGGACTCGAGCTCGCGGAACGCGCACCAGAGCACAGGTAAGGCAGGTAAGTATCTATTTAAACTAAAATCAAATGTGCTTTTGAGGTAAAACTTCGAGATAAAAACCAGTTTAAGTTTTTTAAAAAGAAAATATTGAAGAACTTTCTAAGTCCTATAACGAAAAAATACTTTCGCGCTTCTGTCAATTTTAATTAGTCAGGACGTAGGACGGAACCTATTCAAGATCAAATACGCTGAAAACAGCTTCAAAATGCGTCACCTGGATGCAAAGTTATAACGGTTTGATGTATTTACTGGATAGCTAAGGTGGATTTCGTCTGTTTATGAATTTAATTGATTTTAAAAATTTTGATTTTCTATGTTAGCTAGGCGCACGTGCGAGGTGTCAAAAGACGCGTCTCGGCGCGGGCTAGCGTTCTGTGAGGTTATTGGAATTTTCTTTGAAGAAAATTTTTGACTTTTCGTCAAAAAACGTGTTTTTCGACCGAAAAGTATGAAAAAACCGGGAATTACAACTACCAAACGGGACTCGAGCTCGCGGAACGCGCACCAGAGCACAGGTAAGGCAGGTAAGTATCTATTTAAACTAAAATCAAATGTGCTTTTGAGGTAAAACTTCGAGATAAAAACCAGTTTAAGTTTTTTAAAAAGAAAATATTGAAGAACTTTCTAAGTCCTATAACGAAAAAATACTTTCGCGCTTCTGTCAATTTTAATTAGTCAGGACGTAGGACGGAACCTATTCAAGATCAAATACGCTGAAAACAGCTTCAAAATGCGTCACCTGGATGCAAAGTTATAACGGTTTGATGTATTTACTGGATAGCTAAGGTGGATTTCGTCTGTTTATGAATTTAATTGATTTTAAAAATTTTGATTTTCTATGTTAGCTAGGCGCACGTGCGAGGTGTCAAAAGACGCGTCTCGGCGCGGGCTAGCGTTCTGTGAGGTTATTGGAATTTTCTTTGAAGAAAATTTTTGACTTTTCGTCAAAAAACGTGTTTTTCGACCGAAAAGTATGAAAAAACCGGGAATTACAACTACCAAACGGGACCCGAGCTCGCGGAACGCGCACCAGAGTACAGGTAAGGCAGGTAAGTATCTATTTAAACTAAAATCAAATGTGTTTTTGAGGTAAAATTTTGAGATAAAAATTAGTTTAAGTTTTTTAAAAAGAAAATATTGAAGAATTTTCTAAGTCCTATAACGAAAAAATATTTTCGCGTTTTTGTCAATTTTAATTAGTCAGGACGTAGGACGGAACCTATTTAAGATCAAATACGCTGAAAACAGCTTCAAAATGCGTCACCTGGATGCAAAGCCATAACGGTTTGATGTATTTACTGGATAGCTAAGGTGGATTTCGTCTGTTTATGAATTTAATTGATTTTAAAAATTTTGATTTTCTATGTTAGCTAGGCGCACGTGCGAGGTGTCAAAAGACGCGTCTCGGCGCGGGCTAGCGTTCTGTGAGGTTATTGGAATTTTCTTTGAAGAAAATTTTTGACTTTTCGTCAAAAAACGTGTTTTTCGACCGAAAAGTATGAAAAAACCGGGAATTACAACTACCAAACGGGACTCGAGCTCGCGGAACGCGCACCAGAGTACAGGTAAGGCAGGTAAGTATCTATTTAAACTAAAATCAAATGTGTTTTTGAGGTAAAATTTTGAGATAAAAATTAGTTTAAGTTTTTTAAAAAGAAAATATTGAAGAATTTTCTAAGTCCTATAACGAAAAAATATTTTCGCGTTTTTGTCAATTTTAATTAGTCAGGACGTAGGACGGAACCTATTTAAGATCAAATACGCTGAAAACAGCTTCAAAATGCGTCACCTGGATGCAAAGTTATAACGGTTTGATGTATTTACTGGATAGCTAAGGTGGATTTCGTCTGTTTATGAATTTAATTGATTTTAAAAATTTTGATTTTCTATGTTAGCTAGGCGCACGTGCGAGGTGTCAAAAGACGCGTCTCGGCGCGGGCTAGCGTTCTGTGAGGTTATTGGAATTTTCTTTGAAGAAAATTTTTGACTTTTCGTCAAAAAACGTGTTTTTCGACCGAAAAGTATGAAAAAACCGGGAATTACAACTACCAAACGGGACTCGAGCTCGCGGAACGCGCACCAGAGTACAGGTAAGGCAGGTAAGTATCTATTTAAACTAAAATCAAATGTGTTTTTGAGGTAAAATTTTGAGATAAAAATTAGTTTAAGTTTTTTAAAAAGAAAATATTGAAGAATTTTCTAAGTCCTATAACGAAAAAATATTTTCGCGTTTTTGTCAATTTTAATTAGTCAGGACGTAGGACGGAACCTATTTAAGATCAAATACGCTGAAAACAGCTTCAAAATGCGTCACCTGGATGCAAAGTTATAACCGGTTAGGTTAGGTTAGGTTAGGTTAGGTTAGGTTAGGTTAGGTTAGGTTAGGTTAGGTTAGGTTAGGTTAGGTTAGGTTAGGTTAGGTTAGGTTAGGTTAGGTTAGGTTAGGTTAGGTTAGGTTAGGTTAGGTTAGGTTAGGTTAGGTTAGGTTAGGTTAGGTTAGGTTAGGTTAGGTTAGGTTAGGTTAGGTTAGGTTAGGTTAGGTTAGGTTAGGTTAGGTTAGGTTAGGTTAGGTTAGGTTAGGTTAGGTTAGGTTAGGTTAGGTTAGGTTAGGTTAGGTTAGGTTAGGTTAGGTTAGGTTAGGTTAGGTTAGGTTAGGTTAGGTTAGGTTAGGTTAGGTTAGGTTAGGTTAGGTTAGGTTAGGTTAGGTTAGGTTAGGTTAGGTTAGGTTAGGTTAGGTTAGGTTAGGTTAGGTTAGGTTAGGTTAGGTTAGGTTAGGTTAGGTTAGGTTAGGTTAGGTTAGGTTAGGTTAGGTTAGGTTAGGTTAGGTTAGGTTAGGTTAGGTTAGGTTAGGTTAGGTTAGGTTAGGTTAGGTTAGGTTAGGTTAGGTTAGGTTAGGTTAGGTTAGGTTAGGTTAGGTTAGGTTAGGTTAGGTTAGGTTAGGTTAGGTTAGGTTAGGTTAGGTTAGGTTAGGTTAGGTTAGGTTAGGTTAGGTTAGGTTAGGTTAGGTTAGGTTAGGTTAGGTTAGGTTAGGTTAGGTTAGGTTAGGTTAGGTTAGGTTAGGTTAGGTTAGGTTAGGTTAGGTTAGGTTAGGTTAGGTTAGGTTAGGTTAGGTTAGGTTAGGTTAGGTTAGGTTAGGTTAGGTTAGGTTAGGTTAGGTTAGGTTAGGTTAGGTTAGGTTATGTTAGGTTAGGTTAGGTTAGGTTAGGTTAGGTTAGGTTAGGTTAGGTTAGGTTAGGTTAGGTTAGGTTAGGTTAGGTTAGGTTAGGTTAGGTTAGGTTAGGTTAGGTTAGGTTAGGTTAGGTTAGGTTAGGTTAGGTTAGGTTAGGTTAGGTTAGGTTAGGTTAGGTTAGGTTAGGTTAGGTTAGGTTAGGTTAGGTTAGGTTAGGTTAGGTTAGGTTAGGTTAGGTTAGGTTAGGTTAGGTTAGGTTAGGTTAGGTTAGGTTAGGTTAGGTTAGGTTAGGTTAGGTTAGGTTAGGTTAGGTTAGGTTAGGTTAGGTTAGGTTAGGTTAGGTTAGGTTAGGTTAGGTTAGGTTAGGTTAGGTTAGGTTAGGTTAGGTTAGGTTAGGTTAGGTTAGGTTAGGTTAGGTTAGGTTAGGTTAGGTTAGGTTAGGTTAGGTTAGGTTAGGTTAGGTTAGGTTAGGTTAGGTTAGGTTAGGTTAGGTTAGGTTAGGTTAGGTTAGGTTAGGTTAGGTTAGGTTAGGTTAGGTTAGGTTAGGTTAGGTTAGGTTAGGTTAGGTTAGGTTAGGTTAGGTTAGGTTAGGTTAGGTTAGGTTAGGTTAGGTTAGGTTAGGTTAGGTTAGGTTAGGTTAGGTTAGGTTAGGTTAGGTTAGGTTAGGTTAGGTTAGGTTAGGTTAGGTTAGGTTAGGTTAGGTTAGGTTAGGTTAGGTTAGGTTAGGTTAGGTTAGGTTAGGTTAGGTTAGGTTAGGTTAGGTTAGGTTAGGTTAGGTTAGGTTAGGTTAGGTTAGGTTAGGTTAGGTTAGGTTAGGTTAGGTTAGGTTAGGTTAGGTTAGGTTAGGTTAGGTTAGGTTAGGTTAGGTTAGGTTAGGTTAGGTTAGGTTAGGTTAGGTTAGGTTAGGTTAGGTTAGGTTAGGTTAGGTTAGGTTAGGTTAGGTTAGGTTAGGTTAGGTTAGGTTAGGTTAGGTTAGGTTAGGTTAGGTTAGGTTAGGTTAGGTTAGGTTAGGTTAGGTTAGGTTAGGTTAGGTTAGGTTAGGTTAGGTTAGGTTAGGTTAGGTTAGGTTAGGTTAGGTTAGGTTAGGTTAGGTTAGGTTAGGTTAGGTTAGGTTAGGTTAGGTTAGGTTAGGTTAGGTTAGGTTAGGTTAGGTTAGGTTAGGTTAGGTTAGGTTAGGTTAGGTTAGGTTAGGTTAGGTTAGGTTAGGTTAGGTTAGGTTAGGTTAGGTTAGGTTAGGTTAGGTTAGGTTAGGTTAGGTTAGGTTAGGTTAGGTTAGGTTAGGTTAGGTTAGGTTAGGTTAGGTTAGGTTAGGTTAGGTTAGGTTAGGTTAGGTTAGGTTAGGTTAGGTTAGGTTAGGTTAGGTTAGGTTAGGTTAGGTTAGGTTAGGTTAGGTTAGGTTAGGTTAGGTTAGGTTAGGTTAGGTTAGGTTAGGTTAGGTTAGGTTAGGTTAGGTTAGGTTAGGTTAGGTTAGGTTAGGTTAGGTTAGGTTAGGTTAGGTTAGGTTAGGTTAGGTTAGGTTAGGTTAGGTTAGGTTAGGTTAGGTTAGGTTAGGTTAGGTTAGGTTAGGTTAGGT